>CM016624.1:70616958-71231760 GCA_005393395.2 Gossypium australe | reverse complement strand
TTTGATTGACCCACCCGAAGGGGTTAAACCTATAGGATGCAAATGGGTTTTCAAAAAGAAAAACAAACATGGATGGTAATGTACAAACATACAAAGGGCGATTAGTCGCTAAAGGTTTTCGCCAAATTCATGGTGTTGACTATGATGAAACCTTTTCTCCTGTAGCTATGTTTAAATCCATCAGGATCTTGCTCGCCATAGCTGCATTTCATGATTATGAAATCTGGTAGATGGACGTCAAAACAACTTCCTTAACGGGAAACTTGAAGAGGATGTGTATATGACACAACCTGAAGGTTTTGTAAATCCAAAGGATGCTAGAAAGATATGTAAGCTAAAAGATCCATTTATGGATTAAAGCAAGCTTCTCAAAGTTGGAATCTTCGTTTAACGATGCAATCAAAGAGTTTGGTTTTATCAAAATGAAGATAAACCATGTGTTTACAAGAAAGTTAGTGGGAGCACTATCACATTCTTGGTACTATATGTGGATGACATACTTATCATGGGAAATGACATACCTACCTTGCAGTCTATTAAGACTTGGTTAAGAAGTTGTTTTTCTATGAAGGACTTGGGCGAAGCCACTTATATCTTAGGAGTCAAGATCTATAGAGATAGATCAAGACGACTATTAGGTCTAAGCCAAAGTACATACATAGATAAAGTACTGAAAAGGTTCAGTATGGAAGAATCTAAAAGAGGATTCCTACCTATGAGACATGGTATTTCACTCTCGAAGGAAATGTGTCCTTCAACTCCACAAGAGAGAGAATGTATGAGTAAAATTCCATATGCTTCTGCTATTGGATCTATCATGTATGCTATGTTATCGTATGCCTTAAGTATGACAAGCAGGTATCAAGTAGATCCCGGTGAAGGTCACTGGACCACGGTCAAGAGTATCCTTAAGTACTTAAGAAGAACTAAGGATACATTCCTATTATATGGAGGTGAGGAAGAGTTAAGTGTAAAAGGTTACACTGATGCCAGCTTCCAAATCGACAAGGACGATTCTCGATCGCAATCAGGTTTTATGTTTTGCCTTAATTGTGGTGCTGTGAGCTGGAAGAGTTCAAAGCAAAGTACAGTAGCCGATTCTACAACAGAGGCTGAGTATATTGCAGCCAGTGAGGCAGCAAAGGAAGCAGTTTGGATCAAGAAGTTCATTACTGGACTAGGGGTTGTGCCTAGCATATCAGATGCTATAGAACTCCGATGTGATAACAATGGAGCTATTGCACAAGCTAAAGAACCCAGATCTCACCAGCGATCCAAACATATACTTAGACGTTACCATCTTATTCGAGAGATTATCGATCGAGGGGATGTAGAGATATGCAGAGTACCTTCAGATGATAACATTGTTGATCCCCTGACCAAGCCTCTGACACAGCAGAAGCATGATCGTCACACTAAGTCACTTGGTATTAGATATATGAGTGATTGGTCTTAGTGCTAGTGGGAGATTGTAAGAGTATGCCCAAAGATCAATCATGAGATGGTTGTAATAACATACTTAATTTACCATGTTTATTAATATAAAGCGTTGTCATTATTATTTCAGTTTTTCTTTCTGTGTGTATAGATAAACTGTTTTATAATAATGTCCTGAGAATAATATGATTATTCTTAAAAGATCCTTAGTCGAGTATTATTGTTGACTAGGACAACAATAATGCATTAAGACTAACATGTAGTTGATTGATGATAAAGAGTTGCAATTGATATGGAGTGTCAAAATCAAAGCATGAATATGTGTGTTAGAGAACAACATATTGGATTGACCCGCTATGAGTATGTTTCTTGGATTATTATGTAATTGTCACAACATTACTCATAGTGATTAATATGTATATGATCCTCAGACTTGAGATCATTATTATCCCAGCATCGTGAGTTGTATATTTTGATACAGTCAAACGTACACCGTAACAGGTTGTTCTATAAAGGCTGATTTTGAATATACCACAATCTATGTAGAGGGATATGGTTGATCAATAAAGGATAAGTCCCTCCTACATAATAAGAGTAATTTCTTAGGCCACTTGATTGAGTGAGACTAGAAATGCATGGCCATGCTCAAATAAGTTGATATGAGATGTCATACTAATTTGTATATCATAGTCTACTCAAGATATCAAGAAACATGGGATGGACTATGCAAGTGTGACTATCCCATGACTTGTATCCGTTCCAGAGATAAAGGACTTAAGGATTAATGCATGAAAGGTTAACCACAAAAGGTTATGTCGAATCATGACTTCTTGTAACTTAGGTAGCAATGATGCATTGCTAGATGCCACTCATTGTTTGTGACAATAGAATCGTTCTAGTGTTACTGCTAACGTTGCAAGAACCTACAGGGTCACACCCTATGGTTGAAATGAACGGAATAAAATATAGTTGGTATTGTGTTTGGTTGTCACATGAATTAAATTAATTAAATAATTAATTTAATTGGGCAATCAAATATTGAACATATTATATGTACAAGGATGTTGTACACATAATGATAACATAATTTTATTAATATATGAATTTGATTCATATATAAATTTAAATAAATATAATTTACCGAAATCCTTATTATAATTGATGTAATTATAATTTTCGGATATAATTAATGTAATTATAATTTTCGGTTAAAAACTTTATTGTATTTATTTAATCTTGTAATACATTCAAGAGATACCAATTATAAAAGGCCCAATTAAAGGATACCAATTATAAAGGCCCAATGAAAAGACACCCATTATAAAAGGTATTAAAAGGAGACAAAGCAAAAGATGAAAAACCCTAAGTGATTGCTTGTTAGGTCTAGCAGCCGTCAAGCAAAAAACCTCCAAAACAGTTTTGGAGATTTCTTCCGTTCATAGTCAAACCGAGTGGATTACGTAGAGGTAGACATCGGAAAAGGTTGTGGCTTGATTCGACAATAGATCAAAACTCTTGTTGCCAAGGCGTCACTGTCTACTCAGATTGAAGTTTTGGTAATTTCAAAACTTTTATTTCACCCCAATTCGTTCCTCACACATGGATTCATGGTTTGGATCGCCGGATCTAATTTTATTTTGCTGCGCGCCATGGGGTACCGGCGTTCCAACATCGATGTCATTCGATCCCCGAGCTAGCTTGGCGATACTACAAGGAAATGGAAAAGAGATGGAGTAAGCATAAAGCTTAGTAAGTTTGCATGCAATAGATAGCAACATAAAATCTTATGGTACATCCATACATTACATTAAGTAATAACACAAGTTCTCAAGCACATTGACATAGCTTACTCATGCTTACTCTTACCAATCACACATCACATATCGGACTCATTTCTCATGAATTTCTCATATGTACCTGTATCACTTCATCACATAATTTTTAGCACTTTTACCATCTTGAACATAAACTTAGCTCTTTACCCCGTTGAACCACTTGGAATAACGAAAGATACTCGGAATTCATCATACACATAGTAAGATGCCAAAGCCATATCCCAGATATAGTCTTACATGGGATCACATGTCGATGCCGATGCCATATCCCAGATGTAACACTCTGGTTTAGGGGGCTGTGCGTATTGGGTTTAAATCAGGTGTTAGTAGGTTTTTGGGAGTGCTTGGATGAGTTTTAGGGGTTTTAGAAATGTTTGGATGAAAGGGGAAGAGTTTGGAAAATATTGGATTTTTGGTGTGCAAAGGGGATCGGGCCAAAGGAGGTTTTAAGGATTATTTTTGGTAATTTATGGCACAAGCAAGGCTTTGGCAAGGTGGCTGTGCGCGCAGCTTAGGGGGCTGGAGCGCATGTGAGGGTCTTGGGTTCGAGACCAAGCGGCAGCAAAAGGGTTTTAATTTTTGGATTATGGCGCTATGGGGTTGGAGGCCTTAAAAGAACTGGGGCGCGAATGGGGCACAAGAAGCAGCTTGTCCAGGTGGTTCTCGTGCGGCGCATAGGAGTTGGAGGGGAGCGGAGGCGCAGGTTCGAGCGCCTGGAGCAGCATTTTGGGCGTAATTTATTTTATGCGGTTATGGGGCTGGGCTAGGAAGGGTTAAGATTAATTGGTGTGGCTTTTTGTCATAAAAATCAAGATGGCCGAGTGGCCTGGGCGTTGGGGGTTAGGCGTGCGGCAGTTGGTCCCAGGTTCGAACCTGGAGAATGGCAATTGGAGTTTTAGTTTTTTTTAGTTATTTATTTATTTATTTTGGGCAGCAATTGAAAGTGGACGGCACATGTAAAGGATAAGCTTGAGTGATTATTTTGAATTAGAATTTGGCTGGTGGATGGTTTGTTGTTTTATTATTTAGATAATTATAGTTTTTTTTAATTAGTTTAAATTGACTTGATAAAGAGATAAGATGTGGATAGAATAGTGGGGGATTAGTTTAATTCAAATGTAATTCAAATTTGTGGCTTGAATTGGTTCCAGGAGGTGGCCGACTATGGGGTTCTTCAATTGGGTGTATGTGGCCGGTTTTGGAGGTATTTTGGGAAGGAGAATGCCGAAATTTCCTTAGGCATTTTGGGAGGTTTCGGCCAGCTTTTGTTTGTGTACCCAAAAGCCGAATTTTCCTTTGATAATTTCCTTGAAACCGAAAACCCCAATTAGCTTATACTTCTAGCCGATTTTCTCAAAGCAAACACTCTCTCTCTTTTCATTTTTGAAACCCAAACTTTATGTGACCGAATGCTCATCTTGTATTTCCTTTTTTGTTCATGAATGTTAAGCCGAAATAGCCATTCTCTTCTCCACCTATCTTGTGCTATTTTCTTCTTTTTATGCCGAAACATAAACTTGTCTATCGAGGTCGAATTCTTCAATTGTTTTCTTCTCATCTATTTGTCTGTCTTTTTCTTTTCTCACAAACCCGAATATAGGAGGGGTAAAACACCTAAAAGCCGAATTCTCTTCCTTTTGATTAGAGTGTTGGCCGAATTTTCCCTTCCATTTTAGTTTGGTTCTTGGCCGATTGTTATGTGTGGTGAGGTTTGCTTTTGGCGTTTGGTTCAAGCCTTGGAGAAGGTATAAAGGTAAGGCCGAATGTTTTATGGTAAGCCCTCTATTTTCTATCGATAATCTTTAAGAATAAGAGTGGGTTTTGGCATTTGTTTGGAAGGATATTAACCTCTTGTGTGATGATTATTTCGTCATAGGGTCTCCAGATTTTGGTGGCGATCAAGTGTAGTCGATTGGTAAGTGGTGGTAAGAGAGGATTCTTTTAGTCCATTCTTTTAGTCTTTGTTAAGCCAAGTCTATTATGGATTAACCGTTTTCTTGTTAGGGTGGATCGATTGATTAAGGAACCATTGATTGGTTCGGGTTTGGTAGGAAACCAAACCATCTGCAAAGGTAAGGGTAATCGATAACCCCTTTGGTTTAAAATGGTTATAGCCGATTGGTATGAGTGCTAATGCTTGGTTGGCTGATTGTTTTAGGAGCAAGAGGATCAAGGGTCTTAGATTGATTCTTCGATTAAGGCTTGCAGGTGTGTTCATACACACACTTTTCTATTAATAAATGTGCTCATTTTATTGTGTGTACTTTCACACTCTTCTAGTAATATATATGTGTTTATGATTTTGTGTACATATACACACTTCTTGTTGTTATAAATATATGTATATGAGCTGTGTGTTATGTGGATCCATGGTAAGGTGGATGTGATACCATTATGGTATGAGAAAAAGGGCCAGGTAAGTCCCTGTTTTGATGCTTTCGATAAGCATGGTATATCCGTTATGTGTACTGTAATACTAGGTTGTGATAAATAATATGTATGTTACTAATCAAGCATGTGGGTATAAGTCCGTTAAAATGCATATCATTATCTATGTGGGTTGTACGAGTGGAGGGGGCAGTGATATTTTGTGCTGACGAGCACCAGTGTTTTGGTAACACACTGTGACTACGGTCACCAGAGGTTTGGTACCTCCAGAGGTTTGGCACCTCAATAGCGACTTGTCCCTGTGGTTAACACCACCGTGGGTTGGCCCCACTTTTGAGACACGGGATCGTCTGCCAGTGATTTGGTATCACACGATGGGTTGGCCCCATCAATTGATTTGTGACTTCGGTCACCAGTGTTTTGGTAACACACTTCGTGTCTTCGGACACTAGAGATTTGGCACCTCCAGTGATTTGGCATCACATCTGTGACTATACATCACCAGTGGTTTGGTACCACACGGGGTAGAAAAGGTGTATGGACGGTTAGGATTGGGTGCATATGATTTGGATGCATGATGATCATGATTATGTTTGAATGCGATATTTTGCTAATCCGGGAAAAAGGGTAGCACACTGAGTCTTGGTGACTCACCTTTTTCCTTTAACCATTTCAGGTATTGCATAAAGCTGGACCGGGATCGGAGAGGACAAGGTGGCCCATGCCGAAGATGATGATTTAATATTTTATGCCAAATTTTGATATAAGTATTTTATTTGGATTGTTGGGTTGTAATAAAGGCCATTTTAATTATTTTGGTATTACTTTAACTATGGTTTAGTTGATTTAAATTCTTATTAAGTCAAAAATGTTTTTAAGCAACAAAAGAAATTACTTGAGTTTCTAAATAAGATGAATTTATTTTACTCACATACCTGATTTAGTTTTCAAAATTACTATTTCAAAATGAAATAGGAGGTTTCAACCAATCATGCCCAAGATTTTTACGAGAATAAAATGTACAAAAAGATTTCAACCGTCTTTTCGCTATAACATAACCAGATTCGGTACAAGTGAATAGGCCAGGTTTGGGGATGTTACAGTTTGGTATCAGAGCCCGGTTCAAAACTCGGCTTTGAGGGTGTTGGGCCGAAAACATTTTCAAAATGGGCTTTTCGAAATGTGGGCTTTTATAAAAAAAAAAAGAAGAGTTTTTCAGGTATTCTGGCATGGCACCTGTACCTCCGACCCGAAGTCCACCAGGTAAGTACTTCGGACTCTTTTGAAGTAATCTGTTTGTATGAATTGATTTGGGCTTAGTTTGGGCTCGTAGAATAGAATACTAGGATCTATTGGACCCTAGGATTAGACTACTCAAACATTTGCATAAGACTTAAAACTCGTAAACAAACCTGTGAAATAAGTCGCCGAGTTAAGGTGTGGCAACCTGTGTGCGCATGTCTAGGAGTGGTATTCAGTGGGAGCTTGGTATTTAAGCAGTCCGCGTGACTCACCTCCTCTCCACTTGAATCCTACCTGGTGCGTAGCTACGGTTCACCTTACCCAAGAGGACTTGTTCACAGGCTGAACCAATTATTAAAACCCGAAAGGGATTAGCCTTGCTGTTTTAAAATTCTTGGTTTTAAAATTTTCAAATTTACCCTTTTTGGTGTGTAAACCCTAAATCTGGTTTTGAACAACATTGTCTCGATTTACCCAAAATTACCAAAATGCCCCTAGCGGCAAAATTACAAAAATGTCCTTGTATTGTAAAATTACGGTACTACCCTCAACTTTTGTTAAAATGACTTTTACTTTACAAAATACCAAAATGTTGAGGTTTCAAAAATATCAAGACACTCTGGTTTGGGGAAATTTACAAAAATACCCCTGTGTTGAAAAATTTCTAAAATGCCCCTGACTATCAAAATTTCTGTGATAACCCCAACTTTAATAAAACTCTCTCACTTTGCAAAAGTATCCAAATTTTTGTATTTCAAAATAATGCCCTGACTTTGGAAATTTACAAAATTACCCTGGTTGGTAAAATTTCCAAAACGCCCTTGGGTCGTTAAATTTTCAGATTTCACTCGACTTTTACTAAATATTCCTGTTTTACTAAATATTAAAAAAATATATTTTGTGAAATGTTGTGATATCCCGATTTGGAGAATTTACGAAAATGCCCCTGATTTCCAAAATTACAAAAAAAAAAAAAGTAGCCCTGCTTTCTAAAATTTTTGGCAACATACTTTGTTGGAAAAGCAAAATTTTCAAAATGACCCTGAGATTTGGCAAATTTTGAAGTTGGAAAACTATTTTTTTTCAAAATTGACCCTGAGTTATTACCAAAATGTCCCTGTAGGACAAAATGACGAAATTACCCCTGGGTAGGGTAGGAAACTTGATTGCTCGAAAGAACTTCTCTCGGAAACTTCTTTGCATAAAGTTTGCCGTGGTAAACAGTGGAACCCAAATTTCTAATGCATAAAATTTCTAATCAGACTAAATCGAGGCGCTAGATATGAGTTCTAGGGGGCGTGGTCGTAATTCTCGTGGACGTGGTAGAGGCAGTATGGCAGTATCAGAATCGGTTGGGTCAGAGAGCAATGTGCCGCCGTCACCAGCTGTTGGGGCTGAGCAGCCGAATCAGACCGGAGGAGGTAGCGCAGTATCGCAAGCTATGCTGCGGGTGCTCGAGCAAGTGGCAGGAGCCAGTGTGGTCAGTGGTATCGTTATCTTCGTGGAAGAAGCCCCGATAGCTGAGGAGGTCAAAAGAGCTGAGGGGCGGAATAGAGATAGAATAAGGAATCGGGACGAAATGAGCTCGGGATCGTCGGAATCGCTGGAGAGGTCTCCGAAAAGACCGAGGGTCGAGGCATCTGCTCGTGTTTCTAAGTTAGTTGTTGGGAACCCAGATCGTCCGTGTGCTCAGTGCGGAAGGTATCACGTGGGCGAGTGTTGGAATCTTGTTCGGGCATGTTTCAGATGCCAGTCCAAGTCGCATCTGGTTAAGCATTGTCCCCTAGATCCGAATAGGACTCAGGCAGTGGGTCAAAGTGTTGTGCAGCCGGGCAGAGGTGGTCAGCGAGCGACGAGAGGTCGTGGCCCAAACCATGGAGGAAATGGTTTCGGTCGAGGCCGTGGCACTTTGATTCGTCGGAAGGAGGATAGCGATGTGCCGGATGTGTCAGCGGGTAAGCTTCTCTTGTTTGGATTATTCCTTGTTGTTTTGATCGTTTTGGTGGCTGTTGTGTTAGCAGAGTATCTAAGAACTCGAGTATAGACTTAGAAAGTACGCCTAGAGAGTGGGTTAGCTCTTGGAGATCAGAGTGCGCAGCGATAGTGTAAGTTTGGAGAGTTAGGACGTGGACCGTTATTCTAGCCAAGTAATTTCGAGGACGAAATTATTCTAAGGAGGGTAGAATTGTAACACTCTGGTTTAGGGGGCTATGCGTATTGGGTTTAAATCAGGTGTTAGTAGGTTTTTGGGAGTGCTTGGATGAGTTTTAGGGGTTTTAGAAATGTTTGGATGAAAGGGGAAGAGTTTGGAAAATTTTGGATTTTTGGTGTGAAAAGGGGATCGAGCCAAAGGAGGTTTTAAGGATTATTTTTGGTAATTTATGGCACAAGCAAGGCTTTGGCAAGGTGGCTGTGCGCGCAGCTTAGGGGGCTGGAGCGCATGTGAGGGTCTTGGGTTCGAGACCAAGCGGCAGCAAAAGGGTTTTAATTTTTGGATTATGGCGCTATGGGGTTGGAGGCCTTAAAAGAACTGGGGCGCGAATGGGGCACAAGAAGCAGCTTGTCCAGGTGGTTCTCGTGCGGCGCATAGGAGTTGGAGGGGAGCGGAGGCGCAGGTTCGAGCGCCTGGAGCAGCATTTTGGGAGTAATTTATTTTATGCGGTTATGGGGCTGGGCTAGGAAGGGTTAAGATTAATTGGTGTGGCTTTTTGTCATAAAAATCAAGATGGCCGAGGGGCCTGGGCGTTGGGGGTTAGGCGTGCGGCAGTTGGTCCCAGGTTCGAACCTGGAGAATGGCAATTGGAGTTTTAGTTTTTTTTTAGTTATTTATTTATTTATTTTGGGCAGCAATTGAAAGTGGACGGCACATGTAAAGGATAAGCTTGAGTGATTATTTTGAATTAGAATTTGGCTGGTGGATGGTTTGTTGTTTTATTATTTTAGATAATTATAGTTTTTTTTAATTAGTTTAAATTGACTTGATAAAGAGATAAGATGTGGATAGAATAGTGGGGGATTAGTTTAATTCAAATGTAATTCAAATTTGTGGCTTGAATTGGTTCCAGGAGGTGGCCGACTATGGGGTTCTTCAATTGGGTGTATGTGGCCGGTTTTGGAGGTATTTTGGGAAGGAGAATGCCGAATTTTCCTTAGGCATTTTGGGAGGTTTCGGCCAGCTTTTGTTTGTGTACCCAAAAGCCGAATTTTCCTTTGATAATTTCCTTGAAACCGAAAACCCCAATTAGCTTATACTTCTAGCCGATTTTCTCAAAGCAAACACTCTCTCTCTTTTCATTTTTGAAACCCAAACTTTATGTGACCGAATGCTCATCTTGTATTTCCTTTTCTTTGTTCATGAATGTTAAGCCGAAATAGCCATTCTCTTCTCCACCTATCTTGTGCTATTTTCTTCTTTTTATGCCGAAACATAAACTTGTCTATCGAGGTCGAATTCTTCAATTGTTTTCTTCTCATCTATTTGTCTATCTTTTTCTTTTCTCACAAACCCGAATATAGGAGGGGTAAAACACCTAAAAGCCGAATTCTCTTCCTTTTGATTAAAGTGTTGGCCGAATTTTCCCTTCCCTTTTAGTTTGGTTCTTGGCCGATTGTTATGTGTGGTGAGGTTTGCTTTTGGCGTTTGGTTCAAGCCTTGGAGAAGGTATAAAGGTAAGGCCGAATGTTTTATGGTAAGCCCTCTGTTTTCTATCGATAATCTTTAAGAATAAGAGTGGGTTTTGGCATTTGTTTGGAAGGATATTAACCTCTTGTGTGATGATTATTTCGTCATAGGGTCTCCAGATTTTGGTGGCGATCAAGTGTAGTCGATTGGTAAGTGGTGGTAAGAGAGGATTCTTTTAGTCCATTCTTTTAGTCTTTGTTAAGCCAAGTCTATTATGGATTAACCGTTTTCTTGTTAGGGTGGATCGATTGATTAAGGAACCATTGATTGGTTCGGGTTTGGAAGGAAACCAAACCATCTGCAAAGGTAAGGGTAATCGATAACCCCTTTGGTTTAAAATGGTTATAGCCGATTGGTATGAGTGCTAATGCTTGGTTGGCTGATTGTTTTAGGAGCAAGAGGAGCAAGGGTCTTAGATTGATTCTTCGATTAAGGCTTGCAGGTGTGTTCATACACACACTTTTCTATTAATAAATGTGCTCATTTTATTGTGTGTACTTTCACACTCTTCTAGTAATATATATGTGTTTATGATTTTGTGTACATATACACACTTCTTGTTGTTATAAATATATGTATATGAGCTGTGTGTTATGTGGATCCATGGTAAGGTGGATGTGATACCATTATGGTATGAGAAAAAGGGCCAGGTAAGTCCCTGTTTTGATGCTTTCGGTAAGCATGGTATATCCGTTATGTGTACTGTAATACTGGGTTGTGATAAATAATATGTATGTTACTAATCAAGCATGTGGGTATAAGTCCGTTAAAATGCATATCATTATCTATGTGGGTTGTACGAGTGGAGGGGGCAGTGATATTTTGTGCTGACGAGCACCAGTGTTTTGGTAACACACTGTGACTACGGTCACCAGAGGTTTGGTACCTCCAGAGGTTTGGCACCTCAATAGCGACTTGTCCCTGTGGTTAACACCACCGTGGGTTGGCCCCACTTTTGAGACACGGGATCGTCTGCCAGTGATTTGGTATCACACGATGGGTTGGCCCCATCAATTGATTTGTGACTTCGGTCACCAGTGTTTTGGTAACACACTTCGTGTCTTCGGACACCAGAGATTTGGCACCTCCAGTGATTTGGCATCACATCTGTGACTATACGTCACCAGTGGTTTGGTACCACACGGGGTAGAAAAGGTGTATGGACGGTTAGGATTGGGTGCATATGATTTGGATGCATGATGATCATGATTATGTTTGAATGCGATATTTTGCTAATCCGGGAAAAAGGGTAGCACACTGAGTCTTGGTGACTCACCTTTTTCCTTTAACCATTTCAGGTATTGCATAAAGCTGGACCGAGATCGGAGAGGACAAGGTGGCCCATGCCGAAGATGATGATTTAATATTTTATGCCAAATTTTGATATAAGTATTTTATTTGGATTGTTGGGTTGTAATAAAGGCCATTTTAATTATTTTGGTATTACTTTAACTATGGTTTAGTTGATTTAAATTCTTATTAAGTCAAAAATGTTTTTAAGCAACAAAAGAAATTACTTGAGTTTCTAAATAAGATGAATTTATTTTACTCACATACCTGATTTAGTTTTCAAAATTACTATTTCAAAATGAAATAGGAGGTTTCAACCAATCATGCCCAAGATTTTTACGAGAATAAAATGTACAAAAAGATTTCAACCGTCTTTCCGCTATAACATAACCAGATTCGGTACAAGTGAATGGGCCGGGTTTGGGGATGTTACACCAGATATGGTCTTATACGAGATCGTATATCGATGCCATGTCCCAGACATGGTCTTACACGATTTCATACCGAAGCCAGGTCCTAGACGTAGTCTTACACGGAGTCTCTCTTCGATGCCGATGCCATATCCTAGATATGGTCTTACATGGGATCTGAATTCGGTGCCGAGGCCAAGTTCCAGACATGGTCTTATACGGGACCTTAATAATCTCATGTTATGACAATGGTATCTTTTCTATTCCTAAGGTTCAACCGGGACTTCAGGATAATATAATTTCATCATTCTCTCATCGAGACCTCATTAATCAATTTCATAGAAATAATATACATTTCACGAAATGTCAAGCACTTTAAAAGCATAGTAACATGATGTTGAATTATTACACACTAACTTACCTCGGGACCAAAATATGTATAGTTGTTCAATTTAGTCCACCATCTTGTTCTTTCCTCAGTTTCAGTCCGGACTTCGTGTTTCTTGATCTATAATGACAATTTCACTTATTTAATGATCACATTGACTAAAACAACCCATATATCACACTTTGGCAAAACTTATAATTTTGCCCCTAAACTTTCACATATTTGCAAAATGGCCCTAGGCTTGTATGATTAGATGTGTTCATTTCTCTCATACTCAAGCCTAGCCGATTCATAACCTCTCTTATAGCTACACAAAATTTTAACTATTTTACATTCTATACACATATTACTTCATCTTTTACAAATATGTCCTTTTTATCAATTTCACTAAAATTCATCTAGCAAAAGTTGTTTATCACACTTCAAACTTTCATATTTCTCCATTAAACATCAAAATACATGCATGACATACATGGGTAAATTTTTGAACATGAGCTCTAGCTTAAAGCAATGGTAGAAATAGCTAAATTAAGCTACGAGGATCTAAAAAATATGAAGAAAAAAAAAACGGAGCTACGAGGTACTTACAATCAAGCTTGAAAGTGAACAAAACCCTAGCTATGGCTCATTGCAAAATTTGGCACTTAGGAAAGAAGATGGACACAATTTTTTATTTCTTTTTCCCTTTTTAATAACTTATTAACCCAATGACCAAAATGCCCTTAAGGCCCTCTTTCTTGAGAATTTTCCTTCCCATGTCCATTTTTGTCCACCGTATGATATAATGGTCTATCTGCTATATAAGGACCTCTAATAAATTTTTTAATGCTATCTCATACTTGAAAATTCTAGAATTTCATATTTTTCAATCTTTGCAATTTAGTCCTAATGAATAAATTGATCACTAAATTATAAAATTTCTTCATGAAATTTTTCACAAGATTATGCAAACATTTCATAGACCTCATAAAAACCATAAAAACACATATTTCTACTTCAGATTTATGGTTTCGCAACCACTATTCTGACTAGGCCCTAAATTGTGATGTTATAATAGCTCTAATACCACTGAATGTAACACCCCTTACCCATATTCAACGCCGGAATAGGGTACGAGGCATTACCGGATTCACATCACAAGCAATCACAAAATTCCGAGTCATAAAATTTACGTACAAATTAAAACTTTTCATAAACATTCATATTCAATCATAAAGTCCCTTATACGAGCCTACGAAGCCCAAAACATGCTTTGGGAGTGGTTAAGGACTAAACCAAAAACTTTAGAAAATTTTACAAAACTTAGAAAATTTTTCATAGATGCAAGGCTCAGACGCCCGTGTGGCCCTACAGATACGCCCGTGTGACCCTGGGGCACGCCTATGTTTCAGATCGTGTTCAAATTAGGGTGCTCTCTGACTTGTGCCACACAACCATGCCACACGCCAGTGTGCTAGGCCGTGTAACACACATGGCTGATACACACGCCCGTGTCTCTGCCTATGTGCTCAATTCTGGACATTCTATTTGGTAACAATTAAGGTGCAGGGGACACACGGCTGCAACACATGCCCGTGGGGCAGACCGTGTCAACTGTGTGTCACACACGACATAGACACATACCCGTGTGGGCAAAAATAAGGTTATTTACCAAGGCATTTTTCCACCCTCACTTTCACACATCAACACAACAACACATGGCATTAATTCAAGCATATAAGAGCAACTAAACAACCACAACCAAGACAATAACATGTCATCCTAATGCCATTATTAATAATACTTAAAACATCAACCTTTCCATATCAAATTATGCAAGTTTCCACATTCACAAATGACATTTATATAAATATCCTCATAACTAACATTAGCCAACTTCCAAGACTATATATATATAAAATGAACCATGAACCATTATAAGCCAACACATATGACCAAAAGGCCAAGTCCCTATACATGCCATAAACTCAAATTTCTTGAATTCATTAATACCAAAATGATAACTTGATAGTGTGATAGAATCTCCGGTGATCTCCAACTCGTGCTAGCTCAATAACCCTCTAAGACATTGGAAAAGAAGGGGTAAGCTATATCTATAGCTTACTAAGTCCGTACGAAAATAATAAGCAACTCTTACAAATCTTTTAACAAATTCAACAATTTAAACACAAGATAATACAAATTTCTATAAAGTTCATAGTTATAATTCTTATTCAATCATAGAATTTACTCTATCAACTTATAAGCATAATTTAACATATCTTGGCATTAGCCTAAAAACAATAATCTCTCCTTTGTAACATATTACAAAAAATAACAAATCATTTCAAACCTCATAGTAAACATGCATAATAATTATGAGTATTTACATTTCAAGCATATATTTTAACATCTTTCAATTGCCTAAGTTCTTATCTTCCCATTTTCTCATATCTGATAAATCACAATTTGCATGAATAAAACATGCTATAGCATAACTCAATTTGGCCCGAAAGCTAATCACATAACCGTCAACCAAATTTATCATGAATTTTATACATCACAAGTATAGACTAATAATAACAAGGTTTTCACAAAATCATTCTCGTGGAAATCACGAACTCACAATTTCATGAAGTCCACGCTTATAAACTTTACGTACATACATGTACCAATTTGTAATTACTTACATACTCTTTCTCTTCTTTGACATACTCGTTGAATTTCCCGTTGAACCATTTGGAATACGAAAGGATAATCGGGAATCTCGTACACACAGTATCGTACTAATGCCATATCCCAGATACGGTCTTACATGTAATCTCGTATTGATGCCAATAGCCCAACTATGGTCTTACATGAAGTCTCATATCGATGCCATATCCTAGACATGGTCATACACGAAGTCTCATATCGATGCCATATCCCAAATATGGTCTTACACGAAGTCTCATATCGATGCCATATCCCAGATATGGTCTTACACGTAATCACAATAACCCTAATGTCATGACATTTGTATCCTATCTATTCATAATGTTCAACTAAGACTTTCACTGTATCGAATCTCTGTTGGTCATTTCCGTAGTATCGTACTCAATAGCATTCAAATTTCATTTCAATAATGTAGCATTTACCACAATTATATCAATTAAGCATTTATACACATATAATTTAATGCTTATTAAACATACGAACTTACCTCGGCAGAAAAATGATGAAAAGGACTAAATCGTCAAATACTTGTTTTTCTTTCTTATTTTTGGTGATGAAGCATGGAAGATGATGACATTTTAGCTTTAATTTTATTTAATATAACATTAATAATCCATTTACTTATTTACCCTTTTTAATTAACATATAAACTTATATTAAACAAGTCCATAACTGTCCACTACTATACTTAGTGGTCAAATTTTCATTTAAGGACTTCACATAATAAGAACAATGACAATTCGACACTTATTAAATTAATAGGCCACTTTTACCTTTTATGCGGTTTAATATATTTCTCAAATTAAACACACAAACACTAAAATTTTCATACGAAACTTTCACACATGCTAAATCACATATAATAAACACAAAAAAATAATATTAAAATATTTTTCTGACTCGGATTTGTGGTCCTGAAACCACTATTCTGACTAGGGTAACCTCGCTTTTCTTGATAATCGAGCTTGGAAGCTTGAAAAACCATATCCATGGTTTCCCCTTGTAAAATTCGGTCATGGGAGGAATATGGACAAAAATTGGCTTTTAATTTGGCTTTTTAATTCATTTTAATTACCAAATTACTAAAATGCCCTTAATGAAAAACTTTAGAAACATACCAAACTATATCCATTTTTGTCCACCAACTTAACCATTGGTCTAATTACCATTTAAGGACCTCCAATTTAAAATCTCATAGCAATTGGACACCTTTAACATATAGAATTCAAGTTTTGAACTTTTTGCAATTTAGTCCCTTTGACTAAATTGAGTGCCCAAACGTCAAAATTTTCGAATGAAATTTTTACGAAACTGTTCCATAAAATTGTACTCCACAAAAAAGATAATAAAAATAAATTTCTCTGCGTCAGATTTGTGGTCCTAAAACCACTGTTCTGACTAGACCCAAAATCGAGTTGTTACTAATCCCGCCTCGAGAGGCAGACCACCCTGTCACCCTGGCAATGTTAGTGGTAGACGAGGTACTACAAGGGATACAAAAGTAAAATCTGAAGCACAAGCACTGGCAAGGACATATGCTATTCCTGCTAGAGAAGATGCTTCTGCACCAGGCGTCATTACTGGTACATTTTCTCTACTTGATACTGATATTACTGCTTTATTGATCCTGGTTCAACACATTCATATATATGCTCAAATTTAGTGTCTGTTAAAGATTTACCTGTTGAATTCACTGAATTTGTGGTTAAAGTATCAAACCCCCTGGGCCAGTGTGTAATGGTAGATAAAATTTGTAAAAACTACTCATTGATGGTAAAGGGTTATTGGTTCTCGACTGATTTGATGCTATTGTGTAACACCCCTAACCCAAGAACGTCGCCGGAATAGGGTTAAGAGGCTTTACCGAACAACCAAAATAATTCACATCCATTCCACAACATAAAGTCTATCATCAATCATACATACTCAAATACGAACATACATTCCCTCATCTAGGTCTACGAGACCTTAATCAAGTGTTAGAAAGGGGTCGGGACTAAATCGAACACTTATGAAATTTTTCAAAATTTCACACATTTTTCAATACTGTTGAGGTCACACGCCCGTGCAGCCAGGCCGTGTGCCTCACACGACCACCAGACAAACCTATGTGTCAAGGCCGTGCCAAAATAGAGCATGTATTCTGACTTCTTCACACGGCCACCAGGCACGCCCGTGTGCTATGGTCGTGTACTCTTAGGAAATATATTGACTAAATCACACGGCTACTAGGCACGTCCGTGTGCCGTGGCCGTTTATACTTACGCTAGCTACTGATTTTAACCCACGGTCACTAGGCACACCCGTGTGCCATAATCTTGTAGGCAAAACAGGCCATTTGCAAGGCCAAAATGTCATCCAAAATAGGATCATGCCTACAAGCATCAACACAAATCCAATTTGTGCTTCTAAAAGCACTCAAACATACCATTTCATGCATTATTCAACCACCAACTATACCATCTACTTCCATGCTTATTATCATCATAACTAAGACCATTCAAAGTGACAATTATACATCTCAAAACATATGGAATCCATATCATAAACTATCTTCAAACCACATCTTCTCATCAACCACACAATCATGAAATATACCATATTCTTAGCTCATTCATCAAATATACATCATTCAACTTCCAAGACAACTCACATGGAAAGGATTAAACATCTCAAAACATATATTAACTTCTAGCATATACATACCATAATTCAACTATATACATCTTTCCAAAGTACCAAAATAGATTGCCGATAGTGTGATAGAGCTGCTGACGATCCCCAGATCCGAGCTAGCTTTACTGACACTGTAAAACAGAGAAACAATGACACAGTAAGCTTTCAAAAGCTTAGTAAGTTCGAATTATAATACAATTAACTAAATGAACCAATTCAATATACACATATAGCCATCACATAGATAATTTACCAATGATACACAAATTTAACTTTATCCAATACTCACATAGCATTCCATTCATCTACTTTCGATTTCATCAACCACATAGGTATCATACATACCTTTGCCAACACATAGTAACTCACCAACCATGCTACTTAATCATTCGTCTTTACACTTCGATCAACCTTTGCTATTCTATTGCTTATGTCGCACACTTAGTGCCAATTTGTAGACGTCATCGCACACTTAGTTCCAATACGTTAAATCGAGCTTATATCGGTATCGCACACTCAGTGCCAATTCAATAAGCCGAAGCTTCTATCAACTCGCACACACAGTGCCAATCATTTCTATCCCGTTTCTAATTTTGCACACTTAGTGCCTTCTATTCCAATTTAAAATGTAGCATTTCTAATCTTATAGTTATATAAACATTCATTAAATCACATCACATAGAACATAAATTAACAAACTATACTATATCTGAACTTACCTCGGATGTCGAACTACCAAAACAGTCGATTAATCGAGCACTTTATCTTTGCCTCGATCTCGATCTGAACCTCTCCTTTCTTGGTCTTAATCAAGCTTCAAACTAGCCGAAACCTAAGTGTTCTTCCTCCTTTCTCTTTTCTTTGATTTTTGGCAAAATAAAGATGTTAATCGCTTGGTTTTTGTGTTTTGTTTTAATGTATTGTACATTAATATCTATTTTACACTTTTAACCTTTAAAACAAAATAAGAAAACTATATATACAATGTCCAAAATCGTCCATTCGTCATCCACTACCTTTAAAATGGTTTAATTGCTTCATAAGGCCTCCACATTACAAATACAACAACAATTAAACACTCAACAATCAACACTCAGCATTTACACTTTATGCGATTAAGTCCTTTTTCGTAATTTAAAACACAGTCGATAAAATTACCACACAGAATTTTCACACTGGGTATATCACATATATTCAACACAGAAACTAACATTAAAATATGATTCTGACCTCGGATTTGTGGTCTCGAAACCACTATTCTGACTAGGGTCTAAATTAGGCTGTTACAACTCTCCCCCTTAAGGATTTTCGTCCCTGAAAATCTTACCAGCGAATAGTTGTGGATATTGTTCTCTCATAATGTTCTTAGGCTCCCATACAGCCTCTTCAATTCCGTGCTTGTGCCACAACACTTTCACTAAAGAGATTTTCTTATTTCTCAATTCTTTGGTCTCTCGTGCCAAAATTCGGTTCAGTTCTTCACTATACGACAAATCTGGCTGAATCTCTATCTCAGTTGGAGCAATCACATGTGCTAGAAAATTTGTAATGGGGCTTTAGTTAGGCTTGGAATAGGGAGTAATTTGCACAAGTTTCATTCCGGGCCTAAGGACAAAATCAGAATTTATGGAAAAGTTAGGGGCAAAATGGTAATTTTGCCTAGGACGTAAATTGAGTCCATTTAAATATGAAATGTATGAAATTGATGGTTAAATTCATTTATATAGATCTAGAAAACACTAATTCAAGGTTAAATCGAGGAAAAGAAAAGGTTTTGGATTAGTAGATTTCTAACGCGAACAAGTGTCGAGGTAAGTTCGTGTAAATTAATCGGGCATGTAATTATGTTGTGTTATATGTAATGTGATTTATGTTGATGTGCTTACTTGTATACTGTGATGGAAAATTGATATATGCTTAAAATGTGAAAAAGGGTTAAGTCCCAATTGAATATTAAATTCCGATGATTATATGCGCTTACCCAAAATTAATAAGGTCCTGCATTTGTTGTGGACGGGATTTAGCTCGGACGAGTAATCCCATTGACCTTGTTATAGAAAGAATTTAGCCCGGATGGGTAATCCCGGTATAATACCTCTCGAGCATACATTATGATTAGGGTTTAGCCTGGACTGGTAATCCTAATCGAACTCCTCTAAGCTTACGTTATATAAAGGATTTAGCCTGGACTAGTAATCCTGTTATACGATATGTGGCTCGAGAGAGTGGTTCTTGGTTAAGTGCCTTATTGGGTACCCTTGAATAAGAAATTGATGGATTATTGAATCGTACACTTCGAGTGTACTACTTAAGCATCCATCAGAATTCAATGATTCGACGAACATAAAATTCCTCACATGGCATGAAAATCTTGAGATGATATGATAATGACTCGAAAGAATATTGCTTGATGAGCTCATCTATGTTACTTGATTGATATAAAGATTTTGGTGACTAACATGTTTGATTGGATGTATATGATTAGGCAATTTAGCCGAATGGATGGAAACATAACATTGTATGCCTAGATTTTAATAAGTAAGATTGGTAAGTTTAGTTTCTGTTATACGAACTTACTAAGCATGTAGTGCTTACTCCGTTTATTTTTCCCCTATTTTATAGTGCTCAAAAGTTCACGAGGGTTAGAGATCATTGGAGCATCGTCACACTATCAACTAGCATTTTGGTTATATTTAATGAAGTCATTTTAGGTATAATGGCATGTATAGGACAACTCGGCCAATAATGGCTTGAAATTTTGTTTTGTAACCTAGCCATTGGAATGGCTCGTAATGGTCCATTTTTGTATGACTAAGTAGATTATTATGATATATTCATATACAAGTGTTATGTTAAGAATGTGTGATCAATGTTTTGAATGCCTAAGATGTTCCAAGGTAAGTCTATAAACACTTATGCATGTAGTGATATGCTATGTTGAATGATAGAAATTTCCCAATTTGAATGCTTCAATTGGTTGGTATTGGATGTGTGTTTCAAGTGCGGGTCTTGGGTGAAATTTTGGGTGAGAAATGAAGCTAGAAATGGCTTCATTTTGTCCACATGGGCAAACACACAAGCATGTGTCTAGACCGTGCGTGACACACGGCCCGGTAACACGGGCATGTAGTTAGGCCGTGTCTCCTCTGCACCTTAATTTTGAGATATAGAATGCTCAAAATTGGGCACATGGGCAGAGACACGGGCATGTGTCTCAGTCGTGTGTGCCACAAGGCCTAGAACATGGGTGTGTGTCTTGGCTGTGCGAAACCTACACCTAATTCAAATTAATTTAATTAACCATACGGCCTAGCACACGGGCGTGTGGCATGGCTGTGTGGCGTAAGTCAGAGAGCACCCTAAATCGAACACGGCCTATAGCACGGGCATGTTCCAGGGTCACACGAGCGTGTCCCTTGGACCATACAAGCGTGTGAGTCCTGCACCTTAGAAAAATTTTGTAATTTTATGAAAAATTCTTAGAGGTTCCGATTACGTCCAGATTCAATTCTAATACTTGTATTGGGCCTCGAGGGCCCGATCAAGGACATTTTGGATGATCTCGATAAATGAATAGTAAATTTTTGTAGTTAATAGAAAAATGTTCTGAATGTTTTGGTAATACTGCGAAACCCTGTTCTAGCGACAGGTATGGGTTAGGGGTGTTACAGTATGAATATTTATTTATATTTGTATTAATGTTTGTTGGATAATTTTATTTAATGTGAAATTTCATTATTTACTTATAAATTATTAAATGTTGTAATTAAGTACATATGAAGTATCTACTGATGGAAAATCTTGTGATTTCACAATACTGAAAGGAATGTATCAGATTTATAATATGTGCTCAAAAATTACGAAGTGCTTTTAGATGTAAATACGTGAATTGCGATTGGCATGCCACTAGGGTTAGTACGCACGCTTGTATGAGATTGCACTTCGGTGCCTCTGTTTGCACGTAGGTGCCGCTTATTGCACATTTGTGCCTCTGTTACGCATCTTTGATGCCTTTGGTGTGGTGTAGTTACCCGAATAACCGAGTCATGTTACTACAATTCACCAGGCTATGAAAATATGTGTTTAATGTTGAAAGATTGATGTATACCATTGGAATACTGTATCATGTATGATTTTGTAATATGTTTCATATTGATGATTATGTGATTAAAGGTAGATACTAATACACATATATGAATTAGTTTGGATTGAATTATTATAGAAAAGGAAGCATATGATGAACCATTTTCAGTACTAATCCCATACGTGTCTCGTAAATGATTGACAGATATGATTATCTAATTAGTTAGTTTTCACATTGTTTAATTGAAATAAGTGATTAGGGAATGATATTTTTATATTCATTATTGAAACAAAATGTGATATACGAAATGGTTATGAGTTAAATGTATAAATGAAATGGTGAGATGAAATATTTAGATGAAATGGTTATACGAAATGCTTATATGGAAATATATATATGGAACAATTTTGTGCTGTGTTTATATAAAATATTTATAAGAATATAAATAAGGGAAAAAAGATATTTCAACTGAGTACTTGAAATAAAGTTGTTAAATGTTAAATGAATATGTGATGGTTGATTGTGTATCAAATGTGTTTTTCAGGTATATGTTAGATAATATGATAATATTATATGTTTCAAATATGAACTCAAAAACTTTACGAGACTTGTGTTGTGTTTAGGTAATTAAAGAACTAATGACTATGATATTGGGTAATCTTGTAAAAAATTTTTAAAAAAATATCAATACAGTAAGGTAAAGTTAAAGTTTATTTCAAACTTGCTAGGCTTTACACAAGCTCACCGCGTTTTGGTTTTTCTTCCTCATAGATCGTTGGATACAAGCTGTTGATTGGATTGGCTTTGAAGATCACACTATCCGTCAACTTGATTGATAACTATATGTTCACTTTAGTCCAATTATAAGTGGCATGTAAATAGGATTTTGGTATATATATAGGTCATAAATATTATGATTATGTTTTATGTCAATTTAAGTATGAGATGAGTCTATATATGTAAAGCTTAATTAGTATTTTGGTAAAATTTTGGGTATGTTTATGTTTGGCCAATTTTATTGATGGTCTGAGCATGAGTAGATTATTAATGCCATGTGCTTTCTTAACTAGAATAGTTGAATGAATGATCTTTTATTGTGATGCCTTTGAATGGCATACTGGTTAAACATGAAGTTAACGAAATTTGACATGTATTTGGTGGTTAGAATGTGTTTTTGAACGATGGAAATGATCTAGGTATGGCATGTCTTATTGTGCAAGGAAAGATGCATAAATTTGCTTGTTTTAGGGGTTAAAAATGATGCATGTGGCCTAGGACACGGGCTATCAAATAACAATATGCCACACAAAGTCACCCCACACAATCGTGTGACCTCATGTTACACGAGCATAGTTAGTTATGCGGTTTGGCTACACGGCCTTGTTTTTGAGCCACACGATTTGGGCTCTATCACATGGTCTGGTCGTACGGCCGTGTGACCCCTATTTTGTAAATTTTCAAGTTTTTCTGAAACATTTTGATTTGTTTCGATTTAACCCCGGATTGTCCTCAAACTATTTTTGTAACAGCCCGTTTTTAGTCAAATTGGAACAGTGATTCCGGGACCACAAATTTGAGCTTGAAATAATTATTTTATTATTATTTTATTGTCTACAGCATGACAGTATGATTGTGTAAAAATTTCGTTAAGAAATTCTATCGTTTGAGTGCTCAATTCGACTATATCACATAAAGTGTAAAAGTTGAGTTCTAATAGCTAAAGGGGTCTAAAAGATATGGAACTTGAAAATAGAGGTCCTTAAATGGTAATTATCCCAATAATAAGTTAGTGGATGACAATGGCTTGGCAATTTTGAAATTTGTGATAATTTTTAAGGTTAATTTTGGTAATTGGTAATTAAAGTTAAAATAAAATGAATAAAAGAAAGATATCATCTTTCTTATTCTTCTCCAACCGAAAATACTAGGGCAAGACTCCATTGTTGAACATTCAACATTCAGCCAAGCTTGTGTGTGCAATTGTCAGTGATTTTTGCCTCGTTTTTAATGATTTCTATGTGTTTTGGAGTCGTTGTAATTTAATCTAGCTAGCCCAGGGACTAATTTACAAAACTGTTAAAGGTTCAGAGTTTTACCATTGATGAATATGTGTGTATTTTGATGTTTGATGATAGAAAATGAATGGTTGTTGTTAGATACACAACATTTGTTAAGTTATTTTTAATAAAATTGTCAATTAGGGAATAAATTGAGAAATATGATAAATTGTGTGGTAAATGTGTGAAATAATGAAAAATATGGGCTGCTATGAGTATAGGTGATATTCAGCTAGCATGAGTGTGGACTTAATTGCATGAATTTTCATTTTTATGAGCTAGGGACTAAATTGTAAAGAAGTTGAAATATTAGGGGTAAAAATGTAAAATTTCCATAATATAGAATTTGGATTAAATTGAATAGAATGATAATTAAATAAGTTAAATTTGATTACATATAAATCAAGAAAAGCGAAGTTCAGAATTAAATCGGGGGAAAAACAAAATAGTGGATTGATAGCTCGTTTCTCTCCGTATAAATCCGAGGTAAGTTCGTATGTTAATAAGCATTAATGTAATTGAGTTTTAAATGCTTTATGATGGTATTGTTAATGAATACGGCCTTACAGAAATGTTCAATGAAGATTCAGCAATGTGTAAATTGTAACACCCCTAACCCGTATCCGTCGCTGGATTAGGGTTAAAGGCGTTACCAGACAGAACGGAAACTTTTACAGACATTTAGTAATACAAATCATCAATCATAACCAAATTGTCCCTTTTATAGGTCATCGAGACCTTAATCATGATTCAGAACTGGGTCGGGACTAAACCAAACATATATGAAAGTTCTTGGAAATTTAAAACTTTTTTGAAACTGTCAAGGTCACACGCCCATGTGACTAGGCCGTGTGTCTCCCACGGCTACTAGACACAACCGTGTGTCCTGACCGTGCCAAAATAGGGCATGTTTACTGACTTATCTACACGGCCACCAGGCACGCCCGTGTGCCATGGCCGTGTAACATTAGGCTAGCTACTGACTTAATAACACGACTACGAGGCACGCCCGTGTACCATGGCCGTGTAAAGTTAGGCTAGCTACTGACTTAATCACACGGCTACCAGGCACACCCGTGTGCCATAGCCGTGTAGGCAAAACAGGCCATTTGCAAGGCCAAAATGCCACCCATACTAGTGTAACACCCCTCACCCGTGTCCAACTCCAGAACAGGGTTCGAGGCGTTACCGTACTTCAACATTCACAATCATACAAAACTGGGTTACCAAATTTCACCCAAAATTTAAAACTTTTCAAAGACATGCATTTGACATTGTCATCTATTTAATCACTTATACCACATAATAAGACATTAACACATACCATGGACAAATAGGCTTATATGCCAAAATCATTATAAGCCACATCTCATGGCCATAATCAACAAATAACTATATGCCAATAACAACATCCATCATAGAAAAACTAAGTCCCTATACATGCCACTCACTTGAAAACATTTAACATACACATGCCAATACTCCAAGGATAATGACCCGATAGTGTGATACTGCCTCCGACGATCTCCAATGCTTAGCTGACCTGACAAAACTAAAAGAAATGGAAAGGAGGGAGTAAGCTTTACGCTTAGTAAGCTCGCATGAAAATAATAAGCAATGTGATAACATGTTATTTTCATATTCTTCCTATTTATTCAAATTCCAGTTAAGCTGTTTTCTTGAGTCATAGTCATTAAATTATTTATATCTGGAGTTACGGAACTCCAAATTAAGATCCGTAAATTTTTCATGAAACTAGGCTCACATATATTTTTACTATAAAAGTTTCAGAATTTTTGGTTTAGCCAATTAGTATAGTTTATTCTTCAAAGTCTCCCCTGTTCTGCTGTCTGACAATTTCGACCATTCTTTGCTAAAATTTAATTATCTTTTTGTACAGAATTCAAATGATGTTCTAGTTTGATTCTTCTAAAAATAGACTCAATAAGGAATCTAATCATATAAATTATGTCCCAATATCATTTTTTTACAAGTCAGAACAGGGGATCTCGAAATCACTCTGAACCAGTCTCACAAAAATCTAAATATCTCAAAATATACCAATCCTTTGCTTTCTCTGTTTCTTTTATATAAAAATAGACTCCATAAGCTTAAAATAAATGTCTCATACAACTTATAATTCAATTTATACCATTTGTGGTGATTTTTCAAATTCACCTCACTGCTGCTGTCCAAAACAGTTTTATTGTAACATTTTGCTTTCTCTCACTTTAGTTGTGTTCATCACTTGCCTATACCAATCTTTCCAATTTCCGATTACATATCGAGCATATTGTTCTATGTACATTTGCCACATTTCTCAATTGGTCACATTCACACTTGCACTTATTCATAACATGATCGCACCAATCATCATTAGTAAATTATCTCGTTGAACCCCTTCAGAAAACGCCCGATACTCGGTGGTCTCAGTACATAGCTCCACCCACACATAATTCGGCTTTCTTGTACACATGGTGAAGGTCCCTTATCACCCATGTAACCTAGCCATTCCATCTCGTAGCTCTCTTATCTACATGATGTCCAACACTAGGAACCACTCATGTGACCTAGCTACTCATAACCCGTAACTTTCTTGTACACATGGTATACACACAGTATTACATATGTGACCTAGTTACATATGAAATTATTATCCCGTAGCTTTCTTGCACACATGGTGAAAATCCCTTATCATCCATGTGGCCTAGCTACATATCAAATTTTGCCATCTCGTAGCTTTCTTGTGCACACGGTGAAGTTCCCTTATCACTCATGTGACCTAGCTACATATTGTCCGTATCTCTCAGTTTTCCGAAGGTTCAATCGAGAATTTCGCATTCCATACATTTTCATATTGTAGTTATCACCCAATAATTTCCATAATATCTAGCAAAATAATTATTGAACAAGTAAAATAAATGCATTATTTACATATAAACTTTCCATTTCACATAATAACCATAGTCATAGAAAACACCTTTAAGCACAACATTTCAACCCATTTTCCATGTCGCCTATGTCACCTTTTATCATAAACATATTATTAAATAAATTCACCAACATAATATACTAAACATGTAATTCAGAAAAATCAATTTAATACCACAATTTAGGTTTCAAATATACATTACGACATTATTGCATTATTATTAACACACCAACTTACCTCGAATGCCGAAACGACCATTTTACCAACTTTCTCGATTTCAGATTTTCCTCCAATTCTAGGTCCAAATATTGTTTTTCGGGGTCTAAAACATCACATTTCACTTATTTAATTAATGTACTACTCAAAACAATCCTTAACTCAACTTTTGCAAAATTACAATTTTGCCCCTAAACTTTTACATATTTACACTTTTTCTCTAATACTCGAAAATTAAACTTCAGCCCTTATTCTTATGTTTTATAACATGATGATCATTTTTATCTTCTATGGCAACATCAAATTCTCACTCTAACATGTACTTATGAACATTAGGTATTTTTACCGATTATGACGTTTTACTCGTTTTCACGTAAAACCGCTTAGTAAAAGTTGTTTAATATAATTTCAGCCTTCATATTCTATCATAAAACATCAAAATACACACTTTTCACCTGTGGGTAATTTTCCAAAGATGAACCCTAGCATGAATTATTGGTAGCATAAGCTAAATCGAGCTACCGGGCCTCCAAAATCGTAAATAACTTGAAAAACGGGGCTAGAACGGACTTACCATGAGCTTGGAAAGTTGATAAAACCCTATCCATGTCTTATCTTGGTAAATTTCGTCCATATGAAGAAGATGGACATATTTGGCATTTAAATTTTGTTTTTAATTCATTTAATTCACTAAATTACCAAAATGCCCCTTAAAAAAATTCTTTTGAAATATACCCATCCATGTCCATTTTTGTCCACCAACTTAACCAATGGTCTAATTATCATTTAAGATCCTCTAATTGAAAATTTCATAACAATTGGACACCTCTAACATGTAGAACTCAACTTTTGCACTTTTTACAATTTAGTCCTTTTAACTAAATTGAGTGCCCAAACGTCAAAATTTTCGAATGAGATTTTCACGAAATCATTTCATGAAATTGTAGACCATAAAAATATAAATAAAATAAATTTCTCAACATCGGATTTGTGGTCCCGAAACCACTGTTCCGTTTAGGCCTTATTTCGGGATGTTACAACTAGGGTCATCCCTACAAGCAACATACCAAATCATATCATACACAATTGACAATCAAAGACATGCCAAACAATCAATAAGTTTCCAAAATCAATTTCATTTCCATTCATGCCAATTTGCATAACTAAAACACATACACATGCAAACATGATTCATTAACATTTACCTTCATATAATCATTCCTTTGCTCAAACTTGCAAACTCATAATACATTTATAAGCTTACCATAGTCTCGACCATTTCATTTTTTTATCAAACCATGCTAAAACATATATCATGCATATTACCAACTTTTATCAAGCCACATCTCATGGCTATTTATACACATTTCTAACATAATCCAAAATGACTAGCCTATACATGCCATATTTAACTATATACATATTTTTCAAAGTACCAAAACAAGATTGAGTAGTATAATGATGATCCTCGACGGTCCCCGAGCCTTCAGTAGCTTTGACGATCTATAAAACAGAACAAACACACACAGAGTAAGCTTTCAAAAGCTTAGTAAGCCATATACAAATAAACTTAGCATAAAATGCACATAGCCATATTGATATAATGACCATAATGGTTCTTTTAGCAAGTTCATCACATACATTCCTTGGCTCATTTACTTAGCCATAACTTACCACATTCTTCAACTCAAATATCACATATACACATAGCTCATTTCAGCATATATTCACATACCACTCCATCAATTCATTGCACATATTCATCTTAGTAAGTTCATATAGATGCTTACCTTTCATACACACTTAATGTACAAACCAAAACGTACCTAAAACGGATATACAAATCACGTTGTCGTTTGTATCTCAGATTTGCCCGTTGAACCATTCGGAATCTAATAGGATACTCAGAATGCTCAAAATAGTCATACAATGCCAACGTCTTAGACGTGGTCTTTCATGTAATCAGATATTGATGCCACTGTCCCAGACAGGGTCTTACACGAATCAATACGATGCTAATGTCCCAGACATGGTCTTACACGTAAATCTCATATCAATGCCAACGTCCTAGACATGGTCTTACACGAAATCTCGAATGAATGCCAACGTCCCAGACGTGGTCTTACATGATATAACCCAATAGATACCTATGTCATGACATAGTTAATCCTATCTATTCCTAGGTCCGTACGAGGCTTCTCGGATGTTAACACTATGTAGATCTTATCTCGGAATTCATGTATACAACATCTCATAAGCATTCATCATTATCAATAGTCATATGAACATACATAATTCAATGCAAATACATTTATTTGTATATTGACTTACCTCAGATTCGGATATTCGTTCGGACTCTGTTATTCGACTATCTTAGCTTTCCCGTCATCTAAGTCCGTTTTCATCGGTTCTTGATCTATACATATTCAAATTTAACCCTTTTATTCATCAACTTATTCGATTCAATCCAAAATCATACATTTAGGGCTATTTGCAGCTTAGCCCTCACATTTGCACATTTTATCAATTTAGTCCATTTTTCACAAAACATCAAATATACAAGATCACCACATATCCTTGCTTAGCCGAATGCTCATGTATCTCATACAAGTCCAAACATTTCATCAAATTCACAATTTAATACCTTAAAATACTATTTTCACAATTTAGCCCTAATTAGCTAAATTCATCAAAAATTCAAGAACAAAACATGCTCATTTAACATATATCTTTCATTTAACACCTAAACTCATCACAAAGCTCCCCATTTCAGTAATGGAAAATTTCATAAACATCATCAATCCTTCAAATTACAACATGGGCTTGATAGTAGACTAAGCAACAATCTCAAAAACATAGAAATCATCAAAAACCATAGTAAAAAAAAACTTAATTTGAATCATAAGCTAGCCGAATAAAAAGAACTCAAACCCTTCTTCTCTATTCCAATTTTTGATGATGAAGTAAAAAGATGATGGAATTTGGCCTTTTGATTTTGATTAATAAACTTTGATTTATCAATTTACCTATTTGGCCTTTTAAAAAACATTTAAGACAATTATACATTAAGGGCATATTAGTCCTTTGCCACCCATTAACCATGTAAATGGGCTAATTTCCTATTAGGTACTTCACATTATAAAGACATCAACAATTTGATACTTCTACATTTAACCATCAAAATTTCCTTTTATGCGATTAAGCCATTTTTCTAAAATTAAGCATATAACGGACAAATTAACTTACAGAAGTTTAACATATGCTTAATCACATATTTAAGGCACAGAAAATAATATTAAAATATTTTCTAACTCAGATTTGTGGTTCCGAAACCATTGTTCCGACTAGGGTCTAAATCGGACTGTTACATAAATCCTGGTTGAACCTTAGGAATAGATAGGATACAAATGACATGTCATTAGAGGTTATTGTGTTTTGGGTGCTGGTCCGTACGTTCTACCGATGGCGAAGTTTTCTTGCATGTGTTGCGAATTCTTGTCAGCTTGTGTGAGCAGCACCGTGTAGTTACGTCTTAACCGTCAGCTTGTGTGAGCAGACTCGGTGATAGCTCGAGATGAGCATTTACATATGAGATATGAGATTGAGATGGTTTCACCATGTATTAGCACTTAGGGCGCGAGATTCCTGAGTATCTGGTATTATTCCAAATGGTTCAACGGGTATATCGATGAATTGGAAAAGTATGAAATTGATACGAATTAGTACAGGTATGTACGTGAACTATACAATCATTGAATTGAAGAAATTGATGAAATTCATGTCTATCCTTTGGGTTGAATATATGTTAGGCTTTTGGATTTAAATTGAATTGCATTATGTGATGTTTAAGTATTTAAATTGTAGTTGAATGGTAAGTTTTACTTCTTAAGCATACGAGCTTACTAAGCTTAATAGCTTACTCTATTTACTTTTCTATGTTTCATAGTGATTTCGAAGCCTGCTCAGATTGGGAATTGTCGGATATCTCATCACAGTATCCAACTATCATTTTGGTACTTTTAAACTTGTGTATTTGGTTATATTGCATGTATAGGAGTTGTGGTTAATATGGTCTATATTTTTGTAATGTATATAGCCAATTAACTTGTCTTGTAAATGATGTATGTTTTGGTTATGTGTATAGCCATGTGACTTTGCTTGTTTTAGTAGTTTGGTTATGTATGAGTAAATGGCCTTTTGATATGTGGTTTATAAATTGCTATGTGAATGCCTTGTTGAGAATTGGTATTGAAGGTAGAAAATGGTTGAAATTGAGATTGTATTAGCATGCTAAGTATTAGGCAAATAATGCATATTTGAAGGTGACAAATTAGGTGAATTCTTAAAGATGATATTGGTATGTTTTGGATTGGGAAATTTATGATGTTGAGCATTATAGTTGTTGGTTTTGGAATAGCATGATTTAGGTTTGGTTGAGATTGGTTTGAATGCCTATTGATGCTATGTTATATGCCATTAGACATGTTTAGGTGGATGCAAATTTGGGTGAGAATGATGGCTTGGAAAATAGCCTATTTTTGTCCACACGGGCGTGTGTCTCAGCCGTGTGTGACACACGGTCAGGTGGTACGACAGTGTGTCCCCTAGTACTTATTTAGAAACTAAGTTAGTAGCTCCACAAAGCCCAGCACACGGGTGTGTGACTTGGCCGTGTGGCATAAGTCTGTATACCCTACAGTTTTAGCACGACCTAGCATACGGCCTGGCACACGGGTATGTGAGGCCATCTTGAAGGGTACATGGGCTAGTCACACGGGCGTGTGGTTGGTCGTGTGACCCAAGTCAGGGAGTTACACGGGGTCAGGCACGGGCTGGGACACGACTATGTGATCCCATTTCGAATGTCCACACGGGTGTGTCTTTGGCCGTGTGAGACACATGGTTGGACCACACGGGCGTGTGTACTCTGTATTTTGGAAATTTTCTATGTTTTTCCAACATTTTTCCTAAGTTCTCGATCTAGTCCCGAATCACTTCTAATGTTTGATTTGAGCCTCGAGGGCTCGTATTAGGGACAATATATTTGATTCTGAATGCATTTTATTGGATATGAAAAATGTATGAGAGATGTATGATTGTTTAATTGTTAAGTCCGGTAATGTTCTGTAACCGTATTCTGGCGATGAATACGGGTTTGGGGTGTTACATTTATTGGTATCAGAGTTACTATTTAGTCAATTCTCAAACTAACGTATCGTATGTGAGTCTAGCTAGACGTGCCATATATAACCTATGATAGTGTCATATCTCCTAACAGTTTTAAATCATGTTTTTATATAGTAATGGATCCCAATAGAGCAATTGTTGATGACGTAGAAAGTAATGCACCAGCCTCCGTTCACGGTGCAGCGTAGTCTGGATCGAGACTTGTATCTGGTTGTCAAGGAGAACAGGCTAAGGAAGCTTTCTTCCAAATGATGAATGAATAGTTCACTGGTTTTGTCCGAACTAATCCGGTTCCACCCTCACCTATTCCCTAACCAGTTCCCGTAGCTCCTGAAGGTTTGGAACCTTTACATTTAAGTAAGCCGCCTGTTGATAAAATTTGAAAGTACAGGGCTGAAGAGTTTAGAGCTATAGTTGATGATAATCTTGAGAGAGTAGAGTTTTGGCTTGAGAATACAATCCGAGTATTTGATGAACTGTCCTGTACGCCAGCTAAATGTGTAAAATGTGTTGTATCACTTCTGAGAGATACTGCATATCAGTGGTGGAACATTTTGATATTTGTGGTGTCGAGAGAAAGAGTCATGTAGGAATTATTTCAGACCGAGTTAAAATAGGGTCGTATGACTGTGACCGGGTACGAAAAAGAGTTTGTAAGATTAAGTAAATACGCTCAAGAATGTGTTTCCACTGAAGAGATTATGTGTAAGCGGTTCAAAGATGGATTGAATGAATACATTAAGCTTCTAGTCGGGATTCTGGAATTGAAAGAATTTGTTGTTTTGGTCGACAAAGCTTGCAAAGCTGAGGAACTTAGCAAAGAAAAAAGAAAAGCCAATTCTGATGCTAAAGATTCGAGAAAGAGAACAATGAATAAACCCTATCATTCCTCTTCAAAGAAATTATGAGATTCGTATAATCATTCGAATGCTTCAATATAGTATTCTAATAGGGATCGTGGGAAGCACTACACAAGTCCAAAAGCTCAAGCTACCTCAGAATCAAGCGTTGATAGTGTCAGAACCAACAAACCTGAGTGTCAGCAATGTGGAAGACAACATTTTGGAGATTTTTGCATGAATAATAAAGCTTGTTTTAGATGTGGCTCGCAAGATCATTTTATTTGGGATTGTCCTGAGTTACTCGAGAAAGATAAATATTTTAATACAAGACCGAACAACACAGCTGCTAGACGGAGACCACCTCGAAATACAGGAAATGTGACTAGTAGCATAGGTGCCACAAAGGACTCTGCTATGAGATCTAAGACTCAAGCACCAGCCAGAGCTTACGCTATTCGCGCTCGCGAAGATGCATCACCACCAGATGTTATCACCGGTACATTTTCTCTCTATGACACTAATGTAATTGCATTGATTGATCTTGGATCGACTCATTCAGACGTCTATATGAATTTAGTGTCTAGAAAGAGTTTACCTGTTGAGTCAACTGAATTTGTCATTAAAGTATCGAACCCCTTAGGCCAGTATGTCCTAGTTGATAAAGTTTGCAAGAATTGTTCTTTGATGACTCGGGGTTACTATTTTCTAGCTAATTTGATGCTTTTACCATTTGATGAATTCAATGTGATCTTGGGTATGGATTGGTTGACTCTGCGTGATGCTGTTGTGAATTGTAGATGAAAGACTATTGAGTTGAAATGTCAAAATAAAGAATTTCTTTGAATTGAATCCGATGACTTGAGTAGGTTGCCTATAATGATATCAACGATGCTAGCTCAGAAATATGTGAGGAAAGGTTGCGATGCTTATCTTGCATATGTACTGGATACAAAATTGTCTAAATCAAAGATTGAATCAGTGATAGTGGTTTGTGAGTATTCAGATGCATTTCTAAAAGAGGTACCTAGGTTGCCACCGATCAGAGAGGTTGAATTTGCTATTGAATTAGTACCGGGAACATCACTGATATCGATAGCTCCGTACAGAATGGCTCCAACAGAATTGAAAGAATTGAAAGCTCAGTTGCAAGAGTTAACAGAAAGAGGTTTTGCACGACCTAGTTTTTTGCCCTGTGGTGCACCAGTTCTATTCGTAAAGAAGAAAGATGGATCGATGAGACTGTGTATCGATTATCATCAGCTTAACAAGGTTACAATTAAGAATAAGTATCATTTTTTGAGAATTGATAATTTGTTTGATCAGTTGAAAGGAGCAATAGTATTTTCAAAGATTGATTTGCAACCTGGCTATTATCAGTTGCGAGTTAAATATTCGGATGTGGTGAAAACTACATTCAGGACCAGGTACGGGCATTATGAATTTCTTGTTATGCCATTCAGATTAACTAACGCTCCTGCAGTATTTATGGATTTGATGAATTGAATCTTTAGACCATATTTGGACAGATTTGTTGTTGTATTCATTGATGACAATCTGATCTATTCCTGAGATGAATCTGAGCATACTGAACATTTGAGGATTGTATTACAAACATTGAGAGATAAGAAACTATTTGCTAAATTTAGCAAATACGAGTTTTGGCTCTGAAAAGTTGGATTTTGGGACACATTGTTTCAGTAGAAGGCATCCGAGTTGATCCGAGTAAGATTTTAGCAGTTGTTGACTGGAAACCACCAAGAAACATATTTGAAGTAAAAATTTTTCTGGGATTAGTTGGCTACTATCAGTGTTGTAAAAGGGTGCTCAATAATTACTACACCGATGACTCGATTGTTGCATAAAGGTGTGAAGTTTGACTAGTCTGAGAAATGCCAACAGAGTTTTGAATAGTTGAAAGCATTGTTAATTGAAGCACTAGTTTTAGTTCAGCCTAAGTCGGGTAAAGAGTTTGTGATTTTCAGTGATGCGTCGTTGAATGGTTTAGGGTGTGTTTTGATGCAAGAAGGCAAAGTGATAGCTTATGCTTCCAGACAGTTGAAGCTGCATGAAAAGAATTATCTGATACACGACTTGGAGTTGGTTGCTATTGTTTTCGCATTGAAAATTTGGTGACATCATTTATCCGGTTAGAAGTGTCATATTTTTATCGATCACAAGAGACTAAAGTATTTAATGTGTCAAAAAGATTTCAATTTGCGACAATGAAGATGGCTCGAGCTGTTGAAAGACTAATTGATTATCATCCAGGGAAAGTGAATGTAATCACGGATGCTCTGAGTAGAAAATCTTTGTTTGCTTTGCGGGCGATGAACACACAGTTAACCTTATCTGATGATGGTTCAGTTTTACCTGAGTTAAAAGCTAAACTGGTATTTCTTCAGCAAATTTATGAGGCTCAGAAATGTGACAATGAATTGTAAGCTAAAAGAGTACAATGTGATCAACTACTAATTCAGAGTATCAGATCAGATCCGATGATTGTTTGCTGTTCTGAGGTAGAATTTGGGTACCGAGAAATTCTGAGCTTATTTAGACAATTCTACACGAAGCACATAGTGGTTGTTTGTCTATTCATCCGGGGAGTACTAAGATGTACAATGATTTGAAATAGTTGTACTGGTGGTTGGGCATGAAACAAGACATTTCAAAATTTGTGTCGAGATTCTTGGTTTGTCAACATGTTAAAGCCGAACATTAAGTGCCTTCGAGACTACTACAACCAGTGATGATATTGGAGTGGAAATAGGATAGAGTTACGATGGATTTCGTATCGGGATTACCCCTATCTCCGAAAATGAAAGATGCTATTTAGGTTGGTGTTGATAGACTGATGAAATCTGCACATTTCATTTCGGTACGAACAGATTTTTCACTCGAGAGATAAGTTGAATTGTACATCTCTGGGATTGTTAAATTACACGAGGTGCCAGTCTCAATTATTTCGGATAGAGATCCGAGGTTCACGTCGCGATTTTGGAAGGAATTGCAAGAATCTTTGGGTACGCGATTGTACTTTAGTACTGCTTTTTATCCTCAAAAAGATGGTCAATCAGAGAGAGTTATACATATTCTCAAAGATATGCTTCGTTACTCTGTTTTAAAGTTTGAAGACAACTGGGAAAAATATTTATCGTTGGTTGAATTTGCGTATAATAACAGTTTTCGATTGAGCATAAAGATGGCACCGTATGAAGCTTTATATGGTCATAAATGTCGAACTCCTTTGTACTGGACTGAGCTTAGTGAGAAAAAGATTCACGGGGTTGATTTGATCAAAGAGACCAAAGAGAAAGTGAAAGTAATTTACGACAGTTTGAAAGCAGCTTCAGATTGACAAAAATCGTATGCGTATTTGAAACGTAAAGATATTGAATTTCAAATAGGTGACAGTGTGTTGTTGAAAGTATCACCGTGGAAGAAGATCCTTCGTTTTGGTTGCAAAGGAAAATTGAGTCCGCGATTTATAGGGCCGTATAAGATTATCGAGACAATAAGGCCAGTGGCTTATCGACTTGAGTTACCATCAGAGTTAGAAAAGATTCACAATGTATTTCATGTGTCGATGTTACGACGGTATCGATCAGACCCATCGCATATAATTTCTCTAGCAGAGATTGAAATTCAGTCTGATATGTCGTATAGTGAAGAACCGATCAGAATTTTAGCTTGAGAGATTAAAGAGTTGAGAAACAAGAGCATAGCTTTAGTGAAGGTTCTATGGCAACGTCATGGTTTTGAAGAGGCTACGTGGGAACCTGAAGAAGCTATGAGAAAATAGTACCCTAACCTATTTTCTGGTAAGATTTTCGAGGACGAAAATTCCTTATGGGGGAGAATTGTAACAACCAATTTTTAGTCAAATCAGAATAGTGGATTCGAGACCACAAACCTGAGGTCAAAATAATTATTTTATTACTATTTTAATGTCTACAGCATGATAGTATGATTGTTAAAAATTTCGTTAAGAAATTTTATCGTTTGAGTGCTCAATTCGATAAAAAGGACTAAATCGCGTAAAGTGTAAAAGTTGAGTTCTAATAGCTAAAGGGGTCCAATAGATATGGAACTTTAAAATAGAGGTCCTTAAATGGTAATTATCACAATAATAAGTTAGTGGATGATAATGGCTTGGCATTTTTGAAATTTGTGATAATTTTTAATGTTAATTTTGGTAAGTGATAATTAAAGTTAAAATAAATGAATAAAAGAAAGATATCATCTTTCTTATTCTTCTCCAACCGAAAATACTAGGGCAAGACTCCATTGTTGAACATTCACCATTTGGCCAAGCTTGTGTGTGTAATTGGTGAGTGATTTTTGCCCTGTTTTTAATGATTTCTATGTTTTTAGAGTCGTTCTAACTTAATCTAGCTAGCCCAGGGACTAATTTACAAAACTGTTAAAGGTTCAGAGTTTTACCGTTGATGAATATGTGTGTATTTTGAGGTTTGATGATAGAAAATGAATTGTTGTTGTTAGATACACAACATTTGTTAAGTTATTTTTAATAAAATTGTTAATTAGGGATTAAATTGAGAAATGTGATAAATTGTGTGGTAAATGTGTGGAATAATAAAAAATATGGGCTGCTATGAGTATAGGTGATATTTGGCTAGCATGGGTGTAGAGTTAATTACATGAATTTTCATTTTTATGAGCTAGGGACTAAATTGTAAAGAAGTTGAAATATTAGGGGTAAAAGTGTAAATTTTCCATAATATGAAATATGGATTAAATTGAGTAGAATGATAATTAAATAAGTTAAATTTGATTACATATAAATCAAGAAAAGCGAAGTTCAGAATTTAATCGAGGGAAAACAAAATACTGGATTGATAGCTCGTTTCTCTCCGTATAAATCTGAGGCAAGTTCATATGTTAATAAGCATTAATGTATTTGAGTTTTAAATGCTTTATGGTGGTATTGTTAATGAATACGACCTTACAGATATGTTCGACGAAGATTCGGCAAGGTGTAAATCTTGGTTGAACCTTAGGAATAGATAGGATACAAATGAGATGTCATTAGGGGTTATTGTGTTTTGGGTGCTGGTCCGTGCGTTCTACCGGTGGCTGAGTTTTCTTGCATGTGTTGCGGATTCTCGTCAGCTTGTGTGAGCAGCACCGTGTAGTTACGTCTTGACTGTCAGCTTGTGTGAGCAGACTCAGTGATAGCTCGAGATGAGCATTTACATATGAGATATGAGATTGAGATGGTTTCACCATGTATTGGCACTTAGGGTGCGAGATTACCGAGTATCTGATATTATTCCAAATGGCTCAACGGGTATATCGATGAATTGGAAGAGTATGAAATTGATACGAATTAGTACAGGTATGTACGTGAACTATACAATCATTGAATCGAAGAAATTGATGAAATTCATGTCTAACATTTGGATTGAATATATGTTAAGCTTTTGGATTTAAATTGAATTGCATTATGTGATGTTTAAGTATTTAAATTGTAGTTGAATGGTAAGTTTTACTTATTAAGCTTAATAGCTTACTTTGTTTACTTTTCTGTGTTTCATAGTGATTTCGAAGCCTGCTCGGATTGGGAATTGTCGATGATCTCATCGCACTATCCAGCTATCATTTTGGTACTTTTGAACTTGTGTATTTGGTTATATGGCTTGTATAGGAGTTGTGGTTAATATGGTCTACATGTTTGCAATGTATATAGCCAATTAACTTGTCTTGTAAATGATGTATGTTTTGGTTATGTGTATAGCCATGTGACTTGGCTTGTTTTAGTAGTTTGGTTATATATGAGTAAATGGCCTTTTTATATGTGGTTTATAAATTGCTATGTGAATGCCTTGTTGAGAATTGATATTGAAGGTAGAAAATGGTTGAACTTGAGATTGTATTAGCATGCTAAGTATTAGGCAAATAATGCATATTTGAAGGTGACAAATTAGGTGAATTCTTAAAGATGATATTGGTATGTTTTGGATTGGAAAATTTATGATGTTGAGCATTATAGTTGTTGGTATTAGATTAGCATGATTTAGGTTTGGTTGAGATTGGTTTGAATGCCTATTAATGCTATGTTATATGCCATTTGACATGTTTAGGTGGATGCAAATTTGGGTGAGAATGATGGCTTGGAAAATATCCTATTTTTGTCCACACGGGCGTGTGTCTCAGCCGTGTGTGACACATGGTCAGGTGGCACGGCCGTGTGTCCCCTGGTACTTATTTAGAAACCAAGTCAGTAGCTCCAGACAGCCCAGCACACGGGCGTGTGACTTGGTCGTGTGGCATAAGTCAGTATACCTTACAGTTTTAACAAGGCCTAGCATACGGCTTGGCACACTGGCGTGTGGGGCCATTTCAAAGGGTACACGAGCTAGTCACGCCCGTGTGACCCAAGTCAGGGAGTTGAACAGGGTGGAACACGGGCTGGGACATGGCTATGTGATCCCATTTCGAATGTTCACATGGCCTGTGACACGGGTGTGTCTTTGGCTGTGTGAAACACACGGCTAGATCAAACGGGTGTGTGTTCCTTGTACTTTGAAAATTTTCTATGTTTTTCTAATATTTTTCCTAAGTTTTCGATCTAATCCCGAATCACTTCTAATGTTTGATTTGAGCCTCGAGGGCTCGTATTAGGGACATTATGTTTGATTGTGAATGCATTTTATTGTGAAAGTAGGTACAAATGGTTACAATGAATGAATCTTTAAACAACAAGCATTGATGGACGGTTTCAAGTGTGGAGCTTGGATAGTTTCATTGCATAGAGACATTTTTCACATTCAAATACATGATCATAGATGGTTTCAATGCATAAAGATGTTTATCTCATCTACATACATGGCTTGGACGATTTCAAATGCATAAAGACATTTTTCCTCAATCAAATACATCAACATGGATGATTTCCACGAAAGGAGACATTTTCTCATCCAAATACATTTGCATGGCTGTTACAAAGCTTTGACGGTTTACTTATTCAAATTGCATGTTTTATGATCGTTTGAGTCATCTTTTTATTCTTACACACCTATAATAGGCATTACTTGTAAGCTTGAAAAAAAGAATTGATATACAAATTGTGAGTTTATTCTCTTGTCACTTTAAGAGTTTGTTCTGAACTTATCAAGATTTCAATATTGTGGCACTCATCCTCATTCTGATCTTATCACTCCCCTTTCCCATCCCTATTTGTGAGTGTGGCGATCATTATACTATTGGTTCCTATCTCTTTATAGATTGTGGGTCACAGCCATCTTCTTTCAACTTCCATTTCTATTCAAACTTTGTAGAAAATGGGTCACATTCTTCCATAACATTGATTCTTTTCTGAGTTTGTTTTGGGTTGAATTTTTATCATTTCATTCATTATCTTGTTTAACTTATTTTTACTTTTTTTATCTTGTTTTAAAGTTACCTATTAGAATAATCGAATAACAAATCATACTTGTAATCGTCAAACGATTACGAGCACGCATCAGCTATTGCAAGTGTTGTAGTCGAAACTTTTTGGGTTATGAATCTTTTCAAAGACTTGCAAATTTCTCTTGCTTAAACTCTCAAAATTTTCTTAAATAATCTTGGTGCTACTTTTTGGTCCCATTACCCATTTCTCCACATCAAGATGAAGTATTTGGAAGGTGATTTTTATTTTGTTCATAATCATATTAAGCATTAGAATCTTGAAGTTGTCCATATTCTAGTTGTAGATCAGCTTGACAATGCTCTTACCAAAGCTCGTCTGCAAAAAACATTTCATTATTTTATTCCCTAGTTAGGTGTTGTTTCTCACACTCTATCTTGAGGGGGCATACTAAAGATATACAAAAGACCAAGTCTTTAGTTTGTTCAAAACTTTAAATTACCTTTATCCTTTAGTTTATATTTATTTTATCCTTGTATTTAAATTTTGATTTTTTTTGTTACTTATAATTCCTTTATCTTAGGATTATCTTTGTTATTTATTTTTCACATCTCATATAAATAGGTGATTGAATGCATTAATGAAATCAATCAGTTTTTACCTTTTAAAGCTTTTATAATCCTAACAGTATTGGTTTTTGAATAGTCAAAAAGGCGTATGTCATATTTAACTATTGCTTTTTGCTTTTGGCAGTCATTCTTTCCCTCTCTTTCCCTCTTAGTGCGTTTATATTCTTTGTCAAGTAATTAAATTCAATGCTTTCTTAATTGGAAATGGAATGAACCCAAAATGGATCTCCTATTGAATCACCCAATTTATAGGAAAAAGATTTTACTCAGTGCCTAGTGTAAATCAAGAACCTTTATACTTGGTTGATGGACACACTCCCGACCCGAATAGCAAGAGCTACCATTGATGTCGTTAAGCATGCCAAATCCAATCCAAGACCCCAAAAGTTTTAGTTAAGGGTTCAGAATAATGATTTTTCCAATAGTGCAACAAGTAACAATTCTAATAGCCAATGTTGTTTGAATCAAACTAGACTGCTTGGTCAGATCGAGAACTGGTCGGAATACTGGTCCAGAGGAGGCTTTGAAATGGTTGGCCCGAGAACCAGTCAAATTGGTTCGACCACTATATAGATTAAAAGACATTGTCAATATATTTAATGAAGAGCTAGATCATCCTCTTACTATGCTTCAAGTAATTAGAGCATGTTTTGAACATGATATTTATATTAATATATAGATACTTTATGAAAAATATCTAGTGTGTAATGATTTGAACCTCAAATAAATACACTTAGAATTAAAATTGAATGGCAAAAATACAAACTATGCAATAAACTAACATTTGATACAAAAATAATATGAAAAATAAATAAAATATTAAATGAAAAAAATTTACACGAACATGCCATAAATACACAAATGTATCAAAATCTACATAGAATTAATTTTTCATTAACACATAAAATTTAAACCAGTTCATAATAGTTTATACACATAAAAAATGTAACGCCCTTTACCCGATCCAGTCGTCGAACTTGAGTGATAGGATGCTACAACAATTACAAAACAATTACATGCAATTTATTAATAAAAAATCTCAATCAAATATCATTTCATCACATATGAACAAGTATAACATGTAATTCAATCAATTTTGGGTTTATATCAAGCATTAGAAAGCTTAAAACCAACCCGGAATCAAACAAGTATCAATTTGAAATAAAAATGAAAAGTTAGGAAAAATTGCAAACATGGGTCACACGGTTATGTCCTCTGACCGTGTGAAAGGTTGAGGTCATGTCGGATGGGACACACGACCGTGTGGGAAAGCCGTGTAACAGTCTGATGTCATGTAGGCTGGAGTGTAACAGCTCGATTTTGGGGCTAGTCAAAACAGTGGTCAGAGAAATTATTTTTAATATTATTTTATGTGTGATAGCATGATTATATGAGTACATGAAAACCTTGATGCATTAATTTTAGCGATTTCATGCTCAATTTTGAAAAAGGACTAAATCGCATAAAGTTCAAAAGTTTTATTTTTCAAGCTAGAGTTAAATAGCTATAGAACCTTAATTGGAGGTCCTTAATGTGCAATTAGACCCTTAGAAATAGGGCTGACAGGCCATAGGGGACAAAGAAATGAAAATAGGTCAAAGTTGGTGGAAATTAGGTGATTAATTGATGTAATATAATAAAATAAAGAGAAAAAAAGATATCATCTTTTCTCATCCTTCTCTCCACCGATTTTTCCCAAGAAAAATAGCCATGAAAGCTTGAAAATTTTCAGCAACGCCTCACCTTTACAAGTAAGTCATCTTGATGATTATTTTTGGTGATTTTTATACTTTTGAGACCCTTGTAGCTTAAACTAGCTAATGAGGGGACCATTTTGCAAAATGGTTGAAAGTCTAAGGTTTTGCCATGAGAGCATTAGTGTTTTTTGCTGAAATTTTATGGAAGAAACTGAGTTTTGATTGTAAAATAAACAACTTTTGTGAAAAGATTTTCCATGAAAACACCTAAAAAGGACCTTTTTGTAAAGGTTGTAAAATAGGTGGTAAATATGTGAAATAATGAGTATTGGGAGTTACTATAAGAGTAAGAAATGTTCAGCTAGGCTTGTTAAAGGAGGAATTTTGATTAGAATCAATTTACGAGCCTAGGGGTAAAATCGTAATTTTTGTGAAAGTCTAAGGGCAAAATGGTAATTTTGTCAAAGTTTGATTTTTGAAATGTATTGATTAACGTGGTAATTAAATGAGTGAATTTGTTATTATAGATCAAGAAGAAGGTGGAATTAACCTTGACCGATGAAAAGGCAAGGTTTCGGAGTAGATTGCAAATTGGCATATTTTGGTACTGAGGTAAGTTTGTGTGAAATTAGAGCTACATAATGTTATTATGTTTTTAATTGCTTAATATTATGAGAAATGAATACAATTTCTATGAAATTGATTAATGATGTCTTATGAGAGTATAATGAAATTGTGATAAGTTGAAGTCCCGGTTGAACATTAGGAATAGCAATGATACCATTCTCACAACATAAGATAAAAAGGGTCCCGTGTAAGACCATGTCTGGAACATGCCATCGGCACCAAATGAAGGTCCCTTATAAGACCATGTTTGGGACATAGTCTCGGCACCGAAGAAAGATCTCGTGTAAGACCATGTCTGGGACATGGCATCGACATCGAGATATGAAATCCCATGTAAGACCATATCTGGGATGTAACACCCCTAACCCGAAACCGTTGCTGAATTAGGGTTAAGAGGAATTACTGAACAATAGAATCATATCACAACTCATTTACGACACAAAGTCAATCATCATCATAATACATCAAATGTAAACAATTAGTCCCTTATTAAGGCGTATAAGACCTTAAACACATACTAGAGAGGGGTCGGGACTAAACCGAAACACATACAAAAACTTCATGGAAACTTAAAACTTTTCTAAGTTTCAGGGGATACACGCCCGTGGGGGTAGGCCGTGTGCCCCCCATGGCTGTTAGACACACCCGTGGGTCCTCCCCGTGGTCGAAACTGGCTTAGTTCCCACGGCCACCAAGCACGCCCGTGTACTTTGGCCGTGGTCGATCCTGTTGAAAAAAACACGGCTATCAGGCACGTCCGTGTGCCATGGCCATGTACTCTTAGGCCATATACTGACTTACGCCACGGTCATCAGGCACGCCCGTGTGCCACCACCGTGTCACAAAATAGGCCATTTGCAAGGCCAAATTACCATCCATACAAGGTCAATCCTATAAGCACAATTGAGCATCTTAAAGCACACAATTTGGCAACCAATTTCATGTCAAGTAATCAACATATCATCACATGTAACCTCATTTCTAATCATGCCAATTTACACAACCAAAATTGCATGTAAGTCTAGGTATAAATTATCCATAACTTCACTAAACCACTAAGGCATTAATTCATCATTGAACTCACCATTCATATGCTAATTCATTACCATCATGCCATATCAAAATATGCACCAAATACCATATTCACTCATGCACATTACCAACATTTAGCTAGCCATATCACATGGCTATTTACACATCTCAAATATGATTCAAAACAACTAGCCTATACATGCCATATTTCAACTATGTACATCTTTCCAAAGGTACCAAAATAGAATGCCGATAGTGTGATTGAGATGCTGACGATTCTCGGATCCAAGCTAGCTTTACTGACACTGTAAACAGAGAAACAATCACACAGTAAGCTTTCAAAAGCTTAGTAAGTTCGTAACAAAATACATTAAATCAAAACATATCATCACGTAGATTATTTCACAATCTAATATCTCATATCATCCAAAGCTAGTAATTTCAATTAACCTTCCATAAACTCATTCGTAATTTCATCAACCACATAGGTTCCGAACGTGCCTTAGCCAACACTTAGTTGTCAAATATTTATGCTACTCAGTACTCATGAATCACTTCGATCGACATTCATCTCTTCTTCAGTTTATTCGCACACTTAGTGCCTAAATAGTTAACCGAAGCTTAATTAGCATCGCACACTTAGTGCATCCATATCAAACCGATCTTGAATCGGTATTGTAACAGTCGAATTTTGGGCTTAGTCGGAACAGTGGTTTCGGGACCACAAATTCGATGTTGAGAATTTATTTTATTTATATTTTTTATGGTCTAGAATTTCACGGAATGATTTCGTGAAAATCTCATTCGAAAATTTTGACGTTTAGGCACCCAATTTAGTCAAAAGGACTAAATTGTAAAAAGTGCAAAAGTTGAGTTCTACATGTTAAAGGTGTCCAATTGTTATGAAATTTTAAATTGGAGGTCCTTAAATGATAATTAGGCCATTGGTTAAGTTGGTGGACAAAAATGGACATGGATGGGTATGTTTCAAAAGATTTTTTTAAGGGGCATTTTGGTAATTTAGTGAATTAAATGAATTAAAAACAAAATTTAAATGCCAAATTTGTCCATCTTCAAGCTTAGGCTGAATTTAACATGTGGGAAGCCATGGATAGGGTTTTCAAGCTTTCCAAGCTTCATGGTAAGTCCATTCTAGCCCCGTTTTTCATGTTCTTTACGTTTTTTGAGTCCCGGTAACTTGATTTAGCTTATTCTAGCAATAATTTAACCTAGGGTTCATATTTGGAAAAATACCCATAGGTGAAATGAATTTATTTTGATGTTTTATGGCAGAATATGAAGCTTAGAATTATGTTAAACAACTTTTACTAAGCGATTTTAAGTGAAAACGAGTAAAACGACATAATCGGCAAAAATACCTAATGTACATAAGTGCATGTTAGAGCAAGAATTTGATGTTGCCATAGAAGGGAAAAATGATTAGCATGTTATAAAACATAAGAATAAGGGATGAAGTTTAATTTTCGAGCCTAGGGGCAAAATCATAATTATGCAAAAGTTTAGGGGCAAAATTGTAATTTTGCCAAAGTTTGAGTTAGGGACTGTTTTGAGTAGTACATTAATTAAATAAGTGAAATGTGATGTCTTAGACCCCGAAAAATGAGATTTGGACTTAGAACAGGAGGAAAATCGAAAATCGAGAAAGTTGGTAAAATGACCGTTTTGGTATCGAGGTAAGTTCATATGTTTAATAAGCATTTAGTTATGCATATTTGAATGATAAATTGATATTTGGCCATAAATACTATAGTATTGAGTTTCAGATATAATGATTAATGTTCGATAATAATTCGATATTGGAAAGAGAACTTGTATAATTTATATGTTAGACCATATTTTGTATTATGGCTTTGTATGATAACAAGAAAGTATTGACTTGCATAGTTTGATGAGAATAAGTTAAGTTGATGATATGATGAGATTTAGAATGTAAATATGTAAGTTGAGTAGCATTTTATTATTATGCAATTATTGTTATTAGTAATGTTATTATTGAGTTATGCGACTAACCTTGAGAATTTAAGCAAGTATGTTTCAGCTATGACTTGACAAGGCATTGATATCTCAAAGTCCTTGGCTATACCATGGCAATTAAGGAAGAATTGATAGAAAAGTCCATGTTCATAACATGGCATTTAAGGAGGAATTGACGGATAAGGATACCATGTAAGACCATGTCAAGACATGGCATTGGTAAGGCAAGGATCCCATGTAAGACCATGTCAAGACATGGCATCGGCATTGATTAAGGACTCCATGTAAGACCACATCAAGATGTGGCATTGGCACTAAGACAACGGTACCATGTAAGACCATGTTTGGAACATGGCATTTGGTAAGACAAGGATATCATGTAAGACCATGCCAAGGCATGGCATTGATAAGTTCTATAAGGCAACGAAATCATGTAAGACCATGTCAAGACATGGCATTGATGAGTTACTATAAGGAAAAGGTCCCATGTAAGACCATGCAAAGGCATGGCATTGGTGAGTTCATAAGGTAAGGATACCACGTAAGACCATGTCAAGACATGGCAATGGTAAGTTCAAAAAGGAAAAGGTTCTCGAGTAGTCCAAAGAGTAAGTCAAAGAAATGACAAGGTGAGAACATGAAGAAAGAGTACAGGTATGAGTACAGGTATGCATTTAAGGCTTATTTAATATTGAGATTGTAAGTAATTGAGATTATCAAGTATTAAGTAAGTGATGAGTTTTCAGTTATGCTTATGACACTTTACGACATGATTGGCAATATGCCTATATTATGAAAGAGTACTCATGGGTTAAGTGAGAATGTTGCAGGTATGTAAGCAAGCTATTAAGTAAGGTGCCCTTTGTATTCTGAGCCTTTGGTAAGGTTACCAATGAGTTCACCGGGAAATTTGATTAAGTGAAATTATGTGTGGCTTATAGTGATAAGTGCAGGTATATGCATGTGCAACGTATGAGCAATATGCTCAATATGTAATCGGAAATTGGAAAGATTGTTATAGGTAAGTAATGAATACAACTAAAGTGAGTGAGAGCAAAAAATTACAAATAAAACTGTTTTGGACAGCAGCAGTTACGTGATTTTGAAAAATCACCAAAATAGTATAAATTGAATTATAAGTTGGATGAGATATTGATTTAAAGTTTATTGAATCTATTTTCATATAAAATAAACAGAGCAAACAAAGAATTTGTATAATTCGAGAGACTGGTTCAGAATGACTACGTGATCCCCTGTTCTGTCTTGGAAAAATCATTAAAAATTGTAAAAAAAATAATTATGTGATATAATTTATATTCCTGAAATTCTGAATGAGTCTAGTTTCAAATAAACTAAACAATAATGTCATATGAATTCTGTACAAGGAGATAATTGATTTGTAGTGAAGAGAGGTCAGAATAGTCGAATAGTGAAACAGGGAAAATTTTAATGAATAAACTGTACTAATTGGCAGGACCAAAAATTCTAGAAATTTTATGGTATGAAGATATGTGAGCCTAGTTTTAGGGAAAATTAGCAGTTTGTAATTTGGAGCTCTGTAGTTCAAGAAATAAATAATTTAGTGACAGCGATTCAAGTAGACAGATTAATGTGAACATGAGTAATAAGGTATAAGCATGTGATTTAATGATTGTATCAATTAGAGAACTTATTGTGAGGATTTGTCTCGTTGAGGCTTTGGTAAGGCTACAAATGAGTAAGTTGAGAAAGTAAGAACTTAGCATTATTTATGCAAGTTATGACAGCTTAGTAGTAAGCTAAATTCATTGCTAATGCTTATTATTTTTACATGTGAACTTACTAAGCTTTATAAGCTTACCCCCCTTTTCTTTCCCATGTTTCAGAGTCCTATTAAACAAGCTCGGGCTGAAAGTCGTCGGAGATCGCTTCACACTATCAAGCTATCTATGGGTATCTTTATTTATAAATGATTTAAGTTATGGCGTGTATAGGGGTTTGACTAAGTCATTTTGTATATGTGTTAATTAATTTGATTAAACGTATTGCTTCATAACGGTAATAAGGATTATTCTGTATTTAGCCACGAGTTGTGGCTCATATTGGTCATGGAGTTATAATGCTTGTGTATGCATGTGTTTGTTAAAGTTTAAATTATAAGTGAAATTTTGTGGCTCGGGATTTGGTAGAATGTATTGTTAAGTCTGGTAATGCCTCGTACCCGGTTCCGGCGTAGTATACGGGTAAGGGGTGTTACAGGTATCGCACACACAGTGCCAACCACAAGCCGAAGCTTATATTACTCCGCACACACAGTGCTATTTATCTTGGTCACATTTCCAAATACGCACACTTAGTGCCATTTAACTCAATCTATCACATAGCATTCACATTTCAACAATATCATACCATTCATTTCATAACATTAAACATAACTAAATACACGTATTATGTCCGAACTTACCTCGGACGTTGAACTATCGAAGTGGTCGATTAATCGAGCACTTTATCTTTGCCTCGATCTCGATCCGAACCTCTCCTTTCTTGGTCTATACACATCCAAATTCAATCCATTCAATCACTAATTCATTCAATTTAGTCCTCACACACTTATTTAGGGCATTTTACAAAATAACCCTCACATTTTCATATTTCGACACTTTAGTCCCTATTTCACAAAATCATCAAATTCACATAATTTTTTTCCACACAAGCTTAGCCGAATTTCTTTTATGATCATACAAGCCCACACATTTCATTTATTTCAAAATTTAATCCTTCAATTACTCATTTTCTCAATTAAACCTTAAATGCTCAATTTCACTAAAAATCCCAATACAAATTATGTTAACCCAACACCAAGTTTTCATATTTCACTATCAACTAGCAAATAGCTCAAGCATTCATCAATGGCTCATCACAAAAAACATCATCAATTCACAAAATTTCAACATGGGTTAGCTAGAGCACGAAGCAACGATTACAAAAACGTAGAAATTAACAAAAACCGAGCTCAAACATACCTTAAATCAAGATGAACAATAGCCGAAATTTTCAAAGCTTAAAACCCTTCTTTCACTCTAAATTTTCGATGGAGCAAAGACGGTAACAATGACCATTTTCCATGTTTTATTATAACATAATTATTAATTTACCAAACTAACCTTTTAATAAACATATAAGACAAATATACATTAAGGTTATCTTTTCATTTGACCTTCCACTATCTTAAAAATGGATTATTAATAACATAAGGCCTCAACCTTAAAAAGTCAACAACAATTTAACACATATAAATTAGCACAAAGCATTTTGCACCTTATGCAGTTAAGTCCTTTCTCTTAATTCGACACACAAACGATCAAATTATCACACAGAATTTTCACGCAGACTATGTCACATGCTATTCACACAGAAAATAACATTGAATTAACATTCTGACCTCGGATTTTCGTCCCCAAAAATCTTACTAGTACATAGGTGTGGATATTGCTTTCTCATAATGTTCTCAGTCTCCCACGTAGCCTCTTCAACTCCGTGTTTGTGCCATAATACTTTCAGTAAGGAAATTCTTTTGTTTCTCAACTCTTTAATCTCTCGAGCCATAATTCGGATCGGTTCTTCACTATACGACAAGTCTGACTGAATCTCAATCTCAGTAGGAGCAATCACATGAGACGGGTCTGATCTGTACCGTCGAAGCATTGATACATGAAACACGTTATGAATCTTTTCTAACTCAGATGGCAATCTCAATCTATAAGCAATCAGCCCAACTCATTCAATAACCTCATACAGTCCGATGAACCTCGGACTCAGCTTGCCCTTTCGGCCCACTCGAAGTATTTTCTTCCACGGAGACACTTTTAGAAACACTTTATCACCAATTCCGAATTCAATATCCTTTCGTTTCAAATCTGCATAAGACTTCTGACGATCTGAGGCTACTTTCAAATTGTCACGAATTACCTTCACTTTCTGTTCAGTCTCTTTTATCAGATTAACCCCGTGAATCTTATTCTCACTCAGCTCAGTTCAGTACAAGGGAGTTCGACACTTTCGACCATAAAGAGCCTCATATGGTGTCATTTTAACGCTAGATTGAAAACTATTATTATACGCAAACTCAATCAATGATAAATGTTTTTCCCACGTACTTTCAAATTCAAGTATGCAACATCTCAGCATATCTTCGAGGATCTGAATGATTCGCTCAGATTGACCATCCGTTTACGGATGAAAAGCAGTACTAAAATGCAATTTCGTGCCTAAAGCATCTTGCAATTTCTTCCAAAATCGCGAGGTAAATCTTGGATCTCTGTCAAACACTATAGATAATGGTACTCCGTGCAATCTCACAATCTCATTGATATACAGTTCAGCTAACTTATCTAAAGAATAATCGGTTCTCACCGGAATGAAATGAGCTGATTTCATCAATCTGTCCACTATCACCTAGATTGCATCTTTCTTACTCGGAGATAAGGGCAAACTCAACACAAAGTCCATCGTATTTCTCTCCCATTTCCACTCAGGAATCATAATCGGTTGTAACAAACCAGACGGAACTTGATGTTCAGCTTTAACTTGCTGACAAACTAAACATTTCGACACAAAGTCAAAAATGTCTCTTTTCATACTATGCCACCAATAGAACTATTTCAGATCATTATACATTTTTGTACTTCCCGGATGTACAGTCAAATGACTATTGTGAGCTTCATTCAAAATCATCGAAATCAACTTTGAATTTTTCAGAACACAAATCCGATCTCTAAATCTCAAATAATCATCATTATCAATTCGAAATTCTGATTCAGTATTCAATTCACATTGAATTCGTTCAGCCATCATTTCAACATCATTTTTCTGAGCATCACAAATTTGTTGTACAAACATCGACTTTACTTTCAATTCAGCTACCACCGCACTATCATCACACGGATCTATCTAATTACTCATAGCTTGCAAAGCATATAACGATTTTCGACTCAAGGCATCAGCTACAACATTAGCCTTACCCGGGTGGTAATCTATCACAAATTCATAGTCTTTCAATAATTCTAACCATCTTCTCTGTCGCACATTCAAGTCTTTCTGAGTCATCAAGTACTTTAAACTCTTATGATCAGTATAGATATGACATTTTTCCCCAAATACATAATGACGCCATATTTTCAATGCGAACACAATCGCGGCCAATTCAAGGTCGTGCGTTGGCTAGTTCTTTTCATATAGCTTTAGTTGCCTCGAAGCATAAGCAATGAGTTTACCTTCTTGTATCAGCACACAGCCCAAACCATGCAATGAGGCATCACTGCAAACTATGAATACTTTACCCGATTCAGGTTGAACCAACTGGTGCTTCTGTCAACAACACTTTCAATTGCTCAAAACTCTGATCGCATTTTTCCGACCACTCGAATCTAACATCTTTCTGTAGCAACTTCGTCAACGGAGTCACAATCATTGAGAAGCCTTTCACTAATTGTATATAATATCTTGCTAGTCCCAAAAACTTCAAACACATTTCTCGAAGGCTTCCATTCCAAAATAGCAGAGATTTTACTCGGATCAACTTGTATTCCGGCAGCTGATACAATATGTCCCAGAAAACCAACCTTACGCAACCAAAATTCACATTTGCTAAACTTTGCATATAACTGTTTCTCACGTAGATTTTGTAGCACGGTTCTCAAATGCTCAGCATGCTGCATCTCATCACACGAATAGATCAAAATATCATCAATGAACACCACAACAAAGCAATCCAAATACGGTCTGAATATCCGATTCATTAGATCCATAAACACGGCAGGAGTATTTGTTAGTCCGAAAGGCATCACTAAGAATTCATAATGTCCATATCTCGTTCTAAAAGCGGTCTTCGGCACATTAGATTCTTTAACTCTTAACTGATAGTAACCAGATCTCAAGTCTATCTTTGAAAACAATGTAGCTCCTTTCAACTGATCAAACAAATCATCAATACGAGGCAACGGATATTTATTCTTTATCGTCACTTTAATTAACTATCGATAATCGATACACATTCTCATAGTTCCATCTTTCTTTTTCACAAATAACACAGGAGCTCCCCAGGGTGAAAAACTTGGTCGTGCAAATCCTCTATCAATTAATTCTTGCAACTGCGATTTTAACTCTTTCAATTCTGTTGGTGCCATTCTATACAGAGCTATAGAAATGGGAGTGGTCCCTAGCACTAATTCAATACCAAATTCCACTTCCCGAATTGGAGGTAATCCCAGCAGCTCTTCAGGAAACACATCTGGAAATTCACATACCACAGCCACAGATTCAACTTTCTTTTTTGACACTTTTGTATCAATCACATACGCCAAATAAGCTTCACAACCTTTTCTCACATAATTCATAGCTTTCGTCACAGATACAATAGCTGGTAATCCTTTCATATCACTGGATTCAATTCGAACTATCTCACCATTCTGACTTTTCAACTCAATACTCTTTCTTTTACAATTCACGATAGCATTATGCAGAGTAAGCCAATCCATACTCAGAATTATATCAAATTTATCAAAGGGAAGCAACATCAAATTGACCAGAAAACATAAATCACGAAACATCAATGGACAATTCTTGCACACCTTATCCACCAAGACACACTTGCCTAAAGGATTTGATACTCTAACCAAAAATTCAGTAAACTCAACAAGTAGAGTCTCATTTAATACTAAATTCATACACACATAGGAATGGGTAGATCCTGGATCTATCAATGCAATGACATCAGTATCAAATAAAGTGAAAGTACCAGTGATGACGTCTGGAGATGATGCTTCCTCTCGTGCACGTATAGCATAAGCTCGGGCAAGAGCTCTTGCCTTCGACCTCACAGCTGTATCAGTTGTCCCTCTCTGGCTATCACTCACATTTCTGGTGTTTCTGGGTGGTCTACCTCTAGCCATCACATTACTCGGTCTTTTATTTTGAACATTTTCCTCTTCCACCATTTTCGGTCAATCTCGAATAAAATGATCTCGGGATCCACATTTATAACAAACTCTATTGTTGTACTTGCCCCAGCACTCTCCCACATGTCGTCTTCCACACTGTCTACACTCAGGTTTGTTACTCTTAACGCTACCAACACTTGATTCATTCGGAGCTTCAATTCGTAAACCAGTACTTTGTCTTGAACGATCTCTACTTGGATGTCCAAACGAAGCATTTGAATGATTGCTTGTATCTCTATATCTCTTCGCTGAAGGTTGAGAGAACTTATTCACCGAACACTTTCTTTCATCACGAACCTCAGAATCAGCTTTCTTCTTTTCTTTACTGAGCTCATCGGCTTTGCATGCTCTTTCAACTAGCACAACAAATTCATTTATATCAAGTATTCCAACCAACAATTTAATTTCTTCATAAAATCCCTCTATGAAATGTTTACACATAGTAGCTTCGGTCGAAACATATTCTCTCACGTATTGACTCAATCTTACAAATTCTCGCTCGTACTAAGTAATAGACAAACGGTCCTGTTTCAGCTCTAAAAACTCTTTACGTTTCTGATCAATGAAGCGTTGACTAATATACTTCTTTCAAAACTCAACTTGAAAGAAATCCCAGGTGACTCTCTCTCTCGGAACTACAGATATTAACGTCTTCCACCAATTATACGGTGTATCCCTCAACAATGAAACAGCACACTTAATGCACTCATCAACATTCAATGACATCTCATCGAATACTCTGATTGTATTCTCAAGCCAAAACTCGGCTCACTCAGCATCATCATCAGATGTGGCCCTAAACTCCTCGGCCCCGTATTTTCAAATCTTGTCTACAGGTGGTTTATTCAATCTGATCAAATCTATAACTTGTGGCACAACAGGTACTTGTGGGGGTGGAGGTTGTGGAGCAGCCGGATTCGTTCGAACAAACTCCGTAAACCACTCGCTCATTATTCGGAAGAAGGCTTGCTTAGCCTCTCCTCCCTCACCACTATCATTCGGCCTAGATGTGGCCGGCGCTGTCCCTTGAGGGGGAGCAGGCGCATTGCTTTCTACATCGTCAGCAACTACTCAATCGGGATCCATTACTATATGAAAATGCATTTTTTTAACTGTTAGAATTCATCACACTATCGAAATTTTATAATATGGCATGTATAGCTAGACTCACACGCGCTACGTTAGTCCGAGAATTGACTAAACCGTAACTCTGATACTAATAAAATGTAACACCCCTAACCAGAAATCGTCGCCGAATTAGGGTTAAGAGGCATTACCGAACAATAGAATCATATCACATCTTATTTACAACACAAAGTCAATCATCATCATAATACATCAAACGTAAACAATTAGTCCCTTATTAAGGCATATAAGAACTTAAACACATACTAGAGAGGGGTCGGGACTAAACCGAAACACATACAGAAACTTCATGAAAATTTAAAACTTTTCTAAGTTTCAGGAGATACACGCCCGTAGGGGTAGGCCGTGTGCCTCCCAAAGCTGCTAGACACACCCGTGTGTCCTCCCCGTGGTCGAAACTGACTTTGTTCCCACGGCCACCAAGCACGCCCGTGTATTTTGGCCCTGGTCGATCCTGTTGAAAACAACACGGCTACCAGGCACGTCCGTCTGTCATGGCCGTGTACTCTTAGGCCATATACTGACTTACGCCACAGTCATCAGGCACGCCCGTGTGCCACCACCATGTCACAAAATAGGCCATTTGCAAGGCCAAATTACCATCCACACAAGGTCAATCCTATAAGCACAATTAAGCATCTTAAAACACACAATTTGGCAACAATTTCATGTCAAGTAGTCAACATATCATCCCATGTAACCTCATTTCTAATCATGCCAATTTACACAACCAAAATTACATGTAAGTCTAGGTATAAATTATCCATAACATCACTAAACCACTAAGGCATTAATTCATCATTGAACTCACCATTCATATGCTAATTCATTACCATCATGCCATATCAAAATATGCACCTTCGCTCATGCACATTACCAACATTTAGCTAGCCATATCACATGGCTATTTACACATCTCAAATATGATTCAAAACAACTAGTCTGTACATGCCATATTTCAACTATGTACATCTATCCAAAGGCACCAAAATAGAATGCTGATAGTGTGATTGAGATACTGACGATTCCTGACTCCGAGCTAGCTTTACTGACACTGTAAATAGAGAAACAATCACACAGTAAGCTTTCAAAAGCTTAGTAAGTTCGTAACAAAATACATTAAATCAAAACATATCATCACGTAGATTATTTCACAATCTAATATCTCATATCATCCAAAGCTAGTAATTTCAATTAACCTTCCATAAACTCATTCGTAATTTCATCAACCACATAGGTTCCGAACGTACCTTAGCCAACACTTAGTTGTCAAATATTTATGCTACTCAGTACTCATGAATTACTTCGATCAACATTCGTCTCTTCTTCAGTTTATTCGCACACTTAGTGCCTAAATAGTTAACTGAAGCTTAATTAGCATCGCACACTAAGTGCATCCATATCAAACTGATCTTGAATCGGTACCGCACACACAGTGCCAACCACAAGCCGAAGCTTATATTACTCTGTACACACAGTGCTATTTATCTTGGTCAAATTTCCAAATACGCACACTTAGTGCCATTTAACTCAATCTATCACATAGTGCTCACATTTCAACAATATCATACCATTCATTTCATAACATTAAACATAACTAAATACACGTATTATGTCCGAACTTACCTAGGACGTCGAACTATCGAAGTGGTCGATTAATCGAGCACTTTATCTTTGCCTCGATCTCGATGCAAACCTCTCCTTTCTTGGTCTATACACATTCAAATTCAATCCATTCAATCACTAATTCATTCAATTTAGTCCTCACACACTTATTTAGGGCATTTTACAAAATAACCCTCACATTTTCATATTTTGACACTTTAGTCCATTTTCACAAAATCATCAAATTCACATAATTGCTTTCCACACAAGCTTAGCTGAATTTCTTTTATGATCATACAAGCCCACACATTTTGTTTATTTTACAATTTAATCCTTCAATTACTCATTTTCTCAATTAAGCCTAAAATGCTCAATTTCACTAAAAATCCCAATACAAACTATGTTAACCCAACACCAAGTTTTCATATTTCACTATCAACTAGCACATAGCTCAAGCATTCATCAATGGCTCATCACAAAAACATCATCAATTCACAAAATTTCAACATGGGTTAGCTAGAGCACGAAGCAACAATTACAAAAACATAGAAATTAACAAAAATCGAGCATACCTTAAATCAAGATGAACAATAGCCAAAATTTTCAAAGCTTAAAACCCTTCTTTCACTCTAAATTTTCGGTGGAGCAAAGATGGTAACAATGACCATTTTCCATGTTTTATTATAACATTTTAAACATAATTACTAATTTACCAAACTAACCTTTTAATAAACATATAAGACAAATATACATTAAGGTTATCTTGTCATTTCACCCTCCACTATCCTAAAAATGGATTATTAATAATATAAGGCCTCCACCTTAAAAAGCCAACAACAATTTAGCACATATAAATCAGCACACAACATTTTGCACCTTATGCGATTAAGTCCTTTCTCTTCATTCAACACACAAACGATCAAATTATCACACAGAATTTTCACACAGACTATGTCACATACTATTCACACAGAAAATAACATTAAATTAACATTTTGACCTCATATTTGTGGTCTCAAAACCACAATTCTAACTAGGGTCTAAACCGGGCTGTTACGTGGGATATGACATAGGCATCGAGATGTGATCCCATGTCAGACCATATCTGGGATATGGCATTGGCATCATGTTACATGTATGATGAGATTGAGTATCCTTCGATATTCCAAGTAGTTTAACGGGTAAAGAACTAAGCTATGTCAATGATAGCAAAGAGTTAAATCTATGTTCAAGAGAATAATAGTACTAAAGTTATGTGATGAAGTGATACAGGTATCCATGAGTAACTTACGAGAAATGAATACAAAATGTGATATGTGATTTGGTAAGAGTAAGCACGAGTAAGTTATGTCTATGTGCTTGAGAACTTGTGTATTATTAAATGTGATGAATGTATGTTATCATGAACCTTTATGTTGATATTCATTTCATGCAAACTTACTAAGCTTTATGCTTACCCCTCTCATTTTCCTTTTCCTTGTAGTATCGCCAAGCTAACTCGGGGATCGTAGGATGTTGGAGTTCTAATCACACTATCAACTTCTCTTTGGTATAGCAGAGTTTTGATAAATTTTAAGTATGGCATGTATAGGAACTTGGTTATTTTGTGATATGTCATGTTTGTTAGCCAATGTGTGGCTATTAATGTCATTCAATTCATTTTGTAAATGGCCAATAGAAATTGTCCAATACTTGATAAGTTTTATATATATTCAATGATGATAAAGTTCATGAAATGCATGCTTCTGTAATTGGATGAGTAATGAGTAAAGTATACACATGACGAATGTAGTGTAAGCCATGTGTGGATGTCTTAATTTTGGGTATTTGAAGTGCCTTATGGTCATTGTATGTGTTAAAATGAAATGGTATAAGTGTGGTTGCTTTTCAGGGTGACAATTGGCTTGGTGGTTAGCCTTATAATTGTCCACACAGGTAGACACACGGGCGTGTGTCTAAGCCGTGTGAGACACACAGTCAACCCCATGGGCGTGTTGATAGGCCGTGTGTGCCCCTGCATGCTAAGTTGGCAAGTCAGAATGTCTAGTAGTAACCACACGGGTTGAGGCACGGCCATGTGTCTCAACCGTGTGGAAGACATGGACATAGGACATGGGTGTGTGCCCAGGCCGTGTGAAGTCTACACCTAAATTTAGGAATTTAATTCGCCACACGGTCCAAGGACACGAGCGTGTGCCTTGGCCGTGTGACCTTATTAGGTTGATGATGTCAGAAATAGAATGTTAAGGTTTGTATACATGGGATAAGACACATGCGTGTGCCAGGCCGTGTGAAAACCCCTGTAGGTTCGAATTAAGAAATAAAATTCACACGGGCTAAGAACATGGGTGTGTGTGACCACACGACCTGCCCACACGGGCGTGTTCCTTTTCACATAGGCATGTGGCCCTATTTTAAACAAAAATTTTCTAAGTGTTCATGAGTTTCTAGTTTAGTCCCGAACCATCCCTTATGTATGTTTAGGGTCTCGTAGACCCATAATAGGGACATTCTTATTTCATATGAAAAGTTTTAAGTTGAAATGAAATTTTATGGTTCAATATTTATGATGATGTGTGTTAAGTTCGGTAATGCCTCGTACTCAGTTCCAGCGTCGAATACAGGTAAGGGTGTTACATTTAGTGGTATCAGAGCTATGGTTTAGTCGATTCTTGGACTAACATAGTGTATGTATGAGTCTAGTTGTACATGCCATACGTGTGAGTTTTTACATAATGATAGTGTGACGACTTTTGACTTTTAAATTATGTTTCATATAGTAAATGGATCCCGATCGAGCCGCTGCTGATGATGCTGCTAGTAATGCAACGGCTCCCACATAAGAGACCGTGCCAGTAGAAAGTAGACCCGAGACTTTAGGTTAAGGAGAGGATGTTCAGGAAGCCTTTCTCCATATGATGAGAAATTGTTATAATGAGTTTGTTCGAGCAAATCCTAATGCTCAACCCCCTCCACCACCACCTATTCCACAGCCTACCCGTGTAGCCCCCTAAGTTGTAGAAGTAGTAAGGAGGGAAAAGCCCCCTATTCATAGAATCCGGAAACAAGGATGTAACAGCCTGATTTAGGACCTAGTCGAATTAGCGGTTGCGAGACACAAATCCTAAGGAGATATATGTGTTTTATGATTTTTATGAGGCTTATGAGGTGTTTGCATGATTGTGTGAAAATTTCATGAAGAAATTTTATTTATTAGTGATCAAATTTTCCATTAGGACTAAACTGCAAAGACTAGAAAATATGAGATTCTAGAAGATTTAAGTATGAAATAGCATCATAAAAATTATTAGAGGTCCTTATTTAGCAATTAGACCATTATATATTAAGATGGAGAAAAATAGACATGGGAAGGAAAAATCTTAAGGAAGAGTCTTAAGGGCATTTTGGTCATTTGGTTAATTAATGAATTAAAAAGGGAAAATAAGTCAAAATTGTGTCCATCTTCTTCAAGCCATAACCGAAATTCTCAAGCTCTCCATAGCTAGGGTTTCTTCAACTTTCAAGCTTGATTGTAAGTACCTTTTAGCCCCGTTTTTAATGTTCTTCATATTTTTGAAATCCTCATAGCTCGATTTAGCTATTTCTAGCTATATTTTGAGCTAGGGTTCATGTTTAAAAATTTACCCATGACATGCATGTATTTTGATGATTTATGCAAGAATATGAAAGTTTGATGTATGTTAAACATCTTTTTCTAAGTGATTCTCATGAAAAATGCATAAAAGGACCAAATTTCAAAAGTTATGAAAATGGTCATAAATGAGTGAAATAGTGGAAATTAGGGGCTGTTGTAGTTAAGAAAATGATTCGCCTAGGCTTGAAATACAAGAAAGTTGAATGAAAATAATTTTAAGAGCCTAGGGGCAAAAGTGTAATTATGAGAAAGTTTAGGGACAAAATCATAATTTTTCCAAAATGTGATTCATGACTCAATTTGTCAATGTGAGTATCAAACAATTGAAATTGTTATTATAGATCAAGAAACACGAAGCCCGGACCGAAATCGAGGCAAGGACAAAGTGTTGGACTAAATCGAACATCCACACACATTTTGAGTACCGAGGTAAGTTTGTGTGAAATTAAAGCTGCTTATGTTATTATGTTCTACATTTCTTATTTCTATGAGAAATGTATATTATTTTCCATGAAATTGATTAGTGATTTTTCAATAAAAATTATAACGAAATAATGATAAGTTGAAGTCCCGGTTAAACATTCGGAATAGATGGATACCTATGTCACAACATGAGATAAGGAGGTCCCGTGTAAGACCATGTCTGTGACATGGCATAAGCACTAAAGGAATGTAGGTTTCGTGTAAGACCATGTCTGGGACATGGCATCGACACCGAACGTAGGTCCCGTATAAGACCATGTTTGGGACATGGCTTCGGCACCGACTAAGGAAGGTCCTGTACAAGACCATGTCTGGGACATGGCTTCGGCACCAAAGGATGATCTCGTGTAAGACCATGTATGGGACATGGCATCGACATCTATGTACGATCTCGTATAAGACCATGCTTGGGACATGTCATCGACATCGAACTAAGAGATCCTATGTAAAACCATATCTGGGATATGGCATCGGCATCAAAAGGTGGTCCCATGTAAGACCATATCTGGCATATGGCATTGGCATCGAGATACATATATGATGAGATTGAGTATCCTCCGATATTTCGAGTAGTTCAACGGGCAAAAGAGCTAAATATGCAAAGGTGACAAAGAGCTAAGTTATACAAATATGACAACGAGTTACATTTAAGTTAAGGATGATAATGAATCAAGTTTATGTTTAAGATAGCATAAGTACTAAATTATGTGATGAAGTGATACAGGTACCTTGAGTGAAATACAAGTTATGAAACCGTAATGTGATATGTGTTGGGTAAGCATAGGTATGAGTAAGTATGAAAAAGTACTTGAGAACTTGTGTTGTATTTGTTCTATTAGATGAATGGATTTTACCACGAATATTTATGCTACTATTTTAATTCATGCAAACTTATTAAGCTATATGCTTACCCCTATCTTTTCCCTTTTCCTCGTAATATAGCCAATCTAGCTCGGGGATCGTAGAACGTCAAAGCTCGAATCACACTATCAATCATCCTTTTGGTATAGTAAAGTTGACTTATTTTGTGTATGGCATGTATAGAAATCTTGGTCATTTTATGTTATGTCATATTTGAAGCCAAAGTGTTAGTTACTATTGTTATACACTCATTTTGTAAATGTCCATTAGGAATTGGCCAATATTTGTGAAGTTTCCTATATTATTGACAATGAGTTTTATGAGATGAAAGTTTATGCAAATGATGGAGTAAGATGTGAAATGTATGATTGATGATTACTGATTCTTCGTAGTGTACTATTGCCATGTTATGTGTTGCTTGAGTTGGTATAAGTCTGTTTATGTTTTAGGGTGGCTGCTAGCTTAGAAAATAGCCTTATAATTGTCCACACAGGTAAACACACGGGCGTGTGTCTAGGCCGTGTGAGACAAATGACCAGTCCCATGGGTGTGTTGATAGGTCGTGTGTCCCCTGTGTCAAATTGCGAGAATTTGATTCGTCACACGGGCCAACACACGGGTGTGTGCTTAGGCTGTGTACCCTTAAGAGGTTGCTGACGTCATAAACAGAGCACCCAGGTTTTCACACACGGGTGAGGACATAGGCGTGTCTAGGCTGTGTGAGGGACATGGACCATTAACACGAGCGTGTGCTCGGTCGTGTGAAAACCCTTGTATGTTTGAAATGAAAAATAAATTCCACATGGGCTAAGGAAATGGGTGTGTGTGACCACACGGCCTGCCCACATGGGCGTGCCCCATCTCAGACAGGCGTGTGGCCCTATTTAGGTAAAAATTTTCTAAGTGAGCAAAAGTTCCGATTAAGTTCTGAAACCTTTCGTATGCATGTTTAAGGCCTTGTAGGCCCATAATAAGGATGATTTGAATGCGAATGAGAAGTTTTAAGTTGAAAGGAAATTTAATAGCCCAAAGTTGTATATTCATGCAGGTTAAATCCAGTAATCCCTCGTACCCAATTCCGGGGTTGAATACGGGTAAGGGGTGTTACATTTAGTGGTATTAGAGTTACGATTTAGTCGATTCTCGGGCTAACGTAGCGTAAGAATGAGTCCAGCTATACATGCTATACCCATGAGTATTTACATTATGATAGTGTGACGACTCCTAATGATTTAAATTGTGTTTTAATATGGTAAATGGATCCCGATAGAGCTGTGGCGTCTGATGTATAAAGTAACGCGCTGGCTCCTACTGAAGGGACGGTGCCAAATGAAAATGAGAAAAGACCTACGACCGTGATTTACAGAGGAGGACAAAAGGCTAGGGAAGCCTTTCTCCACATGTTGAATGCATGGTACATGGAGTTCGTTCATACGAACCCGAATGCACAACCCTCTCCACCCCCACCTATTCCTCAGCCTACCCCTGTAGCTCCCAAAGTAGTAGAAGTGGTAAGAAGAGAAAAGCCTCCGATTGGTAGAATCCAGAAACAAGGAGCCGAGGAATTTTAAGCTAGTAAAGATGATGATCCAGAAATAGCAGAATTTTGGCTTGAAAATACCATCATGGTATTTGATGAGTTATCATGCACACCTGAAGAGTGCATGAAGTATGTAGTTTCTTTTCTGAGAGATTATGCTTATCAGTGGTGGAATACCCTTGTGTCGGTTGTACCAAGGGAAAGGATCACATGGGAGTTTTTCCAAGAAGAATTCCAGAAGAAGTACACTAGTCAAAGATTTATTGATCAGAAAAGAAAGGAATTCCTTGAACTGAAGCAAGGCAAGATGACAGTAACTGAGTATGAGCGTGAGTTTGTGAGACTCAGCAAATATGCTCGAGAGTGTGTATCCACCGAAGCCATCATGTGTAAAAGGTTTGAGGATGGATTAAATGAAGATATCCGATTGTTTGTCTGGGTTCTAAAATTGAAGGAATTCGTTGTACTAGTAGATCGAGCTTGCAAAGTCGATGAATTGGTGAAAGAAAAGAAAAGCTGAGGTGGAGTCTCGTGACTCAAGAAAGAGACAAATGAACAAGCCGTTTCAATCTTCATCTAAGAAGTCAATAAACTTCCCTACCCGATCAGCTACTTCAGTCGGGTTTTCTAACAGAAGTAAGAGTAAACAGTACTCGGGGATTAAAGCTCAGACTACTTCAGTTGCTAGTGTTGGGAACACTCGACCTAATAGCCCGGAATGCCCACAGTGTGGTAGACGTCATCCCGGTGAGTGCCGAGCGCATGAGAGGGCCTGTTTCAAGTGTGTTTCCCAAGATCATTTTATTAGAGAATGCCCCGAGATGGTTAAGAAAGAGAAATTTCAGAATGCAAGATCGAGAAGCACTACTAGAGGGAGACAACAGAGAAACCCGGGAAGTGGAACGAGTAGTAAGAATACACCCAGAGAGCAGGCTGCGAGATTTGAGGGTAGAGTGCCTGCGAGGACTTACGCTATTCGCGCTCGCAAAGAGGTGTCGCCCCCTGATGTAATCACGGGTACATTCTCTCTCCATGATACTAATGTAGTTGCTTTAATTGATCCAGGATCTACCCATTCATACATTTGCATGAAATAGTATCTAGCATGAGCATACCTGTAGAGTCCATAGAATTTGTGCTAAAAGTGTCCAATCTTTTAGAGAAAAGTGTATTAGTTGATAAGGTATGCAAAGATTGCCAATTGATGATTAGAGGTCATTATTTTAAGGCAAATCTCATGCTATTGACATTTGATGAATTCGATATAATTCTTGGTATGGACTGGTTAACCACTCATGACGTGACAGTAAATTGTGGAAAGAAATACATTGAATTGAGATGTGAAAATGGGGACACTCTTCGTGTTGAATCGGATGAACAAGATAGATCGCCTATAGTGATCTCTCATATGTCTGCTCAGAGGTATGTAAGAAAGGTGTATGAAGCATATCTTGCTTTTGTTATGAATATTAAAGAAACTGAGTTAAAGGTTGAATCAGTGCCGATAGTATGTGAGTATCCAGATGTATTCCTAGAAGAATTGCTAGGGTTGCCTTCGGTTAGAGAGGTTGAGTTGGCATTGAGTTAGCTCTTAGTACTGTACCGATATTGATTTCTCCTTATAGAATGGCTCCAACTGAGTTGAAAGAATTGAAGGCACAGTTGCAAGAGTTGACGGACAAAGGTTTTGCAAGACCAAGTTATTCTCCATGGGGTGCTCCAGTATTATTTGTGAAAAAGAAAGATGGTTCCATGAGATTATGTATAGATTACCAGCAACTTAATAAGGTAACCGTGAAGAACAAGTACCCATTGTCAAGGATCGATGATCAGTTCAATCAATTGAAGGGAGCCGCTATGGTTTCCAAGATAGACTTGAGGTCCGGTTATTACCAGTTGAGAGTAAAAGACTCAGACGTTCTGAAAACTGCATTTTGGACAAGGTATGGGCACTATGAATTTTTAGTCATGCCTTTCGGTTTAACAAATGCCCCTGCGGTGTTTATGGATTTAATGAACCGCATCTTTTGGCTATATTTGGATAAGTTTGTTGTGGTTTTTATTAATGATATACTGATTTATTCTCGTGATGAGAATGAACATGCCGAGCACTTGAGGACAGTTTTACAGATCTTACAAGATAATCAGTTTTATGCCAAGTTTAGCAAAAGTGAGTTTTGGCTCAAAGAGGTTGGATTTTTGGGGCACATTGTCTCAGGAGATAGAATCCGAGTCGACCCAAGTAAGATTTCAGCTATTGTTAACTGGAAACCGCCGAAAAAATGTATCTGAGGTTAGAAGTTTTCTGGGCCTAGCTGGCTATTATCGACGGTTCATCAAGGGATTTTCCACGATAGCTACATCGATGATGAGGTTATTACAGAAAGATGTAAAGTTTGAGTGGACAGAGAAGTGCCAGTAGAGTTTTGAGAAACTAAAGGCATTATTGACAGAGGCTCCAGTTCTAGTGTAGCCTGAGCCGGGAAAAGAATTTGTGATCTATAGCGATGCATCCTTCAATGGATTGGGCTGTGTACTTATGCAAGAAGGCAAGGTGATTGCATATGCCTATAGACAGTTAAAGCCACACGAAAAGAATTACCCGACACATGATTTGGAGTTGGCTGCCATTGTGTTTGCATTAAAGATATGGAGACACCATTTGTATGGTGAAAGATGTTGAATATTCATCGATCACAAAAGTTTAGAGTACTTGATGAATCAAAAGGAATTGAACTTGAGGCGGTGAAGATGGTTAGAGCTGATAAAGGGTTATGAGCTAGTCATTGATTACCACCCGGGAAAGGCGAATATAGTCGTCGATGCTTTGAGTAGAAAATCCATATTTGCATTGAGGGCTATGAATACACAAGTGACTTTGTTAGATGATGGTTCCATTCTAGCTGAGTTGAGGGCTAGACCGATGTTCCTTTAAGAGATTTACGAGGCTCAAAAAGATGACAGTGACTTGTAAGCCAATAGAGCAGTGCGAGTTGGGTGTTGAGTCCGACTTTCAGATCAATTCTGACGGATGTCTAATGTTCAGAGATAGAGTTTGTGTACCAAAAAATGATGAGCTTGCTCGAAAGATTTTACACGAGGAACATAGTGGATGCCTATCCGTACATCCGGGCAGCACGAAAATGTATAATGACTTGAAAAAAATGGTATTGGTGGTCGAGTATGAAGAAAGATATTTCTTAGTTTGTTTCAAGATGCTTGATTTGTCAGCAAGCAAAGGCCGAACACCAAGTTCCTTCAGGTTTGCTTCAACCTATTATGGCTCCCGAGTGGAAATGAGACCGTGTTACTATAGACTTTGTAACAGGTTTGCCGTTAACACCGAGCAAGAAAGATGCCATATAGGTTGTGGTAGATAGACTTACGAAGTTAGCCCATTTCATACCTGTACGTGTCGATTACTCACTTGATAAGTTGGCAAACTTGTATGTATCCAAGATTGTAAGGCTTCATGGAGTGCCTTTGTCGATTATATCAGATAGAGATTTGAGATTCACATCCAGATTTTGGAAAAAGTTGCAAGAGACCTTGGGCACAAAGTTGAGTTTTAGTATAGCTTTTCACCCCCAAACCGAAAGGCAGTCGGAGAAGTTAATACAGATACTTGAGGATATGCTCTGGTGTTGTGTACTTGAGTTTCAGGGCAGTTGGGAAAAGTACCTATCGTTGGTAGAGTTTGCTTATAATAACAATTTTCAGTCGAGTTTGACAATGGTGCCTTATGAGGTTTTGTATGGGCATAAGTGTCGAATGCATTTGTATTGGACTGAACTCAAGGAAAATCAGATTCACGAGGTCGACCTGGTTAGAGAAACCGAAGAGAAAGTAAGTGTAATTCGAGATTATTTAAAAGCTGCTTCTGATAGACAAAAACCCTACTTGGATTTGAAATGAAAAGAGACCGAGTTTCAAGTCGGTGGTAATGTATTCTTGAAAGTGTTGCCATGGAAGAAAGTTCTCAGATTTGGCCGAAAAGGAAAATTCAGTCCGCGTTTTATCGGACCATATGAGATCACCGAGAAGATAGGGTCGATAGCCTATCGATTGACTTTTCCTCTAAATTGAAAATATTCAATATGTGTTCAACATGTCTATGTTATGTCATTACCGATTAGATCCTTCGCATGTGATCACACCGACAGAGGTTGAAATTCAACCCGACATGACTTATGGCGAAGAACCAGTAAAGATTTTGGCATGAGAAGTCAAACAGTTAAGAAATGAAAGTATAGCCCTTGTGAAAGTATTGTGACAAAGACATGGGGTAGATGAGGCTACAAGGGATCCCGAGGAGGCTATGAGAAACCAGTACCCAAACGTTTTTCCTGGTAAGATTTTCGGGGATGAAAATCCATAAGGGGGAGATTTATAACAGCCTAATTTAGGGCCTAGTCGAAATAGTGGTTGCGAGACCACAAATCCGAAGTAGAAATATGTGTTTTATGATTTTTATGAGGCTTATGAGGTGTTTGCATGATTGTGTGAAAATTTCATGAAGAAATTTTATTAATTAGTGATCAAATTGTCCATTAGGACTAAATTGCAAAGATTAGAAAATATGAGATTCTGGAAGATTTAAGTATGAAATAGCATCATAAAAATTATTAGAGGTCCTTATTTAGCAATTAAACCATTATATATTAAGATGGAGAAAAATAGACATGGGAAGGAAAAATCTTAAGGAAGAGTCTTAAGGGCGTTTTGGTCACTTGGTTAATTAATGAATTAAAAAGGGAAAATAAGTCAAAATTGTGTCCATCTTCTTCAAGCCATAGCCGAAATTCTCAAGCTCTCCATAGCTAGGGTTTCTTCAACTTTCAAGCTTGATTGTAAGTACCTCTTAGCCCCGTTTTTAATGTTCTTCGTATTTTTGAAATCCTCGTAGCTCGATTTAGCTATTTCTAGCTATATTTTGAGCTAGGGTTCATGTTCAAAAATTTACCCATGTATGACATGCATGTATTTTGACGATTTATGAAATAATATGAAAGTTTGATGTATGTTAAACATTTTTTTCTAAGTGATTCTCATGAAAAATGCATAAAAGGACCAAATTTCAAAAGTTATGAAAATGGTCATACATGAGTGAAATAGTGGAAATTAGGGGCTGTTATAGTTAAGAAAATGATTCGCCTAGGCTTGAAATACAAGAAAGTTGAATGAAAATAATTTTAAGAGCCTAGGGGAAAAAGTGTAATTATGAGAAAGTTTAGGGGCAAAATTGTAAATTTTCCAAAGTGTGATTCATGAATCAATTTAGTCAATGTGAGTATTAAACAAGTGAAATTGTTATTATAGATCAAGAAACACGAAGCCCAGACTGAAACTGAGGCAAGGACAAAGTGTTGGACTAAATCGAACATCAACAAACATTTTGAGTACAGAGGTAAGTTTGTATGGAATTAAAGCTACATATGTTATTATGTTCTACATTCCTTATTTATATGAGAAATGTATATTATTTTCCATGAAATTGATTAGTGATTTTTCAGTAAAAATTATAATGAAATAATGATAAGATAAAGTCCCGGTTGAACATTCGGAATAGCATGGATACTTATGTCACAACATGAGATAAGGAGGTTCCGTATAAAACCATGTCTGGGACATGGCATTCGCAACAAAGGAATGTAGGTTTCATGTAAGACCATGTCTGGGACATGGAATCGGCACCGAACGTAGGTCCCGTATAAGACCATGTTTGGGACATGGCTTCGGCATTGACTAATAAAGGTCCCGTATAAGACCATGTCTGGGACATTTCTTCGGCACCAAAGAAAGATCTCGTGTAAGACCATGTATGGGACATGGCATCGACATTGAACTAAGAGATCCTGTGTAAGACCATATCTGGGACATGGCATCGGCATCAAGAGGTAATCCCATGTAAGACCATATCTGGGATATGGCATTGGCATCGAGATACATGTATGATGAGATTGAGTATCCTCTGATATTCCGAGTAATTCAACATGCAAAAGAGCTAAATATGCAAAGGTGACAAAGAGCTAAGCTATACAAAGATGACAAAGAGTTACATTTAAGTTAAGGATGATAATGAATCAAGTTTATGTTCAAGATAGCATAAGTGCTAAATTATGTGATGAAGTGATACAGGTACCTTGAGTAAATACGAGTTATGAAACCGTAATGTGATATGTGTTGGGTAAGCGTAAGTATGAGTAAGTATGACAAAGTACTTGAGGACTTGTGTTGTATTTGTTCTATGAGATGAATGGATTTTACCACGAATATTACGCTACTATTTTAATTCATGCAAACTTACTAAGCTATATGATTACCCCTCTCTTTTCCCTTTTCCTTGTAGTATAGCCAATCTAGCTCGGGGATCATAGAATGTTAGAACTCGGATCACACTATCAATCATTCTTTTGGTATAGTAAAGTTGACTTATTTTGAGTATGGCATGTATAGAAATCTTGGCCATTCTGTGTTATGTCATATTTAGAAGCCAAAGTGTTAGTTACTATTATTATACACTCATTTTGTAAATGGCCATTAGGAATTGGCCAATATTTGTCAAGTTTCCTATATTATTGACAATGAGTTTTATGAGATGAAAGTTTATGCAAATGATGAAGTAAGATGTGAAATGTATGATTGATGATTACTGATTCCTCGCAGTGTACTATTGCCATGTTATGTGTTGCTTGAGTTGGTATAGGTTTGTTTATGTTTCAGGGTGGTTACTGGCTTGGAAAATAGCCTTATAATTGTCCACACAGGTAGACACAAGGGCGTGTGAGACACATGATCAGTCCCATGGGTGTGTTGATAGGCCGTGTGCCCCCTGTGTCGAATTACGAGAATTTGATTCGTCACACGGGCCAACACACGGGCGTGTGCCTAGGCCGTGTGCCCTTAAGAGGTTGCTCACACGGGTGAGGACACGGGCGTATCTAGGCCATGTGAGGGGCACGAACCATTGACACGGGCGTGTGCCTGGCCGTGTTAAAACCCCTGTAGGTTCGAAATGAAAAATAAATTCCACATGGGCTAGGGACATGGGCGTGTGTGACCACACGGCCTGCCAACACGGGCGTGCCCCATCTCACACGGGCATGTGGCCCTGTTTAGGTAAAAATTTTCTAAATGCGTAAAAGTTTTCGGTTAATTTTTGAAACCCTCAGTATGCATGTTTAGGGCCTCGTAGGCCCAAAATAAGGATGATATGAATGGGAATGAGAAGTTGTAAGTTGAAAGGAAATGTTATAGCCCAATGTTGTAAATTCAAGAAAGTTAAGTCCAGTAATGCCTCATACCCGATTCCGGAGTTGAATACAGGTAATGGGTGTAACAAAGGAGTTGAGGAATTTTGAGCTAATAAATATGATGATCCGGAAAGAGTAGATTTTTGGCTTGAAAATACCATCAGAGTATTTGATGAGTTGTCTTGCGCACCTGAGGAGTGCATGAAATGTGTTGTATCTCTCTTACGAGATTCGGCCTATCAATGGTGGAACACCCTTGTGTCGGTTGTACCAATGGAGAAAGTTAACTGGGAATTTTTCTAAGAAGAGTTCTGAAAGAAATGTATTAGTCAAAGGTTCATCGACCAGAAAAGATAGGAATTCCTAGAACTAAAGCAAGGTCGAATGACTATAACCGAATACGAGTGTGAGTTCGTAAGGCTTAGTATATACGTCAGAGATTGCGTATCTACTGAAGCCATTATGTGTAAAAGGTTCGGGGACGGGTTAAATGAGGATGTCTGCTTGTTTGTTGGTAACCTAGAACTAAAAGAATTTGTTGTGCTAGTAGATAGAGCCTGTAAGGCCGAGGAACTGGTCAAGGAGAAAAGAAAGGTTGAAATCGAGTCTCGTGACTCAAGGAAGAGACAATTGGGCAAGTCATTTCAATCCGTATCCAAGAAATCAAGAGAGTTTACTACTTGATCAGCCACTTTGGCTGGGTTTTCAAATAGAAATAAAGGTAAACAGTACTCAGGGTCTAAAGCTCAGACCACTTCATTTGATAGTATTGGTAACGCTCGACCAAGCAGACTGGAATGTCCACAGTGTGGCAGACGTCATTCTGGAGAGTGTCAAGAAAATGAGAGAGCTTGTTTCAAATGTGGATCCCTAGATCATTTTATTAGAGATTGCCCCGAGGTGGGTGAGAAAAAGAAACCTCATAGTGCAAGACCGGGAAGTACTGTTAGAGGAAGGTCGCAGAGAAATTCGGGAAACAGAAAAAGTAGTAAGAATACACCTAAAGAGCAAACTGCAAGATCGGAGGGTAGAGCACCTGCGAGGACTTATTCCATCCGCGCTTGCAAAGAGGCGTCCTCCCCTGATGTGATTACGGGTACATTTTCTCTCTATGATACTCATGTTGTAGCTTTAATTGATCCAGGATCTACCCACTCATATGTTTGCATGAAATTAGTATCTAGTATGAACATGCTTGTAGAGTCTACGGAATTTGTGATGAAAGTGTCAAATCCCCTAGGCAAATGTCTGTTAGTTGATAGTGTAACAGTTCGGTTTAGGCCCTAGTCGAAACAGTGGTTTCGGGACCACAAATCCAAGTCAGTAAAATATTTTAATATTATTTTTTGTGTCTGCAGTATATGATTAAGCATGTGTGAAATTTTCGTGAATTAATTTTATTGTTTGAGTGTTTAATTTGATAAAAGGACCTAATTGTGAAAGATGCTAAATTAACATGTTATATTTTAAAAGCACCTATGTGTCATGTCTTTATAAATGTGAGGTCCTTATAATGCAATTGAACCATTGAAAATATGGATGGACATTAATACTTAAAGTTAGTGGGATTTAAATGATATTAAAGTGGCTAAATTTGGAATTTGATAATTAAGTCTAATTAAATAAAACAAAAGGTTGAAATAAGCTATTCTATCATCTTGTTTGCCGAAATTGAGAAAACAATTAGGGATTGAGAGCTTTGAACATTTCGGCTAGCTTTTGGCTTGATTCAAGGTATGTTTTGCTTCGATTTTTGATAATTTCTACGTTTTTGTAATTGTTGCTTCGTGTACTTTGAAACCCATGCTTCAATTTTGTGAATTGATGAATATTTTGAAATGTGCCATTCATGAACACATGAGTTTTATGATGTTTGATGGTGAAATATGAAATATATGTGTTAGATTAACATGCTTTGTCTTTGAAGTTTTGATGATTTTGAGTATTTTGGACTTAATTGAGAAAATAATATTTTGAGGGACTAAATTGTGAAATAAATGAAATGTACGGACTTGTATGGACTACATGAGAATTCGGCTAAGCATGGGTGTATTGAGATTTTGTGTATTTTGTGATTTTGTGAAATATGGACTAAAATGTCAAAATGTGAAAATGTAAGGGCTAATTTGTAAATTTCCCTAAATATGTGTTTTTGGATTGAATTTAATGATTTGGTGAATAAATATATTAAATTTGAATATGTTTAGATCAAGAACCGAAGAAAACGGACTTAGATCGTGGAAAATCAAAAGTAATTGAGTAGTCGAGTTCATTTCTGTTTATCCGAATCCGAGGAAGTCGATATACAAATAAATGCATTTGAATTGAGTTAATTATGTATATATGAAATTTAGCTTGTGTTGATTATGCTCGAGATGTTATATACATAGAATTCGAGATAGTATCGACAGTGTATCTATGTCCGAGAAGTCCTGTAGGAACCTAGGAATAAATAGGATTACATATGTCATGACATAGGTTACCGATATGGGATATCATCTAAGACCATGTCTGGGGCATTGGCATTGATTCGAGCTTTCATGTAAGATCACGTCTGGGACGTTGGCATCGATATGAGATTTACGTGTAAGACCACGTCTGGGACATTGGCATCGTATTGATTCGTGTAAGACCCTGTTTGGGACAGTGGCATCGATATTTGGTTACATGTAAGACCACATATGGGACATTGGCATTGTACGATTATTCCGAGCATTCTGAGTATCCTATTTAGTTCCGAACGGTTCAACGGGCAAGTCCGAGAAATGAATGTCTATGTGAAAAGTATAAATGATTCAGGTACATTGGAAAGGTAAGTGTCCAAATGAGCTTACTAAAGAGAATATGTGTATGGATTTGATGAGATAATATGTGATACAAGATTGAATGAGCCATGAGTAAAGTGATACTTTGAGCTATGGAATTGGGGTAAGTAATGGCTAAACAAATGAGCTAAAGGATATGTGATAAATTTGCAAATGAAAAACATTAATGGTATTGTATCAATGTGGCTATGTTCATTTTGTGTTAAGTTTTATTTGTATGTGTCTTACTAAGCTTTTGAAAGCTTACTTTGTGTATGTTTTCTCTATTATATAGATCATCAAAGCTACTGAAGGCTCGGGAACCGTCAAAGATCGTCATCACACTACTCAATCTTGTTTTGTTGCCTTTTGAAAATGTATATATTAAAGTATGGCATGTATAGGCTAATTACCTTGAGTTATGTTTGAAATATATGGATAGCTATGTGATATGGCTAGTTAAATGGTAGTGTTATGAATGAAGAGTCATGCTATATGATGCTTGGTTTTGGTATGGTGCTATGGTTATGAAATGGTCAAGGTAATGGTAAGCTTATTGATGCAAAGTGAGAATATGTGTTTGGTGAATGATAACTATGTTGAAATGGTAGGTTTGTGAATGAATCATGTTTGGAAATGCTTGTGAATAAGTTGAATTAAATGTTGCCTAAAATGGTATGGTTGAGATGCCTTTGAATGCTTGGAAAAGTCAGTTATTTTGGCATGAATTGAATTGGTATATTGCTTGTAAGGATATCCCATTGTGTGGGTGGCATTTTGGCCTTGAAAATGGCATATAATTGCCCACACGGTTGAGCACACGCAGTGTGGCTCGACCGTGTCCCTCGTGGTTGTAATTCAAAACAAGTCAGACTCGACCACGGGCAAGACACATAGGCGTGTGACTGGCCGTGTGGATCAAGTCAGTAGCGACCACAGGCTGGACACAAGAGCGTGTGACTGGCCGTGTGGTGCAAGTCAGTAGCGACCACGGGTGAGGCACACGGGCTTGTCCACGGCCGTGTGGACAAGTTAGTATGTATGCCTTGTTTTGACATGGCTTAGACACACGGGCATGTCTGAGGCCGTGTGAGGTGTGACCTCTGTAACTTTGAAAAATTTTTAAATTTCTGAGAAATTTTGTATGTGTTCGGTTTATTCCCGGCCCTATTCTAAAGCTTGTTTAAGGTCTCAAAGACCTAATTAAGGGACACTTTGATCCTATTGGTTGAATTATATTATGAAATGTTCGTAAAAGATTTTGTTTGTCCAGTAATGCCTCTTAACCCAAATCCGGCGGCAGATATGGGTTAGGTGTGTTACATTTGATTGGTATCAGAGATACGGTTTAGCTGATTCTTGGACTAACGTAGCGTGTAAGAGTTTAGCTATACAAGCCATATATATGAAATGTGATAGTGTGATGAATCTTGACGTATAAAATGTGTTTATCGTATAGTAATGGATCCCGAAAGAGTCGTAGCTAATGATGTTGAAAGCAATGCGCCTGCTCCCGTTCAAAGGATAGTGCAATCTGATTCGAGACCGGCTACTAGCGGTCAAGAGGGAGAGGCTAAGCAGGCCTTCTTCCAAATGATAAGTGAGTGGTTCATTCAGTTTGTAAGAAATAATCTGGTTGTTTCACAACCTCCGCCCACTCTTAATCCTCTTCAGACTTCTGCTATACCTCTGGCTATGAATTTGAATTAGTTGAATAAGACTTCAGTTGACAAAATTCGTAAGTATGGGGCTGAAGAGTCCAGGGCCACTAGTTATGACGATGTTGAGAAAGCTGAATTTTGGCTAGAGAACACTATCCGGGTATTTGATGAAATGTCGTTGAATCCTGAAGAGAGCACAAAATGTGTTGTTTCCTTGCTACGAGATGCTGCCTATCAGTGGTGGAAGACCTTGATTTCTGTTATTCCGAAAGAGCGAGTCACATGGGATTTCTTTCAGACTGAGTTCCGGAAGAAATACATTAGTCAGAGATTTATTGATCAAAAACAAAAAGAATTTCTGGAATTAAAATAGGGTCGCATGTCTGTCACTGAGTATGAAAGAGAATTCATAAGATTAAGTCAGTATGCTCGGGAATGTGTATCAACTGAAGCAATAATGTGCAAAAGATTCGAAGATGGTCTGAATAAGAATATTAAATTGTTAGTAGGCATACTTGAGATAAAAGAGTTCGTAGTACTGGTTGAACGAGCTTGCAAAGCTGAGTCACTTGAGAAAGAGAAAATAAAAGCTGACTTTGAAACTAGAGATGCAAAAAAGAGATTTTCGAGTAAAACATTTCAGTCTGCTTCAAAGAAATTTAGAGATGAACACAGCCAATCAAAGCCTAATGTGGGGCAATCAAACAGAGATCGAGCTAGATCACAGTCAAATTTCAAAGCTTCCGCTACTTCGATGGCCAGTGTTGGAAATGTCCGATCTGAGCGACATGAATGTAAACACTGTGGTAAAAGACATCCGGGAAGTTGTAGGTTGAATGATCGAACCTGTTTCAGATGTGGATCGTTAGACCATTTCATTCGAGACTACCTAGAATCTGTTGAGCAAAAGAATGTTCAGAATCCGAGATCTGATAATGTTTCAGCTAGAGGTAGACCTTCCCGAAATAAAAGGAATGTTAGTGGAAGTCAAAGAGCTACAAAAGACTCAGTTGCAAGATCTGAAGTTAGAACGCCTGCCAGAGCATATGCCATCCGAGCTCATGAGGAAGCTTCATCTCCGGATGTTATAACGGGTACATTTAATCTTTATGATACTTTGTGATTGCATTGATAAACCTTGGATCTACACATTCTTATGTATGCATGAACCTAGAATCCAGTAAGACTTTGCCTGTAGAGCCTACTGAGTTTGTTATAAAAGTATCGAACCCCTTAGGTAAAAGTGTCCTGGTTGATAAAGTATGCAAGAACTGTCCGTTAATGTTTCGAGATGTTTTTTTTCAGCTGATCTGATGCTATTACCCTTTGATGAGTTTGACATAATTTTGGGTATGGACTGGTTGACACTACATGATGCTATTGTGAATTGTAAAAGAAAGATTATTGATTTGAGATGTCAAAATGATGAAATAGTTCGGGTTGAGTCTAATGATTTGATTGGGTTACCTGCTGTGATATCTGTGTTGAAAGCTCAAAATTATTTGAGAAAGGGTTATGAAGCTTATTTTGCTTATGTGATTGATTCAAAAGTAACTGAAAGGAAAGTTGAATCAGTGCCAGTTGTCTGTGAATTCCCTGATGTGTTTCCTAAAGAATTGTCGGGATTACCTCCGATACGTGATGTTGAATTTGGTATTGATCTATTACCAGGAACGACTCCTATTTCGATAGCTCCGTATATAATGGCACTGACAGAGTTAAAAGAGTTAAAGTCACAGTTGCAGTAATTGACTGATAGAGGATTCACAAGACCGAGTTTCTCACCTTGGGGTGCTCCTGTTCTGTTTGTGAAAAAGAAAGATGGCACGATGAGAATGTGCATTGATTATCGTCAGTTGAACAAGGTGACTATAAAGAATAAATATCCACTGCCCAAAATTGATGATTTGTTTGATCAGCTTAAAGGAGCCACTATGTTTTCAAAGATAGATTTGAGATCGGGATACTACCAGTTGCGATTAAAAGATTCAGATATTTCGAAGACTACTTTTAGAACAAGGTACAAGCATTATGACTTTTTAGTTATGCCTCTTGGGCTAACAAATGCTCCTGCTATTTTTATGGATTTGATGAATAGAATTTTTAGACCGTACTTGATCGATTTGTTGTGGTGTTCATTGACAACATTTTGATTTATTCACATGATGATATTGAACATGCTGAGCATCTGAGAATTGTTTTGCAAACTCAGCGAGATAAACAATTGTATACAAAGTTCAATAAATGTGAATTCTAGTTACGAGAAGTTAGTTTTCTGGGACATATTGTATCAGCATCTGGTATACGAGTTGATCCGAGAAAGATTTATGCTATTCTGGAATGGAAACCTCTAAAGAATGTGTCTAAAGTCCGTAGCTTTCTAGGACTCACTAGTTATTATCGTCAGTTCGTAAAAGACTTCTCAATGATAGCTACTCCGTTGACTAGATTACTTCGGAAAGATGTGAGATCTGAATGGTCTAAAAAATGTCAGAAAAGCTTTGATCAGTTGAAAGCCCTTTTGACTGAAGCTCCAGTTTTGGTACAACCAGAATCGGGTAAAGAATTCATGATTTATAGCGATGCTTCGTTAAATGGTCTGGGATGTGTTTTGATGCAGGAAGGCAGAGTTATAGCTTATGCCTCGAGACAATTAAAGCCGCATGAAAAGAATTACCCGACACATGATCTTGAGCTAGCTGCGATTGTGTTCGCATTGAAGATTTGGCGTCATTATCTTTTCGGTGAGAAATGTCACGTCTTTTTAGATCATAAATGTCTGAAGTATTTGATGACTTTGAAAGATTTGAATCAGCGACAGAGAAGATGGTTAGAACTATTGAAAGACTACGAGCTAGTGATATATTATCATCCGAGTAAGGCAAATGTTGTTGCTGATGCTTTGAGTAGAAAATCATTGTTTGCATTACGTGCTATGAATGCTCATTTAGACCTGTCTGATGATGGTTCAGTTTTAGCTGAATTGAAAGCGAAACCGTTGTTTTTACCACAAATATGTGATGCTCAGAAGGTTGATAATAAAATGTTAGCGAAACAAGCTCAATGTGATTCTAACTCTGATTCTGAATTTTGAGCTGATGATAATGATTTCATGAGATTTCGAAATCAAATTTGTGTTCTGAGGAATCCAGAGTTGATTCAGTTAATTTTGAATGAAGCTTATAATAGCCGCCTATCTGTTCATCCGGAAAGTACAAAGATGTATCATGATTTGAAGCAACATTGCTGGTGGTCTGGTATGAAAAGAGATATTTCCGATTTTGTCTCGAAATGTTTAGTCTGCCAGCAAGTTAAAGCTGAACATCAAGTTCCATCTGGTTTGCTACAATCGATTCTGATTCCCGAGTAGAAATGGGATAGAGTGATGATAGACTTTGTTTCTGGATTACCATTGACTCCAAGAAAAAAGTTGCAATTTGGGTCGTAGTTGATCAATTAACAAAATCTTCCCATTTTATTCCGATACGATCCGATTACTCACTTGATAAGTTATCTGAGCTTTACATTTCTGATATTACGAGATTACATGGAGTACCATTGTCTATTGTGTTTGATAGAGATCCGAGATTTACATAACAATTCTAGAAGAAATTACAAGAAGCTTTAGGTACGAAATTTCATTTCAGTACAGCTTTTCATCCGCAAACGGATGGTCAATCCGAGTGAATCATTCAGATACTTGAGGATATGTTAAGATGTTGCATTCTTCAATTTGATGGTACGTGGGAAGAATATCTGCCATTAATTGAATTTGCGTATAATAATAGTTTTCAATCGAGTATCAAAATGGCACCCTATGAAGCTTTATATGGACATAAATGTTGGACGCCTTTGTATTGGACTGAGCTCAATGAAAATAAGATACATGGGGTCGATTTGATAAAAGATACAGAACAGAAAGTGAAAGTGATCCGTGATAGTCTGGAAGCCGCATCGGATCGTCAGAAATCCTATGCAGACTTGAAAAGAAAAGACATTGAGTTTGATATCGGTGACAAAGTGTTCTTGAAAGTGTCTCCGTGGAAGAAAGTACTCAGATTCAGACGTAAAGGCAAATTGAGTCCGAGGTTTATCGGGCCGTATGAGATTATCGAGCGTGTTGGACCTATTGCGTACAGATTGTTGTTGCCACCAGGGTTCGAAAAGATACATAATGTATTTCACGTGTCAATGCTTAGACGATACCGATCCGATCCCTCTCATGTGATTTCTCCGTCTGATATTGAAATCCAATCTAATATGACTTATGAAGAAGAACAGATCCGTATCCTAGCTCGTGAAGTGAAAGAATTGAGAAACAAGAAAATCTCGTTAATGAATGTATTGTGGCATCGACACAGAGTGGAAGAGTCTACGTGGGAGCCTAAAGACATAATGAGACAACAATTTTCTGTTTAACAGTAAGATTTTTTCGATTTAGACCCTAGTCAGAAGAGTGGTTTCGAGACCACAAATCCGAGTCAGAAAAATATTTTAATATTATTTTCTGTGTCTGTAGTATATGATTAAGCATGTGTGAAATTTCCGTGAATTAATTTTATTGCTTGAGTGTTTAATTTGATAAAATGACCTAATTGTGAAAGATGCTAAATTAACATGTTATATTTTAAAAGCACCTATGTGTCATGTCTTTATAAATGTGAGGTCCTTATAATGCAATTGAACCATTGAAAATATGGATGGACATTAATACCTAAATTTAGTGGAATTTAAATTATATTAAAAGGGCTAAATTTGAAATTTGATAATTAAGTGTAATTAAATAAAACAAAAGGTTGAAATAAGTTATTCTATCATCTTGTCTGCCAAAATTGAGAAAACAATTAAGGATTGAGAGCTTTGAACATTTCGGCTAGCTTTTGGCTTGATTCAAGGTATGTTTTACTTCGATTTTTGATAATTTTTACATTTTCGTAATCGTTGCTTCGTGTACTTTGAAACCCATACTTCAATTTTATGAATTGATGAATATTTTGAAATGTGTAATTGATGAACACATGAGTTTTGTGATGTTTGATGGTGAAATATGAAATATATGTGTTAGATTAACATGTTTTGTCTTTGAAGTTTTGATGATTTTGAGTATTTTGAACTTAATTGAGAAAATAATATTTTGAGGAACTAAATTGTGAAATAAATGAAATGTATGGACTTGTATGGACAACATGAGAATTCGGCTAAGCATGGGTGTATTGAGATTTTATGTATTTTGTGATTTTGTGAAATATGGACTAAAATGTCAAAATGTGAAAATGTGAGGGCTAATTTGTAAATTGCCCTAAATATGTGTTTCTAGATTGAATTGAATGATTTGGTGAATAAATGGATTAAATTTGAATATGTTTAGATCAAGAACCGAAGAAAACGGACTTAGATCGTAGGAAATCAAAAGTAATTGAGTAGCCGAGTTCGTTTCTGTTTATCCGAATCTGAGGTAAGTCGATATACAAATAAATTAATTTGAATTGAGTTAATTATGCATATATGAAATTTAGCTTGTGTTGATTATGCTCGAGATGTTACATAGAATTTGAGATAGTATCGACAGTGTATCTATGTCCGAGAAGTCCTGTAAGAACCTAGGAATAGATAGGATTACATATGTCATGACATAGGTTTCCGATATGGGATATCACGTAAGACCATGTCTGGGACGTTGGCATTGATTCGAGCTTTTGTGTAAGACTACGTCTGGGACGTTGGCATCGATATGAGATTTACGTGTAAGACCATGTCCGGGACGTTGGCATCGTATTGATTCATGTAAGACCTTGTCTAGGACAGGGGCATCGATATTTGGTTACATGTAAGACCACGTCTGGGACGGTGGCATTGTCGACTATTCCGAGCATTCTGAGTATCCTATTTAGTTCCGAATGGTTCAACGGGCAAGTCTGAGAAATGAATGTCTATGTGAAATGTATAAATGATTTAGGTACGTTGGAAAGGTAAGTGTCCAAATGAGCTTACTAAAGAGAATATGTGTATAGATTTGATGAGATAATATGTGATACAAGATTGAATGAGCCATGAGTAGAGTGATACTTTGAGCTATGGAATGTGGGTAAGTAATGGCTAAACAAATGAGCCAAAGGATATGTGATAAATTTGCAAATGAGAAACATTAATGTTATTGTATCAATGTGGCTATGTCCATTTTGTGTTAAGTTTATTTGTATGTGGCTTACTAAGCTTTTGAAAGCTTATTTTGTGTGTTTTTTCTCTATTTTATAGATTGTCAAAGCTACTGAAGGCTCGGGAACCGTCGAGGATCGTTATCACACTACTCATTCTTGTTTTGGTACCTTGTGAAAATGTATATACTAAAGTATGACATGTATAGGCTAATTACCTTCAGTTATGTTTGAAATATATGGATAGCTATGTGATATGGCTAGTTAAATGGCAGTGTTATGAATGAAGAGCCATGTTATATGATGCTTGGTTTTGGTATGGTGCTATGGTTATGAAATGGTCAAGGTAATGGTAAGTTTATTGATGCAAAGTGTGAATATGTGTTTGATGAATGATAACTATATTGAAATGGTAGGTTTGTGAATGAATCATGTTTAGAAATGCTTATGAATAAGTTGAATCAAATGTTACCTAAAATGGTATGCTTGAGATGCCTTTGAATGCTTGGAAAAGTTGGTTATTTTGGCATGAATTGAATTGGTATATTGCTTGTAGGGATATCCCAATGTGTGGGTGGCATTTTGGCCTTGAAAATGGCCTATAATTGCCCACACAGTTTAGCACACGGGCGTGTGGCTCGACCTTGTCCCTCGTGGTTGTTATTCAAAACAAGTCAGACTCGACCACAGGCAAGACACACGGGCATGTGACTGGCCATGTGGATCAAGTTAGTAGCGACCACGGGCTGGACACACGGGCGTGTGACTGGCCGTGTGGTGCAAGTTAGCAGCGACCACGGGTGAGGCACACGGGCGTGTCAACGGCAGTGTGGACAAGTCAGTATGTATGCCCTGTTTTGACGCGGCTTAGACACAAAGGCGTGTCTGAGGCCGTGTGAGGCACACGGCCTGCCCACACTGGTGTGTGACCTCTGTAACTTTGAAAAAATTATAAATTTTCGAGAATTTTTGTATGTGTTCGGTTTAGTCCCAGCCTATTGTAAAGCATGTTTAAGGTCTCGAAGACCTAATTAAGGGACATTTTGATCCTATTGGTTGAATTATATTATGAAATGTTCGTAAAAGATTTCGTTTGTCCAGTAGTGCCTCTTAACCCTAATTCGGCGACGGATATGTTTTAGGGGTGTTACAGATAGAGTATGCAAAGATTGCCCTTTGATGATTAGAGGTTATTATTTTCCGGCTAATCTCATGTTATTTTCGTTTGATGAGTTCGATGTCATCCTTAGGATGGATTGGTTAACTACTCATGATGTGATAGTAAATTGTGGGAGGAAATTTATTGAATTAAAATGTGAAAATGGAGATATTCTTCCTGTTGAATCAAATGAACAGGACAAGTTGTCTATAGTGATTTCTCATATGTCTGCTCGGAAATATGTAAGAAAAGGATATGAAGCTTATCTTGCCTTTATGATGAATTCCAAAAAGACTGAGTTAAGAATTGAATCAGTGTCGATAGTATGTGAATACCCAGATGTATTTCCAGAAGAATTTCCCGGGTTACCACCAGTTAGAGATATTGAATTTGGGATTGAGTTAGCCCCTGGTACTGCGCCTATTTCAATTACTCCGTATAGGATGGCTCCAACCGAGTTGAAAGAGTTAAAGGTACAATTACAAGAGTTAACGGATAAAGGCTTCACAAGACCGAGTTATTCTCCGTGGGGTGCTCCAATATTATTTGTGAAAAAGAAAGATGGTTCCATGAGGTTGTGTATAGATTATCGGCAGCTTAATAAGGTAACAGTAAAGAACAAGTATCCCTTGCCAAGGATCGATGATTCGTTTGACCAATTAAAGGGAGCCACTGTGTTTTCCAAGATAGACTTGAGGCTGGTTATTACCAGTTGAAAGTCAAAGACTTGGATGTGCCGAAAACCGCATTTCAGACAAGGTATGGTCAATACGAATTTTTGGTCATGCCTTTTGGTTTAACAAATGCCCCTGCAGTTTTCATGGATTTAATGAACCACATCTTTCGGACATATTTGGATAAATTTGTTGTTGTTTTTATTGATGATATACTGATTTACTTTCTGATGAGAACGAGCATGTTGAGCATTTGAGAACGGTTCTACAAATGTTACGAGATAATCAGTTATATGCCAAATTTAGTAAAAGCGAATTTTGGCTTAAGGAAGTTGGATTTTTGGGGCACATTGTTTCGGGTGACGGTATTCGAGTTGACCCGAGTAAGATTTTAGCGATTGTTGAATGGAAACTGCCAAGGAATGTAACCGAGGTTAGGAGTTTTCTGGGCCTAGCTGGCTATTATAGACGGTTTGTCAAAGGATTTTCCATGATAGCTACCCCGATGACAAGGCTACTACAAAAAGATGTGAAGTTTGAGTGGACAGAAAAGTGCAAACATAGTTTTGAAAAATTAAAGGCATTGTTGACTGAGGCTCCAGTTTTAGTAAAACTTGAGCCGGGAAAGGAATTTGTAGTCTACAGTGATGCATCATTGAATGGATTGGGTTGTGTACTCATGCAAGAAGGCAAGGTGATAACATATGCCTCTAGACAGTTAAAGACGCACGAGAAGAATTACCCGACACATGATTTGGAATTAGCCGTCATTGTATTTGCATTAAAGATATGGAGACACCATCTGTACGGTGAGAAATGTTGAATATTTACTGATCACAAAAGTCTAAAGTACTTGATGACTCAAAAATAATTGAATCTAAGGCAGAGAAGATGGTTAGAGTTGATAAAGTATTACGAGTTAGTGATTGACTACCATCCGGGAAAGGCGAACGTGGTCGTCGATGCCTTGAGTAGGAAATCCTTATTTGCATTGAAAGCCATGAATACACAGATGGCTTTATCAGATGATGGTTCTATTCTAGCCGAGTTGAGGGCTAGACCGATGTTTTTCCAAGATATTTGTGAAGCTCAGAAAGGCGATAGTGATTTACAGGCCAAGAGAGTCCAGTGTGAGTCGGGTGTTGAGTTAGACTTTTGGATTAATTTTGAAGGATGTTTGATGTTCCGAGACAGGGTCTGTGTACCAAGAGATGATGAACTTATTCGAAAAATTTACACGAAACACATAGCGGCAGTTTATCTGTACATCCAGGTGGCACAAAAATGTATAATGACTTGAAGAAATGGTATTGGTGGCCTAGTATAAAGAAAGACATTTCCGAGTTTGTATCGAGATGCCTAATTTTTCAGCAAGTGAAGGCTGAACACCAAGTACCCTCGGGTCTGCTTCAGCCTATTATGGTTCCCGAGTGGAAATGTGACCTTATTACTATGGACTTTGTAACAGGTTTGCCGTTGACACTGAAAAAGAAGGATGCCGTATGGGTTGTGGTTGATAGATTCACGAAGTCAGCCCACTTTATACCGATACGCATTGACTATTCACTGGATAAGTTGGCGGATTTGTATGTGTCAGAAATTGTGAGATTGCACGGAGTACCGTTGTCAATCAAATCAGATAGAGACCTGATATTTACATCACGGTTTTAGAAAAAATTGCTAGAAGCCTTGGGCACAAAGTTGAGTTTTAGCACAGCTTTCCATCCACAAATCGACGGGCAGTCAGAGAGAGTAATATAGATACCCGAAGACATGCTCCAATGTTGTGTTTTAGAATTTCAAGGTAATTGGGAAAAGTACTTACCATTAGTAGAATTTGCCTACAATAACCGCTTTTAATCGAATTTGAAAATGGCGCCTTATGAGTCATTATACGGGCGTAAGTGCTGAACGCCCTTGTATTGGACCAAACTCAGAGAAAATTAGATTCACGGGGTCGATTTGGTCAGAGAAACCGAAGAGAAAGTAAAAGTGATACTCGATTGTTTAAAAGCTGCTTCTGATAGACAAAAGTCCTACGCGGATTTGAAACGAAAAGAGATTCAGTTTAAAGTTGGTGATAAGGTATTTTTAAAAGTGTCACTATGGAAGAAGGTTCTCAGATTTGGCCGGAAAGGCAAAGTGAGTCCTTGCTTTATCGGACCATATGAGGTTACTGAGAGGATAGGGTCGGTAGCTTATCGTTTGGCTTTGCCATCTGAGTTGGAAAAGATTCATGATGTATTCCGCGTATCCATGTTACGTCGTTACCGATCAGACCCATCATATGTGATTTCACCAACATAGGTTGAGATTTGTTCAGACATGACTTATGGTGAAAAACCGGTTAAGATTTTGGCACGAGAAGTCAAATAGTTAAGAAGTAAAAATATATCTCTTGTGAAAGTACTATGGCAAAGGTACGGGTTAGAAGAGGCTACATGGGAGCCCGAGGAGGCTATGAGAAACCAATATCCCAACCTTTTTACTGGTAAGATTTTTGGGGACGAAAATCCCTAAGGGGGAGAATTGTTTTTAATATTATTTTATGTGTGATAGCAAGATTATATGAGTACATGAAAACCTTGATGCATTAATTTTAGCGATTTCATGCTCAATTTTGAAAAAAAAAACTAAATCGCATAAAGTGCGAAAGTTTTATTTTACAAGCTAGAGATGTTAAATAGCTATAGAACCTTAATTAGATGTCCTTAATGTGCAACTAGACCCTTAGAAATAGGGCTGGCCGGCCATAGGGGACAAAGAAATGAAAATAGGTTAAAGTTGGTGGAAATTAGGTGATTAATTGATGTAATATAATAAAATAAAGAGAAAAAAAAAGATATCATCTTTTCTCTTCCTTCTCTCCACTGATTTTTCCCAAGAAAAACAGCCATGAAAGCTTGGAAATTTTTAGCAACACCTCACCTTTACAAGTAAGTCATCTTGATGATTATTTTTTATGATTTTTGTACTTTTGAGACACTTGTAGCTTAAGCTAGCTAATGAGAGGACCATCTTGCAAAATGGTTGAAAGTCTAGGGTTTTGCCATGAGAGCATTAGTGTTCTTTGATGAAATTTTATGGAAGAAAATGAGTTTTGATTGTAAAATAACAACTTTTGTGAAAAGATTTTCCATGAAAACACCTAAAAAGGACCTTTTTGTAAAGGTTGTACAGTAGGTGGTAAATGTGTGAAATAATGAGTATTGGAAGTTGCTATAAGAGTAATAAATGTTCATCTAAGCTTGTTAAAGGAGGAAATTTGATTAGAATAAATTTACGAGCCTAGGAGTAAAATCGTAATTTTTGTGAAAGTCTAAGGGCAAAATGTTTGTCAAAGTATGATTTTTGAAATGTATTGATTAACGTGGTAATTAAATGAGTGAATTTGTTATTATAGATCAAGAAGAACGTGGAATTAACCTTGACCGATGAAATAGTAAGGTTTCGGACTAGATTGCGAATTGGCATATTTTGGTACTGGGGTAAGTTTGTGTGAAATTAGAGCTACATAATGTTATTATGTTTTTAATTGCTTGATATTATGAGAAATGAATACAATTTTTATAAAATCGATTAATGATGCCTCGATGAGAGTATAATGAAATTATGATAAGTTGAAGTCCCGGTTGAACATTAGGAATAGCAAGGATACCATTGTCACAACATAAGATAAAGAGGGTCCCTGTAAAACCGTGTATGGGACATGGCATCGGCACCAAATGAAGGTCCCGTATAAGACCATGTCTGGGACATGGTCTTAGCACCAAAGAAAGATATCGTGTAAGACCATGTCTGGGACATGGCATCGACATTGATATACGATCTCGTATAAGACCATATTTGGGATATGGCATCAGCATCGAGATGTGATCCCATGTAAGACCATATCAAAGATATGGCATTGGCATCATGTTACATGTATGATGAGATTGAGTATCCTTTGATATTCCAAGTAGTTCAACGGGTAAAGAACTAAGCTATGTTAAAGATAGCAAAGAGTTAAATCTATGCTCAAGAGAATAGAAGTGCTAAAGTTATGTGATGAAGTGATACAGGTATCCATGAGTAACTTACGAGAAATGAATGTAAAATGTGATATGTGATTTGGTAAGAGTAAGCACGAGTAAGTTATGTCGATGTGCTTGAGAACTTGTGTATTATTAAATGTGATGAATGTATGTTATCGTGAACCTTTATGTTGCTATTTATTTCATGCAAACTTACTAAGCTTTATGCTTACCTCTCTCATTTCCCTTTTCCTTGTAGTATCGCCAAGCTAACTCGAAGATCGTAGGACGTCGGAGTTCTAATCACACTATCAACTTCTCTTTGGTATAGCAGAGTTTTGATGAATTTTAAGTATGACATGTACAAGAACTTGGTTGTTTTGTGATATGTCATGTTTGTTAGCCAATTTATGGCTATTAATGTCATTCAATTCATTTTGTAAATGGCCATTAGAAATTGTCCAATACTTGACAAGTTTTATATATATTCAATGATGATGATGTTCATAAAGTGCATGCTTGTGTGATTGGATGAGTAATGAGTAAAGTATACACATGACGAATGTAGTGTAAGCCATGTGTGGATGTCTTAATTTTGGGCATTAGAAGTGTCTTATGGTCATTGTGTGTGTTAAAATGAAATGGTATAAGTGTGGTTGCTTTTCAGGGTGACAATTGGCTTGGTGGTTAGCCTTATAATTTTCTACACGAGTATGTGTCTAGGCCGTGTGAGACACACGGCCAGCCCCATGGGCGTGTTGGTAGGCCGTGTGTCCCCCTGCATGCTAAGTTGGCAAATCAGAATGCTAGTAGTAACCACACAGGTTGAGGCACGGAAGTGTGTCTCAACCGTGTGGAAGACATGGTCATAGGACATGGGCGTGTGCCTAGGCCGTGTAAAGTCTGCATGTAACACCCCTTACCCGTGTTCAACACCGGAACTAGATACGAGGCATTACCGAACTTAACTAACTTAAACTTACAACATCGGGCTATAAAATTTCGTTCCAACTTAAAACTTTTTCATTCATATACATAACATCCTTATTACGGGTCTACGAGATCCTAAACATACATTTGGAATGGTTCGGGACCAAACGTAAAACTTTTACGCACTTAGAAAATTTTTACTTAAAATAGGGCCACACGCCTGTGTGGAGGAAAGGACACGCCCGTGTGGAATTTCACATGCCTGTGTTCCACTCCCGTGTTAATTTATTTCTCATTTCGAACCTACAGGGGTTTTTCCATGGCTGGACACACGCCCGTATCCTTGGCCCGTGTTCTTCACATGGCCACAACACGCCCGTGTCTTAGCCCGTGTGCAAAAACCATGGCATTCTGTTTATGACGTCATCATCTCACTAAGGTCACACGGCCAAGGCACACGCTCGTGTCCTTAGACCATGTGTCAAATTAAATTTTTAAATTCAGGTGCAGACTTCACACGGCCGAGGCACACGCCCATGTCCATGGCCGTGCCACCCACACTGTTGAGACACATGGCTGTGTCTCTGCCTGTGTGTTTACTACTGAGCATACTGACTTGTAAACCTAGCATGCAAGGAGACACACGGCCAATCAACACGCCCGTGGGGCTGACCGTGTATCACACACGGCCTAGACACACGCCCGTGTGTATACCCGTGTAGACATTGGAAAGGCTATCTTCCAAGCCAAATGCCACCCTACATAACAACCATACCTATGCCAATTCAATTCAATATAAATTATGATCATAAGACACTTCTAAGAACTCACAATCCAAGACATTCACACAAACATACACTTCATGAAATTCATCATCATTGAACATATGAACTTGTCAAGTATTGGCCAATTTCTAAGGACCATTTACAAAATGAATTGAACAACATTAGTAGCCAACACTTTGGCTAATAAATATGACATAACGAAAAGATCAAGTCCTATACATGCCATACTCAAAATGAATCTAACTTTTCTATACCAAAGAGTGGTCGATAGTGTGATTTTCGAACTCTGACGTTCCACAAATTCTTAAGCTAACTTGGCAATGCTACAAGGAAAAGGGAAATGAGAGGAGTAAGCATAAAGCTTAGTAAGTTTGCATGAAATAAATAGCAACATAAAGCTCATAATGTCATCCATCCAGTGCATTAGATAAAAACACAAGTCTTAAGCTCATTTCGATAACTCACTCATATTTGCTCTTACCAATTACTTATCATGCCACATATCGTGAACCATTCTCGTGAATTACTCACATACCTGTATCACTTCATCACTCAGTCTTAGCATTAAACTCATCTTTATCATGAGCTTAACTATCTACCACATTGAATCACTTGGGATATTCAAGATATATGATCATTCTCATTCACATAATTACGATTCCAATGCCACATCCCAGATGTGGTCTTACGTGGGGTCACTTCTAGATGTCGATGCCATATCCCTGATATGGTCTTATACGAGATCTCATATCGATTGTCGATGCCATATCCCAGATATGGTCTTATACGATTCTTATATTCGATATCGATGCCATATCCCAAATATGGTCTTATACGGGATCCCCATTCAGTGCCGAGGCCATGTCCTAGACATGGTCTTATATGGGACCTTACCAATTTCATATTTTGATTATATTATTCTCTCATTTATTAAAGTCCAACCGGGACTTTCACATTACAATTCTCATCATTTTCTCATTCAACATCATAACTCAATTTCATAGAAATATTATACAACATCACTAATATCAAACATTTAGAAACTTAATAACATGATGTTGAATTTATTACACACAAACTTACCTCGATTTCAAAATAGGCTAAATTGTCGATCTAGTCCGATATTTTGCCCTTTCCTCGGTCGAGGTTATTTCCTCGGTCGAGGTTAATTCTTCGCTCTTCTTGATCTATAATAACAATTTATCTCATTTAATCACCACATTAATAAATACACTTCAATAATCATAATTTTGGAAAATTACTATTTTGCCCTTAAGCTTTCACAAAATGACCATTTTACCCCTAGGCTCGGAAATCAATTCTAATCAAATTTCTTTCTTTAACGAGCCTAGGTAAACATTTATTACTCTTATGGAAGCCCTCAATACCCATTATTTCCTACATTTACCACATTTCACAACCTTTACAAAAAGGTCCTATTAGGTGTTTTCATGGAAACACCCTTCACAAAAGTTGTTTATCTAACAACTAAAACTCATTTCCCACAATAAAAACTTAGAAAAAAACATAAACTCTCTCATGGTAACACCTTAAACTTTCAACCATTGTGCAAAATAGTCCCCTCTTTAGCTAGCTTAAGCTTTAGGGGTTTCGAAAGTACAAATATTATCAAGAAATGATCACTAAAATACTTACTTGTAAGGAAAAAAGCTTACTAAAATTTTTGAGCTCTCAAACCCTTATTTTGCTGCTAATTTTTGGTGGAAGAAGATGAGTGAATAGAAGGATATTATCTTTTCTTTATTTTATTCTATTTCATCAATTCAATCCACCTACTACACCAACTTTGACTAATTTTGACTTATTTGTCCCCTATGGCCGGCCATGACCTTTAGAAAGGTTTAATTGCACATTAAAGGCCTCCAATTAAAATTCTATGGCTATTAGGCACCTTTAGCTTATAAAATAGAACTTTAGCACTTTATGCGATTTAGTCCTTTTTCGCGATTAAGCATGCAATCGTTAGAATTAAAGCACCAAAGTTTTCATGCACCTATATAATCATGCTATAACTGATAAAATAACATTAAAATAATTTTCTCTGACCTCGGATTAGTGATTCAGAAATCACTGTTCCGGCTAGCCCTTAAATCGGGCTGTTACACTGCACCTGAATTTAAGAATTTAATTCGCCACACGGTCTAAGGACACGGGTGTGTGCCTTGGCCGTGTGACCTTATTAGGTTGATGACGTCAGAAACAAAATGTCAAGGTTTTTATACACGGGATAAGACACGGGCGTGTGTCAGGCCGTGTGAAAACCCCTGTAGGTTCGAATTGAGAGATAAAATTCACACGGGCGTGTTCCTTTCCACAATGGCATGTGGCCTTGTTTTAAGCAAAAATTTTCTAAGTGATCAAGAGTTTCTGGTTTAGTCTCGAACCATCCCGTATGTATGTTCAGGGTCTCGTAGACCCATAATAGGGATATTATGATTTCATATGAAAAGTTTTAAGTTGAATTGAAATTTTATGGTTCGATATTGTATGATGATGTGTGTTAAGTTCGGTAATACCTTGTATCCGGTTCCGGCGTCGAATACGGAAAATGGGTGTTACATGGAATCACACAGTCGTGGAAACAAATCGTGTAACTCATAGTTGTCGTGTAGGTCAAAAGTGTAAATATTCAGAAATATGTCACACGGCCATGTAATTGGGTCATGTAACAAACTGTGGTTGTATGCACCAAAATCACCCAAAACCTACAGACCACATAACCGTGCCATATGCCTGTGTATGGCACACGGTCGTGTGCCAAGCCATGTCTCAAGTCGTGTATACCTGGAAATACTTTTCAATGCAAGCTTTTTAACCCTAATTCACTTATACCACAAGCAACCAAATATACCATATCTCAATCAATTCCAAAAGCATGAAAATCATGCCAAAACATCACTTACAACAACCATCCTAAGTGCCTAACCAATATTTCACAATTGTCACCTCAATTAGTAATCCAAAATCAACTAAAACATCACATTTATACCATTCCAATATGCCTTCAATAGCACCTCATACTATCAACTAAACATGCATCAATTTAGCCATTCAAACAACATAAAATTTAAACTCTTAAACATGCATCAATATTACCAAATTACTTCCACTAAACCTAGGCATACCAATCACTTTTCCATACCTATTTCATAGCACATTACCAAATCAACTTGTAAGCATAACCATCAAACCATTCAACAAAATGACATTGCCAACATATATACATATATACCCATACATAATTCTCAAAAGGGCCAACATAAATTCAACATGAATATTACATGACCATATGACACATTAGGTATATGACATGAGCAAAATAAAACCATCACCAGCACTTGAGTCCGAGATTGCCGCTGGATGCTGAGTCGGCGATCGAATCAAAAAGTACCTAATTTGCGCATGAAAAATAAAATCATATGCTGAATATGTAACACCCCTAACCCGTATCTAACACCGGAACAAGGTTACAAGGCGTTACCGGACTTACAACACAATCAATCATACAATTCAAATCTTAAATCATCAACCAAATTAAAACCATTTGTATTCCATCATTGAACTTTTTAATTTCACACTTGTAAGCTTATTCAATCTAAATCTTGTGAATTCCGTTGTATAACACTATACAGGTGAGGGGATGAAGGTTGTAAAGCCTCAAAATCTTACTTTCATTTATACACGCATATAACATAACATTTATCATCGACATAATATTATGAACTTTTATTCATACCTTTATGATTTTCAACTCATCATAAACACATGTTTACTCAGATACCTTAGTATCACTTTCAGCCTTTTTGGAATTAGCTCGGTCGGAAAACATCTCTGTCTAAGTAGAATAAATCTCATCAGAGTTGGGAGACATCACACTATCACAGGTTATATAATGGCATGTATAGCTAGACTCACATACGTTATGTTAGTCTGAGAATCGACTAAACCATAGCTCTGATACCACTAAATGTAACACCCTTTACCCGTATCTAACGCCAGAACCTGGTATGAGACATTACCGTACTTAACTTGCTTAAACATACAACATCGAGACATACAATTTCTTTTCAACTTAAAACTTCTCATTCGAGATCATAACGTCCCTATTATAGGTCCACGAGGCCCTAAACATACATACAGGATGGTTTGGGACTAAACCGAAAACTTTTGAACACTTAGACAATTTTTGCTTAAAACAGGGCCACACACCCGTGTGGTGAGGGACACGCCCGTGTGGTGAGGCCGTGTGGCCACACACGCCCATGTCCCTAGTCCGTGTGGATTTTATTATTCATTTCAAACCTACAGGGGTTTTTACACGGCCGGACACACGCCCGTGACCATGGCCCGTGTCCCTCACACGGCCTAGGCACGTCCGTGTCTTAGCTCGTGTGCAAAAAACTTGACATTCTGCTTCTGACGTCATCATTCCCATAGGGTCACACGGCCAAAGCACACGCCCGTGTCCTTAGACCGTGTGGTGAACTAAATTCCTAAATTCAGGTGCAGACTCCACACGGCCTGGGCACATGCCCATATCCTATGGCCATGTATACCACACAATTGAGACGCACAATCGTGTCTCAACCCGTGTGATTACTACTGGGCATTTTGTTTTGCCATCTTGGAATTCAGGGGGACACACGGCCAAACCACACGCCCATGGGGCAGACCGTGTGTCACGCATGGCCTAGACACACGCCCGTTTGTCTACCCGTGTAGACAAGAACAAGGCTATTTACGAAGCCCTTTCTGCCACCCCCTATTTGCACCATCCTAACCCACATTAAGCAACCAACTCATTCATGCATAATTACACCAATGAATCAACCAAGCAACTTACACATTCTTCAATAACATCATCATTTCATAAATTAATAGGACAGAGCCATCAACTATGGCCTTATATAAAAAAATTCATGTCATGACAAGCCAACACCTTTGGTCAAAATAAAATGACACTTAACAAAGACTAAATCTCTATACATGCCATACCCAAAAAGAATGATCTAGCTATACCAAGAGCGTAGATAGTGTAGGTGATCCTTTGACAGTCTCTGTATCCTGAGCTAGCTCTTCGACACTATAACAAGGGAAAAGAGAGTAAGCCTATATGTAAACAATAAACATCATACAACATACTTATCAATCAAGAACAGTTCCAATCATTGTAATTATACTTACTCATTTCAAATCTTACAACATCCCATACACATATCATAATCATTGCTCACATTTACATGTACTTATACCCTGAACTTATCACCACAAAGCCATATGAACTTTCACCTAAATAAAGTTTCTCGATGAACACTTCAGAATAATATTAGATACGCGGTGGTTTCACACGCAGCCCACCATTTAATAATTAACAAGGTGATATCGCACACAGCCCACCAATAATTACATGTTTAAGGTGGTATCGCACACAGCCCACCAATGATAATGAATACGATGGTATCGCACACAGCCCATCATTAATAAATAACAAGGTGGTACCGCACATAGCCCACCAATAATAAACAAATACGGTGGTATCGCACACAGCCCACCAATAATCACATGTTCACTGATATTTATCCATACCCATTTTCCTATTCCGAAGGTTCATCCTAGAATTTCCTCACTCTTTATCATTTCAATAAATATCAATGATATTCATTCATATTTCACATATTTCATCAATATGTAAAAACATAAATAAAAAGGATGTATCATTTACATATAAACTTACCTCGATACAAAATATGTCAATTTGCAATTTAGTCCGTAACCTTGTCTTTTCTTCGGTCAAGGTTGATTCCACGTTCTTCTTGATTTATAATAATAAAATTTACTCATTTAATCACTACATAAATCAAGGCACTTTAAAATTTCTACTTTGGAAAAAATTACTGTTTTGCCCTTAGGCTTTGGCAAAATTACAATTTTGCCCCTAGGCTCGTAAATCATTTTTCATCAAATTTCCTCATTTAACAAGCATAGCTGAAGATTTATTACTCTTATAACAACTCACAATACCAATCATTTCATGCATTTACTACCCATTTTACAACCTTTACAAAAAGGTCATTTTTAGATGTTTTCATGAAAAATCTCTTCACAAAAGATGTTTATTTAACAACCAGGTTTCATTTTCTTCCATAAAATTTCAGCAAAAAACACTAATGCTCTCATGGAAAAACCATAGGCTTTCAATCATTTTGCAAAATAGTCCCCTCATTAACTAGATTAAGCTTTAGGGGTTCTAAAAACACAAAAATCATCAAAAATAACCATCATAATCACTTACTTGCAAGAGGATAGCTTGGTTGAAAGTTTGAGCTTCAAAAACCCCTAATTCTTGCTGAAAATTTCAGCTGTGAGGAAGATGGACACTATGCTTTCTTTCTTTATTTTATTTTTAGTCAATTTGGTCACCAAAACCCCACCTAATCCTTTGACATTTCATAATTTTGTCTCCATGTCCAACCACTAACAAATTTGTGGTCTATTTACTCAATAAGGACCTCTAATTTAATGTTTCATAGCTAATTAACACCTCTAGCTATTAGAACAAAACTATCGCACTTTATGCGATTTAGTCCTTTTTCGCAATTAAACATGCAATCACCAAAATTAATACACCAAAATTTTCATGCACTCATATAATCATGATATAACACATAAAATAATATAAAAATAATTTTCTTCAATCTCGGTTAGTGGTTGTGAAACCACTGTTCCAACTAGTCCCAAAATCGGGCTGTTATAGAGTATAATTCAGTGCCACTTCTATAATCCAAACATTAAAACATAACGTAATACATCTAAAATGACCAAGATAGAATTAAATGATGTTATACAATTAATATGTCATTTGTACCAATTCATACAATCATTGATTAAATCTAATGCATTTTACTAATGTTAAAACATGGAAAATCTACTTCACATATCTTTTGGTATCTCAATTCATATGATGGTACATTCCACCTAAATTTCCAAATCCATAATTTCAATGAACATTTCTATCAATGTTCCAATTCATTTCACCATTGAATATTCCATTACACATTTCATTTCCATTTCATATCCAGTTGCCATTTCAATAGCAACAATTACATCTCATATAGTTTATTTCCAATCATATGGATTTTGAGGGCTTATTCAATATCATCATTTCAATCACAAACATTGCATTTTTATCTTTTAACTCTCTATTAACACAACTCGGACTCGAACGGATACACGGATCCAACCAATACACCAGTTTGACACCTAGTGCCTCGCCGAATAAATCTGAAACAAATGGTTACGCCCAACACTATCAATAAGTTTGACACCTAGTGTCTCATCGGTTTAACCTAAGCAAATTGTCACTTAATGCCTCATTGACTTGTAGTCGAAGTAACCCTGAACTCTTCCTACATGCCAACTATATCTGACTTTATCCGAACAGTTAATAGGGTATTCATTACTCAGTTTATTATCAATCAACATCTCATTTCACATATATATATATATATATATATATTCATCATTAAATCATTCATCCACAATCATGACAACATCAATCATCTATATATGCATTCAATTACACATTCATATAAAATATACATTTTTCATATAATTTCAGTTTAGTCCTCCCTAACCTTATTCAATCGAAATCAATCCCAAAACAACTCAACATATCAAAATGTCTCACCTTAAGTTCTTAACATGCAACAACAGTTCAATATGCATCAATTTATAAATAGTTCGAATTATAGAAACACAAACCGTAAACGCCGAGCTATTCGTCAACGACTTTGTCTTTTCCTTTCTTTTTCAAAAAATTTGGGTCGACGTTAGCAAATTGAAGCTTGAACTTGGAACCCTAAAGCCGTTTGTCTTCTTCCCTTGTTTCTTTGCTTCAAAATTTTAGAATGAAAAGAGAAATATGTTTTCTCTTTCATTCCACCAAGATAACATCCATTTCTTGTACATTTTCATTTTATAATTTTTATTTATTAATGTTTTATAATATAATTTCTTTATACACTAAGCAATCGTCGACCATCCATTAAGTAATGGTTTAATTGCCTCTTAAGTCCTTTAGCTAAGTTCTACATAATAATTCACTAATAATTAAAATTTTAACACTTTTACAATTTAGTTTTTGCATCCTAATTAAGCATTATTTCGACAAAATTACTCGACCAATATTCAATTTAGTTCTAATATAACTCTATAAATATTTTAAAAAAATATTTACAATTTCGATTTACGTAATAAAGGTTCTGAAACTACACTTTTCAACAACACTAACTTTTGATTCGTTACAAAAATATAATGTAAATACAATACGGACATATTTTTGTCCTTAAATTAAATCACTAGGATAAATTATACAAAATATAAGATGAAGTATGACAAAATATAAACATGACAATAAAGAACAAATTAATCTTTAAATTGAATCATTATGATAAACTACATTAAACATGATAGACACAAGAATAACATGAAAACGACACACATACACAAACATGTTAAAACATACATGATATACAAAATATAAATTCATAATACTTTAAATACAAAAAACACACAAACATCTGTAAAAAATAATATGAGCCCACAAATGTGACGAAATCAATATAAATAAGTTATGGTATAATGACTTATTTGGCCTTCTAATTTTTAAAAAAAAAATATATTTTAGCCATTTATTTAATTTTGTCTCTTTTAATTATTAAACTTGTGTTTTTTATCAAGTCACCCAAAATAGATAGAAAATTTAATTTTTTTTTTTAACTTTGGTGATGTAGCATACATGTGGATTGCCACATGAATGACACATCAGTATTTAATTGATTCTTTAAATTTAAAAATTCAAAAAAAATATAACAAATATTTTTAAAAATAAAAATCATTAAAATTACTAAAAAAAGTATAAAAAATCTATTTTTTTCATATTTTAAAATTTAAAAAAGTACAAATGTTTATTTTTTCTATCCATTTTGAAGTAATTGGACAAAAATGCAAGTTGATGAACTAAAAGAGACATAGAGAGTTAAAATAACTTTTTTTGTAAAGTTGGAGGGAAAAAATCATTATGCCATATACTATTAAAATGTAAATCTTAAATAACTTTATAATATATTAAATTTAAAAAAATAAGACATTAAATATTTCACTTTCGTCCTTAAAATGATGGCTCTTTAAATGTATAATTTTACCTTACCAAAATTATCCTCTTGAAATCATTAAACACTTTGGTGATTTGGCTAAAAATTAGCCATGGTTAATTTTCAATTAAGCCATCGCATGCGTTGGGATAATGCTTGTCTTCTGGGAAGATCATAATGCTTGTCTGCTGGGAATCGGTGGTTTACATGTTTAGATGTGCTCAGAGTATTGGGTTTAGGCTAGTAGCTCAAACAGTTTTAGCCCAAAGCTCTTACTCTTGGGTTGGCCCATCCTCATGAATCAAAGTATTTGACTTAGAATTTCCAAAATCCAGTGAAGCATATCGGCAACCAGTACCCTTGCCGCTTGGTTTTGGGCGATTAGCGTCAGCATAGTGTAAGAATGGAGTCAGGGGTGAAGGAGGAAGAGAAGGTGATGGGATACAACAGCAAAAACGTGAAGAAAGCGGCGTTACATTCAACATTGACCGCACTCCTTGATGATCCAATTCTCGCCGATGTCCCTAAGAACCCAGTTTTGTCCGATGTCGATACCCTAATCAACCTTGAACTGGGGAGTGCCATGTGTATCTCTATCCTCAAATTAGATGGAACCTCCTTCGGTACGCTTCAAATGCTCTCTTTCTCTCTCTCAGCTAGGCAGGCCTTTAGCCACATATAATTTGTGTTTGAAATTAAAGTCGGTACTTATTTGGATTTTTCCTTGGAATTTGAAGATGTTGCGGTGATGAATTCAGCCACGGTGAAAGACTTGAAGCTCGCAATCAAGAAGAAAGTGATCGAGTTAGAGCAATCCAAGATGGGTCATCGACACATTTCATGGTTTATCATCTTGTTTATGCTCTTAAACCACCCTCACATTAATCGGTGGCATTTTGATGTATTAGAGAGAGAGACAAAAAACTTCAGAGCAATTACGGTTACTATAAAGTTCTGTTTTTGAAGATTAATATTTTTTTTTTGTGGTTATAGGAGGCACGTTTGGGCTAATTTCTGCCTAGCACACCACAATGAGAAGCTCCTTGATGATGGCGCTGCACTTCAGGATTTTGGTGTTCGAAATAATTCTCAGGTTTTGTATTTGGCCCCTTCACTTTTCTGGAACTGGTTTTTTTTTTTTTTTAATGATCATTCTTTGCTCGTTTCCTGCTTATGATCTCACCCTGGGAATCCACCATCCCGAGTAGGTTTTTATAAATATCGTTAAGAGGAATCTTAACTTAAAATTGATCTAGAAATTTGGCTCTCATTTATAATTACTGCGGCTATAATGTCTAGCAGCAGGCGGCATGTAAAATTATAAACATGAAGGATTTCTCCTGAGATGTTATGATGTGTATTGCAGGTACATTTTTTACCCTATGTTGTCTCAAAAGGTTCTGGGAGACATTCTAGGAGGAGAAAACACCGCTTCTTCCATGGCCTGAACAAGCATTCATGATGACATTCAATCATTGGGGCATCCCTGTTTTCTGATCCAACTCATTCCACAAATTCACAATGTTCCATAGCTTTATCAAGTACAAGTACATTAATTTCTAGTTGACATTTTAAATAAATTTTAAAGCTCTTCTAATACTAAATTATTAGTAAAATTAGCTTTATCATATCTCGGATTCTCAAAACCAAATACATTAATCATGTCATCATCTCCAAAAGTAAACAACAAAGGCAATAACAAGAAGGAATTACAGCAAATCCCTCGTAGAGTTCAACAATAAGAGTAGCATGTAGGAAAAGACGAGCAAACAGAGCAAGGCTGTATCAACTGCTGTGCTTCTGCATATCAACTACCTTTTTCCAGGAATCACGGCTGGAAATCTCAGCCCACCACCTCCCTACATTTTTCTTGGAAGTGAAGAGCTCACCCCTATCAGTAGCATTCACCAAATAATGTGTGTTAGGCAAGTGGGAAAGATCTGCCAATGAAAACTCATCCCCGGCCAAGAACCGACTTTCTCCTAGCCTTTTCTCGTACACCTCCAGCACTTTAGCCAGCTTATCGTGGTTTTGGTTGATCAAGGATTGGTCTTGCTTAATCTTCATTCGGGGTGCAAATGCAAGTTGGAATACCAGAACTGAGCTTGGGGGGTTAAAGCTCTGCCCTTCTGCCTCCAACCATTGATCTATTGAAGCTTTCGCCAACGGGTTGCTCCCATACAATCCCTTGTTCCCCTTCTCTGCATACTTTTCACATACATACCTACAAATCGCCCGTGACTCTACAAAATTCAACTTCCCAAATCAAAATCTTAGCCACAATACTCAAACAAAAAGTACCAACCACAAAATGCAAGTTTGGGAATGATTGATTACCAAACAGGGAGGTGCTTTCGTCTTGAAATGCCGGTACTTGACCAAAGGGCTGTCGAAGCCAAGAATTAAAATAGTTTAGTTCAATATCAGGAAGCAGATAATTCATTCATGTATGTATGTACCTGGATCTTGAGGAAATCAGGACTTTTGTGCTCGCCCTTGGACATGTTAACGGGAATAAGCTGGAATTGAACATCTTTCTCAATGAGACAAGCTAAGACCCTAGACACAGCAGTAGACAATGGGGGGCCATGCACTTTCACCGGAGTTGCCATTTGGAAGTGCCGTCTACTTTGTCCTGCGTTAACACTCACCACCCATATAAAAGGAACTTGCACCTAATCCACTACCCACTTTATCCCTTGCTTAACGAGTGGAGTTAAGTGGGTCCACCTAGGACATAATCTCATAAAGAGGGGAGTTTTGTACCTACAGCATTATAGGCTCCACTGGGCTAAGTTTGGGTCTTGAAAATACTTCAAGACATGGACTACAAAGAGAAATATTGGCTGCTACTCTGGAAGCCCTTTGCTCTGTGATTTTTGTTTTCTTTTTATGTTTTTATTATGCTTTTGGTTCTATTGCTTTATCAAAAAAACCCGCAGGCTTATGTCGGTTTAAATCTTACAAGTATCATTTGATAAGTGTTTGCATGCATCTTCTCATAGACAGTTACAATAAGATGCTAACAACGGTACATTATAAATAACTAGGTTATGATGTTGGTAAAAAAATAATTTATGTAAAAGTAAAAATAAGCGAAGTTTTAGTTGAAATGATAAAAAATACACATTAAAGCCGCTGATCCACTACATATGTTACGTTGCTCCACTTCTACCTATTATTATTACAGCGTACAATGGCATTGGTACCTTTCTTTAAACGTTAGGAAGGTAAATCTAATGAGAAGTTTACCTTGTGTATCTCGGATGTTGCTTGTAAATGATAGTTACATTATCAAATGCAATAATATATAGCAAGCCCCCAAACATATACATTTGATGGAAAATCTGATTCAGCTCCTCCAAGTAATGTCTTTCGTTTTCATTCAAAGGCTGACAAAATGCTGTTGAATTTCCACCATGCTGGAGGGTTTTGTAAGAACGGTAGTAGCTGTATCTCCATGAACGAACTTACAGCTACTGCCGTTCTTACACCCTTCAGCAATGTACAAATAAGGCTTCAGGTCTTCACCCCGAGAAAATCTGCCGATGGAACCCACTGCGGCGGCCAAGTCGTTTGGGTTTTGCTGTGGGTGTGGGGTTGGGATGAAAGGGTGTTTAAAACGGGACGAAGAGCCATTGCAATTGAATGGCTAGCAGGCGTGTTAACTGAAAATGGAAAAACAAATCAAAAGGAACCTTAACTGAAAAAGGAAAACAAATCAAATGGAGAAATGAGATACAGACGCTGGAAGTGGAATAAGAGTTGTTGGCAATCAACGTCTATCTTTTTAATACTCTCATTTGACCCCTCAACTTTCATCTCATGTACAATGCCGTACCTATAATCCCAATTTGATACCTGTACTATTCTGCTGTGTATGAATGTACCCAAAGGCTATAACATTGTTTAATTTACACATTGCATTCACAACAATGAATGAAATATGTCTTGGTTTTGAATTTTGAATATAGTTTTTACATGTTGATTAAATTTGATAAATTTCTTTTTATTTCTATTCTTAAGAAATAAACAAAACTTCAAAAAAACTTTAAAAAAAAAAAACTAAAACTTATCTATTGAAAATTTAACGGTAAAAATTATATTCAAAATCTAAAACTTATCATATAATGACACGTGTAAATTAAATAATGTTGAAGCTTTGGCTACGTCAATATATGACAGAATAGAACATTCGACATTTTCTTTCTACATGTACTATATTCCACATCAGAAGAAAATTTAGGGGCAAACTATGATATTAACCTAAATACAAACTTTTAATCTCCTGTTCGCATGAAATTAGAAATAATCCAAATATTAGCCCAGTTTTGAAGCTTAATATAACAAAAACTCATCCAAAATAATTTAATAATCAATCTCAAATATGCCCTTAATTCAATGTAAAAAATCAATTAATCTCTTGAATTATCAAGTTCTGTGTAAGCCCTTAATGGTGGTTACTTCACCATGTGGCAAGTCAAGAATGTGCCACATGGCAATATATATATATATATATATATCCTCTTTAAATTTCTTAAAAATCATAAAAATTATACAAAATTATACAAAATATAAAAATAAATATTAATAGAAAATTATAAAAACTATATGATATATTATAAAATTATAAGAAAAACTATTAAACACATAAAACTAAAAATATTATAAAAATATAAAAGAAATGACAAACATATGAAAAAATTAATAAAACCCAAAATTTTTAGATTTCAATTCTTATTCTTTTAATGCTGGTTACCTTCAGCCATTGGCCCGAAAGAGTTGGGAGATATCAAACAATCTATTTAAAAAAAAAAAAAAATTACCACGCTAAACCGGGACAATAGGGGTGAGCAAAATTCGATTCGACTTAAAAAAATCGAAAAAAAATTCGAATTTCGAGCTAAACGAATCGAGTTATTCGAGTTATTCGAGTCAACTCGATTTTTTTTTCGAATTTCGAGTTCGAATCGAGTTGAGTTTTTAGAATTCGAATAACTCGAATAATTCGAATATCAAACTATAATATTTTACATTTTTACCCCAAACTCCCAAACTTTTTTACTTTTCCCTCAAAACTTTTACTCCTTCCCACTTTCCCCCCAAAACTTTTACTCCCCTCCCATCCCAATCCCCCAATCTACCCAAAATCATTTCCCACCAAAATTTTACTCTCCCATTTACTTTTTCTCAAAATTTTACTCCCCAAAACCCTCAAAACTTTAATTTCCCCCAAAATTTTACTCCCTCCCACTTTTTCCTAAAACTTTTACTCCCTTCCCATCTCACCTCCCATCTACCCCAAACCCATCCCCCCTCCAATTTTTTTTTTTTAATATTTTTCCTTCAAAATTTTACTCCCCCTATTTATTTTCCCTCAAACTTTTATTCTCCAAAACTTTTTATTTCCCCCTAAACTTTTACTTCTCACCCTTTACTCTCAAATAAAAAATCAAAATTATCCAAAAAAATCACTAAACATAAATAATAATTTTATTTATATCTACTATTTATATTATTAAATTAAATTTCACATTTTATATTATTTATATTATTGAATTGTTTAGTCATATTGAATATTTATATTAAAATTGAATTGTTAATTATGCCATAAAATGTTCTTGTTAAAATTTTATATTGGTATCAATTTCACATTTATCTTTAAAATAACTTTTATTAAAAAATCACATTTTTTACATTTAATATATATTTTAATTCTAAAATACATAGTGACAAGAATATGAAGATAATTGAAAGAACTAAACAATCAAAGAAGCTAATAATTGAAAGAACTAAACAATCAAAGAAGCTAACCCGTATATAAAAGATTAATAAATAAATTATTTGGTGATGAAAGTTAATAAAAAATTTGGTTAAGGTGGACAAATTTTATTACGATGGGTGACAATGGTTACAAGGACCCAAAATCATTTTTTAAAATTTAACTCGAACAAATATATTCGATTCGATTCGATTCAAATTCCATCTCACTCGAATCGATTCGAGAAAATTTCAAATCAAATTAGGATGATAAAATATGATTCGTCAACTCAATTAACTCGAAATTTTTTTCATTCGTTTCGATTCGATTCGATCGAACGTTCACCCCTACGGGACAACGTGTCCTGATCCAATTTTCTGGCTTCAACTCTTAATGGTTGTTAAATTTAAAAAACATTTTTAATTTTTAATTTTTATTTTTACTTTATACTTGAAAGAAGATAAATAAATTGGAGATTTGTCATATCTACTTAGACTTAGACTAGTGTCATAATGACATGCTATTTCAGAAGGGCCCATAATTAGCTTTTCAACTTCATTCGAGTGTATTGATAACTAGTCATCCCGGATCCCTCAGCCTTGGTATGGGGCCTACACTATCCACTCCCTCTCTGAGGACATATACCATTCGTCTCTTCCGTTAATGGAAACCATCGGTTAAATAGTTTGACTGTTAAACAGAAGCCAGCAAAAATTATCACGTGACAATATATTGACGTGTCTGATCTATAAAATTAAAAAAAATAAAATAATTAAAATGTGCATATGTAAAATGAATTTAAATAATCTTAAGTCTAAATTCATTTTGGGTGAGTGTGAAACTAAATAAATAATAATCAAAAGTTATAAAAAAATATATTAAAAAATATAATAAATTCTAATATATATTCCAAATGTATAAAAACTCAAAAAAAGTATTATTTATCAAAAGTATATAAAAATTCATATTGGATATACATATGTTGAACTGATTGAATTATTTCCCTCAAAATTAGTTGCATGTAATGACTATTGGAGTTGAGAATCAAAACTAAGCAATTACAACAAAGTCTTAAGCTTTAAGCTATAGTGATTTGCTGAACAAACAAGAAAATCAATCTAGAAGAACAAGAACAGATTGCTTAGCTTAAACCAAAAAAAATAAGGAGAAAATTTGTTGAATGATTCATCATCATATATGAAAAAGAACAAAACATTACATATAACAAGTAATTAACTTGTCAAAAGGAAGAAAGTATCACCTAAACACACCTAAATCTACTAACAATGTCTTGAAACTTATAAAATATTGCTTGCACACTTGGTTAGGCTGATTTATCAAATCTATCAGCACCAAATTACAACAAATTCATTACAAACTTAGTTCAATTGTAACTAAGCAACAAAACATCATTAAAACAGCAAAATGACAGTTGTATGGGCTTCAGCTGCTAACGGCATGGCTCGATCCCAAGGGCTACATGTAAGCCAACTTCTAACACTCCTCCCTGGCTTCCATGCTACAAACACCCAATCTAGCTCTCAAATTCTTGCACCTTGTCACACCAAGAGCCTTTGTCAATATATCAGCCAACTGGTCTTTTGAACTGCAATGAACCAGTTTGATTTCTTGAGATTGTTCCATTTCTCTAACAAAATGAAATTTGATCTTAAAATGCTTTGTTTTCCCATGAAACACTGGGTTCTTTGCAATTGTAACAGCAGATTTATTATCACTTCTGATCTCTGTTGCTTCTCTTTGGTGTAAATTCAAATCTGCCATGATCTTCCTTAACCAAATTGATTGGTTAACAGCTATGCAGCTGCTACATATTCTGCTTCAGCTATTGATTGAGCTACAATAGACTATTTCTTTGAGCTCCAATAAAAAACAACTGAACTAAGGGTAAACAGATACCCTGAGGTGCTTTTCATGTCATCTATTGATCCTGCCCAGTCACTATCAGCAAAACCAAGAAACTTCATGATGTCAACTTTGGTGAACATAACTCCAAAGCACAGAGTTCGCTTAATGTACCTCAATACTCTCTTTGCAGCTTGAAAATTGTTCATATTGCAGCAATGCATGAACCTGGATAGAAGACTGACTGCAAACATTATGTCTACCCTTGTGGCTGTTAAGTAGAGCAAACATCCCACTAGACTCCTATAGGTTGATTCACTCACTTTCTCGAAATTATCTTGGCTTGACAGTTTTTCTCCAACTGCAATTGGAGTGCTAGTTGCCTTGTAATTTTGTATGGAAAATTTGTTTAGAATTTTCAAGGCAAAACCCTTTTGGCTTAAGAAAATTCCTTGTTGAATCTGAGACACTTCCATGCCAAGGAAATAGGACATTTCACCCAAATTTGACATTTCAAACATGCTCTCCATGTTGCCTTTAAAATCAATCAACATAGCATTGTTTCCTCTTGTCACCAGCAAGTCATCCACATGCAAGGAGACTATGAGCAGTGTTTCATCACCTTCCTTTTTCACATACAGTGTCGGCTCACTATTGCTTCTCTCGAACCCCAACCTTGCTAGGTAGGTGTCAATTCTATCATACTTAGTGCCTGTTTTAAGCCATACAAGGCTTTTCTTAGCTTGTAAACTTTGTCTTCTTCACCAACAACTTTAAAACCCTCTAGTTGTTCAACATATATCTCCTCATCAAGAAAGCCATTGAGGAAGGCAAATTTTACATCAAGTTGATGTATTTTCCACTACCTTTGAGCAGCTAATACAACCAGTAGTCTGATTGTATCAAGCCTTGCCACTGGTGCAAATGTTTCAAGGTATCCAATCCCATATTTCTGACTAAACCCCTTTACTACTAATCTTGCCTTCAGCTTGTTCAAAGTTCCATCAGCATTGTGCTTGGCTCAAAACACCCATTTTACTCCTATGACCTTCCTATGAACTGGCCTTGCAACTAACTCCCAGGTCTGATTTTTGTGAATCATGCTAATTTCATAAAGCATGGCTTGCCTCCAGCCTTCTTGAGCTTGAGCTTCTTCAAAACAGGTTGGTTCAACAGTAGCCACACATGCCCTCTCATATATTTCACTTAGTGGTCTGGTTCCCCTAACAGGCTCATGATGAATGTCCATCTCAGGATCATTGTGATCAACTTTAGTTTGCTTTGTCACCAAGTATTCAGCAGTACATTTTAGTTCACTTTTATCCCAATTCCATCTTAACCTCTCATCAAACATAACATATCTGCTCACAAAGACTTTATAAGTTATAGGATCCAGAATCCTGTTGCCCTTCTTGACACTGCTATAGCCCACTAGAATGCCAGGCTAAGCCTTCTTTGCCAATTTGTCCCTCTTGACTGCAGGAATATGTGTATAACATATGCAACTAAAGACCTTTAGGTGAGCAACTGATGGCAGCCCAAACCAGGCTTCAAATGGTGTTTTTTCAAGTAGTGCTTTAGTTGGCAGCCTATTTTGAAGGTATACTACAGTATTAACTGCCTCAGCCCAAAAACTTTTAGGCAAATTCCTTTCAAACATCAAGCATCTAGCCATATCCATCAGAGTTCGATTCTTTCTCTCACTGACACCATTCTGCTGAGGTGTATAGGTGTTAGTAAGCTGGTGCTCAATGCCTGATTCCTCACAAAAGGTCTGAAACATTACTGAGGTGTACTCTGTCCCATTGTCCGACCTTAGTGTCTTAAGCTTGCAACTTGACTGAGTTTCTTCTATAGCCTTGAACTTCCAAAACACTGAAACCACTTTTGATTTACACTTGAGAAAATAGCCCCAACAGAATCTTGAGTAGTCATCAAATGAAAAGGATGAAGTACCTGCTGCCATTTAAAGATTCAGTCTTCATGGGGCAACACACATCAGTATGAACCAGTTGCAATTTTTTAGAGGCCCTCCAAGCTTTATTAGCGAGAAATGGTAGTCTAGCTTGCTTTCTTAGCTGACACACTTCACAAACATCCTATTTTTCAATTATTTTTGTGAAATTTTCAAACAAGTCTTCTTTAAACAACTGAAGTAGAGACTTATAGTTGACATGGCTCAACCTTTTGTGCCACAGTTTGGATTCATCTAATGCAGTTGTGTAGGCACTAACTGAATTCTTGTTCCAATCCGCAACAAAGCTTCTGTCAGTCATGGTTACTGACATGAGCTTGGATCCACTTGGATCACTAATCAGGCACTTTTTGCCTTTGAATACAACAGAGTATCCCTTTTCAAGCAACTGAGCAATACTTAGCAGATTTCTATCAATTTCAAGTACTAGCAGAACATTAGAAACAAGTTTGGTACATGAAGGAGTGTCAATCCCTTGCCTTCTGCTTTAATGTAATGTCCATTTCCCACTTTTACTCTTATGTTGAAGCTTCTATCAATGCTCTTAAAAATAGCAGCATCAAGTGTCATGTGGTTTGTGCAACCACTGTCAATCAACTACCCTTTTGTGGTTTTTCTTTTGGTAGCTGAGCAGGAGACAACAAATACTTGTTCTTCCTGACCACAACTCTTTTCTGCCACTTGAGCTTATGTTTTAGGCTGTTGAGATTGATGTTGCTTCTGTTGGCTTTTGTTCTTGCACACCTTCTCAACATGGCCTATCTGTTTGCAAACCTTGCATTGCATATCAGATCTATACCAGCAGTTTACTTCTGGATGGCTGACCTTTTTTACAATATAAGCAAGGTGGATGTCTTCTTCTTGCTCCATATATTCTAGGCTTGTTTGGCCAATTTTTTCCCTTTATAGCTAAGGGAGCTCGAGGTTGGTCTGCTCTTGGCTTGAAATGCACCTTCTTGATGCTCCTTCTATCTGTTAGCTCTTCTTTTTTCCTGAGCATAAAGTGCATTGATTAGCTTAGTCAAAGAGATGCTTGACAGATCTCTTGAATCTTCCAAGGAAGAGACTTCATATCTCTCAAGTAAGGTTGAAATAACACTCTCCACTATTCTAGCTTCACTGAATTGGTCTCCAAGCAGTCTGATGTTGTCCACAACAGTTATGATCCTGTTTGAATATTACTTAATTGTCTCTGGCTCCATCTTCAGGTTTTCAAAATCCCTTCTTAAGTTTAAAAGTTGTTGCTGACTTATTTTTCAGTGCTTTGAAACTCTTCTTTAAGTTTTTCCCAAGCCTGTTTTGGAGTCTCACAGGGCATGATCCTTGTGAAAATCAAGTCTGACACACTGTTTTGGATGCAAGATATTACCTTGTACCTCTTGGCTCTATCATCAAAGTGCTGCCTAATCTGAGCTACTGTGGGGTTAGCTCTCAAGGGTGGTGGTTCAACATCAGCATTGACAACTTTCCACAAGTCAAATGCTTGCATGTAGGTTTTCATTTTCACTACATATAACACTCCTAACCCATATTCATCGCCGGAATAGGGCTACAGAGCATTACCAGAGTTTTCAGTGCATTTACATATGATTCATGTCAAATTCTATTCATTTTTTGAATATTATTCATATAGTCCCTTAAATGGACCCTCGAGGCCCAAAATGAGTATTAAAATCAAATCGGGACTAAATCGGGAACTTAGAGAAATTTTCACGAAATTTCTAAAATTTTCCAATATACAAGGCACACACGCCCATATGGTCCAAGGGACACGCTCGTGTGACCCTAGGACACGCCCGTGCTACAGGCCATGTTCGACCCCGTGTAACTCTCTGACTTGTGCCACACGACCGGCCACACGCTCGTGTGCTAGGCCGTGTAACACACACGGCTGAGACACACGACTGTGTCTCTGCCCGTGTGCTCAATTCTGAGCATTCTATTTCTCAAATTTAAGGTGCATGAGACACATGGCCTAACCACACGCCCATGTACCAAGCGGTGTGTCACACATGATTAAGACACACGCCCGTGTGTCTACCGGTGTGGACAAGATAAAGCCATTTTCTAGCTTTATTTCAAACCCAAACTTTTCCAATGACCTACACCAAAACTTTCATTCATATACCAACCAATTCAAGCATCATAATCAAGTTAATTTTTAACATCTAGCATGGTACATCATTACATGCATTCATGTTTATAATCTTACCCTTTTGTGAACATACATGTTAGTATAATTTAATCAACCACACTAAACACATAGATAGTCATCATGGTATAACCTAATAATTTTACCAAAACAAATCTTTACTAGCCATTCCAAATGGCTAGATTACAATAAACTCTTTTACATACCAATATGACCAATTAACCCATACATGCCATTATAACCATAACTAATTTACCATCTGTACCAAAATGAGCTGATGGATAGTGTGAGTGATCTCCGCCAAGCTTCTAATCTAATGAGCTTCCGATTTACTATAAAATAGGGAAATAAAACTAAGTAAGCATATAATGCTTAGTAAGTTCGTATAACATGGTACTTAACTTACCATTTATTATATTTCAAGATAAACATGTAAGGCATACTCAATCAATTTGATTTCAAGCCCTACACATATCCTCATTGCCCTTGTTAGTAATATATTCCATAATAACACCAAGAAACATATATGGGCTCAACAATAATCAGGTTTCTAAAAACATATGCTTTCCACATCGCGTATTCATTTAACATGTATAAATCATATTTTTATATTACAAGTATATTTTCATAATAATTCATCTCGAGTTCAGATTATTTCATGTCAGAACTTTACTCACACAATTCGAAATATCAATGCCACACGAGTAGTACACTCAAGGTGTACAAATCTATAATCAAGGATGAACATATTTATCAAATAAATTTCATGTATCAATTACCATATATCATTATTTTCATGTATTTCAGGCAGTTACGTGTAATGTCTCATTTCTTATTCATATCTTCTCATATCAAGATTTTTACCCATTGAATTTATTCGAAATATCGATGGATACACAGGTAGTACACTCGAGGTGTACAAATCAGGATCCGTCAATTCATAGTCAGGGGTACCCGTTAGGGCACTTAATCAAAAAGCACACTCTTGAGCCACATATCATATAACAAGATTACTTGTCCAAGCTAAATCCTGTTTCCAACATATACCCTCAAGGGTTTAATTAGGATTACCCGTCCGGGCTAAATCCTATCTGTACATATGCTCAAGAGGGCTTATATCAAGATTACCATCCAGGCTAAATCCTTTCTGTAATGAGGTCAATAGGATTACTCGTCCGAGCTAAATCCCGCTAGCAACAAATGCAAGACCTCATTCAATAAGGGAAATCACCTTTATCCATCGATTTTCATTTATTCAAACGGGATTTAACATTTTTCAAGCATTATCAGGCATGTGATTATTTCATACCTCTATAACATTCATATAATTTAAATAAACACATTCCACATTCATTTCAAGCATAAAAGTAACATTTTTATCATTTATCAAGCATTATCATTGATCGGGCTTTGTCAAATATGTTTTCAATATCATATATATATATATATATATATATATATATATGATATTTATATAATTCACATGCAAAAAATCTAATTCAAGCGTTTAAATATACAATTTAGTTACACGAACTTACCTCGACAAATGTTTGTGTACGTAAAATCTACTAATCTGACATTTTTCTCTTTTCCTCGTTCTAGCTTCGAATTTGGTCTATCCGGATCTATACGAGTAAATTTAACATCAATTTAATACAATTTAAACTCAATTCAATCCAATTTACATCTTAGGCAAAAATACCATTTTGCCCCTAAACTTTTAATTAATGACGATTTCGTCCCTAGGCTCGGAAAATGAAATTCATGCAATTTACTTCTTATTCCAAGCCTAACCAAAATTTTAATATAAAATTTACAGCACATGTATTCTATAAAATTCAGAATTTTTCTTCAATTTACACAACTTTACAATGTAGTCCCTAGATCATGTTTTCATCAAAAATCACTTTGGAAAAGTTGTTTATCTATCATCAACCTTTCATATTCTACCATAAATTTCAATTTTTTAGCATATTCATCCATGACATGATTTCTATATTTTGATAAATTTTCAAATTAATCCACAAATAGATAGATTAGACTATCCCGGTTTCAAAAATATAAAAATTACTAAAACATTGGCTTGAATACTTACCTAATTTGGCCAAGAAAGCTTACTTTCTCTTTCCTAGGGTTTCCATGGAATATTTGGGGAAGAAGATGATATAAAATGATTTTTATTTCTATTTAATTATTTATCATGTTTTAATTTTATCACTTTCCAATTTAGTCCTTAGCCTTTTTCTAATTTTCCATGGATGAATCATCCAAAAATATCTACTAACTTTTCATTAATGGTCTAATTACCATATAAGGACCTCCAATTTAAATTTTATAGCTATTTAATCCCTTTAGCTATTAGAACACAACTTTTGCACTTTACGTGATTTAGTCCTTTATCAAATTAAACATGTAATCGATAAAATTTCTTTACGAAATTTTCACACAATATTATTATCATACTGTAGACCATAAAATAGAATTAAAATAATTTTTCTTTCCGGGCTCGAATTTGTGGTCCCGAAACCACTGTTACGATTTTATAAAAAATTGGGCTGTTACACTACCCAAATATGGCAGCCTTCACCATTGAATACTAGTGGTGATGCTGGAGAGAAACCTGATGAAGACATTATTTTTTAGAGTAGAAAAGAGAAAGGTCCTCTAAGAAATTAGCTCTCGATACCAATTGTTGGAGTTGAGAATCAAAACTAAGCAATTACAGCAAAGTCTTAAGCTTTAAGCTACAGTGACTTGTTGAACAAACAAGAAAATCGAGCTAGAAGAACAAGAACAGATTGCTTAGCTTAAACCAGAAAAACAATGAGAAAATTTGTTGAATGATTCATCATCATATATGAAAAAGAACAAAACATTACATATAACAAGTAATTAACTTGTCAAAAGGAAGAAAGTGTCACCTAAACACACCTAACTCCACTAACAATGTCTTGAAACTTATAAAACATTGTTTGCACACTTGGTTAAGCTGATTTATCAAATCTATCAGCACCAAATTACAACAAATTCATTACAAACTTAGTTCAATTGTAACTAAGCAACAAAACATCATCAAAACAGCAAAATGACAGCTGCATGTGCTTCAGCTGCTAACTGCATGGCTCGATCTCAAGGGCTGCATGTAAGCCAACTTCTAACAATGACGAACCAAGAAACGGTGGATGATATTAGGAATGATGCTCTGTCCACAACAAAGCTTCTTTTAAGAGGAATAGCACGGATGACATTTCCTACATTGTTGTAATTTTAGTGTGGCATTGGCCATTTGGCCTGCTTTCATTTAATAAAATGACACTTTTCAAATAATGTGCAAGCACACTTTGTTATGCATATTTTTTCATATCAAAATCTTTCTCATACATAAGCAAAAATGTCTGAAGCTGTTTAAATGAACTAAATGAAGATTTAGATTGTAACCTATAGATTGTTGTGCTTTGCTCAATGTTACATAAAATGTACATCATTGATACAATAGAAAACTCCATAGATAAAAGGGTTATCGGTACAGAAAGCACAGACTCCACTACAAGCCATTGTTAATAAATCCTCCATTATAGTATTGTAAATACTACATAGTGCAAGGCTTGAGCCATCGGATGATAGAAGAGAGGGAGCATGCTGATGGTTACAGACTTTGGTGTTTAAGCTCCTTATCTGATATGGGAACGTTTAAAATGGTTTAAGTGCTCAGTATCAATTTGAGGAAAATGGTATAGCTTTTGTTCCAATTTGGGTTAAGCTATTTGTTTTACTTAACATATTTAATATTTGGGTTAATATACCATTTAATACTCAAGTTTAACTTCAATATTCAACTTGGTACTTAGACCAAATGACATCATATGACCCAATGAATGTTTGACACGAGTGTTCTAGTAAAAAGAAAATGACACTTAATTGAGATAACTAAAAACTTAAATACCAAATTAGACTACCAAAAAAAACCCTCAAGTATCAAATTGAAAAGAACTTAAGTATCGATATAAACATTGAAATCAAACTTAGAAACGAAATTAGAAAAAAAAATTAAATACTAAATTAAACAATGAAAACAAACTCAAATACAAAATAACAAAATAACCCTTAATATTTTTTACTTTACCATATGCCTTGAGATGGCAAAAAAAAAAAATTATTTGTGGGGGCACGGATGGGCACAACTGGGAGCAGACGATTTTTACAGATGAAGAATGTTATATAATCTCTCTTAAAAAAGTGTATATAATCTCTCTTAAAAAAGTGTCATGAATTAATATACATTTAGCGATGTTGTTTGAATCTACATGGCGTGCCCTACTAAAATATTCTGACATTTATTGGCCGACATAATGCCGTTCAATGCTCAACTCCATTTCCATTATATCTTGGAAAATATACAAATTGAGCGACTAACTAGGGAAGTCTGAGACTAGAATGCTAAATTAGCTTCACAAAATATACAAACACTATGAAATTTTCCCTCCCCAAAATTCCTCCAATAACAAAGCAGCCCTTCTCTTATCCTACATAATCCTTTTCAAGCTCTTAACTTCACATTTGCTGCCAGCACCCTATATAAAACGAGACCCTTTCTCTTCTTAATTTGTTTCTTTGCTGCTCTGTCTTTTAATCAATTTGTGGCTGCCTGTGAGCTTTCATATTGTTTGTCCTCGTCTAGGATTCATCTTTCGTCTTGTTCAAAGCTCCCTCGTACATACTCTTTCTTGTCTTCCACAACTTCACACATGTTGTTTCTTGAGTTGCATTTGGGCCTCGGACAAGCCCCGTTGAACCTCCGCGTTGTCAGGCGTTTCTTTTTGCAAGAACTCGTAGTCTTGTATTGAAGCTTCCCATTTCCCCAACTATTACATTATATCCAATGCAATATTATTGGATAGAGTTGAAGCTGTCAAGCTATTCTAGAATTGAACATGTAAAATAAGTGGCAAATTGTTAATAGTCTAACCTTGGAATTGCAGTCGGCTCTTCTTAGTCTAGCTTTGCTGTAACCAGGACGCACATTAAGGGCACGGGTGCAGTCCTCTACTGCGTTATCGTAGTGGCCAAGCTTGGAGAGGCAAGCTGCTCGGTTGCACAACAAGACAGAATTGTGCGGGTCATGATCAAGCCCCTCGCCATATGCAACACATGCCTCTGAGAACCTAGAGGCCTTGAAATGCTCATTGCCATTTGATCGAGCATCTGCCAGTGCTTTAGCTTTCCTCATTACAGTGTTTGCTTCTCTCTTATTAGAGTCAAGCCTAGCAGCTCGCTGAAGCGTCGCCAAGGCATCCTCAAATCTTCATACAATAATCACAGTGTCATTATAATTGACTGAAACAATATTTTTCTAGTATGACTTAAAAGTTACGGATGACAGATTACTAACCTACCGGCAACGATGTCCACCTGAGCTCGAACAACAAGCAAATTCGCGTTAGCAATAGGGCCAAAGTATTTAGTGCTGTCATCAACATTAAAATTTGGACCTTTCAATAAAACTTCATCGGCCTCTTGGTGTCTGTGAAGCTTTAACAGGGCCTCGGCTTTCAATGCATATATCTTGACATAAAAAAAGAAAAGAAAAAGTTATTTATTGTAAACTGGCAGGCCAGAATAGTAAATTTTGATGGAATTTGATGGTTTTCTTTTAGGATTATGTTGATCGTGTATGCACCTGGGGAGCTGAATCAGCACCAGCATTAATGGTTGAATCTGTTTCTTTTATCAGGTTTTTCCAATCTCGTTGTATTTTAGCTTCGGTACATTTGTTTAAATGTGACTGAAGTGTCTTAGCTTTAGTAATATCATCAGGGTCAGCCTCAGGGCCTACTTGCTTGTAATGATATATTGCCTTCTCCACCTCTCCTAACCTGAGATTTAAGTTTGCTAAACGTTGGTGAGCTCTGTGATAATGAGGTTCGATTCGAATGGCTTCTTTGCACTCAAAAACTGCCTCAAGAATCCTGCCTAAAGCTGTTAAGGCTGCACTTTTATTGCTTCGGTAGGAAGCCTTGTTTGGATCAATGGCGATGGCTGCTTCATACAAAGCCAATGCTTCCGCAAAATTCCCATTCTTATAATCTTCGTTCCCCCTGGTCTTCAATGTTTCAGGGTCCATTCTCGTAGAAAGAGCTCTGCATAGAGAAGCTGGCTGTCGTTCTGCACGCTTCTCCTCATCATGTTTCTTCACCACATTTCCTTTCACACCGTTGGGATATTTCCCTTTCGGCGTCGAGTCCTCTGCTTCAGTCTTGGGAACGTTATACGAAGTCATGTTTCCTCCGCCTCCTCCTCCTCCACCAGGTTGTCTCAAGTTGCCTAAACTACCGTGAAGCATCATGTTGCTGGACGAGGCTCGTATTAGGTTGTTGTTTCCTTTTGTTTTTTGATGATCCACAATCATGCTTTCAAGCTCACCGGATATACTAATACTTTCTTTAGGCAGCTTTCTACCTGGGTTCATAGACGCTTGGTTATGTTTTATTTTGGTTTCTTCTTCAAGAGGTTTCGGGACCTGGTTTTGTTGATATACCGCAGCAGGCTTAATATGATTTGGAGGCTGTTTCGGGCATGGTTTTGGAATTGCTTCTGGTCCATTCACCGAAGAGTCAAGAAAGGCAGGCTCATCGGAACCACTTGGCCCCTTCTTTGTATTCGAGCTTGTGCTTATAACTTCGTTGTTTAGGACTGTCAATGAATCTACCGTAGCAGACCTTTTATTACGCTTCCGAAAAACAGCGTTCAATATCCCACAACCCAATTTCTTTTCCTGTGAATGCTCCCCCATATTTTGCTACTCAGCTCGATGTTTAGGATGCATGGGAAGGTTGAATACGGACCTAGTTAGTTCCACGACATGAAATTCATGCCAAGAGACAAATTTCTCTTTGTTTAACCCTCTCCTTTTAGGAAAAAGTTTGCTGTAATGATATGCAGATGTCGTGTTTTATTAAAATAGCAAGTTGGCTTTGATTTTTGAAACCAAATTTGTTCCCTTTCTCCTTGGTTTTTCTTTGGTTTAAGTTTTCTTGTATGATGTAAATAGGCAAAGCCGGAGACCAGGTCTGTGTAAATGAGGATCTCAAAAATTTTAGAAAGAATATAATTAGGGGTTTGTTTTCTTTGTTTTCACTGAACAAAAATTCGCTATGTCCATCTTTGTGGCCCACCAATATAAAATTGACATGTGGATAAAAATTATTAATAAATTTTCCATTGACGCTGTTTTTTTTTTTTTTCTTTTTTCTTGACATCCCATTGACATTGTTTAGTACAAGTAAAGCAGGTGCTTCTTCATCAATCGAAAAAGAAAATTCTTTTGCAGTTAAAGATCCCCCCCTCAATCGTCAAAAAGCACAAGTCTAATCATCTCAAGCATCCATTAGAGTGATTTGGAGAAGCAAAATTGTTATTAGAACTAAGTTCCGGTATCTAGTTTTCAACAGTGGTTAACACACAATGAGATATATAATTCAAAGGAAAGTGATCAATATGGCCAACAAATAATAAAAAATTAACATTGCCATTAGCAAACAAGACAATTTACAGTCCGTTATAAGAAACTGTAAAAAAATTCTTATGAAGCTAAAAATTTCTTATCACCCAAAACCCAAAAGAGATGAGGAATTTTTATCTTGTTTTCCTAAAAGTCCATATGGGAGGAATAAGATTTTAGGTTTTAAAATACTTAGAAGCAAAAGGTAGAACTGCATTTAATGGAAAGAGAATATAGCGATTTAAAATAGAAAAAAAAAATCTTTAGCTAAACTAGTAAAAAGCTCCTCAAAAATAATTCAAAAATTAATTGGGTTGTAGTTGGAAATATCTATGTATATTGAGACAAAATCTGCATTTAAAGGGGCAATTAAATTAATTTGATTAAAATCAAATCAAATCAAATTGATTAGAATCAAATAAAATCAAGATATTCCTTTTAAATCAGTTTTTGTATATATCTACAGGCCCATACCAGTCCAGACATTTCGTGCCGCCCACGTCTTGCGAGTGCGCCTCAACCTCGACGGGTTTGAACCTGCAACCCCTGCGCGCGAGACAAGATTCCAAACTTAGTCATTCAATCACCCTTCAAGTGGGTTCTTATAACAACCCGATTTAGGGGCTAGTCGAAATAGTGATCTCGGGATCACTAATCCGAGGTTAGAGAAAATTATTTTAATGTTATTTTATGAATTAGAGCATGGTTATATAGATGCATGAAATTTTTGGTGTTTTAATTTTAGTGATTTTAGGCTTAATCGCGAAAAAGGACTAAATTGCATAAAGTGCAAAAGTTTTATTTTAGTTGCTAGAGGTGCCAAATAGCAATAGAATTTTAATTTGAAGCCTTTAATGTGCAATTAGACCTATCTAGAGGTCATGGCCGGCCAAGGGGACAAGGGAATTAAAATTTGACAAGGGTTGGTAACATTAGTTGATTAAATGAATAAAATAAGATAAAATAAGCAAAGGTTATCATCTTTTCATTTTCTTTTCTTCCACCCACCGAATATTTTAGTAAGAATAGAGTTTGAGAGCTTGAAATTTTCAGCAACATATCTTCCTTACAAGTAAGTCCTTTTGGTGATTATTTTTGATGGTTTTTGTACTTTTAGAGTCCCCAAAGCTTAAACTTTCTAAAGAGGGGACTAATTTGCAATATGGTGAAAAGTTTAGGGTTTTGCCATGAGAGCTTGTATGTGAATTGCTGCATTTTTATGGAAGAAAATGAGTCTTAGCTGTTAGATAAACAACTTTTGTGAAAGGTGTTGCCATGAAAACACCTAAATGAACCTTTTTGCAAAGGTTGTAAAATTGGTAGTAAATGTGTGAAATGTTGGGTTTTGATGATAGCCATAAGAGAAATAAATGTTCACCTAGGCTCATTAAATGTAGAAATTTGATTAGAATTGATTTGCGAGCCTAGGGGTAAAATGAATCATTTTGCCAAAGTGTAAGGGCAAAATAGTAATTTTGCCAAAGCATGATTATTAAAATGCTTTTATTAATGTGATGGTTGAAACGAGCTAATTTGCTATTATAGAGCAAGAAGAACCAAGAATCAACCTTGATCGGGGCAAGAATAAAGTCTCGGACTAGATCGACTATCTAGCTTATTTTGAAATCGAGGTAAGTTTGTATGTGATAAATTCAACATTTATGCTACTATGTTTGAGAATGTTGAATGTTATAATGATATATGATATTTTATGAAATTAAGTATTTGGTATTGAATGAGAAAGTTGAGATGTTGAAGTCCTAGTTGGACTATAATGAATGTGAAAACACTATCATCGAGACATGAGATGGATGAGGTCCCGTGTAAGACCATGTCGGAGACATGGCCTTGGCACCGAATTGAGATCCCGTATAAGACCCTATCTGGGATATGGCTTCGGCATTGAATATGAAAAATCGTATAAGACCATATCCGGGATATGGCATCGATATTGATGTGAAGTTCTGTATAAGACCATATCTGGGATATGGCATCGGCATTCAAAGATGCTCCATGTGAGACCACATCCGGGATGTGGCATTGGCTTCGTGTTTATGCTAATGATAATAAATATGCATCTTTGAGTATCCCTAGTGATTTATTGGGATAAATAGGTCTGCTTGGAAATAGAAATGAGAATTGTATTAAAGTCATGTGAATGAGTGAATACAGGTACCCGTGAGAAATTCACGAGGAATGTTTATGATATGTGGCATGGTATGTTCTAGATAAGAACAAGTATGAGTAAGTATGGCAAAGTGCTTATGACTTGGTATCATTATCTAATGCTATGGATTGATGTCATTATGAGCTCATTGTTGCTATTTATTTTCATGCAAACTTACTAAGCTTTATGCTTACCCCTCTCATTTCTTTTTTCCTTGTAGTATTGCCAAGTTAACTCAAGAAGTTGCGGACGTCAGAGTTGGGGATCACACTATCGATCACTTTTGGTACAGCCAAATTAGATTTATTTTGAGTATGGCATGTATAGGATTTTGGGTATTTTGTTAGGTTGTATTTGTTAGCCAAAGTGTTGGCTATGCATGATATCAAAGTCATTTTGTAAATGGTCATTGGAATTGGGCCAATATTTGGTAAGTTTATATATATATGAAATTCATGAAGTGTATGTTGTGTGGATGCTTTGATTTGAGTTCTTAGAGTTGCTTTAGGGTCATGAGTTATGCCAAATTGAATTGGAATAGGTATGGTTGCTATGTAGGGTGGCATTTGGCTTGGAATATAGCCTTTTAATGTCCATACGGGTAGACACACGGGCGTGTCTCTAGGCCGTGTGTGACACACGGTCAGCCCCATGGGCGTGTTAATCGGCCATGTGTCCCCTTGCATATTAGAATTGCAAGTCAGTATACTCAGTATTAAATACATGGGCAGAGACATGGTCGTATGTCTCACTGTGTGGGAGGCACGACCAAACATATGGGCGTGTGCCCAGGCCGTGTGAAGTCTGCACCTGAAGTTAGGAATTTAATTCGACACACAGTCTAAGGACACGGGCGTGTGCCTTGGTCGTGTGACCATAGTGAAATGATGACGTCATAAACAAAATGCCAAGGTTTTGACACACGGGCGTGTCGAGGCCGTGTGAGGGACACGGGCCAGGGACACGGTCGTGTTGTAAGAGTATGCCCAAAGATCAATCATGAGATGGTTGTAATAACATACTTAATTTACCATGTTTATTAATATAAAGCATTGTTATTATTATTTCAGGTTTTCTTTCTGTGTGTATAGATAAATTGTTTTATAATAATGTCCTGAGAATAATATGATTCTTAAAAGATCCTTAGTCGAGTATTATTGTTGACTAGGACAACAATAATGCATTAAGACTAACATGTAGTTGATTGATGATAAAGAGTTGTCATTGATATGGAGTGTCAAAATCAATGCATGAATATGTGTGTTAGAGAACAACATATTGGATTGACCCGCTATGAGTATGTTTCTTGGATTATTATGTAATTGTCACAACATTACTCATAGTGATTAATATGTCAATGATCCTCAGACTTGAGATCATTATTATCCCAGCATCGTGAGTTGTATATTTTGATACAGTCAAACGTACACCGTAACAGGTTGTTCTATAAAGGCTGATGTTGGATATACCACAATCTATGTAGAGGGATATGGTTGATCAATAAAGGATAAGTCCCTCCTACATAATAGGAGTAATATCTTAGGCCACTTGATTGAGTGAGATTAGAAATGCATGGCCATGCTCAAATAAGTTGATATGAGATGTCATACTAATTTGTATATCATAGTCTACTCAAGATATCAAGAAACATGGGATGGACTATGCAAGTGTGACTATCCCATGACTTGTATCCGTTCCAGAGATAAAGAACTTAAGGATTAATGCATGAAAGGTTAATCACAAAAGGTTATGTCGAATCATGACTTCTTGTAACTTAGGTAGCAATGATGCATTGCTAGATGCCACTCATTGTTTGTGACACTAGAATCGTTCTAGTATTACTGCTAATGCTGCAAGAACCTACAGGGTCACACCCTATGGTTGAAATGAACGGAATAAAATATAGTTGGTATTGTGTTTGGTTGTCACATGAATTAAATTAATTAAAGAATTAATTTAATTGGGCAATCAAATATTGAACATATTATATGTACAAGGATGTTGTACACATAATGATAACATAATTTTATTAATATATGAATTTGATTCATATATAAATTTCAATAAATATAGTTTACCAAAATCCTTATTATAATTAATGTAATTATAATTTTTGGATATAATTAATGTAATTATAATTTTCGGTTAAAAATTTTATTGTATTTATTTAATCTTATAATACATTCAAGAGATACTAATTATAAAAGGCCCAATTAAAAGGATACCAATTATAAAAGGCCCAATGAAAAAGACACCCATTATAAAAGGTATTAAAAGGAGACAAAGCAAAAGTAGAAAACCCTAAGTGATTGCTTGTTAGGTCTAGCAGCCGTCAAGCAAATAAACCTCCAAAACAGTTTTGGAGATTTTTTTCGTTCATAGTCAAACCGGGTGGATTACGTAGAGGCCGACATCGGAAAAGGTTGTGGCTTGATTCGACAGTAGATCAAAACTCTTGTTGCCAAGGCGTCGCTGTCTACTCAGATTGGAATTTTGGTAATTTCGAAACCTTTATTTCACCCCGATTCGTTCCTCACACATGGATTCATGGTTTGGATCGCCGGATCTAATTTTATTTTGCTGCGCCATGGGGCACCGGCATTCCAACATGTGTGTCCGGCCGTGTGAAATAAGTCAGGGTCGACAACGGGTGAAAAACACGGGCATGTCTTAAGGGCACACAGGCATGTCCCTTGAACAGCAAGGGCGTGTAGCCCCTATTTAGGCAAAAAAATTTCTGAGTGCATAAAAGTTTTCGATTAATTCCCAAAACCTTCCGGAAGTATGTTTAAGGCCCCGTAGGCCTAGGATGAGTATGTTATGGGTTTGAATGAAAGGTTTTTAAGAAGAAACGAAATTTCATAGCTCGAAACGTCATATTTAAGCAAGTTGAGTTAGGTAATACCTTTATCCGGTTCCGACTTCGAACACAGGTAAGGGGTGTTACAGTTCCCATATATATACACATCTCACACTTGGTCTTTAACTAATGTGGGATCTATGCTTTTCTTTTCCTCAATAAATATTCACATGTAGCTTACTTTGAACATCAATTTCTCATTCCTCACTCAACCATTTTGAGCATATGATATATCGTTATAAAGGTCTCATGGAGTAGAATATGAAACCATAATTTTATGATTCAACTCTTCACCTTTACCAATTGAGAATATGCCTCCAAGTTTCCATAAATTACAATTTTTCCAACAATCCCCCACATGAATGAAAATTGATAGTTTTATCGAAAAAAATATTGACTCGATATGGTGATAGAATCTACAATCAATAGTTGCATAGGATAGGTAGGTATCCACCCTTGAACCTTCTCTTGTGAAAGTATATTTGCTTTACTAGCTTACTAGTAGACGTGATGTCCTTGAACTATTTTTTCGTTTGTGTAAACGATGATATACCTCACACAACTACCTCTCTAGCTAACTGTCAACATCTTCTAGTTCTACAAGAGTTTGAGAGAACTATGCCCAATAGTTTCCTCAAAGCGGCCTCATTTCACTCTCACATAGGTGACTTATGTTGTTCGACTCACCAAAACACACAATGGTCATTAAAAGCATTGCTTCACCTATCCCATTTTTAGTCACTGATTACATCATAAGAACGAACTTGGGATAAATACCCCCACAGTGACCTCACAAGGTTTACGCAATTAGGTTGTCCCTTTGAACCTAAATATTGGGATCTCCAATCAACTAGGTAGGGTTTTTCTTCACATAGCGCCTTTTATTTTCATGGGCTTTAGTCTCATTCCTTCGATGCTTTATCAACGTGATCTCGATCTAAGCCTTTAGTTAGCAGAATTGCAATGTTATCTTTTGATTTTACAAAATCAATAGAGATAACTCCGTTTGAGATCAGTTGTTTAATGGTATTGTGTCGATGACACATATGTCTTGACATCCCATTATACGTTACGCTAGCAAGACACCCCCACACTCTTTAGGTCACAAACATTGCTATGTATTAGATCAAGTGGTTTTTGACCTTGTTAATTTTGCCTCAACACATATTTCACATTTATAATTATAATTATTGTGAAACGAAGGAATGTGCTCTAAGTTAATTAATGTATATAAAGTATCATAATTAACATGTTCGAGCCTACTATGCAATAAACTAAATAACTTAAGCATAGAAACATAAAAAGAAGCAATATTTTTATTCATAGTTTTGCCTTTACAGAGATTACATTTAGTTTAATACTAGAACGATGGAAATGTGCAAGTGTACACAATCGCAACAAGTAATAAAGTGACAAGTAAATGTCGAGTTATCGTACCAACAGGGTGATACGAGCACGCCCAGGGCACCAACGATTTTTAATTTGAAGAGCTCATTATTAGCTCACCTCTTAGCTCATTTTAATTAGTTAATTGCTGGAATAAAAAAATTAGTTAACTTAGCTTTAGTTAATTAAATGAAATTTAATTAATTTGGTTTAAGTTAATTAAGTAATTTAGTCAAAATTAATTTGTACAAGCTTTAATTAATTTGTCTTCTTTCGTGCATTAGTTTGTGTCAATAAATATTTGTGACTAATTAATTTAATTAGTGATTGCCGAATTTTTTTGATATCTAATTGCCATTGTAATGTGCTCATTTTATAAATTAATAAGTTGACTTAATGTGGCAGGTAGCATGAATCAAGGAGAGCCTGGGTTTGAGATTGTTGGAAGAATAAAGAATGATTTGTCTTGGCCGAATATTGAGGGAATAATGTGGAGCATTATAGAAATTGGAGCAGGAAAGCCAAACACTAAGGTGATGGACGGCTAGCTTGAGATGGACAAATAAATTCAACAATGAAAGCAAGATTGGAGCATGAATTGGGCGGCATTGGAAGTATGGGAGTGATTTTTAAAATTTAAATGAGTGCATAAAGGACCAAGCTTGGACGGCACATGGAGATTGTGAAGTATAAAATAATAGCACCATGGAAAGCATGCGTGAATTACTTGGGGTGATGCTTGATGGAACATTATTTTAATGGGAGTTGAAATTTTAATCTATTACTTGGAGCATGGGCTAAAATTCAATAGAGGGTGCTTATGCATGGACGGCACAAGGTGGGAGATAATGGATGGCAAATTAAACAATTGAAATTGAAGGCATTAGGGGCATGGACGGCAAGTGGAAATTCATGGAGAAGGAATGTGGGAATAAAATAAAGTATGTGGATGCATGAAATTAAAAATGTGCAAGTGTGTTGATGGTGGAATTGGTGGACGGCAAGAGCATGATAGAGAGAGCATGTGGAAATTAAAAATCCATAAGCATGCTTGGAATATTGAGGGGTATTGAAATTCTTTAATCAAGATAATAGATTTATAAACAAAGTGCATGGACGGCAAGGTCAAAGTGAGATTAAAAGAATTAAATATGCCATGTTATTGTAACCACATGGGAATTATTTTTCCATAGTTGGACAACCAAGCTTCCACGGCAAATTAAGAAACGTTTGTGGTAGGATTTGATTTTAATTCTTATGATGATGATTCAGCCACAACAAGCTACCTTAGGCTTATAAATAGCTTGTCAATTTCAATTGTAATACAGAATTTTGGAACAGAATTTTTATGAATGAATTTTTTATGAACGTTGTTCATTTGAGTGAGTTTATCTCCTCTCTATCTTTCGTACGAGTTTCGATTCTGACTTATCAAGCTTTGCTTGTGGCGTCAGTCGTTTCTCATCCATTTATTTATACCAACAGTTCTTATCTTTTTAGATAACGGGTCTTGGTCCATCATCGAATTCCATCTTTCCACCTTAACGATATAAGAAATGGGGTGACATTGATATATAGTGTTGAATCTTTCTTAAGTTAAGTTCGTATTTCTGTTTCCATCTTCGATAACCATTTTTTTACCTTAAACATTATAGAACCCGGGGTGACACTCTTTAGTGTTGAATCGGTTCTCGTTTAAGTTCTTTTATCCATCTCCATCCAATTATCCTTTTGTCTATTTTGTTTTTTTATTTTATCAAACCGAACCAACTCCTATTTATTTACTTAAAGCTTCTGCAAATTCATCATATTTTCTGATTATTTTTTTCGAAGGCTTGATTCCTCCTCGTAGACGATTGGGCAACCCGCATACGTTTCGACTCACCCCGAGCCGATTCGTATCACAGGGACTGTAAAAGAATTATTTATGAAAGTAATTTTAAACACTTTGGTGAAGGAAAAATATTTGGATTTGAGAAATGATTAAAAACTAGAAAACAAAGTAAAATAAAATAAAATAAAATAAAATAAAGTTCTAATGCACGATTTCAAAAGTTGATTTTAATCAAGATGATATAATTGTGTTGGATTAATTATATTTCCTTACCTTAGAATTATTAAACTTATGCTTATACTTGTTACGAATAAATCACGACAACTCGATAATTTGCTAACTTATGAACATATTTACAAATAAAAAATCCATTCATCTCTTGTACATATTTCTATGTCAATTCGACCGATAAAACAAATTTATAAAGGTAAACATGTTATTGCACATACATACTTATTAAATTAAACAATCTCTCGTATATTCCTATGTCGATTCAAACGATTAATTCAACCTAATAAGCATATAAAAGACTATGTGAGGTAACAAAGTATCCTTACCATGAAACAGTTTAATCACAATAATCTTGCAAGTTATGCAAGGCATACGTATCGCCAAATACAATGCTAATCTAATCTTCAGCTACCTTAGAAGAATTAAACATACACTGATTAAGTACTGTGTCCATTAATTAAGTACTGATTAAGGTTGCTCCGTTCCTCCTTCTTTGTTGTCCTCGCCGATCAAGGCTGCTATGAACACTAAATTGCTGCTCCAAAATGCCTGATGAAGACCCATTTCTCAAGAGAAGAAATTGGCACAAGAGCAAGGAACTTTGAATGGGAAAATGAGAGAAAAAGTGAGACAGGAGAGAAGAGTTGTGAGAGAAGAGATGTGAATGAGGGATGATTTGAATGGGCAGCAAAAGGGGGTTTATATAGCTGAGGATGGCTGCTAAAAATAGAAAATTTAGCAGCCAAAGTGCCCCCTCATGGCCGGCCATCCTACATGGCAAAGTTGAGACTTTCGACTTTGCTAAAATTAGCCTGGGGCAAATCCATAAAGCCTTAATTTAAGGTGGGGTTTGAATGCAATTTGGAAGTCTTCCAAGGGCCTTTTTGCAAGCTCATTTAATCAGCTAAAATGCTGATTTGGGTTAGCATTTGAATGGTTCTGGGCTGCCCAATTGATGGCTGGTTCGGTTCACTCAATTTGGTTCAACTAGGCCCTTTTTCCATAATTAATTAAAATTAATTAATTTAGCCCAAATTAAATTGGGAATAAATTAAAATTAATTATATTATGAACTAATACACATATTTGGACCGTCTTAGGCTGGAAATTATTTTTCCTTGTTACTTCGAATTGCTTCTCGGTTTTGTTCTTCTACAGTGTCTGCCGGGTCAATTTTTGCCCTTTGTACAAATCTGTCAAAAATAATCAAAATTCACTGAAAATAATTGTAAAATTGACTAAAAATTAACATGTTCAAAATTTTAATACAATTTAATTATTTTATAAAAATTAATTATTTTATGACAAAAATTCTATCGAAAATGCATGATTTTAAGTAAAATTAGGTATGAAAAAGTATATAAATCTTTGTGTTTCCACACCCCCCAAACTTAAATCATTGCTCGTCCCGAGTAATGCACAAATTTCGAAAAGAATTTCTCAAAAACACTTTTGAAAAACTCCTTCAGAACAACTTTCTTCTCAAAATTATGAATTTAATATACTTAGGCTCAAAAATAAGAAATTTGATAATTATGCTACTTAATTATACATATCGTTCAAATTACATCCAACAACTATTATAATAGCAAAATTAGACTAAATGCCTCTTTAACAAAGATATGTTAACCCTTACCAATTTGTTTTTTTATTCCCTTATTCAAGACTAAGCTGCAATCATTAAGTTTAACTTATGTCTTCATATATTAATCTTAGCAATTTCTCTCCACTAATGTAGGAAGCATAGAAACTTGAATCAATAGGTCTTTATTAAGGTTGTAACGTGGCTAGGCTATGGGTAGGTAAAAGATAGATAAATTTTGGCTTAAAAACCCTAGACTCAGCGTAAAATTGAACCTTCGGAATTTTTACCTTCGATACACCAACTTATTTTACTTTCACATGCTCTTTTGTACATCTATTTTCTTTCGAGTACATGTGTTTTTTTTAATTCAAATTCAAGCACTTGCTTCATGTACTGCAATTTTCGAGCAATTGATACTTCTTTTCAATTTCCCCCAAACTTATTTTCAAACGATATTCTGAATAGTACTGAGTCTAGTGTTTGGGACAATTTTAAAGATAATGAAGAGAAAAGTGATGGCTAAATATTGCAAAGGTCCAAATAAAACTAGGCCATAGTCTTAAAGTTGGGTTTCAAAGGATAATTTTATCATGGCCAGCTTGAAAGGCTCAAACGGTCCAAACACTAATTGCCTAAATCATTTTCAATATTCCATGCTTCCTAGGATTTCGCCTCAAGAAATTACTAAGTTAATTCTAAAGACTTAAACTTTCATGCATGCCTAATTTTTTCGTAGGGAACTAAAAATTTTATGGTACGAATTTGCATGCTTTATTAAAAATACATTCATATCATTATTAAGCTAACATAATAACTTATTGAAATAATAGAACTTTATTAATACCGAAGTTTAGCATGCTTAACAAAATTTCAACTTATTGATATCCTAATCATAATTAAAAGAAAATTTTATTCTGAGTGGAATTAATTCAAATTTTTGGTCCCCCTACTTAAAGTGAACAATGTCCTCATTGTTTAAAGTGAATAGATACTATACACCAGGTAGGATTTTATAAAAGAAAAGGTGAGTCAAATTGACTACTTAAGTACCAAGCTCTCTCTAAATCCAATCCTAGACATGTATATACCTATTGCCACACTTTAGCCTTTGTGACTTGTTCAGATTTTATTCATGATTCCTATCTCTTGTTTTATTGTGAAAAAATAAAAATTCCTAATTAACCTAATCCTAAAATAACTTAAGAATAAAAATAAAATAAAGTTGAGGTCCTCCTTTTTTTATTTGTTTGCCGATCCTTCCGAATTCGACTCATCTTTTGCTCCATCATTATTGCCTTTGCATGAATTGCTTTGCTCCCTCTTCGATACTGTACTCCATGATTCAAATATGAAATCTGGAAACTCAGGCACTAAAATAAATGGGTCATTATAAATTTTCCTAAAGGCACTCCTCATCGAGTCATCCCTTATTTTTGAGTATCTCCAGTAGGCTTGTTGCTGCCTTTGCATCTGTTGCATTAAGTCCATCAGCTTTGACAGCTCATCACGAAGATCTGGGCTAGGCGGTGGAGCTCCAAACATTGAGGTTTCGATATCAGGTTCAGCTTCTGGTTCCATTGGTTCTGCCTCATTAGGGACTTCAGTTGATTGCTCTGGCGGGATCTCTGTGGGGTCATCTTCTACTTCTTCGGGATCCTCACTTTCTTCAACTCATTACTGTAGAACAGAATCTTCAGCTACTCAGTAGAGGTCCCAATCGGTGATTGTGCCCTGACTATACCCTGTCTTCTTTACGTTCGCAAGAATTTTTGCTTTTAAGCACAGAATCGTTATCGTAAAGGGGAAATAGGCTGTGTAACACCCCTTAACCCTAAACCGTCGCCGGGACAGGGTTACAAAGCATTATCGGACATATCAGACAACTTACGAATAATTCACAAATAAAAACGCATTCATAGTATAATTTAATAATTAAGTCCCTATAATGAACTTTAGAAATTTAAAACATGTATTAAAAATGTAACGGGACTCGTTTAAGTATTCTAGAATATATATATATATATTTTTATAAATTTCGACAGCATTTCTGCTTATTTTCACATAAAACCTGTAACACCCCCAAACCCGACCCTTGCGTTTCGACCAGATCTGGTATGCCACGAGTTGTACATTAAAAACTTTTGCTTGTTGGTTTTCAAAGTCGTAGGTTAATTAGACATTATTTGAATAACTAGATGACATTTTAAAAATAAACTTCTTTTTATTAAGTAAAAATAAGCCTTGTCATAAATTCATAAATTTCAGGACATTGAAATCTACTTAGTTGAATAAAACTAGGGGCCTTATTACATAAAAATTCCCAAAGTGAAATAAAATAAACTTAAGGAAAACCCAGAAATAACTTGTAGAAATAAAAACTTGATGGCCCCTCGAGTCCGTCTCGGCTCCCATGTCCACGATGTACTGCTCATCTGGAAGAGTAGAGAAAAAGGAAAGCGTGAGTCACCAAGACTCAGTGTATAAATCTCAAAGCACACAATGACCTGAGCCGACAAACACATTCTGGGCCCTGGCCCATACATAAAGGTATCAACCATAGTCATATGATAAACAATAAATAATGAATATTAACCCAACCCATCCTACGTTTCCATCCTCTACACACCAACCTGTACCAACCATCACACCTTGGGGATTTCTACAATCAACCCTCCATCTGCTACACACCAGAACGACAACCGTACTGCCTATTCCTGTTATTCAGGAATCATTAAACATTGCATAGCCACCGATCACTATGTGACCTATCATTTATGTTTGTGGGTTTCTACCACAGATCACCAAGTGACCTATCATGCACTTCCCCTTCAATATCATAATTCCCACCCCATGCATACATACATAAAGAAACATCATGTAGACTTATATTTCTCGATACACATAGGGAGTTCTATGTTTACGTACCTGGCATCCTTGCCTAACCCTTTTAGGGTTCTATTCGACTGTCTATACAGCCTCATTCCGGCTTTTTAGCCCATAACATAAATATGTAGACATACATACATGTATATTAGTGTGTTAGAGATCTACACACCTGATTACCGTTAGAACGATGCTTTCTATGTCGATGCTATCCGTAGTCGACACAACTGCTATCTGCCTAAGGTGTTGTTCAGAAGCCGGTCCACAACCAAGTGGCCAATCTCGAACGACAGATACTGCTCGTTTCTTAAACTTAGGGATTCTCTCCTTTGCCTGATCCATATTTAATTCCATCACAAGTCCTTATCAGAACTACTATCACCATATTTGATCGTTAATCCTCATCATAAAGTTAAGATCTTATATAAAATGAATAAATCTAGTAGAAATCTAGGGAAAATCTCCTTACCTTAAAATCCCGAAATTGGAGCCTAACGATTTTCGGCTTTTAGATCTAGACGACCAAGTTTCCTTCAAATCCCGAAATGCCGCCCAACATAGAACCATTAAACTATTAGCTTTTCGGCTTTTACCTTTCAAAAACCGGGAATAGATCATGAGAACTAATCAGAAGTCGACACTTACCTTTGCATAGAAGGTTCAGCTAGCACTAGAGAGAGGATTCGGTGATGCCAAAAGAAGTTTTAAATGCCGGAATAAATAGAACTAATTCTCAAATAGGATGAATAAAGAAAAACTATGGAGATTTCAGCTTTTTAGAAAAATCGGCTCAAGGGAAAAAAGAATGGAGAAGAGGTTTTGGCTTTTGAAGAAATTGAAGAAAAGAAATTGGAGAGGGAGAGGCTAAGGGATTCGGCACAAAGAATGAAGAGAGAATTAGGGTTTTAAATGCCAGAATCAAGGAGCTATTAGGGTTTTAAATGCCAGAATCAAGGAGCTATCCCCCCTATTTATAAAGATTTCGGCACCTCTTGTATAAAACCGAAAATGCCCTTCCTAATAATTAAAATTCAAGCTAAATAAAAGGGAAAATTCGGCACCCCTTTGCCATGAGGCAGCCAATTTCTTCACTCCTCTAGGTGATGGATTTTCGGCCATCACCTAGCCTTGTAGATAGGCTCCTAACTTTTCTCCTTTTTATCTTCTAAATTATCAATTATAAAATCCATATAAATCTTCTTATTTTTGAGCCTTGTAGCCGTCCACCTTACCTAACCCTAATGCTGAATTTAGCTAACTAAAATTAAAGAATTTGGGCTCCATAAAACTTAAATTTTGGGCCCCTAACTCCCTTGTTGTGGCGTCACCCCTTGCTCCCTTTTAAGTGCCGAAAATGGCCCAAGAACATGGGCTCCTTATGGCCAAAACTTGGGCCTCTTTAACTATTAGTGACGCCACCCTCTAATTCCCTTGCAGCGCCACCTACTGTTGGGCCACAAGCCCACGTTGATATTTTAAACATAATTTCCACCTTTTAAACTCTATAATGCCCAATCAGATAATTTGACCAAGGCCTTTGCCTAGTCCTGAGCCCAATTTGGACCCCTATCACTTAAATTAACATATTAAACATTTCCCCACACTAAACGCATAGACCCAAAAATTCAGGATGTTACAGTTCTACCCCCTTAAAGAAATTTCGTTCTCGAAACTTCCAACTAACTATTAATCGTACTACCCAAGTCTCACCACTATGCTTTCGCTGCACACTCTAATTCTAAAGCCAAAAGAAACACTTAGTATACTATGGTAGAGTACGCACCGGTATTCGCATCTAGAGCGTCCTCGTCCCCTTGGCGACATGCTGCATAGACCAAAGCTGGTTGTCTCGCCTCAGCATAACCTACACCTCCACGACCATGTCCTGTGCCATTGCCACCATTGACTTGACCACGGCCCCTTGGTGGTTGTTGACCACCTCTACCCGGCTGAGCATTGCCTTGACCTGTGGGCCCTTCACTGTCCTGTTGCTGCGGACAGTTTCTAACTTGGTGGTCCGTAGATCCACACCTAAAACACTTCCCAGTGCCCGCCCAACACTCACTAGCATGAAATTTGCCACATCGAGCACACTTCTGTGTCTGACTAGCAGCAGCAGGTCTCTCATCCCGTTTCGGCCCGTCTGACCTAGGTCTTTTCAGAGTTTGCCCAACTGCCCCTGACGATTCAAAATTCCTCTTACTTCCACCCCTATCTCTATCTCGATTTAGTTTCTCCGTCTGCTTTACCTCCTCAGCTATCTTAGCTTTTTCCATAAGCATAGCAAATTCCCTCTCTCGCTGTGGGGCTATCAAAATACGTAAATCATCCCTCAGACCATCTTCGAACCTAACACAATGTTCATGCTCCGTGGCTACCATCCCTCGAGCATAACGGCTAAGACGTAAGAATTCAGCTTCATAAGCAGCCACTGACCTACTCCCTTGAACCAAATTTAGAAATGCTCTGCGCTACACATCCACATAACTCGATCCAATATACTTATTCTGAAATGCCGTTTTAAAGAGATCCCAGGTGATACGGTCAGCCACCGCACCATCCTTAACTGTAAGCCACCATTGATATGCTTCATCCCGCAGGAGAGATACAACCCCTTTCAACTTCTCCTCCTCCGTGAAATCCAAATCATCCATTATGCGCTCTACCGCCTCCAACCAATACTCAGGTGAACTTGGGGCTACACTAGAAATTCCCCTAAACACTTTTGCCCTCTTGGCCCTAAGCCGCTCCGGCACAGATTTCCGGGCTCCTGTGCCCATACCAGCCCCAGCAACCCTCTTTAAGACCCTTAACATTGCCTGAGATACCGCATCATCTCCGGCAGTCTGATCCTGAAATTCCTCCTCCACAGCTGGCATCTCGTTTCCAGAACCATGACCAGACCCTACTGGTTCCGATACCGTCCTCCTACCCCTACCACGACCACGTGGCGGACGTCCTCGACCCCTCGTACTCATTCTACCGCTTCACTTTTATCTGATTAGAAATTTTATGAATTATAGTTTTCTTCCACTGATTAACCACGAACAGTCTTATGAATAGTAGTTTTGGAGTAGTTCTTTCGAATTTGCATTCACAATTCAGTCTCAAGTTCGTATCCTATAATTCTAGTAAACACATACATTCAATCATCAACATACAGATAACATCTATGAACTTACATTCATCACGTAAGGGTGTTTCTGTTGTTTCACTACCCAGGGGTATTTTCGTAATTTTTCCTATAGGGGTATTTTCGTAATTTTTTTCAAAATAGGGTTTCTTGGTGATTTTGTGAAATAAGGGTATTTTGGTAATTTTGCAATCCTGGGGGTATTTCAGTAATTTTGAAGTCTGGGGGTATTTCGGTAATTTTGAAATCCGGGGTATTTCGGAAATTTTGAAATCCGAGAGTATTTCAGTAATTTTGCAAATCAAGGGTAATTTGGTAATTTTACAAACCAGGGATATTTTGATGTTGTTGTTGCTATTGTGTGTTTTTTTTAAACAGGGGTACTTTTGGAAAATCTAGTTTCATAATCCGGGTTACTATTGTAAACATGAGATTTTCGGGTAAATTTTCAAAACATAGGTATTTTATGAATTCACGGTTGATTGGAAATTTTCACAAATCAAATGTATTTTGAAAATTTTACAAAACTTGGGAATTTTTTTTTCAAATAGGGTGGCTAGTCCCTTTCGGGTTTTAATTATAAGGTTTAGCCCATCAACAAGTCCTCGTAGCTAGGGTGAACACTCACTACGCACCAAGTAGGATTCTAGCGAAGAGGAGGTGAGTCATTAGGACTGTTTAAGTACCAAGCTCTTGTTGAATCCAATCCTAGACATGCGCATGCTTGTTGCCACACCCTAACCTATCGACTTGTTTACGGGTTTTGTTTAGTTGGATTAAATCTTATGGATTTAGAGAGTGATTTAAACTAAACCTAAAGTCCATCAATGTCTAATATTATAGCCTACGTCCCTCAAGCCCATTAAGCCTACATGTATATCACAACAAGAGTTTAGAATACTTACCTGCGTGGATCGGGTGCCGGTAGACTCGAAGGCCATTTCTCAACCCCAAAACTTCCTTTTCTCAAAATCACTTCTATTTTACAAAACATGACTAGACCCATTTCACAGCTCGAGTTTTGAACTGGGCTCTGATACCAAATTGTAACACCCCCAAACCCGGCCCATGCGTTTTGACCAGATCTGGTATGCTACGAGTTGTACATTAAAAACTTTTGCTTGTTGGTTTTCGAAGTCGTAGGTTAATTAGACATTATTTGAATAACTAGATGACATTTTAAAAATAAACTTCTTTTTATTGAGTAAAAATAAACCTTGTCATAAATTCATAAATTTTAGGACATTGAAATCTACTTAGTTGAATAAAACTAGGGGCCTTATTACATAAAAATTCCCAAAGTGAAATAAAATAAACTTAAGGAAAACCCAAAAATAACTTGTAGAAATAAAAACTTGATGGCCCCTCGAGTCCGTCTCGGCTCCCATGTCCATGATGTACTGCTCATCTGGAAGAGTAGAGAAAAAGGAAAGCGTGAGTCACCAAGACTCATTGTATAAATCTCAAAGCACACAACGACCTGAGCCCACAAACACATTCTGGGCCCTGGCCCATACATAAAGGTATCGATCATAGTCACATGATAAACAATAAATAATGAATATTAACCCAACCCATCCTAGGTTTCCATCCTCTACACACCAACCCGTACCAACCATCACCCCTTGGGGATTTCTACAATCAACCCTTCATCGGCTACACACCAGAATGACAGCCGTACTGCCTATTCCTGTTATTCAGGAATCATTAAACGTGGCATAGCCACCGATCACTATGTGACCTATCATTTATGTTTGTGGGTTTTCTACCACCGATCACCAAGTGACCTATCATGCACTTCCCCTTCAATATCATAATTCCCACCCCATGCATACATACATAAAGAAAACATCATGCAGACTTATTTATTTCTCGATACACATAGGGAGTTCTATGTTTACGTACCTGGCATCCTTGCCTAACCCTTTTAGGGTTCCATTCGACTGTCTATACAGCCTCATTCCTGCTTTTTAGCCCATAACATAAATATATAGACATACATACATGTTTATTAGTGTGTTAGAGATCTACACACCTGATTACCATTAGATCGATGCTTTCTATGTCGAAGATATCCGTAGTCGACACAACTGCTATCTGCCTAAGGTGTTGTTCAGAAGCCAGTCCACAACCAAGTGGCCAATCTCGAACGGCAGATACTGCTCGTTTCTTAAACTTAGGGATTCTCTCCTTTGCCTGATCCATATTTAATTCTATCACAAGTCCTTATCAGAACTACTATCACCATATTTGATCGTTAACCCTCATCATCAAGTTAAGATCTTGTATAAAATGAATAAATCTAATAGAAATCTAGGGAAAATCTCCTTACCTTAAAATCCTGAAATTGGAGCCTAACGATTTTTGACTTTTAGATCTAGACGACCAAGTTTCCTTCAAATCCCGGAATGCCGCCCAACATAGAACCATTAAATTATTAGCTTTTCGGCTTTTGCCTTTCAAAAACCGGGAATAGATCATGAGAACTAAGCAGAAGTCGACACTTACCTTTGCACAAGAGGTTCGGCTAGCACTAGAGAGAGGATTTGGCAATGCCAAAGGATGTTTTAAATGCCGGAATAAATAGAACTAATTCTCAAATAGGATGAATAAAGAAAAACTATGGAGATTTTGGCTTTTTAGAGAAATCGGCTCAAGGGGAAAAAGAATAGAGAAGAGGTTTCGGCTTTTGAAGAAATTGAAGAAAAGAAATTGGAGAGGGAGAGGCTAAGGGATTCGGCACAAAGAATGAAGAGAGAATTAGGGTCCTAAATGCCAGAATCAAGGAGCTATCCCCCCTTATTTATAAAGATTTTGGCACCTCTTGTATAAAACCGAAAACGCCCTTCCTAATAATTAAAATTCAAGCTAAATAAAAGGGAAAATTCGGCACCTGTAACGACCCGAAATTGGGCCTAGTAGAATTAGGCCCATTGGACCTTGAGCGTATAAGCGTTTTAAAAATTTATGGAAATTTGAGAATGGCATTATTTCAAGTGGGACTTATTAGGAAGGTGATTTTGGAATGTTACGGAGTTCTATGAAGTTTCGGGTTCAAGTTGGGCCTTAGTGAAAGTTTGTGTTTAAGCCTATTAAGGAGAAATAGTAAGAAGCATCAAAGCTTAAGGAAATAAGTGTGTATTTTGTTAGCATAAATGAACTATTGGTAAAGAGGTTATGGCATCAAGTGGAGAGCATGGAGGGAAGGGGTTCAAATCCCATCTTTTGCAAATTTTGGATTTATTTTTGTGTGCTCTTCCAAGTGTCAACCATGTCATTATTAAAGGAAAGAAATAAAAGAAAAATGAAATGATGACTAAAAAGATAAGATAAGGAGGAAAATAAGGAAAAAGAAAGGAAAAAGAAATAAAGAAAAACATAATGATGGGATGATTGATTAGTGGAGTAGGTGAGGGAGTGATTATGGGAGAAAGAAAGGAATGATGGAGAGTGAATTATGGAGCATTTTAGGGAGTGAATCATGGATGAGAGGTAGTGGAGGAGTTAGGTTAAAAAAAAAGAAAGATGAATGAAATCAGAAGTGCATGGGGAGATGATATTCGGCTATGAAGAGGGGGTGTTTAGGCAATTTTAGCTTTTGGTCATTTTTCCTTTCAAAATTATTTTGGTTCTTTTGATTGCATTTCCTCTTTGCCGAAACTTCAATTTGCCTATTAACTTCTACTCTTTTCTTTTCAAACAATCTTTATTCTACACCATAACTGAAACATCAAGTTCATCTCATAATCGAAGTTTGGTTCTTGTGGTTGCCGAAGCTTCTTTTCCTTCTCGGGTTCTTGGTGGTGAAAGAAAGTGTTCTTCCTCTTCTTTCATTTTCTTCTTGTTTCTCTTTTACTCCCTCTTCTAAAATCGATTATTCACCCTGTTCTTTTGACCAAGGCCGAATCTATTCCTTGCTACTTCCATCCTCTTGGTTCTCTTGGTGTGGACTAAATCGGTAGAGTGTTAGCTTACACTCTCATCATCTTTCTAGCCTTTGGCTTTCGGAAGAGGGTTGGTAAGTAGAGTCTCGAAGTACTTTATTAGAGGGCCAATCGAACACCTATCTCTCGTAATAAGAGACTCGGATTGTTGGTATGTGATATAGATTGTTAATCAATCGCAATACTTGGTTGAAGTTGTAAATTGGGCTTTGGACTAATTTTTGGCCGATTGTACCTTTAGGTGCCGCGGTGAGCATCGTGTTACGGATTCCGAATAAGGTGTGTAATCTCATAACCTTCTGAATACATGTTTGAAATGGTGTGTAATCTCACACCTCTCTGAATATTTGTATGAAATATGCTGTTAATCGGTCGAAATACCGAAGAAAACTAAAAACCGGCATCCGAGATCACTCGGGCGTGCGTATGATCGTAGTGGTAATCGTATTTTGTAATAAAACAGTTTCAGTTAGAAGTAGTGATGTGTTTTTGAAAAATCACGAAAAATAGGAGAAAGGAAATTAGAACGTGAATAAGATATCAAATTAAAGCTTACTGTGTCTATTTTAATATGGAAGAAACAGAGAAGAAAAAGGAAGTTTATATTATGAGATATCTTAAATTTAGTGAGACTAGTTCTGATAAACTTCGTAGTTCCCTGATCTATTTTGGAAAAATCATATAAAATTGTACAAAGAGAATTATGGGTTGTAATTTATATGTATGGATTCCTTAGTGAGCCTATTTTCATTAGAAACAAGTGGGATCAATATATGATGAAATGTCTGTAAGAGAGAAAACTACTAGAGTTAGTGGTATTACACTAAAACTGTTAGCTATAAGAGCTAAGACTATAGAGATTGAGACTTTAGGATACGTTTTGCGAAAACCGCTTCAACTCTTATACTCCATAAGACATTGTTTAATAAACATCAAATATTATGTTGATTCATAAGACTTATAATCAGATTAAATCGACATTAGTGAATATGAGCACTAGAAGACGCAGACGTGGTAGAGGCCGAGGTGCTAGGGCTAGATCTTCGGCACTGAGGCATGTGCCTGAAAGGGAGGTACTGGCATCGTCAGTGGTTGAGACGGGATCTCATAATCGAACTAAGGTTGATGAGCTGACTCAAATAGTTAAGGAGGTATTTGAAAAGGTTAAAAGAATTGGTGAAGCACTTCGAGTTGGGCCTGTGGACTGTAAGAAAAAAATAGATCGTGATTCTTTTTGGTCGCAGTGTCGTTCTGTCAAGCGTGTTAAGGCACGTCCAAACTTTCTGGCGTGCAATTATACGGATCAAACTAAGTGAATAAATTGTATGGTTTAGTGTTAGATAACAAGTGAAATCTAAGTGGATTCTTCCTAAGGGTATCGTTTTAATCAACTGAGTCTTTCCTAAAGTTATTTTCCCTAATACGTGGTAGATGACTGCTTGCTTCTGTGGTTAGATGTTTGGTTGTGAAAGAGGATTCAAGATTTTGTTAAAAGTACATTATTGTTATTAAGATCGGAGTGCACAGCGAAAGCATAGTGGTGATTTGAGCGGTGCGTTTAGTAGTTGATTGGAAATTTCGAGGACGGAATTTTCTTTAAGGAGGGTAGAATTGTAACGACCCGAAATTGGGCCTAGTAGAATTGGGCCCATTGGACCTTGAGCGTATAAGCATTTTAAAAATTTATGGAAATTTGAGAATGGCATTATTTCAAGTGGGACTTATTAGGAAGGTGATTTTGGAATGTTATAGAGTTCTATGAAGTTTCGGGTTCAAGTTGGGCCTTAGTGAAAGTTTGTGTTTAAGCCTATTAAGGAGAAATAGTAAGAGGCATCAAAGCTTAAGGAAATCAGTGTGTATTTTGTTAGCATATATGAACTATTGGTAAAGAGGTTATGGCATCAAGTGGAGAGCATGGAGGGAAGGGGTTCAAATCCCATCTTTTGCAAATTTTGGATTTATTTTTGTGTGCTCTTCCAAGTGTCAACCATGGCATTATTAAAGGAAAGAAATAAAAGAAAAATGAAATGATGACTAAAAAGATAAGATAAGGAGGAAAATAAGGAAAAAGAAATAAAGAAAAACATAATGATGGGATGATTGATTAGTGGAGTAGGTGAGGGAGTGATTATGGGAGAAAGAAAGGAATGATGGAGAGTGAATTATGGAGCATTTTAGGGAGTGAATCATGGATGAGAGGTAGTGGAGGAGTTAGGTTAAAAAAAAAAGAAAGATGAATGAAATGAGAAGTGCATGGGGGGAGATGATATTCGGCTATGAAGAGGGGGTGTTTAGGCAATTTTAGCTTTTGGTCATTTTTCCTTTCAAAAATATTTTGGTTCTTTTGATTGCATTTCCTCTTTGCCGAAACTTCAATTTGCCTATTAACTTCTACTCTTTTCTTTTCAAACAGTCTCTATTCTACACCATAACTGAAACATCAAGTTCATCTCATAATCGAAGTTTGGTTCTTGTGGTTGTCGAAGCTTCTTTGCCTTCTCGGGTTCTCGGTGGTGAAAGAAAGTGTTCTTCCTCTTCTTTCATTTTCTTCTTGTTTCTCTTTTACTCCCTCTTCTAAAATCGATTATTCACCCTGTTCTTTTGACCAAGGCCGAATCTATTCCTTGCTACTTCCATCCTCTTGGTTCTCTTGGTGTGGACTGAATCGGTAGAGTGTTAGTTTACACTCTTTTCATCTTTCTAGCCTTTGGCTTTCGGAAGAGGGTTGGTAAGTAGAGTCTCGAAGTACTTTATTAGAGGGCCAATCGAACACCTATCTCTCGTAATAAGAGACTCGGATTGTTGGTAAGTGATATAGATTGTTAATCAATCGCAATACTTGGTTGAAGTTGTAAATTGGGCTTTGGACTAATTGTTGACCGATTGTACCTTTAGGTGCCGCGGTGAGCATCGTGTTATTGATTCCGAATAAGGTGTGTAATCTCATAACCTTCCGAATACATGTTTGAAATGGTGTGTAATCTTACACCTCTCTAAATATTTGTATGAAATATGCCGTTAATCAGTCGAAATACCGAAGAATACTAAAAACCAACATCTAGGATCACTCGGGCGTGTGTATGATCGTAGTGGTAATCGTATTTTGTAATAAAACAGTTTCGGTTAGAAGCAGTGATGTGTTTTTGAAAAATCACAAAAAATAGGACAAAGGGAATTAGAATGTGAATAAGATATCAAATTAAAGCTTACTGTGTCTATTTTAATATAGAAGAAACAGAGAAGCAAAAGTATGTTTATATCATGAGATATCTTAAATTTAGTGAGACTGGTTCTGATTAACTTCGTAGTTCCCTGATCTGTTTTGGAAAAATCATATAAAATTGTACAAAGAGAATTATGGGTTATAGTTTATATGTATGGATTCCTTAGTGAGCCTATTTTCATTAGAAACAAGTGGGATCAATATATGAAAACCGTACAACGAGATATTTTAAATTAAGGTAAGAGAGGTCAGAATCGTTGGACAGTGAAACAAGGTAAGATTTAAGGAATAAACTGTACTAAATGGCTAGGCCAAAAGTTCTGGAAAAATTACAGTAAGAAGATATATGAGTCTAGTTTCAAGGAAATTTTACGAATCTAGATTTCAAGTTTTCTAACTCGGGTTACGGTGAATTTAGTCAGTATGACACAGATAGACCGTTTTAAATTGTTATGCCCAAATTAGTAGTTAAGTTTGGATTGCGAAATTACCGAATTACCCTTAGTGGGTAAAATTACCGCTATACCCCTATGGGTTGATTAGCACGATTGTTTGTGTATTCTGTTTATCTGGTTATGACGGTAATCTATTTCATACATCATTATGAAATGTGCTTTGCATACATGACATACTGCATGGGTTGGAATATGTAATTGGAGGAAGCGATTTGATTTTTAGGGTCGCACGAGTCACCCGAGATGACTGTGGACTCACTGATTTGATTTTTAAGGTCGCACAAGTCACCCGAGATGACTGTGGACTCACTGATTTGATTTTCACTCACCGATTTGATTTTACTCATCGATTTGATTTCACTCACCGGTTTGATTTTTAGGGTCGCACGAGTCACCCGAGATGACTGTGGACTCACCGATTTGATTCCACTCATTGGTTTGATTTTTAGGGTCGCACGAGTCACCCGAGATGACTGTGGACTCACCGATTTGATTTTTAGGGTCGCACGAGTCACCCAAGATGACTGTGGACTCACCGATTTGATTTTCACTCACCGATTTGATTTCACTCATCGATTTGATTTTTAGGGTCGCACGAGTCACCCGAGATGACTGTGGACTCACCGATTTGATTTTCACTCAACGATTTTATTTCACTCATCGATTTGATTTTTAGGGTCGCACGAGTCACCCGAGATGACTGTGGACTCACTGATTTGATTTTTAAGGTCGTACGAGTCACCCAAGATGACTGTGGACTCACCGATTTGATTTTCACTCACCGATTTGATTTCACTCATCGATTTGATTTTTAGGGTCGCACGAGTCACCTGAGATGAGTGTGGACTCACCGATTTGATTTTTAGGGTCGCACGAGTCACCCGAGATGACTATGGAATCACCGATTTGATTTTCACTCACCGATTTGATTTCACTCACCGATTTGATTTTTAGGGTCGTACGAGTCACCCGAGATGACTGTGGACTCACCGATTTGATTTTTAGGGTCGCACGAGTCGCCCAAGACGACTGTGGACCTACCGAAGGCTCTAAGACACTTATAATCTGGCAGCTCGGCTGCATTCTTGGTGTGTTGGCGGGGTGGGTTGACTGATGATCACCCACAGGTGTGTTGGTTGGTACGGGTGGTGTGTAGCGGATGGATTATTAGGATTGGGTTGGGAATTTCATTACATTATCTGCATTATCATGTTTATATGGGCTTCGGCCCAGTTTGTTTCTGTATGGGTCTTAGCCCAGTTAACGACCGATTAGGGGATTACACACTGAGTTCTCGTAACTCACCCCCTTTCCTTTAACCTCGCAGGTAATCCCCAGCATTAGAGGATTTGGAGCTGCGGAGGACTCGTTAGTGGTCATACATCGGAATACTTCTCCAAAATTTTTAGTAAATTTCTGTTTAGCTTCATTTTAAGTTTATTTTAATTTGGGTTTGGTTTTTATAATAAGGCCATTGGAAATTATTTTTCGTTAAATTACCATTTCATTTATATTCAAACTATAAACGATTAAACTCTAGATTTTTATAAAACGATAATAACTGCTTCTCAAAATATCAGGTTTCTGCAATTCACTAAATTTGATTACTGTTATAAACAAGTTTTTGGAAATGGTAGTAATAATGTTTTTGCAAGGGAATTATTCTTAATTAAGTACATTTTGAAAATAAGCAAACAAAATTTGAGGTTTTGAATAGCAAAAAGTTTTAAATTCTTTAAGAAGAGTTTCTAATGAAAACATGGTTTTTGAAAAACTTTTCAATGTGACATGCCAGATTCGGGTCTAAGTTCTAGGCCGGGTTTGGGGTGTTACAGCACCCCTTTGCCATGAGGTAGCCGATTTCTTCACTCCTCTAGGTGATGGATTTTCGGCCATCACCTAGCTTTGTAGATAGACTCCTAACTTTTCTCCTTTTTATCTTCTAAATTATCAATTATAAAATCCATATAAATCCTCCTATTTTTGAGCCTTGTAGCCGTCCACCTTACCTAACCCTAATGCCGAATTTAGCTAACTAAAATTAAAGAATTTGGGCTCCATAAAACTTAAATTTTGGGCCCCTAACTCCCTTGTTGTGGCGTCACCCCTTGATCCTTTTTAAGTGCCGAAATGGCCCAAGAACATGGGCTCCTTGTGGCCAAAACTTGGGCCTCTTTAACTGTTAGTGACGCCACCCTCTAATTCCCTTGCAGCGCCACCTATTGTTGGGCCACAAGCCCATGTTGATATTTTAAACATAATTTCCACCTTTTAAACTCTATAATGCCCAATCAGATAATTTGACCAAGGCCTTTGCCTAGTCCTGAGCCCAATTTGGACCCCTATCACTTAAATTAACATATTAAACATTTCCCCACACTAAACGCATAGACCCAAAAATTCAGGATGTTACAAAACCCCCTGCAATTAAAACCGTATTCATTTCAAATATAACCAATTCAACCAATTCAACCAATTCCAAAATCCAACAATTCAACCAATACAATTTCATATTTAATCCTATTTAAATTATACCTATAACATCAAATTTTTTTTTACCGATTATACCAAGTATATCATATTTATATACCATTTCATTAGTTTAAACACCAAAATACCAAATATCATTCTTTACAAAAAAAGTCATGTAGTAATTTAAAGTGACCAAATTAACACCTATGTACATGACACTTTTATCAAAAGAAGAATACATCATCGAGTTTTGTTCTGGAGTCGGGATCGCCTTGGATGCTGAACCAGGACTTTGAACACCTATTAACTTGCGCACGGAAACAACCGTACACTGAGTATACATATACTCAGTGGTATTACCATAATTCAAATTATAAACATAATAATCATATCATTAAATCATATAACTTTAAATTTTACTAAACCAATTCAAACATAAGTTTGTCATTTTCAATATATTCATACAATTCAAATTTTAGTTATTCAACAATTGAAATAATACACATTCATGTTGAGCCATTATCCATCTCATGAATGAATGGTTCATGCTTTCTATTCTCATACTCATATTCAAATCACATTTTTCAATTCATGTTCTATTTTCACATTGCTTTCAATGGCTCAACCATTTCATTTTATTCAATTTAACCTTATATTTAGTTACCCCTATTAACATTCTCGAACTTTAGCGGATACACGGATTTCAACCCAAACACACCAATATGGCACATTGTGCCTAAAACGGTACATAGTACCTGATCAGTATACGACACATAAGTGCCTGAAACGACACACGAGGTGCCTGAAATACGACACATAAAGTGCCTGATATACGACACATAAAGTGCCTGATCGGTAAAGCCGATAAATCCCGTACTCTTTCAAATCCTATGGCATGCCAATTATATCCGACTCAGCCCGACTAGTTAATAGGGTATTCCATATTACTTTTCAATTTCAATTTCATTCTCAATTTAATTACAACTCAATTCAATATACTTTTCCATTTCAATCCACATAACTCAATTTCCATTCAATTCAACAAAAACACTTACCTTATAATTTACTTACCATATACATAAATTAATTTAACATTTAATGAATAAATAAATAATTTGAATTATAGTAATACAAACTCGAATTTGCTTGATTATTCCTCGGTAACCTTCTCCTTTCCTTTGTGGGTCGATGCCTCGAGTTCCTTTTTAGCTACGAAAATAATAATAATTTACATTATAAGTTGCAACATTAAATTACAATAAATAGTTGAATTTTATTCAATTCCTACTCTTCCTCTTCATTCCTCATTCTTTATACACAATTCTATTATTTACTTATAAATTCTTTTTAGGCTGTCTACCTGAGTCATTGTCACTAAATTATCTATATCTTGAGTTACAGAATTCCAAATTAAGATCCGTAAATTTTATATGAAAGTAGACTCACATATCTTCTGACCATAAAGTTTTCAAAATTTTTGATTTAGCCAATAAGTACAGTTTATTCTTTAAAATCACCCCTGTTCTGTTGTCTGACAGTTCCGACCACTCTTTGCTAAAATTTAATTATCTTTTTGTACAGAATTCTAACGATGTTCTAGTTTGTTTCTTCTAAAAATAGACTCATTAAGGAATCTAACCATATAAATTATGTCCCACAATTATTTTTGTACAATGTTTAATGATTTTTCTAAGTCAGAATAGGGGATCTCAAAATCACTCTGAACCAGTCTCACAAAAATCTAAATATCTCAAAATATAGAATTCCTTTGCTTTCTCTGTTTCTTTCATATGAAAGACTCAATAAGATTTAATTTCATATCTCACTCAACTTCTAATTCCCTTTCTACCATTTTTGGTGATTTTCCAAATTTACTCTACTGCTGCTGTCCCTAGATTGTTTTCTTATAGCTTATTTTGCAATTAAATACTAATTAAGTTTACTTATTTTCTTAACTTAATTCATACTTTGTTTCTACTTAAATTCCTTCCATATTCAACTTGACTATCTAATATTCATAGTAAAACTCTAATTTATAATTTCTTCTAAGTTAATCCCTATAACACAAAACTTATAGCTTACTTTACAATTTAATCCTTTTACTAATTCTAACTTAAATTTCATTACTAATTCTAACTTAAATTTCATTCAATTTAATCCCTAATTCATCTTTTTCTTCAACATAAACTATACTTGAAAACCTATAAACTCTCAAAATATCAACTTAGTTTCATCAAAATTTTGCTTTAAAGCTTCTAAAACAACAAAATTAAGAGAATAGGACTTGATTGACTTACCTAATTAAACTCCAAGTTTTAAAACCTTAGTTTTTCCTTTTTTTTTCTTTCTTTCTTTCCTTTCCCCTGTTTCGAAAGCTTCTGTTTCTTTTTTTTTTTTGTTTTTGCTTTTGTTTTTACTTCTTTTTAGTTTTATTTACTTTATGTTATAATAATACAATATATAATAATTACTTAATAACAAATATCTTTTAGCTTAAATTATAAGTAATTATATATTTATTTTACAAGTATACAAATGTATGCATTACACATGTATAATTTAATCACCATATATTTGTCTTTATTTTAATTTATTATCATATAAATATCTTACAATATAACTATTTTAAATTAATTTAATATAATTTATTACTAATATATATATTTATAATTAAAATCTAAGTAAAAATCCTAGATTTTTATTTCATATGCCGCCTCAACTTATGCTAAATGGCATATTTGCCATTTTGATCTTTTTTACTTTCTTTTAATCTATAATTAGACTTTTACTCTTTATTCAATTTGATCATTTTTCCTAATTACTTTAAATTAAGCTAAATTCACTAAATAAAAATCTAATTAAACATACTATTAGACTCATAATTACTCCTAATAATTATTTAGTAACTCAATTTACTAAGACGGAAGCCCGATAACACACTTTTCCAGTGCCCACGGATTTTGGGTCGTTACAGGCTGGGCCAGAACGTCTAACGGCACAATTTCGCATTTCTCTTAGTATGATTTTGCCTACATCAATGGTCTTTCCAGTTAGAATCGAGTATAATAGGACCATTTGCTCTAATGAGATTGTAGTCCCATGCGAACTAGGCATAAGGCTGAAACGGATGAAATAGAACCATACCTTCGCAAGTGGTGTCAAATATTCTTTTCGATATGTGTGGATTCCTTGCTTTGACACAGCCCACTTAGAACCTGGAACTGTGAGTTCCTCGAGAATTTCTTGCAAATTTTCAGGCTTAATGTTGCTCAACAAAGAAACAAACAAGAATATTCATCGTTTTCGAAATCAGGTAATTCAAAGAACTCATTAATATCATTTGAATTTATTGGTACCTTGATTCCGTGAACTGGAACTTCGGTCAATTCGCTTGAGGTTAAGTTTGCATAGAATTCACGAACTAGTTTCTCATCCACACTTGGCCTCTTTTCAGAAAACAATTCCCAATTGAGGCTTCAGCAACTTGACGAATACGTGCCATAAAGTCTCTGTAATTGCTTTCCTTCAATGTGAAGCCTTTCTCTGGATGCATCTGTTGATTTTTGAAGATACTTTCTATCTTACTTTGGCTTCTTCATAGTGGAACTTATTTTGCGTTTCATCGATTTGGGCGGAGGCACGAGTTCTCTTGCGAGGCATGATTAACCACCCTTTTTTAAGAACTCCTAAAGAAGATAATTAAAAGCAAAAGAGGTCAATTTAAGGTAGGTTGGAGGATTTGGCTAAGGATAGGTGAAGGTGTGTACCGCAAAAGTGTTAGAAGGCTACTAGGTGTACGGACGGATGGGTGCAGAAGTAGGCAGCAACGCGTAGCAAGGGTTGCGTGCAAGCAGCAGCGTGCGGGACCTTTGGCAAGTAGGCCTGATGCGCTGGGACGTGCGCAGGTGTGGCGCACAGGAACAGGACACGGCCTGGGCGACTGTTGGGGTTGGGGCGTGCGGCGTGCTGAGGCTGCTAGCCAAGTAGTGTGCGATTGAGGCTTGCGGCACTTAAGGGATTTGGTGCTTTAGGGTTTTGAGTGATGAATGAATGGGGGGAAGTAAGGGTGGAATTTATAGTGGGAGAAGTAGGAATTAGAGTAGAATTCTTAGTGAAATTTAATAATTTAAATATTCTAAGTCTAGTCCTACTCAAAGTTAACAACAATTAATAATTAAATATATGTATATGAAATTATCAATTGCTACTAAATTATTAAAACAAGAATAAAATATGATTAAAATTAAACTAATCCTAATTCTATGCTAAGTTGATAAAAATTAATATATAAATTATAAGAGATATAATTATATATTAAGGTTTATCATATTTATATAAACACATATATTAAGTACAAATGTTTATTTTAAATTCCTTTTGAAAATATTTACAAAAAGAGGCACCTAGTTTATATTATTTACGAAATTAGCAACCAAATTTTAAAAATAATTCAATTAAGTCCTTAGAATTAATGAAAATTTGAAATTGAGTTGTAATTTAAAACTTGGATCACAATTTGACCCTTTTATTTGAAAAATTAAAAATTTATTTTGTCATTCAAGGAATAAGTTCTCGAAAAATTATGTAAAAATCAATTCCCAAGAAGATTGGAGGGGTCACAAGCGGTCCCGCTTAAGTTCCAATCTTCTAGACAGAATTTATTTGAACATAATAAACTCGAAAATATACCCTAAATAATTTATTAAAAACAAGAAAATTTAAATATCTGATAAACTGAACAAGATTTGATCCCGTTCAGGTTTTTCTCTGTAGCGATGTTTCAAACGCTGAGCATTGACTTGAAAATTATCTCCCTTACCTTGGAGTTCAACAACTCCATATGGATAGACGCGATGAATCGTAAATGGACCTGACCAACGTGGTTTTAACTTACCTGGGAAGAACTTCAATCTGGAATTAAATAACAAGACTTGCTGACCTGCTTTAAATTCTCTAACTCGAATGTGCTTGTCATGCCATCTCTTGGGTCTTTCTTTGAGTAATTTGGCATTTTCGTATGAGAACATTCGGAATTCCTCTAGCTCATTGAGTTGGAGCATTCGTTTCTCTCTAGCAAGCTTAAGATCCGAGTTAAGTCGTCGAAGAGCCTAGTAAGCTTTGTGCTCTAACTCTAGAGGTAGATGACAGGCTTTCCAAAGACCAACCTGTAGGATGACATTCCTAAAGTTGTCTTATATGCTGTTCTGTAAGCCCATAAAGCATCATCTAGTCTTTTGGACCAATCTCGTCGGTTCGGGCAAACTACCTTCTCAAGTATGCCTTTGATCTCCTTATTCACCAGCTCAGCTTGCCCATTCGTTTGCGGATGGTAAGCTGTAGCAACCTTATGTTTCACTCCATGTTTATCTAACAACCATTTTAACCACTTGTTCACAAAATGGGTCCCCTCATCACTGATATTAGCTATTGGGGTTCCAAACCTTGTGAACACGTGTTTCTGCAAGAACTTCATCACAACCTTAGCATCGTTCACCGAATAAGCTTCAGCCTCGACCCACTTGGACACATAATCTACTGCTACCAATATGTACCTGTGACCAAAAGACAGAGGGAAAGGACCAAGAAAGTCAATACCCCAAACATCGAACACTTCTACCTTAATGATATTTGTTCGAGGCATCTCATTTCTGTTGGTGACATTTCCAACCCTTTGACATCGATCACAACTCTTTACGTAAGCATATGCATCCTTGAATAGTGTGGGCCAAAAGAATCCGGCTTGTAATACTTTGGCCGCAGTGCGAGTACCTCCGAAGTGTCCCCCACTCAGAGCTGAGTGACAGTGGTATAAAATCTTCAGTGTTTCATCTTCTGCCACACATCTTCTGATCATCTGATCTGCACACTTTTTAAACAAATATGACTCTTCCCAGAAATAGTACTTCGCATTGTGAAGAAACTTTTTCCTTTGTTGATACGCTTTATCAGTCGGCATCAAACCACAAGCTAAATAGTTAGCAATATCAGCAAACCAAGGAATATTATGGATATGATTTACCTTCAGTATGTGTTCATCTGGAAATGTCTCCTGAATCGGTACAAGTGGAGAATTTCCCTTCTGCGGCTCCAATCTAGACAAGTGATCTGCTACTTGGTTTTCTAATCCCTTTCGATCTTGAATTTCTAGATCGAACTCTTGAAGTAAAAGTACCCACCGGATCAATCTCAGCTTAACGTCTTTCTTGGCTAGTAAATATTTAATTACCGAGTGGTCCGTATAAATAGTCACTTTAGTACCTACAAGTTAAGATCGAAACTTGTCGAAAGTAGATACAATAGCAAGTAAATCTTTTTCTGTTACCATATAATTCTGTTGTGATCTTGTTAGAGTCTGACTTGCGTAGTAGATGGGGTGAAAAACTTTGTTCCTTCACTGGCCCATGATAGCTCCAATTGCGAAGTCACTTGCATCACGCATCAATTCGAATGGCAGATCCCAATCTAGTGTGACGATGATGGGTGCCGTAACTAATCGATTCTTCAATTCTTTGAAAGCTCTTAAACATTCATCATCAAACTTGAATGTCGCGTCTTTTTCCGATAATTTGCACAAAGGTTTTGCAATTTTGGAGAAGTCTTTGATAAATCTACGATAAAAACTGGCGTGGCCCAAGAAACTTCTAACACCCTTTACAGATGTTGGAGGTAGGAGTTTCTTAATAATGTCTACCTTTGCTTTGTCTACCTCAATTCCATGTCTCGATATTCGATGCCCTAAAACAATCCCTTCTTGTACCACGAAATGGCACTTTTCCTAGTTGAGTACTAGGTTTGTTTTGTCACATCGTCTTAGTACCTTAGCTAGATTGGCTAAACAATCATCATAAGTGTCTCCAAATACTGAAAATTCATCCATAAAAACTTCTCGACACTTCTCAACCATGTCAGTAAAAATTGACATCATACATCTTTGAAATGTAGCAGGTGCATTACATAAACCAAATGGCATGTGTCTAAATACAAACGTACTGTACGAGCAGGTGAATGTCGTCTTGTGCCGATCTTCCGTTGCTAGTGTAATCTAATTATACCCTAAGTATCCATCAAAAAAGCAATAATAGTCTTGCCCCGTGAGTCTATCCAGCATCTAGTCCAAGAACGGCAAAGGAAAGTGATCTTTCCTGGTCGCCTTGTTCAGATTTCGGTAATCAATGCAAATTCTCCAACCCGTAACCGTTCTAGTTAGTATCAACTCGTTATTCTCGTTCTCAATGACCATGATACCTCCTTTCTTCGGTACGCACTGGACCGGACTTACCCATGAACTGTCTGAGATAGGGTAAATTATACCCTCACCCAACCACTTGATAATTTCCTTCTTTACTACATCCTTCATGATGGGGTTCAGTCTCCGTTTCCATCAATCGTTCCTCTCTGACCATCTTCTAATATGATCTTGTGCATGCATACAAATGTGCTAATATCGCAAATATCAGCTATGGTCCATCCAATAGCCTTCTTGAATTATTTCAAAACTACGATAAGTTTCTCTTCTTGTTCAGTAGTTAATTCTGCTGAAACAATCACAGGCAGAGTAGAAACGTTACCTAAATAAACATATTTTAAGTGTGTATGTAATACCTTGAGTTCTAACTTAGGTGGCTTTTTGATTGATGTTTTTGGCTGGGTGTAATCCCTTTTCTCTAATTCCAAAGGTTTAAAATGGGATTGCTGGTTAAATCCCTTTTGATTAGCTTCTAACAGAGCTAAGTATTCATTCTCCTCTTCATCATTTATAGGGTCTGATGTCAAAATTTGTTCCAATGGATCCTCAACATAGTTGAGTTCCTTCCCCACTATTAATTCCTCTAAATCGGATACTATAGAACAATCATGAATTGTGTCAGGAAATCGCATTGACTTAAAAACATTAAATGTTACCTGATCCTCCTGAGCACGCATAGTCAACTCGCCCTTCTGCATATCAATAAGGGTCCTTCCAGTTGCTAAGAATTGTCTTCCTAGGATAATTGGCACTTCTTTGTCTGCTTCAAAGTCTAGAATTACAAAGTCAGCAGGAAAGATAAATTTATCTACATGTACCAATACATTGTAACATCCTAAAATAGGGGCTATTTGTGTTTGAATTATTTTGCTTGTGTTTGGATTGCTGTGATATTATTTATAGTGGAATAAGACTTAATTAGGGGTCTTGAGTAGGCTTGGATTAGTAGAAAATTTATTTATGAAGCTTTAAAGATAGAGAGCTTTAGTAAGTAGGAGTTACAAGGTTAAATGAGGGAAATATTGTCATTAAAAAGGCCTTGGAAAAGTGGCAAAGGGAGGCCACTTAGGTGCTAGAGTTGACGCCACAAGGAGCAAGGGGGAACCTATGTTCGAGTCACGAATTTTCCCTTTTTGATCTTTATTTTGGACGGCAATAAGGGGAGGGAATTTCTCAATTTTAAACTTTGGGATAATAAGGAAAGTATGAGAATATTATTTGGCTTTAAATGGATTTTATTTGATTAATCTTGAAAAGTTGGCAAAGAGGAAATTTAGGGATGTGATTTATTCAAATTAAATTTGAATATTTCAAATGAATGGCTTAGAGTAAATTTGGGAAGTTGCCAAATTTTGAATTCCTTGGAGAGGAGTGGACGGCAAGCATAGGGAGGGGGAGAAACCGAATTTTCTTAGCTTTTTCTTCATAATTTCGGCTAGTCTCCATCTTTTTGTTTTTCCTTTTTCATTCTCTCAAAACCAAAAATCCTTCTCTTCTTCTAAAACCTTGGCCGAATCTCCTATACCTTAATCTCCTATCTATTTCTTTCTTTTCTCTTCTCAAACCCTTAGCCGAAACTCTTATTTCATTTTCTTACTCCCTCTCCTTCCATACAAAGCCGAACCTTGGTTGATTGTGTTGAACAATCATAGCCGAATCTACTCCCTTGGTGTGCCGAAATTTCCTTCTCCTATTTTGTGTAGCCTTGGCCGAATATCTTAGCAAGGGTGCCTCTTCTACTTTTTCCTCCAATCGATTCTAAGGTGAGTGTCCAAGGCCGAATGCCTTTTCTTTGGTTCTCTTGTTCTTGTCGACTTCTAAAAGGGTAAGAACCGATTTCGGTATTGGATTGCAAGTGTGAATCGACTGATTTGGAATCGGTTTGTTGTAGGGCCTTCAAAGTGTTGGAAGCAATCTAGTGAAGCCGTCACCTTTGATTTATTGGTTGGTAAGTGGTGGTTAGAATGTGTTAGTAGTTTAATCTCTTTAGTATTCGTTTAAGCTGAAGGCTATTAACTTGTGATTGCCGATTTAGGGAAGCAAAAGCGCTTGGAGAGTGGTGGCTAGTATTCAAAGGCATTTGGGTAAGGTTTCGGGTTCACAAGGAACCCTTTGCAATAAATTTTTGGTTTGGCCGAATAGGCCATGGCACTAATCTTGTGTTTGGCCGAATATAGGGCAAGGATATTGTGGGTAGCCGATTTGGTTCTTCGGGATTTAAGGCTTTCGTTAATTTCAGGTGTGTGTATACACACTTTATGATTAATAAACTGTGCTAAATATTTGTGTATGCTAAATCTGGTTCATGTAGCTTTGGATTTAATACCATAACGGTATAAGCGATGATTCAGGTAAGTTCCTGACAGTATGAGTTTTCTATTGATGCTTTTGGGAAGCATGGCATATTTGATATATGTGATTTAAATATATGTTGGCATAAACTCTGTTATATAATTGATTGATGTGGGTTGATGAGAGGAGGGGGCAGTGATATTTGTGTCGACGGACACCAGTGGTTTGGTACCACATTGTGACTACGGTCACCAGAGGTTTGGCACCTCCAGAGGTTTGGCACCTCATAGCGTCTCGTCCCTGTGGCTTAGCACCACCGTGGGTTGGACCCACTTTGAGATATGGGATTGACGCCAGTGATTTGGTATCACACGATGGGTTGGCCCCATCATTTGATTTGTGACTTCGGGTCACCAGTGGTTTGGCACCACAATATGACGGATTTCGTGACTATACGTCACCAGTGGTTTGGTACCACACGGGGTAGAGAAAGGCGTTCGGATGGCTAGGTTGGGTGCATATTAAACTTGTGCATATTAAATTAATTATGATTTGTGTATGATGTTACATTAAACCGGGAAAAAGGTTTACACATTGGGTCTTGATGACTCACCTTTTTCCTTTAACATTTTCAGGTGACTCGTAGCTGCGGATAAGGAGCCGGATGGACTCGAGGTGGCCATGAAATGAAAATGTGGACTAGATGGATTTTTGAACTATTTTTATTTTATTATGGGTTTGATTTATTTAAGTTGTAATAAGGCCTCCTAATATTGCACTTGGATTATTTTTCATGTTTTGAATAATTTGCTTAAACTACTTCATGATATTAAAATGAGTACACATGTTTTCTCAAATTAATACGCAAAATGTTTTATTGTGCCATCGGGTACACTTGAATCTGTAACAACCTGACCTAACATATTTTTAAACAACACTAACTAAATTTTTTCTTCTTACACCTCAAAATTTTTAAAACAAGACAATATCTTTTATCAAAAATTTAAATTGGCTCAAAGGGATTTTCAAAATGTTTTTCTCTGTAGCATACCAAATTCGGTCGTAATGTTTGGGCCGGGTTTGGGGTGTTACAAATTGGTATCAGAGCCCAGTTCAAAGCTCGGCTGTGGGGGCCCAAGGCCCAAAATGTTTTTGGTAGGCCTTTTTGAAATATTTTGGTTTTGAATAAGCATGGCACCGAGTCTCCGGCATCGATCCGCCTAGGTAAGTACCTCTAACTTTTTGTATGGATTATTATTGTAGAAGGGTAGGTAGGGAACGTAGTTAGTGTGATAGGTGTTGAACCTTAGGACTAGTCCACCCCAACAAATCTCATAAGATTTTAATGGCCTAATTAAAACCAATCTGTGACCAAGTCGCCGAGTTAGGGTGTGGTAACCTTGGTGCGCATGTCTAGGATTGGATCCGGAAGAGCTTGGTACTTAAGCAGTCCCCGTGACTCACCTCCTCTTCGCAGGAATCCTACCTGGTGCGTAGCTTCGGTTCACCCTAACCAAGAGGACTCGGTCATAAGCTAAACACATTAAATAAAACCCGAAAGGGATTAGCCATGTTTTGATGAAAATTCTAGTTTTAAAATCATTAGAGCATCTCTTCTTAGTAATAGCGAAAAATTGATTTTTGTAAGATTTTCAAAATATTCTTCAACTTACCAAAATTACCGAAATGCCCCTAGTGGCAAAATTACAAAAATGCCCTTGGTTTCTAAAATTACCATATTACCCCAATTTTGATCAAATTTTTATTTTACAAAAGTACTCGAAAATTTTGTATTTCAAAATAATACCTTGACTTTGGAAATTTACAAAATTACCCCTGATTGACAAAATTACCAAAATACCCCTAGTTTTTAAAATTCTGCCATATCTTCAAATTGGGAATTTTTTTTAAACTACTCCTCAGTTTAGAAATTACAAAATGTCTTGATTTACTAAAGTTTTCAAAATTTCTTCGGTTTATTACGAAAATACCCTGTAGGAAAATGACGAAAATACCCCTGGGATAGAAACGGACAGAAATGCCCAAAGAGTGCATAAGTATGAAAGGTATTAGGGAATGGATGTGCTTTTCTGTGTGAATTAGGATAGAGGACTTAAAACCTTGTTTGATCGAAAGAATCCCTATTAAACTTTTCATAAAATTTCTTCGCGAATAACCAAGTGAAACAGTTACTAATCCATAAAAAATTTCTTAATCAGATTAAAGCGCGATAGTTAGAATGAGCTTTAGAGGACGTGGCCGTCGTGGACGCGGAAGGGGCAGGATGACCGTGTCAGAACCTGTTAGGTTGGGTCAGGGATCTGAGAACGAGGTACCGCCACCACCACCCCCAACCTTTGGAGCTGGGGACCAGGATCAGACGGGTGATGGCGCAGTGTCACAAGCGATGCTGCGGGTTCTGGAAAGGGTAGCTGGAATGGGTGGAGGTGGAGGAGCTCGGAAGTCGGTACCTGAGAGACTTCGAGCTAACGGAGCTGAATTTTTCCGAGGTGTGTCCGGTGTAGCGCCCAATACGACTGAGTATTGGCTGGAATCAACCGAAAGAATCATGGATGAAATAGACTTGACGAATGAGGAGAAACTGAAAGGAGCGGTGTCGCTTCTCAAGGATGAGTCATATCGATGGTGGCTCACGGTTCAGGATGGTGCTACGGCAGATGATCTTACTTAGGAGTATTTCAAAGCTGCTTATCACAAGAAGTATGTGGGCACTAGCTACATTGATGCACAGAGGAAAGCTTTTCTGGGGTTGGTACAAGGAAATAAGTCTGTGTCAGAATATGAAGCGGAATTCTTGAGGCTGAGCCACTATGCTCAGGGTATTGTGTCAACGGAGCATGATCGTTGTGTTCGCTTTGAAGACGGACTTAGGGATGAATTAAGGTTGCTGATTGCTCCACAGCAGGAGCGTGAATTTGCTGTCTTGGTGGAAAAGGCTAAGGTAGCCGAAGGGGTCAAGGAGTCCGTGAGACAGAGCTATGATAGGAACAAGCAGAAAAGAGGCTTTGGGTCGTTTGGGTCAGGTGGTAATGTTCAGAAAAGGGCTAGGCAGAGTGGGCTGAATCAGGCGGGAAAGCCCATGGCTGCTAATCAGAGACTGACTCAGTGTAATCGCTGTGGAAAATCACATTGGGGAGGCTGTTGGACCGGTGAAAGAGGTTGCTTTGAATGTGGGTCTTTGGATCACCGTGTAAGGGATTGTCCTCAGAAGTTAGCCAAGAATCAATCAGAGGTTCAGAACTGTGCTCAGGCTAGGAATGTAGGACCACCACAGAGGGGTCGTGGTAATAGTAGAGGAGGAAATGGATCTAATTGAGGTCGCGGAATTTCGGGCAGAGGTACAGGTAGCACAGAAGCAAGGCAGCCTGGTTTAGTCTACGCGGCAAGGCGTCGCGAGGAAGGTGACGCACCAGACGTTATAACCGGTACGTTCCTAATTTTTGGTCTTCCATATGTTGCATTAATTGATGTAGGTTCGACGCATTCATACGTTGCTAGTAGTGTGGTAGAGACTATGAACTTAGACTTTGAGACTGCTTCTAGGGAGATGACTGTAATTAGCCCTCTAGGACACTCTGTAGTTGTTAACAAGCTTTATAGAGATGTACCCCTAGAACTCCAAGGGGTCGTGTTTGTGGCTGATCTGATGGAACTGCCATTCGGGGAGTTTGATTTGATTCTTGGAATGGACTGGTTGGTTAAGTATCAGGCAAGGTTAGATTGCACTGCTAAGCGCATGGTTCTTAAGATGGCTGAAGGTGGTGAAGTGGTCATGATAGGTAATAGAAGAGATTACCTATCCAATTTAGTGTCTGTTTTGAAGGCTGAGAAGATGGTCAAGAAAGGTGGTGAGGCATTTCTGGTTCAAATCTGTGCCTTGGAGGGTAAGGAGTCAGCAGTTGAAAAGGTTCGAACTGTGGGGGAGTTCGCTGATGTGTTCCCAGAAGAACTTCCGGGTCTGCCTCCAGATCGGGAAGTTGAATTCAGTATAGACTTGTTACCCGGGACGGCACCTGTGTCTATAGCACCGTACCGAATGGCACCAAAGGAATTGCTGGAGCTGAAGGCTCAAATTCAGGAGCTGTTGGATCGAGGGTTTATTCGACCAAGTATATCTCCGTGGGGAGCACCTGTGTTGTTTGTCAAGAAGAATGACGGTTCAATGCGGATGTGTATCGATTACCGCCAGTTGAACAAGTTAACGATCAAGAACAGGTATCCGTTGCCTCGGATTGATGACTTGTTTGACCAACTGAAGGGTGCATCAGTATTCTCGAAGATAGATCTTAGGTCGGGATATCATCAACTCAAGGTGAAGGAGGTTGATGTGCACAAGACGGTGTTCCGAACTCGGTATGGGCATTACGAGTTTTTGGTGATGCCATTTGGGTTGACCAACGCACCGACAACATTCATGGACTTAATGAATAGAGTGTTTCAGCAGTAGTTGGATCAATTTGTCGTGGTGTTTATAGACGACATATTGGTTTACTCAAAGACGGAGAAGGAGCATGACACGCATTTGCGTATAGTTCTACAAGTATTAAGAGAGAAGCAGTTATATGCCAAATTCAGTAAGTGCGAATTTTGGCTTAGAGAGGTGGCTTTCTTAGGTCACGTAGTGTCAGCGGAAGGGATTAGAGTAGATCCTCGCAAGGTGGAAGCGGTGTTGGACTGGAAACCGCCTAGGTCAGTGGCAGAAATTCGAAGCTTTTTGGGTCTGGCAGGATACTATCGGAGGTTTGTGGAAGGATTCTCTTTAATGGCAGCGCCGTTGACTAAGTTGTTAAGAAAGGGAGTTCCATTTGTATGGTCGGAGAAGCAACAAGAAAGTTTTGACAAGCTAAGGAAGATTCTGACGGAAGCTCCGGTTCTGGTACAGCCTGAGGCAGGAAAGTTGTTTACGGTTTACTGTGATGCATCCCATACTGGGTTGGGATGTGTATTGATGCAAGAAGGGAAGGTAGTGGCCTATGCGTCTTGTCAGCTAAGACCGCATGAGGTTAACTATCCTACTCATGATTTGGAGTTAGAGGCAGTAGTCTTCGCTTTGAAAATATGGAGGCACTACTTGTATGGGGAGAAGTCGATAGTCTACACGGATCACAAAAGTTTAAGGTATCTATTGACTCAGAAGGATTTGAATTTGAGGCAGCGTCGTTGGATTGAACTGTTAAAGGACTACGACTGTTCAATTGAGTACCATCCGGGTAAGGCGAACGTGGTAGCTGACGCTTTGAGCAGAAAGGTTGTGGCAGACTTGAGAGCGATTTTGCTCACCTCAGTCTATACGACGATGGAAGTCTTTTGGCAGAACTACAGGTTAAACCGACTTGGATCGAGGAGATTAAGGAAAAGCAGTTGGTGGATGACAGTTTGAATGAGAGGAGGTTGCAAGTACAAGTTGGTGGTTTGGAAGGGTACAGTTTGTCTGGTGAGGGAGTGCTATGTTTTCAAGGGCGAGCTTGTATGCCGAAAGATGTGGAGTTGAGGCAAAGAATTCTCCAAGATGCACATAGCAGCCCATACGCTATGCATCCGGTAGGTAGCAAGATGTATGGAGATTTACGGAAACAGTTCTGGTGGCCTGGGTTGAAGCGTGAGGTAACTGAATTCGTGGGTAAGTGTCTGACGTGTCAGCAAGTTAAAGCTGAACATCAGTTGCCATCAGGGTTACTCCAACCGGTGAAGATTCCTCAGTGGAAATGGGAGAGGATCACGATGGATTTTGTCAGTGGATTACCCCTCACGCCTAGTAAGAAGAACTCGGTTTGGGTAATTGTGGATCGACTAACTAAGTCAGCGCATTTCATACCTGTAAGGGTAGATTATTCGCTTCAGAAGCTAGCAAAGCTATATGTAGCCGAGATAGTAAGATTGCATGGTGTGCCAATATCGATTATATCGGATAGGGATCCGAGGTTTACGTCAAGGTTTTAGAGAGTTTTGCATCAGGCTTTGGGAACGAGATTGGATTTCAGCACAGCTTTTCACCTGCAAACTGACGGAAAATCGGAAAGAGTGATACAGATTTTAGAGGATATGCTCAGAGGATGCGTTCTGGATTTCAGTGGTAGTTGGGAAGAGTATCTACCGTTGGCAGAGTTCGCTTATAACAATAGTTATCAAGCGAGCATTCAGATGGCACCATTCGAGGCACTGTATGGACGGAAGTGCCGTACTCCTACGTGTTGGACGGAACTAAAGGAACGACATGTCTTGGGTCCAGAATTGGTAGCGGAAACTGAAGATAAAGTTAAGTTAATCCGGACTCGTCTCAAGGAGGCATCAGATAGGCAAAAGTCTTATGCCGATCTCAAGCGCAAGGAAATGGAATACGAGGTAGGAGATAAAGTGTTTCTGAAGGTGTCGCCTTGGAAGAAGGTGTTGCGATTTGGGAGAAAACGGAAGCTAAGCCCTAGGTTCATTGGGCCATATACAGTGTTGAAGCGAGTGGGACCGGTAGCTTATCAACTCGAGTTGCCGGCAGAGTTGAGTCAGATTCATGACGTCTTCCATGTGTCAATGCTTAGGCGATATCGGTCAGATCCATCGCACGTTGTGCCTGTGGCAGAGATTGAGGTTAATTTAGACTTATCTTTCGAGGAGGAGCCAGTGCAGATCTTAGATCGTGATGTCAAGGTTTTACGTAGGAAGTCAGTACCTTTGGTGAAAGTGCTATGGCGAAACCATGGTACGGAGGAAGCGACATGGGAACCCGAGGATTTGATGCAGCAGCAATACCCCCACCTCTTTTGATCAGGTAATTTCGAGGCCGAAATTATTTTTAAGGGGGGTAGAACTGTAACATCCTAACATAGGGGCTATTTATGTTTGAATTATTTTGCTTGTGTTTGGATTGCTATGATATTATTTATAGTGGAATAAGACTTAATTAGGGGTCTTGAGTAGGCTTCGATTAGTAGAAAATTTATATGTGAAGCTTTAAAGATAGAGAGCTTTAGTAAGTAGGAGTTACAAGGTTAAATGAGGGAAATATTGTCATTAAAAAGGCCTTGGAAAAGTGGCAAAGGGAGGCCACTTAGGTGCTAGAGTTGACGCCATAAGGAGCAAGGGGGAACCTATGTTCGAGTCACGAATTTTCCCTTTTTGATCTTTATTTTGGACGGCAATAAGGGGAGGGAATTTCTCAATTTTAAACTTTGGGATAATAAGGAAAGTATGAGAATATTATTTGGCTTTAAATGGATTTTATTTGATTAATCTTGAAAAGTTGCCAAAGAGGAAATTTAGGGATGTGATTTATTCAAATTAAATTTGAATATTTCAAATGAATGGCTTAGAGTAAATTTGGGAAGTTGCCAAATTTTGAATTCCTTGGAGAGGAGTGGACGGCAAGCATAGGGAGGGGGAGAAACCGAATTTTCTTAGCTTTTCTTCATAATTTCGGCTAGTCTCCATCTTTTTGTTTTTCCTTTTTCATTCTCTCAAAACCAAAAATCCTTCTCTTCTTCTAAAACCTTGGCCGAATCTCCTATACCTTAATCTCCTATCTATTTCTTTCTTTTCTCTTCTCAAACCCTTAGCCGAAACTCTTATTTCATTTTCTTACTCCCTCTCTTTCCATACAAAGCCGAACCTTGGTTGATTGTGTTGAACAATCATAGCCGAATCTACTCCCTTGGTGTGCCAAAATTTCCTTCTCCTATTTTGTGTAGCCTTGGCCGAATATCTTAGCAAGGGTGCCTCTTCTACTTTTTCCTCCAATCGATTCTAAGGTGAGTGTCCAAGGCCGAATGCCTTTTCTTTGGTTCTCTTGTTCTTGTCGACTTCTAAAAGGGTAAGAACCGATTTCGGTATTGGATTGCAAGTGTGAATCGACTGATTTGGAATCGGTTTGTTGTAGGGCCTTCAAAGTGTTGGAAGCAATCTAGTAAAGCCGTCACCTTTGATTTATTGGTTGGTAAGTGGTGGTAAGAATGTGTTAGTAGTTTAATCTCTTTAGTATTCGTTTAAGCTGAAGGCTATTAACTTGTGATTGCCAATTTAGGGAAGCAAAAGCGCTTGGGGAGTGGTGGCTAGTATTCAAAGGCATTTGGGTAAGGTTTCGGGTTCACAAGGAACCCTTTGCAATAAATTTTTGGTTTGGCCGAATAGGCCATGGCACTAATCTTGTGTTTGACCGAATATAGGGCAAGGATATTGTGGGTAGCCGATTTGGTTCTTCGGGATTTAAGGCTTTCGTTAATTTCAGGTGTGTGTATACACACTTTATGATTAATAAACTGTGCTAAATATTTGTGTATGCTAAATCTGGTTCATGTAGCTTTGGATTTAATACCATAACGGTATAAGCGATGATTCAGGTAAGTTCCTGACAGTATGAGTTTTCTATTGATGCTTTTGGGAAGCATGGCATATTTGATATATGTGATTTAAATATATGTTGGCATAAACTCTGTTATATAATTGATTGATGTGGGTTGATGAGAGGAGGGGGCAGTGATGTTTGTGTCGACGGACACCAGTGGTTTGGTACCACATTGTGACTACGGTCACCAGAGGTTTGGCACCTCATAGCGTCTCGTCCCTGTAGCTTAGCACCACCGTGGGTTGGACCCACTTTGAGATATGGGATTGACGCCAATGATTTGGTATCACACGATGGGTTGGCCCCATCATTTGATTTGTGACTTCGGGTCACCAGTGGTTTGGCACCACAATATGACGGATTTCGTGACTATACGTCACCAGTGGTTTGGCACCACCAGTGGTTTGGTACCACACGGGGTAGAGAAAGGCGTTCGGATGGCTAGGTTGGGTGCATATTAAACTTGTGCATATTAAATTAATTATGATTTGTGTATGATGTTACATTAAACCGGGATAAAGGGTTACACATTGGGTCTTGATGACTCACCTTTTTCCTTTAACATTTTCAGGTGACTCGTAGCTGCGGATAAGGAGCCGGATGGACTCGAGGTGGCCATGAAATGAAAATGTGGACTAGTTGGATTTTTGAACTATTTTTATTTTATTATGGGTTTGATTTATTTAAGTTGTAATAAGGCCTCCTAATATTGCACTTGGATTATTTTTCATGTTTTGAATAATTTGCTTAAACTACTTCATGATATTAAAATGAGTACACATGTTTTCTCAAATTAAAACGCAAAATGTTTTATTGTGCCATCGGGTACACTTGAATCTGTAACAACCTGACCTAACATATTTTTAAACAACACTAAGTAAATTTTTTCTTCTTACACCTCAAAATTTTTAAAACAAGACAATATCTTTTATCAAAAATTTAAATTGGCTCAAAGGGATTTTCAAAATGTTTTTCTCTGTAGCATACCAAATTCGGTCGTAATGTTTGGGCCGGGTTTTGGGTGTTACATACATCTTCAATTTTGCCTTCTGGATGCGCTAAGGATCGATATGCTAGTTGAAGTGTAACCGTAGTATGTCTAACTTCACCTATCCCCAACTTTCTAAATATTGACATAGGCATCATGTTAATACTCGTACCTAAGTCACATAATGCCTTACCACAATAGGTTGCTCCAATATTGCACGGTATGATAAAACATCCAGGATCCTTCAATTTTAGGGGTAGTTTGTCTTGAAGATATGCACTGCATTCTTCGTCAGGGCTACCGTTTCAAATTCTCCAAGTCTTCGTTTCTTAGACAGGATATCTTTCATTAACTTAACATAATTCGGCATTTGCTCAAGTGCTTCAACCAACGGGATGTTGATGTGAAGTTGCTAAGTACGTTAAGGAACTTCTTGAATTGAATCTCCTAACTCTGCTTCAAAAGTCTTTGAGGGTAGGGTGGTGATGGTTTCTTTGCTGGAACTGGTAATGGTTGATTCATCTTTTGTGGTAATTCTACATCTAACGGAGTTGTTAGTTGATCAGATTTAGCTGGTTCTGAGGTTGCCTTGTCGGGTTTTGCAGATCCTAGTTCTTGTGAAACTGGAATTTCAACACTCGGTTGAACTTCCTCTGAGTCTTGAGCCTCAGCTTGCTCATTTTCAGCTTCAATGGTATTGGGCTCTACCATCTTTCCACTCCTCAATGTCAACGCTTTGCAGTGCTCCTTTCCCGAATTTCTCAGATTTTCCGTATCACTAGGTAAGGTACCCTATGGTCGGTTCCTAAGTTCAGTTGCAAGCTGGCTCATTTGGTTTTCCAGATTCTTCAATGTAGCTGCTTGGCTTTGGATTAAGGAATCATTCTTTGCCATGTATGCCTTCAGCAAACTCTCCAAGCTATTGGATGCTTCAGCTTAAACTGGTTTCTGAACTTGTTGAGGGAAACTAGGCAGCTGGGTTGGGTGTAAGTGTTACTGGTTCCAGCCCCTTGGTTACTCTAGGAAAAATTCGGGTGGTTTCTCCACGATGGGTTATAAAAATTGGATTGCAGCCCTTTCCTTCCTCAATTTTGGTTCTAATTACCCATGTAGTATACAGATTCTGGGTTCGATAGACATTCTTCAAACAAATGTCCTTCCCCGCAATAGACACAGGCTATATTCTCAAATTGATTAGGTGACTGTACTGCAAAACTATTAGAACCATTAGTAGCAAGATTTTTAAGCATTGAGGATATTGATGATACCTGATATACGAGTGAAGTAAGAGCGTCTACTTCATGTATTCCAGTGACTCGTCTTCCTGACGTTGCTCGACTGGTTGGCCATTGATAGTTGTTGCTGGCGATCCTCTCGATAATTTCATAAGCCTCATTATAAGACTTAGAAAGGAGAGCACCATTAGCAGAAGCGTCCACTACTATCCTCGTATGAGTGTTGAGACCATTGTAAAACGTCTCAAGTTGGATACAATGTGGAATTCCATGATGAGGGCACTTTCATAATAACTCTTTAAATCTTTCCCATGCCTCATACAAGGATTCGTCATCCATTTGTTGGAATGCAGTGATCTCGTTCCTCAACTTAGCATTCTTGCTAGGCGGGAAATACTTCATAAGAAATCTCTCTGCTAACTCTTGCCATGTGGAAATTGAGTTCGGTGGTATTGAGTTCAACCAGGCTCGAGCTCTATCCCTTAGCGAATATGAGAACAACTTTAATCGTAATGCATCTTCAGGTACTCTGGCTAATTTGAAAGAGTCACTCACCTCCATGAATAGTCTCAAGTGCATATGAGGGTCTTCGGTAGGCATTCAACTGAATTTGCCCACTGTCTAAAGCATCTGAAACATGACTGGCTTCAGCTCAAATTGTTGTGTCTCAATTTTGGGCATTCTAATACCCGGATTAAGATCATTGAACACTAGCATGACATATTATCTTAAGGCTCTACACCTATCATCAGCAATAAGGATAGGATTTTGAGCAAGGTTTGCTCCATTTTCTTGATTCATATTCTCGAAATTCATCTCTTCGATCCTCTTTTGATTCGCTTGCCTTCTACGTTGTCGAAAGGTTCGTTCTATCTCAGGGTCTACAGGGAGTAAATCGATAATTCAGTCAATAATCATAAACACCTGAAATATTCATAGAAAAATTAATTAAGTTAAAAATTAAACAGAAAATTAAAGCAAAATGTAAGACTAACAAATTCACAAATAATGGCTTTTGAAAAATAGTCCCCGGCAACGGCGCCAAAAACTTGGAACGATGGAAATATGCAAGTGTACACAATCGCAACAAGTAATAAAGTGACAAGTAAATGTCGAGTTATCGTACCCATAGGGACTATAAAAGAATTATTTATTAAAGTAATTTTAAACACTTTGGTGAAGGAAAAATATTTGGATTTGAGAAATGATTAAAAACTAGAAAACAAAGTAAAATAAAATAAAATAAAGTTCTAATGCACGATTTCAAAAGCTGATTTTAATCAAGATGATATAATTGTGTTGGATTAATTATATTTTCTTACCTTAGAATTATTAAACTTATGCTTATACTTGTTACGAATAAATCACAACAACTCGGTAATTTGCTAACTTATGAACATATTTACAAATAAAAAATCGATTCATCTCTTGTACATATTCCTATGTCAATTCGGCCGATAAGACAGATTTATAAAGGTAAACATGTTATTGCACATACATACTTATTAAATTAAACAATATCTCGCATATTCCTATGTCGATTCAAACGATTAATTCAACCTAATAAGCATATAAAAGACTATGTGAGGTAACAAAGTATCCTTACCTTGAAACAATTTAATCACAATAATCTTGCAAGTTATGCAAGGCATGTGTATCACCAAATACAATGCTAATCTAATCTTCAGCTACCTTAGAAAAATTAAACATGCACTGATTAAGTACTGTGTCCATTAATTACAATTTCAATGCATTTAAATAATTAATTATTTAGTTATCTAAACAATTATAATGCTAGGATAACTTAGGCATGATTTTACTTAATCAAGCATTTTACCGATGTAATATCCGGGATTTAGGGGTTATGCGTTTTAATTCATATTCATGTGGTAGGGTGCTTTGTGTGATGTTTGTATGTGTTTGGGGGCTTCGGGAACCTTGGGGTGTAAGTAGAGGCCTTAGGAAAATATTTGACTTTAAGCCTTTAGGGGAGAGCTAGGAGAGCTAGGCCTTAAGAAAATTTATGTGTGGGTTATGACACAAGGGATCAGGTGTTAATGTGGCAAGGGAGGCGCCACTTAGAGCATAAGGGAGTGACGCCTCAGGGAGCTGGATGGACAGGGTTCGAGCAGCACTGGTAGCATTTTGGCATTTATTTTGCATCAAGGGGAGTGAAGAGTTGGACGACAATCAGACTCTGAAGGGATGAGGGTAGACTTGGTCAAGATATCCGGATAGAAGGTGGACTCATTCAAATGAGTTTGAATGAGAGGAGGGGAGGAAAAAATGGAGAAGAATAAGGGATAGGAGAGGAGGAAGGAGTGGTGGCCGAATGTGGGACTCTTGAGGGATGCATATTCGGTTTTGGGAGCTTTGAGAGGGGGGTGCCATTTTGTGTGCTAGTGTGTGGGGGGGCATCTTCCTATTTCCCTTTTCTTTTAGCTCGTTACTGAATTTGGTCCTCTCTTTTCTCCCTAGTGCCGTCACATATTTTTGATTGGTTGGCCGAAACTTCATAGACCATTAGGGTCACTGGCATCTCATCTTTCTTCTCCTCTATTTGTTTCTTTTAGGCCGAATCTACTTTCCTCTCCCTACCTCTCTTCTTTTTTTCTCTTTTTGTTTAGCCGAAACATCTCTCTCTCATTCCCCCCATTGCCGAAACTCCTTAAACCCCAAACCCCTCTTATTCACTCACTTGTTGAAAGCCGAATGCACCCATTGATCTAGCCGAAATTCTCTAAGTCTTCATCTTTCTCTCATTTTCGTTCTCTACTTCTCCATCTCCATAAAAATCAAACCCTTTCTCTTTATAATTCCCTATAAGCCGAATTTCTATTTGGGTCTCACCATCATACTGTTCTTCTTTCGTTTCTTCAAAACTGAATAGTGCTTTGGCCGAACCTTCTACCCATCGTTCTCTTTTACCTACACTTCTCTTCCATCTCTTTCTCTGTTGCATAGATTTTCAAGGGTGGTTGTTAAGCCGAATCGGGTTAGTTGCGTGGTGGGTTTCGAGATTCTTTGCAGTCAACGTTAAGAGGAGGAGCTTTCGGGATTTGATCGGTTAAGGTATGAGATAATGCTATTCGGCCAAAGGCCATATTTTTAAGTGTTGGTCGATTCTAACTATGGTGTTTTAGGAAGAGTTTGACAGAGGTAAAAGAGGAGTCTTCGGGATTCGGATCTATTTCGGTAAGGGTATTCAGTTAAGTTATAGATGTGATTCGTTTAGATTTTATGTATCGCTTAACCGGGTTTTCTGATTAAGTGATATTCAATGGATGCGAGTACCAGTGGAGGAGAGAAAGGGGTAGTCCCTACCCCTAGATTCAAGAAACGTTCAGTTTCTGCGGTACGGGATTGGCCACCGGGTTGTGGGCCAGCTTCGGAAAGGGATAAGCAAATCGCGGTGATCCCTGCAAGTGAAAGTGTCAGTGAGATCGAGAGTGTTGTTCTCTGTGTTTACAGGTGTGTAACTCCACACTTCTTCCCGACAGATTAATATGACTAAGTATGTGTTAACAAGATTATGAATAACTATGTACCATTCAAGGGTACAGTTCATTCAGGTACGTTACACTAACACCTTGTTAACAATGGTTACATTCATATGTATGAAAGTATGTATATTTCTATATGGTTTGGGTTAAGCATTCAGTATGAGGGTGATAATGTAAAGGGGAAGTGTTCTGGTGGTTTTTACCACATTAATCCGGTGACTCATGTCACAATATTATGTTTCCGGTGACGTTGTCACATTATCCGGTGGCTATGCCACGTATTAAGGGCGATGAGTAGTTGACTGCAGCGACTGCCTTCGATGGTGTGTAGCGGATGGAGGGTCGATTTAGTAATCCCCACTGGTGTGATTGGCAGGTACGGGTGGTGTGTAGAGGTTGGATCACTAGGTGGGTTCGGGTTGCATCATTTATGTATATATATGTGTGATCTATTATGCTATGATACGGGCCAATGGCCAGATTATGATTTCGTATGGGCTTTGCCCAAAATGTTCGTATTAAAGGCTATGATCGGTTGGGAATCTATGTTGGTAGTTGCACATTGAGTCCGTTGACTCACCCTTCGTGGGCTAACATATTGCAGGTGATGCATAGTGCAGTGGACCGGGTCAGCAGAGACTATGTGGTGGCCATGCTCAGCAAATTTCGGGTTTTCTCATGGTTGAACTCTTTTCGTTTTCTTTAGTATGTTTTCTTTCGGGATTTATTTCGGTTTTTAATATGTAATAAGGCCATTACTTAACTGTTTAAATTTTGCGTTTTAAATTTTATTCCCATACGATAATCATCAAACGAGTAATTAAATATTTTTCTCAAAGCAACTTTAACGTTTTACCATTTAACCAAAATTAACGGTTTTTTTTTCAACGAAATGAACTCTAAAATCCGGCAAATCTTTTAATTTATGGAGCAGGAAACGTTTTAACGAAATATTAACTTGAATGGCAATTTGGTTTTAACTTGATAAAAATACAAACCTGTTTTTAAAATCGACTTATTTTATAAAAAAATGAAATCAAAAATTTAAGCTAAGTTTTTCCTCAGGAACATGCTAGATCCGGTCCCGGTTTGTGGGCCGGGTTTGGGGTGTTTCAACCGAGGCCTATAACAGCATAGACATAAATTTAACAAATCAGGAGGACGAAATGCAATCAACCCAACACGAATTAAATTCAAGCTAAGCTGATTAAATTAACCATTCCAACAACATAAATATTCATAGATATGTTCATGATAAAAACAACAAAAATTAAAGAGATAGGGAACAAGAATCAAATCTGGTGGTTTTTTGTGGCTTGACTAGGTTGCTCCGTTCCTCCTTCTTTGTTGTCCTTGCCGATCAAGACTACTATGAACACTAAATTGCTGATCCAAAATGGCTGAAGAAGACCCCTTTCCCAAGAGGAGAAATCGGCACAAGAGCAAGGAACTTTGAATGGGAAAATGAGAGAAAAAGGGAGAGAGGAGAGAAGAGTTGTGAGGGAAGAGATGTGAATGAGGGATGATTTGAATGGGCAGAAAAGGGAGGGTTTATATAGCTAAGGATGGCTGCTAAAAATAGAAAATTTTAGCAGCCAAAGAGCCCCCTCATGGCCGGCCATCCTACATGGCAAAGTTGAGACTTTCAACTTTGCTAAAATTAGCCTGGGGCAAATCTGTAAAGCCTTAATTTAAGGTGGGGTTTGAATGCAATTTGGAAGTCTTCCAAGGGCCTTTTTGCAAGCTCATTTAATAAGCTAAAATACTGATTTGGGTCAGCATTTGAACGGTTCTGAGATGCCCAATTGGTGGCTGGTTTAGTTCGCTCAATTTGGTTCAACTGGGCCCTTTTTCCATAATTAATTAAAATTAATTTATTTAGCCCAAATTAAATTGGGAATAAATTAAAATTAATTATATTATGAATTAATACACATATTTGGACCGTCTTAGGCTGGAAATTATATTGCCTTGTTACTTCGAATTGCTTCTCGGTTTTGTTCTTCTACGGTGTCTGCCTGGTAAATTTTTGCCCTTTGTACGAATCTGTCAAAAATAATCAAAATTCACTAAAAATAATTGTAAAATTGACTAAAAATTAACATGTTCAAATTTTTAATACAATTTAATTATTTTATAAAAATTAATTATTTTATGACAAAAAATTCTATCGAAAATGCATGATTTTAAGTAAAATTAGGTATGAAAAAGTATATAAATCTTTGTGTTTCCAAATACATATCCCCTTATCAAAAACATTCCCCCTTTAGTAAGAAACATTCTCATTCATAGTTTTTGCGTATGTTAGGAACATAAGTCCATATCAGACACTTCCTTAGAAATTTCTTCCACAACATTGGCATCATTAGCTCTAACTTTCTTTGGGATCCTATAGTCAGATGACTTGTGCCCCATCTTATTGCAATTGAAGCATTTTCCTTGAAATTTTTGCTTCTTGGAAATGCCACCTTTTAGTCCCAGTTTAGACCCATTCTGAGGTTGTTTTCCCTTATTGAAGTCTTTCTTGACTTCTATGACGTTTGCCCTAACACCATTGTCATTTGTTGCTTTGTTGAGCCTTTTTCTGTACCTCTGTTGTCTTCTTTAATCTAAAGTCTGGCAATTAAATCTTCCACTGACATTTCTTTTCTATTGTGCTTTAGATAACTCTTAAAGTCATTCCAAGCAGGAGGAAACTTTTCAGTAATGGATGCCACTTGGAAGGATTCATTTATCATCATCCCTTCAGTGAGAATTCCGTGAATGATCAGTTGAAGTTCCTACACTTGATTCACAATGAATTTAGAATCATCATTACAAAATTCAAGAACTTAGCAACTAAAAACGTTTTTAGCTCCAGCATCTTCGGCTTTGTATTTATGGTCCAATGATGTCCATAATTCCTTAGCTATTTTCTTAACACTATACACTTCGTACAGTGCATCCAACAATTCATTTAGGATGTAGTTTCAACACAGGAAATCAAAATGTTTCCAAGCTTCAACAGTAGTGAAAGCTGTAACTTCATCTACCTCGCCCTCTTTAACAGTAGGTGTAACGCCCAAAATTTTAAGTTTTGTATGTATTGGGTTTTGTCATTAAATGTGTTTAGTTTGGGTGGATAAGAGCTTGGTAAATTTGCTTAAGGTCTAGGGTTCTAGCCTTCTTAAGTGTAAGGGGTATTTTGTTTTGTTTTATTAAGGTTGTGGAGGAGTTTAAATTTAATTTGAACTCTTCAGTAGTTATCTGGTTAGTTGTGGGGTGAGGTTGGTGCCTCTTTTCAAGGGGAAAGAGTGTGGGTGGTTATTTTTTTAAAAAAAAAATCCAGCATGTCTTCTTCACGTTTCTTTTTTTTTTTGTTGTTCTTTCTCTCTATTCTTTATTTTTCTTCTCTATTTCCTGGCCGTCGTTTTGTTCATTTCTTTTTAAAATATTACCATCCATTTTACAACTTTGTTACTTCGATTCTTTGCTGATTCATTTTGGGTTGGGTGTTGAGAGTAGTCGTCATCTTTCGTCAGATATTTTTTTGTTTTAGGAATTGTAGTAAATTGGGGGTTTTAGTTTTCTTTAGAATGAAAGGGTCTATTAACTACGTTATTCATTTTAATGCTCGTTTAGGGGAGAACCGTGAGTCGGGTGGTGTTCCTTCAATGGGTTAAGCGTTATGCGGTTGCTGATAGTTGACGGTAAGTGTGCGAATGCGTTGGATGCTATTGTGAGGCTATGTTCTTGAATAATTCTTGTTTGAGTTTCATAAATTTTTATTGAAACTAGGCATTGGAATGTTGATTTTAGCTGTTGGGAATCTCGTGGTTGCATTCGTAGTAAAAATCGAATCAGGTGTGTAACGAGAAACTCAAAAAACAACGATCAGTGAAAGCCAAAATTGGGGCCTGTCGACATCACACGGCTATGTGGTAGACACATAGCCTGCGCCATTTTTTTTCCGTGTGGGCCACACGGGCTAGGCCATTTTGGGTCTGTGAGCCCACACGGGCATGTGGGCCCAAATTTTATAATTTTTCTCTAGGGTTGTACATGTCGCCTCGATCAAATGTGGGCTTTCTGTAGGGTCGGTATGTGTGGTATAAACCTTAAAGCATGAAATCTGTCACTTTATTAGATTGAAATTGATGAAAATACCGTCTACATGAGTATTGTGTAAAATGATATGTATGATCTGTTCTGCTATGTACGAGTATGTTTAGCATCCGTTATACAAGCATCCATGCGATATACGTTCTAGTATTTGTTATTCTATTTTCTCTGATGATCTATTTGTATCTGGCTATAGAGGGTTATGTATTATGAGGAGGAAGTATTCTATGTAAGGCGATATTTCGCCAATATACTGGCAGCAATGTTGCGGCTATTCTGAAAAGTATCATATAAACACTATATGGTGTGTAGAGTTGGGTGGGTGTTTTATACCTTACATGGTGTGTTGGGATGGTCGAAGTTAGTGTGTAGAGGATGGGGGTAGGACTATGCATCTCTGTGTTTGTACGTTTCTGTTATTAATTTGATTCTATAAAAGAGTTATGACTATATCTATTCTATCATGTAATTGAGTCTAGATTTATGTTTCTGTTGAGTTACACACTGAGTTTTAAAACTCGCCTTCTATTTGTCTGATAATTTCAGGTGATCCTTAGACTTAGGCAAGACGGTGCGACGGAAGCTCGGGTGTAAGTTGTAACAGCCCATTTTTCAATGGTGTCGAAAATAGTAGTTTCGGGGCCACCAAATCTGACGAATAAGTTTGAAATTATTATTATTTAATATTTATGAGTCAAATGTGACTTTGAAAAGGTTTTTGGTGATAATTTATGTTATTTAAACTATTTATTAAGTTCGAGTGGTAAGACCTTAAGGTTAAGTGGTTTTAGAAAATGAGGTATGGGACCTCGTTTCTATAAACTGAGCCGTAAATATTTTTATAAATATTTATGGATTGTCATTAAGGTGGTATTAAAGTTTTGTTGGAAAATTTTAACGTTTGGATAATTAATAAATTTAAAAGGACTAAATTTTAAATGGTGCAAAATGTAGTAAATATAACATTTTAGTGATTTAATGCCTTGATTATTAAATTAGAAAGGACCAATGTGATAAATAGTCCTTATTATTGACATTGGATGGCTATGTATTAAAATTATAAAATATTATATGATTTAATGACAAAAGTGTAGATTTTATGAAATTAAAACAAAATTAAAAGAAAAAAAAACTCATTTCTTCTTCATTTTTTCATTTCACCATGCCAAAACACCATGAGAATTCAACTTGGGAGGTTCGACCATTTTTTATTCTTGCATGTAAGCCTATTTTGATTCTGTTTCTTGTAATTTTTATGTTTTTGAGATCATTGCAACTAGGTCCAGCTAGCTCGTACCTTCGATTTTGAAACTGTTAAAGATTGTGAAATTTTCCATTGATGAATCTATGTGATTTTAGAAGTTAAATGATGAATTTGAAATGTTGGTTGATATTTAGAAGTATTTTGTTAAGTGATTTTGATGAATTTTTCGGTTAGGGACTAAATTGTTGAAATAGTAAAAGTACAAGGTTTTGATATGAAATTGTTGCAAAAATGGGCTGAAATGGAGGTTATGAATATTGTTCTAGTGTGAAATTTCAATTAAAATGGTTAATTTGCATGTTTTAGGTTCATGGACTAAATTGAATAAAAGTAAAACTTTAGGGGCAATTTTGTAAAAATGTCAAAAATGACTAAATTGCCATAAAAACATTTTTTACTAGCTAAATTAATAGAAATTATTAATTTAGATCAAGATCGAGTGGAAAATCGAGGAGAATTGAAAATTACCAAAATACCTCTATACTTTGACATTTCTGCAATTTTTCCAGTTAAGTTCGTTATACGATTATTATCAATTGTATTGAATATTTCATACTATTTCATTATTGGTTAAGTGTTAAATGTCATTTAGCTATGTTTTAAGAAATAGAAACGTAACGTTATTCAGGCTTTGTGCCTAGTAGGCTTTGTGCTTGTGTGTTATATTAGGCTTCGAGGTTGGTAGTCTTCGTGCCAATGTATTGTATCAGGTAAGTTGTACTGAAAATATTATTTCCCTTATTCGATGTTATTTCATTTGAGTCAACGGGCATGAATTTTACAAGGATATGGTAAGTGTTCTATATGAACCAAGACTTGTATGTATGAAAGACTTTGAATTAGTGAGTTACATGGAAAATATGTTATGTTGAGATGGATGATAAATCCGATTGAATTATGCTCAAATATAGTGGTTATTTATGTTAAATTCATATGAATTATGCTTAAATGAACTAACATGTGTTATTGATGTGCCAAGCTGTTGGTTGGATTGTATGATGTTTTATTTTGAAGTTATGCATTGAAAAGGTAAGCTTTCACTTGACCTTATGCATATGTTTATGGAAAGGTTAAATGATTCAAATGAAATTTTCACATGGAAATGGATCATCATATGTTTAATCCAAGTGATATATGTATGTGTGCACTAACTCGTGCATTGATGATATTTAGGTTTGCACTAAGCTTGTATTCATGATTGATTTTTATGCCTATGCTTGGTAATATGCAAATGGAACTGTTAAGAAAAGGATGTGAAATAGGAAGTTTAATACTGGGATATAGTGTGATGATAATAAAGAATTGATAAGTTAAATGATGCATTTGTATGTGAGCAAACTATTTATGCTATGGATGAACCTACCTATTTCATGGATAAATACACTAAATCGGAAATTGACAATGTTGTTTTGGCTTATGATAAGTGTAGAAGGCCCAAATTGCCCGAGGCCCATTTTTACAACCCAATGAACCAAATACAAACCCTAGCCCACATCCATTACAGAAGCCCAAAACCAAATCAGAAAAAAACAAAACCCTAGGTCCTCCTTTGCGGCGCCAAACCTACCTTCTGATGCCACCACTGGCCACCACCGCCAGCGCCTCCATCGCCACTTGCGCCGTCACCTGCAAACAATAAAAGAGAAATGACAGAAAGTTTGTAAAAATCGGCTATAAAAGACCGATTTAAACCATTGTAACTGGGGGGAGATGATGAATACAAGATTAGTTTTCAAAATAAAAAAAAAAACAGAGATTCACACAGAAGCAACAATAGCAATAGTGTTTTTAAACACGAAAAAGAACAGAGGTTAAGTATTTAAATAAAGAAAGAAGAAAAAGACAACACGAAATCAGATCGGTAAAAGGTGAAAACATCTCCTTTTTTCTTTTTTCCAATTTTCGAACCTCCGTCCTTCTCCCTTTTTATTTCTTCTACGCACAAATATATATACACATATACATATATTTTTTTAAAAAAAGAGAAAAAAGTAAGATTTTACCTTTTTCGACCACCGTGCGCGGTGGCCGGCAGCGTGCCGACGGCAGTCCCCTCACCTGATTCTGGGTTGTTCCCCAGCAGATTGAGAGAAAAGAAAAGGGGGGCCCTTCTTTTTTGAAAGTAAGCAGTAGAAAATGAAAAAAAAAGAGAGGAAAAATTGACTTTTATAAGCAAGGGAAAGAACGTCGTTTTGAAGGGCCTCCCCAGACGCCAAAACGACGTCGTTTCGGGGAGGCCGACCCGGGACCCGACCCATAGCCGAGGGGATCCGCGTGTTTTTGATTGTTGGGCTATTTATGCCCGTGGTCCCTCTGCTCTTTGCTCCTTCTCAATTGGGTCCTGTTCCATCTTTTGCTTTCTTTTAATTCCCCCTTTTAATTTTACCACGGTTTTATTTTAGTCCCGCATTAAATGCTGCGTTTTGAGAGGGCGGGAAAAATTTCCCTTTGGGTCCCCCATATAATCCGCGCACTTTAAATAGGTCCTTTCCCTTTTATTTTATTTCAAATTTCACCCCAAACTTTCGTTTTAAAAGTAATTTGGCCCCTCTTTTAATTATTTTGCAACTTTATTATTATTATCGTTATATTATTATTACTGTTATTATATTATTATTATTCATATAATGTGTACATTTTATTACTATTGTTATATCTCTTTTATATATATATTTTTATTATTTGTTCACTAAACACCATTATTGCTACTATTATTATTATTTTATTTTTTGCCTATTATTTTATTTTTTACTATTTCTTATTTTTAAGCATCCTATATTATTTTATTATTATCATTACCATTATTTTATTTTTTCTTATTATCATTATTGTTCCATTTATTATTATTATTATTATTATTGTTATTATCATTATTATAAATATATTATTATCACCATTTTTTATATTATTATTACTATCATTATAATTTCTTTATAATGTATATATTTTATATTATTTTGTTTGTTAACTGATATCTCTTTTTTTTTCATTATCATTATTTTATATACTACCATTAGCATTTTAGTTACTATTCGTTTTATCGTTTTTCATTACTTTATTATGACTATTATTATTATCATTGTCTAGGTTATTATTTATCCTATTGTTATTATTATTATAGATATAGTATTATTATTAATATTCTTATCTTACTATTATCACATTATATTTGTCATTACTATTATTTACTATTATTATTGTTACAACTATTTCTATATTATTATCACTACTATTATCTTACTTTAACTATTATTATTATTTCATTATTACTATTATTATTATTATTCATAGTAAAGTTATTTCATCATTATTATTGCTTTTATATATATTATCATATGTCCTTATATATTGATTTAAAATTTATCTTGCTCATTTTATCTTCAATTTCATCTTATTAACGCACCCATCTTTTCATGCGTAACATCGTATTACCATATCATTATTTGTCACATCAATCTTTATACGATTCGTCAAGTCTTATGATAACCAATATTTTGTATTAAAGATTCGAGGGAACTGAGCCCTAATTTACTGGGTTCTGGTTTTTCTCATTTAATCTAAACGACGGAATATCTCCTTTAATATTGCGATAAAGTTTTACGTAAAATAATCGGTCTCGGAGGTTCGAAGTGTTGTACCCTAACTTACTGGACACGATATCTAGATACCCCGAGATAAGTTTTTTAAAATAAAGGCAATACTCCGTATTTGGAATTTCGAGGAATCGAGCCCTAACTTACTGGGTTCCGGTTACCCGTTTGGCAAATAACGGAATATCCTTCTCAAACTTAAAACCGGGTTTTAAAATCAAAAGGCAAGCTCAGTTTCGGGAGCCCAAAGTGTCACACCCTAACTTACTGGGTATGATACTTCATCTCTTCGAAATGAGAAGGTCTTATCATCTATCTCGATTTGTTCAAGTTTTAAAAAAGGATCGTATTTTTGAGTCTTTTCAAATTTTCAACATTAGGACATGATTTTATCAATTAGGTACTGACTTTGGGTGTTACGAGGGTGCTAACCCTTCCTCGTGCGTAATCGACTCCCGAACCCGATTTTTTCTCGAATCCCGAGGACCAAAAACACTGTTTTAGTAAACCAAAACGTTTTATTAATACAAAGGTGATCTGATCGCACCTAATAAAGATCAATGGTGACTCCCGTTTTGTTTTTAAAGTCGACTGCCGTTTTCTTAAAAAAATGGTTACGACAGCTTGGCGACTCTACTGGGGACAAAAAGAGAGTCAAGCCGTAAAATTGATCTTTTCATGTCTTTTTTCAAATTTTAAAATATGACTTGAAAAAAAAAACTATGATCCTTTTATTGCATGTGGTTCTATTTTTACAAAATGTCTCTGCATTACATTGCATGACCATTGTGGTCGCACCCTTAAGTGGAAGTGAGAAGCTACTCCTTCGTGAGGTTTTCACCTCTATGCAAGATAGTGAATCGCTTCCGGGATACATCCGTACATATGTCTTCGTGAGATTTTCGTCTGCGTGCAGCCATAGGGAAATGTATTCCCCTGAACTGAACTCGATCTATATGAGCCTATAATGGGTGAGGATCGAGGAATCTGCTGGTTCGGGTACCTTAACTTTAGAGCTAAACCGCATATGGAAAACTTAAGAACTTACCCTAGGTAGAGCCATAGCAAACCGTAGTAGTTACCCAGATAGGTGTTAGTATATTTTACTTGCTTTATATCTTATTCTGCGGTCCTAATTTGTTGTGTTTATTTTTGTGCATGTCATTTCATATTCTAAGGGGTATCGATTCACGGTCAGTTTCTAAGTTAGAAAGCTGGTTATGGAGAACGAATTCTTTGATAAAATGGAAGACAATGCAGCCATCCGTAAGTGGTCAGAACAAACACAATTAGAGAATGGGGATACTCTAGCTGAGGGGCACACATCAAAATTATGGGATTACACTCGCATCAGTGTAACGCAGAACGATCTTCAGGAATTAAGGGAGATATGGGATCAGTGGAGCGACGCGACCAAGCAGTTGTTTTACAGTAGCTATGGGGACTTGCCGTACTTGCTAGATATTCAGGTGGACAGACATTTATTTCGAGCTATTACTCAATATTGGAATCCTGCGGATAGTTGCTTTACTCTCGGAAGGGTCGATTTGGTGCCTACGGTAGAGGAGTAAACAACTTTGTTGCGATGTCCTAAGATTCAAATTGATAAAGCTTACTCAAGGGCTGCTAGTGTTCTGACCTTTCTGAGAAAGTTGATGGGCATTACAGGGATGAGTGAACAGTGGCTCATAGCTAGAATCAAGCAAAAAGGTGAGTGTAAGTGCATCCCTTGGAATGTTTTAAAAGATTTGATTTTAGTACATTCGGATATGAAGAAGAAGATAGATGTTTTTGCTTTGAGTATATACGGGTTAGTGATTTTCCCTAGAGCATTGGGATATGTGGATGAAGTTATCTCAGATTTTTTTATCGACTTGATAAACAAGTCACACCTGTTCCCGCAGTTTTGGCTGAGACATTCCGATCGCTGAATGCATGTATGAGAGCTGGCAAAGGTAGATTCATAGGATGTGCTCAGATGTTGTTGGCTTGGTTCCACAGTCATTTTTGGAAGGTGGATAAGGTTTCCTATCGGGACTTCTCAGAAAATTATTCCCCATTAAAGGAGATAGTGGCTACCTCGAGGAGAGATGACATATCAGAGGAAAATTGGACAGTGCTTCTATGCAATCTTCAAGACGAGGACATTGAGTGGAGAGCTCCTTGGGCGGGAATTTTGATTGGGTCCCTCTACTTGGAATTTGGGGAGCCATTGGATATGCACCATTACTTGTACTGAGACAATTCAGATCAAGGCAGTTCATACCAACTACACATGGGTTGGCTCAAAGTGAGTTTTCGTATAAAGGAGAGAGCTACAAGAAAAGGGTTAAAGAGATCTCCAACGCTTGGAACCGGACTCGTCGCATGAAGAGAATGGATGTAAGCCCGATGATGACCCTAGAATATAGTGGATGGTTGAGTAGAAGAGTCAATGACAATCTCCCTATGCCAAGCCTAGAAGGTGCTCGATCGATCGAAGAATATTTGCGAGAAGTCCCATTAGAGTTAAAGATGATAAAACAAGATTTCGAAAGGAGGAATTCGGAGCTCAGAAACAGGATAGAGAAGCTAGAACAAGAAAAGGTGTACTTGAGGCTAGATGTCGATGTTCAGAAATCAGAGGTTGAGAAAATAAGAAAGGAAAAGTGGAAGATAGAGGAAGATCGAGATAGTTTGAAGGTAGAATATAAGAGGATACGTCTGACAATGAAAAATGCGGGATTGGGAAAGACTTCGGAACAGTGGCAACGGGAGATTCGAGAGGAAAAGGCCAAAGTTAACTGTTGGGAGAGGAAGTTTCAAGAGATGCAAGCGCGAAACAAGGCCCTAGAGAAGAATTTGGCAGAAAGCCAAAATGAGAAAAAGCAGTTTAAAAGTTAGAGTGGCTGAACTTGGACGGTCTCTTCATCACTATCGAAGTCGTAATGCTGAAGTCGAGCTAAAATCAAGTCTGAACAAAATCGAGAAAATGAAGGGTAGGATTGAAGAATTAGAATCAGCATTGCATAGTTGTGAACTTCGGATTGAACTTCTTAAAACGAGAGAAGGACGTTGGGAGGAAGAGCTTCACCATTCTCATGATCAAATTAGAAATCGAGATTACCTCATGGGTGAAGCAATAGTTCAGATTCGAGAGGTAGCTGATCACCTATAGACTTTGGCAGCAGAGGCTGATATATTGAGTATGAAATATGAGCTATAGTCGGGTCATAGTCAAGAGCTAACCACTTTGCTTGGGAAAATGAAAACCTTAGGCCTTAGGGCGAAAGCATATTTGTAGTCCGCGTTATGTAAAAGATTTTGTTTTCTAATAAAGTTTTCTAAAATGAAGTTGAACCTGAATCGATGCCTTCTTTTTTGCATTCATGCATTTGCATTACATCATATCATATGCATTTAAGTCCATAAAGAAAGCCTAATTAGTTGAAATTATCAGAAAGAGAGAGAGAGAAAAGAGAAGGAAAAATCTGGAAGCTGAACATTGTTACGGTACACGACACAAAATGAAAATAATGGATCAAAGACTAGACAGATTAGAGCAGATGCAAAAAGACATACAGGATCAAATGCAAGAGTGATTAGCCAAAATACAACAAGACATGATGGAACAGATGCAAGAATCCCAAAATAATATGATAAGCCAGCTAGCGCAATTGATGGCTAAAGAACGTGAAAAAGGAAAGGGCATCGCTGTTAGTGAAGAACTTCCCCACCCTCCGGGTTTTACCCCAACAAACACCCAAGCACAACCAGATATGTACCCCCAAAGGACGCCTGTCACCATCAGGCCTCAGTATCAGACTGATACCGTGATACCGGCACACTTTCCGACAGGCTCGGGTTCTAACCCAGGAGATGGTCTAGCTAACCCTATGGTCCCTGATCTTGATGAAATGGCAGAAGTAGACAGGGCAAGAGTGGACTTGCCAAGGCAACTCGAGGACCGTTGCAAGTGGTTAGAAGAGAAGTTTAGAGAAATGGAGACTGCTGACCGCCGTTACGGAGTAGGCACTAAGGATTTAAGTTTGGTTTCAGACTTGGTACTTCCGCCAAAGTTTAAAATTCCAGATTTTGAGAAGTACAATGGGACCAGTTGTCCCGAAGTGCACATCACGATGTTCTGTCGACGGATGGCAGGACATGTTAATAATGACCAATTACTGATTCACTGCTTTTAGGATAGTCTAGTCGGGTCTGCGGCCAGGTGGTACAATTAGCTCAGTCGTGCCCAGATTAATACATGGAAGGACCTGGCACAGGCCTTCATGAAACAATACGGTCACGTGGCAGACATAACGCCTGATAGGATCACACTGCAAAATATGGAGAAAAAGCCGAGCGAGAGCTTCAGACAATACGCGCAAAGATGGAGGGAAGTTGCCATGCAAGTTCAACCACCTCTCTTAGAGAAGGAAACTACCATGCTTTTCATCAACACCCTGAAAGCTCCATTCATCACCCATATGATAGGGAGTACCACCAAGAGCTTTGCCGATATAGTAATGGCAGGAGAAATGATTGAAAATGCCATAAGGGGTGGCGAGATTGAAGTAGGGGAAAATGCTAGAAGGGCTGCTCCTAGGAAAAAGGACAGTGAGGTGAATAATATGAGTACATACAATAAAGGGTACTTGAAGGCAATCACTGTTAGCCAGCCAAAGGTGGTTACAGCCGGGCAGCAAGGGTCAGTGAGATAGGAATCAGGCATCAGACAGAATTCTGAAAAGCTCCAATTTAAGCCAGTCCCCGAACGTATAAAGATCTATACCAAAATTTATTTAATGAGCACATCGTGTCCCTATTTTATCTATAGCCATTGCAGCCCCCATACCCTAAATGGTATGACTCAGACGCTCATTATGATTACCATGCAGGAATAGCGGGGCATTTAATAGAAAACTGCACTGCCTTCAAACAGGTAGTCGAGAGGCTAATCAAGATGGGGGTTGTAAAGCTTGATGATACACCCAGTGCGGAGAACCCATTACCCAGTCATGGGGATAAGGGGATAAATGAGATCGGTGAAAAGGTCACGAGAAATATCAAGGGGGATATCTCAGAGGTGAACACCTCGTTGAGAATAGTTTGGAGCGAAATGGTGAGAAGAGGATTGATAGAATCAGATTCTGTGAAAGGGTGTGGAAGAACAAGGAACTACTGCGAATTCCACAAAGCAGAGGGGCATGAAATCCAGGAATGTGTTGAGTTTAGGAACTTGGTACAAAGCCTTATGGACAACAAGGAATTGGAATTTTACGATGAAGGCTTAGAGAGAGGAAATATACATGTAATCGAAGGAGAATTGACGAAGCAAGAAGTCAATTATCCAAGGATCATTATCTCCCGACCAAGAAACACGGAAGGCGGAGCACAAGTGGTGCCAAAAGTTGTAAACTAAAAACCTATTTCCTTTCCTTACAAGGATAACAAAAGGGTACATTGGAATTACAACTGTAATATGACAATACCAGGAGTGAAAAGCTCAGTTATCACTTCTGAGGAGGTCCAAAATGAAGGGTTTTATACACGTAGTGGGAAGCGTTACGATCCGGGAACTGTTAGAGCTGAACCAGTGAAATCAAAGACTGTGGCAGTTGAGCGAGAGAAAGGACCTGAGGCCCTTATCAATGAACCTATGAAGGAGGAAGAGGCTAAAGAATTTTTGAAATTCTTGAAGCACAGTGAGTACAGCGTGGTGGAACAATTACGCAAACAATCGGCTCGCATATCTGTGCTAGCCTTGCTTTTAAGTTCAGAAGTGCATCGCGAAGGCTGATGAAAGTATTGAATGAAACTTATGTTACTAAGGATATATCTGTCAATAAATTAGATCATTTGGTTAGTAACATAAGTGCTGACAATTTCATTTACTTCAATGATAATGAAATCCCACCGGGGGGCATGGGATCAACAAAGGCTTTACACATCACTACTCGTTGTAAGGGATACATTCTGCCGAGTGTGTTAATTAACAATGGATCGGCCTTGAAAGTCTTACTATTGTCTACACTAAAGAGGTTGCCTATAGACAGTTTTCACATGAAAGCATGCCATAACATAGTGAGAGCATTTGACGGCACTGAAAGAAGAGTGATGGGAAGAATGGACGTACCATTATTGATCGGGCCTAACACATATGAAGTGGATTTTCTGGTGATGGATATCAAGCCCTCCTACAACTGCTTGTTGGGAAGACCCTGGATTCATTCGGCAGGGTCAGTGCCCTCATCGCTGCACCAAAAACTGAAATTGGTAACAGAGAATCGGCCGGTAACTATAAACGCAGAAGAAGGTATCATAGCGATTGTTACCAATGAGCCACCATATTTAGAGACAAATGAGGAGACCATTGAATGTTCCTTCTGATCTTTAGAGTTTGTAAATCCAACGTTCATTTTAGAAGGAAATGAAGTTCCAGTGCCTAAGATGTCCAAAACCACGAGGATGGGCTTACAAATGATGGTAGGGAAAGGAGCCCTACCAGGAAAAGGATTGGGCAGACATCTCTAAGGGGAAGTTCAAGTTCCAATATTGAAAGAGAAGAGAGACCGTTTTGGCTTGGGTTTCAAGCCAGATGCTAAACAAATGAAGAAGGAAATAGAGAAAAAGCAAGAGAGGAGAAGGGCACGATTGAATGGGGAAGACATCAAGTGGGAATCGATGACATTCCCCCACATATCCCAAACCTTCGTATCAGGAGGGATAATCCACTCGGAGAGAGGATTACCGAAAAATGAAAATCCTCACATCAATGCCATACACGATGAAGAAGCCGAGCAAGAAAACATGTTGGGCATTAGCCCGTATGAACCTGGAAGCGTTTTGGACAATTGGACTGCAGAGGAATTTCCTGTAGTTTTTAGAGATTATACAGAGTAATATTCAGAACGCTCTTGTTATTTTTAAGCCTAGAAACAATAAGACTTCTTTTGTGAAATAGGCTCATGTTCGAATATTTTGTTTCAATGAAATACATCTTTAATGACCAATTTTGGCAAACATTCTCATTTTTTATTATTTTATTATTCCCATTCATATCATGTGAATAGTTGTCCTCAAAATTCATTTGTTCTTTGTACATCTTTTGGTGTCCATCACAGGTCCCTAAACATCAATGATATGAGCAACGATACTACAGACCCAGAGGTCCATTTTGAGCAAGACATGTGTTTAAAGGAATCTCAGGATTTTGAAGGTGACAGAAATTGTGACTTGCCTCCAGATTTGTTGAGAATGGTAAAGCAAGAGAAGAAACAAATTTTACCCCATGAAGAGGAAGTAGAGAACATAGCCTTAGAGGAAGGAAAGGTGGTGAAAATTGGAACGCGCATAGCAGAGGAGACAAAACAAGACCTTGTTGAGTTGCTACAGGAATTCAAGGACGTCTTTGCATGGTCATACCAAGACATGCCTAGTCTAAGTACTGATATTGTAGTGCATCACCTTCCCATAAGAGAAGAATGCAAGCCAGTGCAGCAAAAGCTACGAAGGATGAGGCCTGACGTAGTGTTGAAAATAAAAGAGGAAGTCAAGAAACAGTTTAATGCTGGCTTTCTACAGGTGGTCAAATACTTAGAGTGGGTCGCTAATATTGTTCCTGTCCCTAAGAAAGATGGAAAAGTCCGGATGTGTGTAGACTATAGGGACTTAAATAAAGTCAGCCCAAAGGACAATTTCCCTTTGCCTCATATTAACACGTTGGTGGATAATACGATGGGATACTCATTGTTTTCTTTCATGGATGGTTTTTTCGGATACAATCAGATCAAGATGCACCCTGAAGATATGGAGAAAACCACTTTCATAACGTTGTGGGGTACCTTTTGCTATAAAGTAATGCCATTTGGGCTAAAGAATGCAGGGGCAACATATCAAAGGGCCATGGTAACTTTATTCCATGACATGATGCACAAAGAGATTGAGGTATATGTTGATGATATGATCGCCAAATCTCTAACAGAAAAGGAACACATTGAGATTTTGAAGAAATTGTTCTTGAGGTTGAGGAAATTTCAAATGAAGCTCAACCCAGCCAAGTGTACTTTCGGAGCTCGGTCAGGAAAATTACTGGGTTTTGTAGTCAGCGAAAGAGGAATCGAAGTTGACTCAAGTAAAGTCAAAGCAATACAAGAGTTGCCTCTGCCGCGCACTCAAAAGGAAGTTCGAGGCTTTCTTGAAAGATTGAATTACATTGCTCGATTTATTTCACAGTTAACTGAGAAATGTGATCCCATATTTCGCCTTCTCAAGAAACACAACCAAAGTGTATGGGATGACGAATGTCAGAAAGCTTTTGACAAAGTCAAACAATATCTGTCAAATGCACCAGTACTATCTCCGCCTAATCCAGATAGACCATTGATACTGTACTTATCACTGTTCGATAACTCCACGGGATGTATGCTTGGTCAACATGATGAGTCAGGAAGAAAAGCAAAGGCTATATACTATCTCAGTAAAAAGTTCACTGAATGTGAAATGAGATATTCGTTGATTGAAAAATTGTGTTGCGTTTTGGTTTGGACAACCCGAAGACTAAGGCAGTATATGCTATATCATACAACCCGATTAATTTCGAAGCTTGATCAATTGAAGTATATGATGGAGTCAACTGCCTTGAATGGAAGAATGGCAGGGTGGCAGATTTTGCTGTCTGAATTTGATATAGTTTATGTAAACTAAAAGGCTATAAAAGGGAGTGCAATAGCAGAATTTCTGGCTAGCAGAGCTTTAGAGGATTATGAACCTTTGAGCTTTGATTTCCCCAATGAGGAGTTGATGTATGTGGCAAATACTAAAGAATGTCCGTGGAAGTTAAACTTTGACGGGGCATCCAACGCTGTGGGAAATGGAATTGGGGCAATCTTGGTATCCCCTAATGGTGATCATTATCCATTTACATGCAAATTGGATTTTGATTGCACAAACAACATGGCACGAAGCATGTATCATGGGAATTCGAGCAGCCATAGAGTGTAAGATCAGAGTGTTAGAAGTATATGGAGATTCTGCACTGGTGATTTACCAGCTTAAAGGAGAATGGGAGACGAGAGATCCCAAACTGATCGATTATTGAAAGATAGTTTTGGGATTGATTAAGGAGTTCGACCACATCACCTTTAATTATCTCCCACGTGATGAAAATCAGATGGCAGATGCATTAGCAACTTTGGCTTCTATGATCAAAGTAAACAGACCACAAGATATAAGACCCATTCAGATGAGTATTCTCGAAGTTCCTATTCATTATTATAATGTGGAAGAGGAGGAAAGAGATGATCACCCTTGGTATCATGATGTGTTGCGATACATAAAAAATCGTGAATACCCAGAGCATGCAACTGAGAATGAGAAAAGAACACTAAGAAGATTGGCCTCTGAATATGTTTTAGATGGGGATATCTTGTATAAAAAGAGAAAAGATCAAGTATTACTAAGGTGCGTTGATGCTGTAGAGGCTAGGAAAATCTTAGAGGAAGTTCATGAGGGCGTTTGTGGAATACACGCTAATGGGTTCACATGGCCAGACAGATAATGAGATTTGGATATTATTGGTCCACCATGGAAGGAGGTTGTATCAGCTATGCCAAGAGATGTCATAAATGCCAGATTTATGGAGACAAAATTCATGTACCTCTATCATATTTGCATGTTATGACTTCCCCATGGCCTTTTTCCATGTGGGGCATGGATGTTATTGGACCAATCTCACCGAAAGCTTCAAATGGGCATCGGTTCATCTTTCTGGTCATTAACTACTTCACGAAATGGGTAGGGGCAGCATCATATGCTAGCGTCACTAAGTCAGCAGTTAGTCAGTTTTTAAAGAAGGAGATCATTTGTCGATATGGAATGCCTGAGAGGATCATATCAGACAATGCATTGAACTTGAAAAACAGCACGATAGCAGAAGTTTGTAGTCAATTCAACATCAAACACCACAACTCATCTCCGTATCGTCCAAAAATGAATGGGGCAGTGGAAGCGGCCAATAAAAACATCAAGAAGATATTGGGGAAGATGACTGAGACTTATAGGGATTGGCATGAGAAATTACCATTTGCACTCTATGCTTACCGAACGTCTGTCAGAACCTCTACTGGGGTAACACCTTTCTCCTTGGTCTATGGGATGGAGGCAATTCTACCTATTGAAGTGGAAATACCTTCTCTTCGAGTTTTGTCAGAAATAAAGCTGGATGAAGCTGAATGGATCCAGGCTCGATATGATCAGTTGAACTTAATTGAAGAAAAGAGGCTAAGGGCTATTCGTCACGGTCAGATGTACCAAAAACGAATGATGCGAGCCTATAACAAAAGAGTTCGCCCAAGAGAATTTCATGAGGGGGACCTTGTATTGAAAAAGATTCTTCCTATACAAAAGGATTACAGAGGAAAATGGATGCCGAATTGGGAAGGACCATATGTGGTGAAGAAAGCTTTCTCTAGAGGTGCACTGATCCTGACTGAAATGGACGGGAAAAGCTTACCCAATCCCGTGAACTCGGATTCAGTCAAAAAATACTTTTCTTGAGAAGAAGAAGAAGAGGCCAAGGTGAAAACTCGCAAAGGGGACTTTGAGACTTCTTAAAAAAAAAGAGGGAGAGGCCAAGACGAAAACCCGCAAAGGGCGCCTTGAGACCAAAGGGGTTTTGAGTTGAAAACCCAAAAAGGGCGGCTCAAATTTTGAATGGACATGCAGTAATCTTGCTATACTTGAGTCAACAAGAAAGAAAGTATGTTGCATATTGGGGCATCGACAAAGTACTTCGAGTCTTCTAAACACATGTTAAGTTCAAAGCAGTCTGCATGAAGTTTGTATATAGAAGCCCAATCGGCGATATCTAGGGCATCTGATCTTTGTTATATTCATTTTACTATTTTTTGAGTTCTTTTTCTCCACGAAAAAATATGTTCCCAGTCAATTTTCCTCGTACCATTAATAATTCGTTTTAACTCCCTTTTGAAATCAATTTATTGTTACCCATCATTCATAAACATGTTGCATTGAAATAATGATTGATTAACTAATAATTTCACAAAAGAAAAGTTCTAAATATTACTTTGGAAATTTCTAGATAAAACAAGAAATCGAAACAGGACAATTGTTTAGAATTTCCATGTACGTAAATCAGAAATATTTGAAAAAAGAGTCTTAATGAAGACTATTTCTCTGAATTCTTTATCCAATTAAGTGATTGTGACGAAGATAATCAAGGTCATTAGGTCATTCAGAAAATGATACGACGGACCCATTTTTGACGGGAAAAGATTCAAAAACCCTAAATTATAGTGGAATGAATCGAAGTTGAAACAAGTCTTGTATCCTTTAAGCTGCAATAAGGACGAATAGAAAAGGTTTGATTCCTGGGGGGATAGTCAAAATGATACACGACCCGTGTCCCGAGGTTCAAGAGGATTGAGCCCTAAAATTTCCATTGTTTGAGCAAAGAAATGATACTTCAAGGGGAATAAAGATGAAACCTTGATGGATAAATGAGTGATAACACCTTGAATATGAATCATACTCATAACATTTTTGCATCACAGCATGTCTAAATAGGAGCATTTGACTTATTTCAATCATGGCATCCTAATTATTAGGCATAAGCATGTACCCATTCTACAGGTTATGTCTTCAAGAGGACAATGTAGTAAGGTAGATTGAAGATAGCAGGTCTGTTATTCCTGATGTTGCAGGAGCAGATCGAAGATAGCAAGTCTAGCATTCCTGATGTTGCATGAACAGATTGAAGATAGCAGGTCTGGCATTCCTAATGTTGTAGGAGCAGATCGAAGATAGTAAGTCTGGCATTCCTGATGTTGTAGGAGCAGATTTAAGATAGCAGGTCTGGCATTCCTGATGTTGCAGGAGCAGATGGAAGATAGCAAGTCTGGCATTCCTGATGCTGCAGGAGCAGATTGAAGATAGCAAGTCTGACATTCCTGATGTTGCAGGAGCAGATTGAAGATAGCAGGTCTGGCATTCTTGATGTTGCAGGAGCAGATCGAAGATAGCACGTCTGGCATTCCTGATGTTGGAGGAGCAGATCGAGGATAGCAAGTCTGGCATTCCTGATGTTGCAGGAGTAGATGGAAGATAGCAAGTCTGGCATTCCTGATGTTGCAGGAGTAGATGGAAGATAGCAGGTCTGGCATTCCTGATGTTGCAGGAGCAGATTGAAGATAGCAGGTCTGGCATTCTTGATGTTGTAGGAGCAGATTGAAGATAGCAGGTCTGGCATTCCTGATGTTGGAGGAGCAGATCGAGGATAGCAAGTCTGGCATTCCTGATGTTGCAGGAGTAGATGGAAGATAGCAAGTCTGGCATTCCTGATGTTGCAGGAGTAGATGGAAGATAGCAAGTTTGGCATTCCTGATGTTGCAGGAGCAGATTGAAGATAGCAAGTCTGGCATTCCTAATGTTCTAGGAGCAGATTGAAGATAGCAAGTCTGGCATTCCTGATGTTGCAGGAGCAGATTGAAGATAGCAAGTCTGGCATTCCTGATGTTGTAGGAACAGATTGAAGATAGCAGGTCTGGCATTCCTGATGTTGCAGGAGCAAATCGAAGTTAGGAAGTCTGGTATTCCTGATGTTGCAGGAGCATATCGAAGTCATCAAATCTTATCTCCCTGAGTTTGCAGTCGAGCTGACTAAAGCGACAATTCCTATACCTCTGAAGTTGCAGTTGGTGAGATCTACTATAACTACAAATCTCATCTTTTAAGGTTGCAGTGAAGCGGATCGAAGCAACAAGATGCAGTGGACTGGAATGAAGCTACCTGAAGAAAAGGAGCACCAAAGAAGTCAAGACTCAGCAAGACCGGGCAAATTTGGTCCTTCTTCATGTCTTTGCTCTATTCCCGTTGCACGATAATGAGCAAAGAGGGGCAGCTGTAGAAGGCCCAAATTGCCCGGGGCCCATTTTTACAACCCAATGAACCAAATACAAACCCTAGCCCACATCCATTACAGAAGCCCAAAACCAAATCAGAAAAAAAGAAAACCCTAGGTCCTCCATTGCGGCGTCAAACCTACCTTCTGACGCCGCCACTGGACACAACCGCCAGCGCCTCCATTGAAACACCCCAAACCCGGCCCACGAGCCTCGGCCAGATCTGGTATGTTCCTCGAGTAAAAACGGTTCAAATTCATTGGTTCTTTGTAAAACTTTGAGTGATTTCGGGAGAAAACTCGAATTGGGTTGGGTTCAAGTTGAAACTAGTTTTTTGTTGAAATATAAGTTTTTATAAAATTTCATAGTTAAGTTTCAAAACTTTAAGTTAAAAGATATGCCGAATTTGTTTTAGGTCTTATCTTTAAATTAGAAATCATTTTCTTTTAGGTGTCAAAACGTTTAGAGTTCATTCTTAAATAAAATTTACTTAGTCTTTAATTTGATAAAAATTTCGTATCATAAGAAAATGATTATCATGCATGCATAAATTAGTTCATACTATGGCCTTATTACATCAAAAACAAACCCAAAATAAATTTAAAGTACTTAAATAAAATAAAATGTCCCAATGATAAAATTCGTGCTGAGCATGGCCACCACTAAGCTCCTACCGACCCGGTGGGTGAGTCCAACAGACTCAATGTGTACATCCAACACTAAGGCCCAACAGTTTATGGCATACAAAATCATACATACAAATATTCAAACATAGATAATGATGCAAATCCCGAACCCAAGCCTAGTTACCATTCGCTACACATCACCCGTACCAACCTGCACACCGTGGGGACTACTAAGTCAACCCTCCATCCGCTACACACCATCGAAGGCAGTCGCTGCAGTCGACGTGCTCATCGCCCTTATAATTTGTAGCATAGCCACCAGATAATATTTCGTGTCATGAGACACCACATTTAGATAATGTGACCAAAGTCACCACATTCAGATATCGTGGTATAAAACCACCACATTCACTTCCCCTTTCATCATCACCCATATGCCCATGTTATACAAGTCATACATTAACATGCCATGTTCTATATATTCACATTCTTATAGGTGCACATAGGTGCCATAACAAATCAAGTCATACTCATAGTAGGAGTAGGAAAACGTACCTGAGTACTTTGTACCAATGCAAGGTACTTTAGCCTTAATTTTTCACATTCTAATAATCACATTTTAAAACATAACCATAAAGCTATTAAGTATTAGTGTGGGGTACACACCTGATTAACTTAGCGAATTCACTGAAATCCCGAAAAGCCCGATCTACTGATTTAGATCCTTAACCCCTACATTCGGCCAACACTAGAAATTTAATAAAAACCGTTCGGCCACAAAACCAAATCCCAATAGGATTATTGTAATCAAATTCTTACCTTGGTGCTGATTTCACTACTAATCAAATCCCGAAAACTTTGTGTTATTCCTTTCTTCAATAGGCCAATGCTAGATCATTCGACTTGGTTAGTTTTCGGCTTTTAAGTAAATAAGAATTAGATCTTAAATCACTAATAGACCTTGGCCGAATGTACATAAATGCTTACCTTGTGATTTGCAATCCTGAAAACTTGTCACTTGTCTTGAGGAGATGTCGAAATACCTATAGGTACATGTTAGATAAATTTTTAACATTTAATCCCAAGTAAACAACCCTTGGCCGAATGCTATACATGCCTTACCTTAGATCTTAAAAGTCCCGGAATATCCTTCTCCCTTGTAGTCGACAATAGCAGACAAATCCCGAAATTTCTCCTTAAGATTTCGGTCAAAGAATAACAATAGGAGTTAGTCTTTAGATTTCGACAAGCCTAAAAGAAAAGAATAGAAATCGAATTTGATCTTACCCTTATATAGAAGAAATCGACAGCACCTTGCGTAACACCTCAGAGGGATTCGGCTTTGAAGAATACTAGGGAGATTCGGCTTTTGATTGATTTGGAGAAAGAAGAAGAATAGAAGTTTGAGGAGATTCGTCCTATGGAGATGAATAGCAAAAAGGAAGAAAATAAAAAAAACACGAGCTGATTTCTTTGAGAATTTCGGCACAAAAGAAAAGATGAGAAGAGAATAAATTTTTCGGCACAAATCCCCCTTAGTATGGCCGAATGCCTTACTTACTCCCCCTCCTAAATTCGGCTAGCATTCAAACACTAGCTATTCCTTGATTTTCTCCTTATCACTTCATTTAAAATAATAAAAATAATCCACATTTATCTCTTCTTCATCAAAAAAATAATTTAAAAATAAATCCTTTTTTATCACATGCCGTCCATTACTACTCTTCTCTGCTGCAAAATAAAACTTTTATTTTGCTTCCCTTGTAGTTCGAACCCTGGCCCATTAGCACCTGCTTGTGGCGTCACTTGTGTGGGCTTTAAGTGGCGCCTTGCAGCCACTTTACCAAGCTGCTATGTTTGTCATAAATCCCCTACACATTTTCTTAAACTGCTGTTAAGCAGCGCCTTAGCTCCTTGCAATAAAAAAAATAAAAATTCCCCTTATTGCTCCCCTTGTGGCTCGAACACAAGCCCTTTCCCCCTAGCATATGGCGTCACAAGCTAAGGCCCTAAGTGGCGCCTTACAACCACTTTACCAAGCCCATTTGTGTGATATATTTCACCTACAATTTCTCTTAAGGCCACCTTGCTTCATTTCCCTCTTTTAAACTTAAAACTCAATATTTTCTAAGGCATTTCCCCTACATTTCAAGGTTCTAAAAAAATTCACATAACATATTCATAACACATAAGACATGCTATTTCATAAAATTAAGCATAAATGCACAAGCCATAATCTAGGATATTCACGGGTCTGGGTTGTGTGCTGATGCAAGAAGGTAAGGTTGTGGCTTACGCTTCTCGACAGCTGAGGCCACACGAGGTCAACTATCCGACGCATGATTTGGAGCTAGCGGCTGTAGTCTTCGCCTTAAAGATTTGGAGGCACTACTTGTATGGAGAGAGATCAATAGTCTACACCTATCATAAGAGTCTGAAGTATCTCCTGACTCAAAAGGATTTGAATTTGAGGCAGCGTAGATGGGTTGAGTTGCTGAAGGATTATGACTGTTCTATTGAGTATCATCCGGGCAAGGCTAACGTGGTGGCAGACGCGTTAAACCGTAAGGTTGTTTCGGATTTAAGAGCTTTGTTTGCCCATTTGAGCTTGTACGATGATGGGAGTATTTTGGTAGAGCTGCAGGTTAAGCCTACTTGGGTTGAGCAGATCAGGGAGAAACAGTTGTTGGATGAGGTTCTGAGTGCGCGAAGGGTGCAAGTGCAGAATGGTGGTTTGGAGGGTTACAGCTTGTCTAGTGATGAGGTGTTGTGTTTCCAAGGTAAGGCTTGTATGCCTAAGGATGTTGAGCTAAGGCAGAAGATTCTTCAGGACGCACATAGCAGTCCTTATGCTATGCATCCTGGAGGTAGCAAGATGTATAGGGATCTTAGAGAGCAGTTTTGGTGGCCTGGTTTGAAGAAGGAAGTGACAGAGTTTGTTGGGAAGTGTCTGACTTGTCAGCAGGTCAAGGCTGAACATCAGTTGCCGTCGGGTTTGCTTCAGCCTTTAAAGATTCCTCAGTGGAAGTGGGAAAGGATAACCATGGATTTTGTCAGTGGGTTACCGCTTACGCCAAGCAAGAAGGATTCAGTTTGGGTAGTGGTGGATCGTCTGACTAAATCAGCTCACTTTATTCCGGTGAGGGTTGACTTCTCACTGCAGAAGCTAGCGAAGCTGTATGTGACAGAGATAGTGAGGTTGCACGGTGTGCCAGTGTCGATAATCTCGGATAGGGATCCCAGGTTCACGTCAAGGTTCTGGAAAGCATTGCATCAAGCATTGGGTACTCGTTTGGATTTCAGCACGGCTTTTCACCCGCAGTCTGACGGGCAATCAGAAAGGGTTATTCAGATCTTAGAAGATATGCTGAGAGGTTGTGTCCTGGATTTCAGAGATAGTTGGGAGGAGTTTCTACCATTAGCTGAGTTTTCCTACAACAACAGTTACCAAGCGAGCATCAAGATGGCACCGTATGAGGCATTGTATGGTAGGAAGTGTCGCTCACCTACGTGTTGGACGGAGTTAGGTGAACGCCAGTTGTTGGGACCTGAGTTGGTTGCTGAGACAGAAGACAAGGTTAAGTTGATTCAGGCTCGATTAAAGGAAGCTTCGGACCGGCAAAAGTCTTATGCCGATCTTAAGCGGAGAGATATAGAGTTTGCTGTGGGGGAGCGAGTTTTCCTGAAGGTCTCGCCTTGGAAAAAGGTGTTGAGGTTCGGAAGGAAAGGCAAGCTAAGTCCGAGGTTCATTGGGCCGTATAAGGTATTGAGACGAGTTGGGCCAGTAGCGTATCAGCTTGAGTTGCCAGCGGAGCTTAGTCAGATTCATGACGTTTTTCATGTTTCGATGCTTCGGAGGTATCGTTCAGATCCGTCGCATGTGGTAGCAGTGGAAGAGATCGAGGTAAAACCAGACTTGACTATGGAAGAGGAACCTGTGCAGATTCTTGATCGGGATGTGAAGGTTCTGCGTAGGAAGTCTGTGCCTTTGGTTAAGGTACTTTGGCGGAATCATGGCGTAGAAGAAGCGACGTGGGAACCCGAGGATATGATGAGACAGCAGTACCCGCAACTCTTTTGATCAGATAATTTCGAGGCCGAAATTATTTTTAAGGGGGGTAGAACTGTAATATCCCGGGTTAGGGGCTATTTTGTTGCTGCATGTTATTGCATGTGTTTGGTGTGCTGTGTTGCTATTTTGGGTGTTTCAGGGGCTTAATTGTAGGCTAGGAGTGTGCCTGAGTGAATGGGAAAATTTTGGTTTTTGGGTGTTGAGTCAGGGGAGCTGTTGGAGCTGGGGTTTAAGAATTTTATTCGTGGTTTTGTTGCACAAGTGAAGAACTGGCAGAGCGGCAAGGGGGAGCTTGGTATGGCGTCAACTTCAAGGAATGGAGGTCTAATGTTCGAGCTGCAGAGTCCCCTTTTTATCACTCATTTTGGACGGCATAGGAGGAAGGAGTTGGATGGAGTTTAAATTCCCCTTGGACTTGGTCAAGTAGTGACTTGGATGGTGGAGAGTAAAAAGTGGAATGTGACTTGTTCAAACTCATTTGAAATGGGTGGTTGGGAGCTAATAGGGGGATGTGGCCGAATTTGTGGGTGTGGAAGGGGGAGTGTGGACGGTTTGGTAGTGGCAAGTATGGTAGCCGAAATTTTGTTGGGCATCTTTGTGCATAATCGGTCACAAGGAGTCAATTCTTTCTTTCTTTTTGTCATACCAAGCCGAATTCTCTAGTGTCTTCTTTGTCATTTTTCCTTTCTTTGTAAACCGAAAATCAAAACCTCCCTAAGGCTTGCCGAATTTTTGTGTTGTTTTCTCAATACTCTTTGCTAAGCCGAAATCATCATACCTTGTCTCCTAATTTTCATTTCTCCTTTTCCATACCATCTAGCCGAAACTCCATCCTCTAAAAGCTTTTCTCCCATTTCTTCTCTTTTGTTTAATTGTGCTAAAACCGAAATTCTTTCTTCTCCCCTCCTCATAATCCATCCTCTTTTCCAATAATCTTTTCCCTTCTTGAAACTTTGGTAGCCGAATTTTACCTTTTCAAAACACTTTCTTCATCTTTTTCTTTTCAAACCGAAAGCCCCACTCTCTACTCATCGTTTATTTTTGTTCTTTGTTGGAAGCCAAGCCGTCTGTATCCATTTGTTTCTTCATCCCTCTTGGCCGAAAGTCTTCTCACTTTTAGTAGTTTCTTGGTGGCCGAATATCAGTGAAGGGTGGTTTTGGTTGGTTGTTCAATCTTTAAGCAAGGTAAGTGGGGTGGCCGAATGGCCATATTTTGTCTCTCTTGTTCTTGTTTGGTTATGGCTTGGTTAGGGCCGAATATAGTTATTTTGGAAGGGTATTAATCTCTTCGTTGTAGGGTCATTGAAGTGTTGAAGCAAGCAAGAGGAGTTTCTACTCTATTAACCGATTGGTAAGCAGAGGTTGTGGTAAGTGATTGGTATATCATTGATCGTTCAATCTGTTGGTTTTGATTAAGTCAAGATTATTAAGGTTTAATTATTCTCTTTTAGGGGTTGGCCGATTGTCTAAGAGAGTCACTGCTTGATTCGGGTTTGGTAGGAAACCAAATCAAGGATAGAGGTAAGGGTTCGATATCAATCCCTATTGGTTTGTTAGCATTGGCCGAATGTTGTAGATGTCTAACCCCCATGTTTGGCCGATTGTAGGAGTTAGTAATCGAGGGACTTAGATCGTTTTTGTTGGGGTTCTAGACTCGTTTTTACCAGGTGTGTAACTAACACACTTCTGTTTAGTAATATGATTGATAACCTGTGTGATAATTAATGAAACAGTGATGATTGATAGGATACCCTAATGGGTATGATTCTGGACTCGGGTAAGTCAGTATTATTATTATGAGTTTAATGATGATCTATATGTTACCATGACTGTGGATATATGTGTGACATGGGATATGAGATTAGACATATTAGCATGATATGCATGATTGTATGATATGCATGATTACATGAGTATGGTATGTTGATGGGCGATACGAGTGGAGGGAGCAGTGATATTTGTGCTGACGAGCACCAGTGTTTTGGTAACACAACTTTGTGACTTTGGGTCACCAGAGGTTTGGCACCTCCAGAGGTTTGGTACCTCAGCGTCTCGTCCCTGTGGTTAACACCACCGTGGGTTGGCCCACTTGTGAGATACGGGATTGACGCCAGTGATTTGGCATCACACGATGGGTTGGCCCCATCACCAGATTTGTGACTACGGTCACCAGTGCTTTGGTAGCACATTGTGTCTTTGGGACACCAGAGGTTTGGCACCTCATTGCGACTTGTCCCTGTGGTTTGACCACCGTGGGTTGGCCCCACTTGAGATATGGGATCGTCTGCTAGTGATTTGGTATCACACGATGGGTTGGCCCCATCATTGGATTTGTGACTTCGGTCACCAGTGCTTTGGTAGCACAATTGTGTCTTTGGGACACCAGTGGTTTGGCACCACATTGACGGATATTGTGTCTTTGGGACACCAGTGTTTTGGTAACACATTGTGACTATATGTCACCAGTGGTTTGGCACCACCAGTGGTTTGGTACCACACGGGGTAGAAAAGGCGATATGGATGGTTAGGATCGGGTTGCATTAATTATGTTGCTATGTATGATGTGTGTTAGCATGTTGTTTCTTCGGGAGCGGGATTTACACATTGAGTCATTCGACTCACCCTCTCCTTTGACATTTCAGGTGACTCGTAGACGCGGACATGGAGCCGGGATGGACTCGGGGTGCACATGCCATACTTTAATAAAAGTTTGCTCAGACTATTGCATTTGGGTACTTTAGCTTATTTACTTTGGTTTTTATATTGGATTTGTAAAAGGCCTTTAATTTATGTTTTGTGATGTTTATGTTTTAATTAAATTTTAATATGCCTTAACAAAACAAGTTGGTATGAATTTTACTAAAACTTGGAAAGATAATGATTTCAAAATTATAGCGCAATGTGTTTTTAAACCATACCATCGGGTATCAAACTATGTCTTTATAGTAAGCAAATTCAAATGATTTTCAAATCAAACTGGTATTACTTCTAAGTCTAAAAATGTTTTAAGTAACACTAAGAAACTATTAAGGTTTTAAATGGTTTAAACTCATTTTAACCACACATTCTGGTTAAGATTTCAAAATCTCCGGGTTTCCAATACACCATCTGATTTCAAACAAGTCCACTCAAATTGTCTTCAAAATACACTGTGTTTTCACTCGGCTTTAAAACGAAAAATTTAACCTCTCAAAAACCGTTTTCCCCGTAACATACCAGATTCGGGCGTGGGGTCTTGTCCGGGTTTGGGGTGTTACACAACCTTCCGACTTAGGGCATCCGCCACTACATTCGCCTTGCCCGGATGATACTCTATAGAACAATCATAGTCCTTTAGTAACTCCACCCACCTTCGCTATCTCAGGTTCAACTCCTTCTGAGTCAACAGGTACTTAAGACTCTTGTGGTCTGTGTAGATCACTGACTTTTCTCCATAGAGATAGTGCCTCCACACCTTAAGAGCAAAGACTACTGCCGCCAATTCCAAATCATGGGTCGGGTAGTTAACTTCATGTGGCCTTAATTGCCGAGACACATAAGCGACTACTTTCCCATCTTGCATCAGTACGCATCCCAAACCTGTATGAGAAGCGTCACAATACACCACGAAATCCTTTCCTGCCTCCGGCTGAATCAAAACCGGAGCTTTAGTCAAGACCCTCTTAAGCTTCTCAAAGCTCTCCTGTTGCTTATCCGTCCATACAAAAGGTACTTCCTTCCTTAACAACTTTGTCAAAGGCGCGGCTATCGATGAAAACCCTTCCACAAACCTTCTGTAGTAGCCTGCCAAACCCAAGAAACTACGAACCTCAGCCACCGACTTAGGTGGTTTCCAATCTAACACCGCCTCAATCTTCCTAGGATCCACCCTTATTCCTTCTGCAGACACTACGTGTCCTAAGAACGCCACCTCCTTAAGCCAAAATTCACACTTGCTAAATTTGGCATAGAGCTTTTTCTCCCTCAACACTTGCAACACCATCCGGAGATGCTCATCATGCTCCTCTTCAGACTTGGAGTACACTAGGATATCGTCGATGAACACCACGACGAACCGATCCAAGTAGGGTTGAAAAACCCGGTTCATCATATCCATGAATGCAGCTGGGGCATTCGTCAATCCAAACGGCATTACTACAAACTCAAAATGCCCATACCTTGTCCGGAAAGCTGTCTTATGGATATCCACTTCCTTCACCTTAAGCTGATGATATCTAGACCTTAGATCTATCTTCGAGAAAACCGCTGCCCCCTTAAGCTGACCGAACAAGTCGTCAATCCTTGGCAAAGGATACTTGTTCTTGATGGTCAGCTTGTTCAACTGACGATAATCTATGCACATATGCATAGTTCCGTCCTTCTTCTTCACGAACAAGACCGGTGCTCCCCATGGAGACACACTGATTTGAGCCTTGAGCTCAACCAACTCCTTAGGTGCCATTCTGTACGGGGCGATTGACACAGGAGCTGTACCAGGTAGCAAGTCAATTCCAAACTCCACCTCCCTATCCGGGGGTATTTCAGGTAATTCCTCCGGAAAGACATCCACAAATTCCCTTACGGTTCGAACTCTACCAACACCTTCTCCCTTCGTATCCAATGCACTAACGAAAGCCAAGAATGCCTTGCATCCTTTCCGAACCATCTTATTAGCCTTTAGCGCTGAAATTACGTTAGACAAGTAGTTTCTTCTTTTTCCTATCATAACTACCGCCTCATCCTCTGACGTCCTTAACTCCATCCGCTTAGCGGCACAATCCAATATAGCTCGATGCTCCACTAACCAGTCCATACCTAGTATAAGATCGAATTCTCTGAAAGGTAGTTCCATTAAGTCGGCAGAAAATACTACTCCTTGAATTTCTAGAGGCACTTTCCGAAACATCTTATTCACCACTACAGTTTGACCTAGTGGGCTTACTACAGTCATCTCCCTATTAGAAAGTTTAGAGGCTATGCCTAGAGTTTCCACTACTCTACATGCAACATACGAATGGGTCGAGCCCACATCAATCAAAGCAAAATAAAGCTTGCCACAAATAAGGAACGTACCGGTTATGACGTCCGGCGCGTCTCCATCTTCCCTACGGTGAACTGCATATACCAAGCCCGACTGTCTTGCCTCCGTATTACCAGCACCTCTGCCAGGTGTTCCACGTCCTCTTCCAGCACCGTTACCTCGGCCATTCAGACCACGGCCTCGCTGAGGCTGCTGTCCACCTCTACCAGCCTGATTAACATTCTGAGCTACTGGTCGATTCCCATCCGGCCTCATAGGACAGTCCTTAATCATATGGTCCTTTGACCCATACTTAAAATATCCTCCTGTCTTCTTCCAACACTCTCCTAAGTGCTTCTTCCCATATTGATCACAAGTACGATATTGCCCTCCAGTGCTGACCTCACGTCCCATCAACTCTAGGCCTCTTCTGAACATTCCCAGACGATCCTGACGGCCCAAATCCTCTCTTCTGCTTATTTCGATCCGTGTTCTGCCTCACAGCATCCTTAATCCCTTCAGCTACCTTAGCTTTCTCTACTAATGCAGAAAACTCCCGCTCCTGATGTGGAGCGATTAACAACCTCAGGTCATCCCTTAGTCCGTCCTCAAACTGGACACACCGCTCATGCTCCGTAGCTACTACTCCTCGAGCATACCTGCTCAACCTCAGAAATTCAGCTTCGTATTCTGCTACGGACTTGTTCCCTTGGACCAGCCCCAGAAAAGCCTTCCTCTGCGCATCAGTATATCTGGTTCCAACATACTTCTTCTGATATGCCGCCTTAACATATTCCCAAGTAAGATCCTCAGCTGTGGCACCATCCCGAACTGTGAGCCACCATTGATACGCTTCATCGCGTAGCAGCGCCACCATTCCTTTCAGTTTCTCCTCAGGGGTCAGATCCAACTCCTCCATAATTCGTTCCGTCGCCTCTAACCAATACTCAGCAGTACTGGGTGCCACACCAGATACTCCACGAAACACTTCAGCCCCATTGGCTCGGAGTCGCTCGGGTACAGATTTTCGAGCTCCCATATTCCCACCTGCGCCAGCCACCATCTCAAGAACTCGCAGCACAGCCTGCGATACAGCATCATCCCCCGTCTGATCTTGTCGCTCAACACCAACAGCTGGTGGTGGTTGCGGTGGTAACTTATTGTCAGACCCTTAACCCGATCTAACGGGTTCCGACACAGTCATTCTGCCTCGACCACGTCCCCGACGACCACGTCCTCTTTAATCTGATTAAGAAATTTTATGCATTAGTATTTGTTCCACTGATTATCCGTGAAGAAGTTTTATGTAAAGAGTTTAGTAGCAGTTCTTTCGATCAATCAAAGTTTCAAGTTTCCTATCCTAATTCACAGAAAGCACATCCATTCCATACTACCTCCCATACACATTCACTCTTCGAACATTTTTTTGTCTATTCCTATCCCAGGGGTATTTTCGTCATTTGTCCTACAGGGGTATTTTGGTAATTAAATCGAGGTCAATTTGAAAATCTTAATAAATCAGGGCATTTTGAAATTTCAAAACTCCAGGGTATTTTTGAAAGAAATATTTTCCAAATCAAGGTATTGCAAAAATTTTGGAAATCGGGGTTATTTTGGTAATTTCGTAAACTAGGGGTAATTTGGTAAATTTCCAAATCAGGGTATCTTGAATTTTTGCAATAGGGTTTTGGGATACTTTTGCAAAGTAAGAAAATTTTATTGAAATCGGAGGTAATATGGAAATTTTAAAAACCAAGGGCATTTTAGTAATTTTACCACTAGGGGTATTTTTGTAAATTTTCATAAATCGGAAATATTTTAGAAAAATTTATAAAAATAGTTTTTACCAATCAAAAGGTAATTGAGTGATTTTAATACTAGGATTTTTATAAAAACATGGCTAGTCCCTTTCGGGTTTTAGTTATTGGGTTTAGCCCGTGAATAAGTCCTCTTGGTTAGGGTGAACCGTCACTACGTACCAGGTAGGATTCGAGTGGAGAGGAGGTGAGTCACTAGGACTTCTTAAATACCAAGCTCCCACCGAATACAATCCTAGACATGCGCACAATGGTTGCCACACCCTAACTCGGCGACTTAGTCACGGGTTTGTTTAATTAGGCATTTAAGTCTTATGTAATTGTTGGGGTAACTAGTCCTAGGGTTCAAATACTTATCATGCTAATCTACGTTCCATTTCTACCCTTCTACATATCATAAATCACACAAGAGATAGGGGTACTTACCTGGTGGACTTCGGGTTGGAGACTTAGGTGCCATGCCAGAAAACCTGCTTATTTCTCAAAAGTTTTCACAAAATTCTTTTGGGCTTAATTTTGAAAACGTTTTGGGCCTTAAACCCAAGGCCGAGAGTTTAAAACTGGGCTCTGATACCAAGCTGAAACACCCCAAACCCGGCCCACGAGCCTCGGCCAGATCTGGTATGTTCCTCGAGTAAAAACGGTTCAAATTCGTTGGTTCTTTGTAAAACTTTGAGTGATTTCGGAAGAAAACTCGAATTGGGTTGGGTTCAAGTTGAAACTAGTTTATTGTTGAAATATAAGTTTTTATAAAATTTCATAGTTAAGTTTCAAAACTTTAAGTTAAAAGATATGCCGAATTTGTTTTAGGTCTTATCTTTAAATTAGAAATCATTTTCTTTTAGGTTTCAAAACGTTTAGAGTTCATTCTTAAATAAAATTTACTTAGTCTTTAATTTGATAAAAATTTCGTATCATAAGAAAATGATTATCATGCATGCATAAATTAGTTCATACTATGGCCTTATTACATCAAAAACAAACCCAAAATAAATTTAAAGTACTTAAATAAAATAAAATGTCCCAATGATAAAATTCGTGCTGAGCATGGCCACCACTAAGCTCCTGCCGACCCGGTGGGTGAGTCCAACAGACTCAATGTGTACATCCAACACTAAGGCCCAACAGTTTATGGCATACAAAATCATACATACAAATATTCAAACATAGATAATGATGCAAATCCCGAACCCAAGCCTAGTTACCATCCGCTACACATCACCCGTACCAACCTGCACACCGTGGGGACTACTAAGTCAACCCTCCATCCGCTACACACCATCGAAGGCAGTCGCTGCAGTCGACGTGCTCATAGCCCTTATAATTTGTGGCATAGCCACCAGATAATATTTCGTGTCATGAGACACCACATTCAGATAATGTGACCAAAGTCACCACATTCAGATATCGTGGTATAAAACCACCACATTCACTTCCCCTTTCATAATCACCCATATGCCCATGTTATACAAGTCATACATTAACATGCCATGTTCTATATATTCACATTCTTATAGGTGCACATAGGTGCCATAACAAATCAAGTCATACTCATAGTAGGAGTAGGAAAACGTACCTGAGTACTTTGTACCAATGCAAGGTACTTTAGCCTTAATTTTTCACATTCTAATAATCACAATTTAAAACATAACCATAAAGCTATTAAGTATTAGTGTGGGGTACACACCTGATTAACTTAGCGAATTCACTGAAATCTCGAAAAGCCCGATCTAATGATTTAGATCCTTAACTCCTACATCGGCCAACACTAGAAATTTAATAAAAACCATTCGGCCACAAAACCAAATCCCAATAGGATTATTGTAATCAAATTCTTACCTTGGTGTCGATTTCACTACTAATCAAATCTCGAAAACTTTGTGTTATTCCTTCCTTCAATCGGCCAATGCTAGATCATTCGACTTGGTTAGTTTTCGGCTTTTGAGTAAATAAGAATTAGATCTTAAATCACTAATAGACCTTGGCCGAATGTACATAAATGCTTACCTTGTGATTTGGAATCCTGAAAACTTGTCACTTGTCTTGAGGAGATGTCGAAATACCTATAGGTACATGTTAGATAAATTTCTAACATTTAATTCCAAGTAAAAAACCCTTGGCCGAATGCTATACATGCCTTACCTTAGATCTTAAAAGTCCCGGAATATCCTTCTCCCTTGTAGTCGACAATAGCAGACAAATCCCGAAATTTCTCTTTAAGATTTCGGTCAAAGAATAACAATAGGAGTTAGTCTTTAGATTTTGACAAGCCTAAAAGAAAAGAATAGAAATCGAATTTGATCTTACCCTTATATAGAAGAAATCGACAGCACCTTGCCTAACACCTCAGAGGGATTCGGCTTTGAAGAATACTAGGGAGATTCGGCTTTTGATTGATTTGGAGAAAGAAGAAGAACAGAAGTTTGAGGAGATTCGTCCTATGGAGATGAATAGCAAAAAGGAAGAAAATAAAAAAAAAACACGAGCTGATTTCTTTGAGAATTTCGGCACAAAAGAAAAGATGAGAAGAGAATAAATTTTTCGGCACAAATCCCCCTTAGTATGGCCGAATGCCTTACTTACTCCCCCTCCTAAATTCGGCTAGCATTCAAACACTAGCTATTCCTTGATTTTCTCCTTATCACTTCATTTAAAATAATAAAAATAATCCACATTTATCTCTTCTTCATCAAAAAAATAATTTAAAAATAAATCCTTATTTATCTTATGCTTTAGCCGAAATTTCCAAGGAATTTAAGCACATCTTAAACTCATTCCTAAGTCTTCTAATGCCGTCCATTACTACTCTTCTCTGCTGCAAAATAAAACTTTTATTTTGCTTCCTTTGTAGCTCGAACCCTGGCCCATTAGCACCTGCTTGTGGCGTCACTTCTGTGGGCTTTAAGTGGCGCCTTGCAGCCACTTTACCAAGCTGCTATGTTTGTCATAAATCCCCTACACATTTTCTTAAACTGCTGTTAAGCGGTGCCTTAGCTCCTTGCAACAAAAAAAATAAAAGTTCCCCTTATTGCTCCCCTTGTGGCTCGAACACAAACCCTTTCCCCTTAGCATATGGCGTCTCTCACTAAGGCCCTAAGTGGCGTTTTACAACCACTTTACCAAGCCCATTTGTGTGATATATTTCACCTACAATTTCTCTTAAGGCCACCTTGTTTCAGTTCCCTCTTTTAAACTTAAAACTCAATATTTTCTAAGGCATTTCCCCTACATTTCAAGGTTCTAAAAAAATTCACATAACACATTCATAACACATAAGACATGCTATTTCATAAAATTAAGCATAAATGCACAAGCCATAATCCAGGATATTACATCCATCGCCATTTGCGCCGTCACCTGCAAACAATAAAAGAGAAATGACAGAAAGTTTGTAAAAATTGGCTATAAAAGACTGATTTAAACCATTGTAACTGGGGGGAGATGATGAATACAAGATTAGTTTTCAAAATACAAAAAAAAAAAAAAAAACAAAGATTCACACAAAAGCAACAATAGCAATAGTGTTTTTAAACACGAAAAAGAATAGAGGTTCAGTTTTTAAATAAAGAAAGAAGAAAAAGACAACACGACATCAGATCGGTAAAAGGTGAAAACATCTCCTTTTTTTTCTTTTTTTTCCAATTTTTGAACCTCTGTCCTTCTCCCTTTTTATTTCTTCTACGCACAAATATATATACACATATATACATATTCTTTTTTTAAAAAAAAAAAAAGAAAAAAGTAAGATTTTACCTTTTCCGGCCACCGTGCGCAGTGGCTGGCGGCGCGTCGACGGTAGTCCCCTCATTGGATTCTAGGTTGTTCCCCAGCAGATTGAGAGAAAAGAAAAGGGGGGCCTTCTTTTTTGAAAGTAAGCAGCAGAAAATGAAAAAAAAAAAGAGAGGAAAAATTGACTTTTCTAAGCAATGGAAACGACATCGTTTTGAAAGGCCTCCCCAGACGCCAAAACGACGTCGTTTCGGGGAGGCCGACTCGAGACCCTACCCATAGCCGAGGGGATCCGCTTGTTTTTGATTGTTGGGCTATTTATGCCCGTGGTCCCTCTGCTCTTTGCTCCTTCTCGATTGGGTCATGTTCCATCTTTTGCTTTCTTTTAATTCGCCCTTTTAATTTTACCACGGTTTCATTTTAGTCCCGCATTAAACGCTGCGTTTTGAGAGGGCGGGGAAAATTTCCCTTTGGGCCCCCCATATAATCTGCGTGCTTTAAATAGGTCCTTTCCCTTTTATTTTATTTCAAATTTTGCCCCAAACTTTCGTTTTAAAAGTAATTTGACCCCTCTTTTAATTATTTTACAACTTTATTATTATTATTATCGTTATATTATTATTACCGTTATTATATTATTTCATATAATGTGTACATTTTTATTATATCTCTTTTATATATTTTTTTTATTATTTGTTCACTAAACACCATTATTGCTACTATTATTATTATTTTATTTTTTACTATTTCTTATTTTTAAGCATCCTATATTATTTTATTATTATCATTACCATTATTTTATTTTTTCTTATTATCGTTATTGTTCCATTTAATATTATTATTATTATTATATTATTATTATTATTATTATTATTATTATTATTATTATTATTATTATCACCATTTTATTTTATTTTTTGCCTATTATTTATTTTTTACTATTTCTTATTTTTAAGCATCCTATATTATTTTATTATTATCATGACCATTATTTTATTTTTTCTTATTATCATTATTGTTCCATTTATTATTATTATTATTATTATTATTATTATTATTATTATTATTATTATTATTGTTATTATTATCATTATTATAAATATATTATCACCATTTTTTATATTATTATTACTATCATTATATTTTCTTTATAATGTATATATTTTATATTATTTTGTTTGTTAACTGATATCTTTTTTTTTTTCATCATCATTATTTTATATACTACCATTAGCATTTTAGTTACTATTCTTTCGTTTTTCATTACTTTATTCTGACTATTATTATTATCATTGTCTAGGTTATTATTTATCCTATTGTTATTATTATTATAGATATAGTATTATTATTAACATTCTTATCTTACTATTATCACATTATATTTGTCATTACTATTATTTACTATTATTATTGTCCTGCATTAAACGATGCGTTTTGAGAGGGCGGGGAAAATTTCCCTTTGCGTCCCCCATATAATCCGCGCGCTTTAAATAGGTCCTTTCCCTTTTATTTTATTTCAAATTTCACCCTAAACTTTCGTTTTAAAAGTAATTTGGCCCCTCTTTTAATTATTTTGCATCTTTATTATTATTATTATCGTTATATTATTATTACTGTTATTATATTATTATTTTTCATATAATGTGTACATTTTATTACTATTATTATATCTCTTTTATATATATATTTTTATTATTTGTTCACTAAACACCATTATTGCTACTATTATTATTATTTTATTTTTGCCTATTATTTTATTTTTTACTATTTCTTATTTTTAAGCATCCTATATTATTTTATTATTATCATTACCATTATTTTAATTTTTCTTATTATCATTATTGTTCCATTTATTATTATTATTATATTATTATTATTATTATTATTATTATCACCATTTTTTATATTATTATTACTATCATTATATTTTCTTTATAATGTATATATTTTATATTATTTTGTTTGTTAATTGATATCTTTTTTTCATCATCATTATTTATATACTACCATTAGCATTTTAGTTACTATTCGTTTTATCGTTTTTCATTACTTTATTATGACTATTATTATTATCATTATCTAGGTTATTATTTATCCTATTGTTATTATTATTATTATAGATATAGTATTATTATTAATATTCTTATCTTACTATTATCACATTATATTTGTCATTACTATTATTTACTATTATTATTGTTACAACTATTTCTATTATTATCACTCCTATTATCTCACTTTAACTGTTATTATTATTTCATTATTACTATTATTATTATTCATAGTAAAGTTATTTCATCATTATTATTGCTTTTATATATATTATCATATGTCTTTATATATTGATTTAAAATTTATCTTGCTCATTTTACCTTCAATTTCATCTTATTAACACACCCATCTTTTCATGCGTAACATCGTATTTCCATATCATTATTTGTCACATCAATCTTTATCCGATTCGTCAAGTCTTATGATAACCAATATTTTGTATTAAAGATTCAAGAGAATCGAGCCCTAACTTACTGGGTTTTGATTTTTCTCATTTAATCTAAACGACGGAATATCCCCTTTAATATCGCGGTACAAGTTTTACGTAAAATACTCGTTCTCGGAGGTTCGAAGTGTTGTGCCCTAACTTACTGGAAACGATATCTAGAAACCCCGAGATAAGTTTTTTAAAATAAAGGCAATACTCCGTATTTAGAATTTTGAGGAATCGAGCCCTAACTTACTGGGTTCCGGTTACCCGTTTGGCAAATAACGGAATATCCTTCTCAAACTTAAAACCAGGTTTTAAAATCAAAAGGCAAGCTCAGTTTCGAGAGCCCAAAGTGTCACACCCTAACTTACTGGGTATGATAATTCATCTCTTCGAAATGAAAGGTCTTATCATCCATCTCAATTTGTTCAAGTTCTAAAAAAGGATCGTATTTTCGAGTCTTTTCAAATTTTCAACATTATGACATGACTTTATCAATTAGGTACCGATTTTGGGCGTTATGAGGTTCCTCGTGCGTAACCGACTCCCGAACCCGATATTTTCTCGAATCCCGAAGACCAAAAACACTATTTTAGTAAACCAAAATGTTTTATTAAAACAAAGGTGATCTGATCACACCTAATAAAGATCAGTGGCGACTCTCGTTTTGTTTTTAAAGTCGACTGCCATTTTCTTAAAAAAAAATGGTTACGACAATAAGCATTGAGAAGGAAATGGAAAGTAAGTAAATTGAAAGGTATGTAATTGTATGAAAGGTTGATGATAATACTAAACAAGACAAAGGCAAATGAAATCTAAGTGTTGGGTGTCCAAAACCAGGGGAAAAGGAAAAATAATATTTATTTAAGTTGAGTTGTAAATTGGGGTTCATAATGATTAGATGATGGCTTGTTTTATGATCGTACGAACATTTCTTAATTTATTTATTGTCAGTCCAATTATTTGGAAATGATTCCATCCCTATTGTGTTTTTAGATATGAATTTGGCGAATTGCTATAAGAGCATTTCAGACTTTAGTAGTAAAATGAACCTTATGACATTGGTATAGGTTTATGTTTATTCAATAAAGTTTATTATTGAGATGAAATATTATGCTTAAAGTTTATATGATCTTAAGAAGCATTCATTGCTTATGTGTTTATTTTTCTCTTACTTTACAGATTATCGGTAGCTTGATCAGGTTGGAATCTAGTTGGAGATCCATCACACTATCCATTGATTTTATTAGGAGAAGTTGATTCTTTGGTCGTGGTTATAATGGCATGTATAGGTGGACTTATGTCTAATGTTTACTTAATGATATCGGCATGTAATGTTGCTTTGAATTTGTGAAACTTATGATATTTGATGCCTTGATGGTTGGTTTGCTTTTGGCATTTTGGTGTTTAAAGGTTGATATTTTGGCATGTTGGTACTTAAAGGTTGGGAGTTGGAATGGTATATAAACTGCATGCTATGAAATGTTATTTTGAGATACTTGAATGTGATCATTGAAGTATGGAAATTGATAGTGAATATTGAGTTAATAAATGGCTAGTTTGGTCTGTTTGGATGTGTTGACATATGGTCAAGTTTGCTAAGGTAGTGATTATAGGTGTTGAATAGTCAAATTGGTGTTTTTGAGTATGATATTAGTATGTGAACATTGTGGTAAATTTATAAAGGTTAGTTGATTTGTGATTAAACTTAACAATTGTATAATCGTGTTTGATTGAGGTGATTGAGGTGCCTTTTGGGCATATTGGTTGAATTATTAAATACTATGATGATCTAGCTTGAATATGCATGTGTTAGGTACATAATGAATGTTTGAATATAGGTGCAAATGACTTGTAAGGGTGTGCTTGAATTGGGTAAAGGGAGTAGCTTGCATTTGGCCTATTTCCTGTCAACAGGGCCTAAGACATGGCATTTGTCTCAGTCGTGTGTGACACATGGCCACGCAATACAGCCGTGTGTCCCCTGTTGGTTTTTTAAAGGTTTCATTTTGAGAGTTACACAGCCTGGCACACAGGCGTGTAACCCAAGTCAGAGAGTTAGATGGGCATGGACACGGGTTGGGACACGACCGTGTGTCCCTACTTCGAATGCCCACACGGTCTTAGACACAGACATGTGTCTCAGTCATGTGAGTCTTTCCATCTTCTTCCATGAAGTTTTGAATGTTTTCAATTTAGTCCCGAATCGTTTCTAAAGTGCTTATAAGGCCTCAAGGGCTTGAAAAAGGGACGTTATACTTGTGTTTGAATGAAATATAATGTGTTTTATAAATGGTTGTAATCGAATATTTTAAGTTAAAAGTTTTCGGTAATGCTTAGTAACCCTATTTCGACGACGGATACGGGTTAGGGTGTTACATTTAGTGGTATTAGAGCTACGATTTAGTCGATTCTCAGACTGAACGTAGCATGTTCGAAGCCTAGAAATGCATGTTATTATATAACCTGTAATAGTGTGATATCTCCTGACTCTGGTGAGATTTGTTTCATTTTTAGACAGAGATGTTTTTCGACTGAGCTAATTTCAATAATGTTGGAAGTGATATTCATGTGTATAAAAAAAAGGTTCTTATGATGAGTCAGAACTCATAAAGGTATGAAGAAATGTTTATAATGATTATGTTAATGATGAATGTTATGTTATGTTATGTGTGTATATATGATAGTCAAATTTAAAGGCTTTATGATCTCCACCTCCTCACCCTCAAAATCTTATGCAACAGAAGTTACAAGGCTTATGATGATTAAGTCGGCAAAAGTGACGCTATAGAATTCAATGATTGAATTAATAATGATGTGGTCAAAGCCTAGAGTTGGTTAGCAAGTAAATATGGTTCTAGAAGAGATATTAGATTTTTTTTAAAGATTATTTGAGATACACAACGTCATTGTTAAAGACGAAGTTAATCACAGGAAATTGACTTATTTAGGTATGGTAAAGAATAGGTTAATTGGGATTTCTTATGAATTGATTTCCTTAGTGTAACGAGATAATGTGAGATCATCCATGACTTTAGTAGTTAGTGGGATAGTGTTTGAACTGCAAATATATCTGAATGTAGCTGTTATGGTCGAGTATTTTACAATGTCTCTTCTAGGTATTCTATATGTTCATTTCTCTCCAAGGTATATATAATTGTTCATCTTCAAAGGTGATTTTTATAATCGGTATTACTAGTCTAGTTGATTTATGATTGGTATTACTCTATCTTTCTTTGGCATTCTATTCTATTATGTCAGTAGAAGATTCTTGAAGATATGCACTGCATTCTTCTTCAGGGCTACCGTTTCAAATTCTCCAAGTCTTCGTTTCTTAGACAGGATATCTTTCATTAACTTAACATAATTCGGCATTTGCTCAAGTGCTTCAACCAACGGGATGTTGATGTGAAGTTGCTAAGTACGTCAAGGAACTTCTTGAATTGAATCTCCTAACTCTGCTTCTGAAGTCTATGAGGGTAAGGTGGTGATGGTTTCTTTACTGGAACTGGTAATGGTTGATTCATCTTTTGTGGTAATTCTACATCTAACGGAGTTGTTAGTTTATCAGATTTAGCTGGTTCTGAGGTTACCTTGTCGGGTTTTGCAGATCCTAGTTCTTGTGAAACTGGAATTTCAACACTCGGTTGAACTTCCTCTGAGTCCTGAGCCTCAGCTTGCTCATTTTCAGCTTCAATGGTATTAGGCTCTACCGTCTTTCCACTCCTCAATGTCAACGCTTTGCAGTGCTCCTTTCCCGAATTTCTCAGATTTTTCGTACCACTAGGTAAGGTACCCTATGGTCTGTTCCTAAGTTCAGTTGCAAGCTGGCTCATTTGGTTTTCCAGATTCTTCAATGTAGCTGCTTGGCTTTGTATTAAGGAATCATTCTTTGCCATGTATGCCTTCAGCAAACTCTCCAAGCTATTGGATGCTTCAGCTTAAATTGGTTTCTGAACTTGTTGAGGGAAACTAGGTAGCTGGGTTGGGTGTAAGTGTTACTGGTTCCAGCCCCTTGGTTACTCTAGGAAAAATTCGGGTGGTTTCTCCACGATGGGTTATAAAAATTGGATTGCAACCCTTTCCTTCCTCAATTTTGGTTCTAATTACCCATATAGTATACAGATTCTAGGTTCGACGGACATTCTTCAAACAAATGTCCTTCCCCACAATAGACACAGGCTATATTCTCAAATTGATTAGGCGGCTGTGCTGCAAAACTATTAGAACCATTAGTAGCAAGATTTTTGAGCATTGAGGATATTGATGATACCTGATATGCGAGTGAAGTAAGAGCGTCTACTTCATGTATTCTCGTGACTCGTCTTCCTGACGTTGCTCGACTGGTTGGCCATTGATAGTTGTTGCTGGCGATCCTCTCGATAATTTCATAAGCCTCATTATAAGACTTAGAAAGGAGAGCACCATTAGCAGAAGCGTCCACTACCATCTTCGTATGAGTGTTGAGACCATTGTAAAACGTCTCAAGTTGGATACAATGTGGAATTCCATGATGAGGGCACTTTCATAATAACTCTTTAAATCTTTCCCATGCCTCATACAAGGATTCGTCATCCAATTGTTGGAATGCAGTGATCTCGTTCCTCAAGTCAGCATTCTTGCTAGGCGGGAAATACTTCATAAGAAATCTCTCTGCTAACTCTTGCCATGTGGAAATTGAGTTCGGTGGTATTGAGTTCAACCAGGCTCGAGCTCTATCCCTTAGCGAATATGAGAACAACTTTAATCGTAATGCATCTTCAGGTACTCCGGCTAATTTGGAAGAGTCACTCACCTCCATGAATAGTCTCAAGTGCATATGAGGGTCTTCGGTAGGCATTCCACTGAATTGGCCCACTGTCTAAAGCATCTGAAACATGACTGGCTTCAGCTCAAATTGTTGTGTCTCGATTTCGGGTATTCTAACACCCCGATTAAGATCATTGAACACTAGCACGGCATATTATCTTAAGGCTCTATCCCTACCATTAGCAATAAGGATAGGATTTTGAGCAAGGTTTGCTCCATTTTCTTGATTCATATTCTCGAAATTCATCTCTTCGATCCTCCTTTGATTCGCTTGCCTTCTACGTTGTCGAAAGGTTCGTTCTATCTCAGGGTCTACAGGGGGTAAATCGATAATTCGGTCAATAATCATAAACACCTGAAATATTCATAGAAAAATTAATTAAGTTAAAAATTAAACAGAAAATTAAAGCAAAATGTAAGACTAACAAATTCACAAACAATGGCTTTTGAAAAATAGTCCCCGGCAACGGCGCCAAAAACTTGGAACGATGGAAATATGCAAGTGTACACAATCGCAACAAGTAATAAAGTGACAAGTAAATGTCGAGTTATCGTACCCACAGGGAATATAAAAGAATTATTTATGAAAGTAATTTTAAACACTTTGGTGAAGGAAAAATATTTGGATTTGAGAAATGATTAAAAACTAGAAAACAAAGTAAAATAAAATAAAATAAAGTTCTAATGCACGATTTCAAAAGCTGATTTTAATCAAGATGATATAATTGTGTTGGATTAATTATATTTTCTTACCTTAGAATTATTAAACTTATGCTTATACTTGTTACGAATAAATGACAACAACTCGGTAATTTGCTAACTTATGAACATATTTACAAATAAAAAATCGATTCATCTCTTGTACATATTCCTATGTCAATTCGGCCAATAAGACAGATTTATAAAGGTAAACATGTTATTGCACATACATACTTATTAAATTAAACAATCCCTCGCATATTCCTACGTTGATTCAAACGATTAATTCAACCTAATAAGCATATAAAAGACTATGTGAGGTAACAAAGTATCCTTACCTTGAAACAATTTAATCACAATAATCTTGCAAGTTATGCAAGGCATGTGTATCGCCAAATACAATGCTAATCTAATCTTCAGCTACCTTAGTAAAATTAAGCATGCACTGATTAAGTACTGTGTCCATTAATTACAATTTCAATGCATTTAAATAATTAATTATTTAGTTATCTAAACAATTATAATGCTAGATAACTTAGGCATGATTTTACTTAATCAAGCATTTTACCGAGGCCTATAACAGCATAGACATAAATTTAACAAATCAGGAGGACGAAATGCAATCAACCCAACACGAATTAAATTAAAGCTAAGTTGATTAAATTAACCATTCCAACAACATAAATATTCATAGATATGTTCATCATAAAAACAACAAAAATTAAAGAGATAGGGAACAAGAATCAAATCCGGTGGTTTTTCGTGGCTTGACTAGGTTGCTCCGTTCCTCCTTCTTTGTTGTCCTTGCCGGTCAAGGTTACTATGAACACAAAATTGCTGCTCCAAAATGGCTGAAGAAGACCCCTTTCCCAATAGGAGAAATTGGCACAAGAGCAAGGAACTTTGAATGGGAAAATGAGAGAAAAAGTGAGAGAGGAGAGAAGAGTTGTGAGGGAAGAGATGTGAATGAGGGATGATTTGAATGGGCAGAAAAGGGAGGGTTTATATAGCTGAGGATGGCTGCTAAAAATAGAAAATTTTAGTAGCCAAAGAGCCCCCTCATGGTCGGCCATCCTACATGGCAAAGTTGAGACTTTCAACTTTGCTAAAATTAGCTTGGGGCAAATCCGTAAAGCCTTAATTTAAGGTGGGGTTTGAATGCAATTTGGAAGTCTTCCAAGGGCCTTTTTGCAAGCTCATTTAATAAGCTAAAATGCTGATTTGGGTCAGCATTTGAACGGTTCTGAGCTGCCCAATTGGTGGCTGGTTTAGTTCGCTCAATTTGGTTCAACTGGGCCCTTTTTCCATAATTAATTAAAATTAATTTATTTAGCCCAAATTAAATTGGGAATAAATTAAAATTAATTATATTATGAATTAATACACATATTTGGACCGTCTTAGGCTGGAAATTATATTGCCTTGTTACTTCGAATTGCTTCTCGGTTTTGTTCTTCTACGGTGTCTGCTGGGTCAATTTTTGCCCTTTGTACGAATCTGTCAAAAATAATCAAAATTCACTAAAAATAATTGTAAAATTGACTAAAAATTAACATGTTCAAATTTTTAATACAATTTAATTATTTTATAAAAATTAATTATTTTATGACAAAAAATTCTATCGAAAATGATTTTAAGTAAAATTAGGTATGAAAAAGTATATAAATCTTTATGTTTCCAAATACATATCCCCTTATCAAAAACATTCCCCCTTTAGTAAGAAACATTCTCATTCATAGTTTTTGCGTATGTTAGGCACATAAGTCCATATCGGACACTTCCTTAGAAATTTCTTCCACAACATTGGCATCATTAGCTCTAACTTTCTTTGGGATCCTATAATCAGTTGACTTGTGCCCCATCTTATTGCAATTGAAGCATTTTCCTTAAAATTTTTGCTTCTTGGAAATGCCACCTTTTAGTCCCAGTTTAGACCCATTCTGAGGTTGTTTTCCCTTCTTGAAGTCTTTCTTGACTTCTATGACGTTTGCCCTAACACCATTGTCATTTGTTGCTTTATTGAGCCTTTTTCTGTACCTCTATTGTCTTCTTTAATCTAAAGTCTGGCAATTAAATCTTCCACTGACATTTCTTTTCTATTGTGCTTTAGATAACTCTTAAAGTCATTCCAAGCAAGAGGCAACTTCTCAATAATGGATGCCACTTGGAAGGATTCATTTATCATCATCCCTTCAACAAGAATTCCGTGAATAATCAGTTGAAGTTCCTACACTTGATTCACAACGAATTTAGAATCAATCATTACAAAATTCAAGAACTTAGCAACTAAAAACTTTTTTAGCTCCAGCATCTTCGGCTTTGTATTTATGGTCCAATGATGTCCATAATTCCTTAGCTATTTTCTTAACACTATACACTTCGTACAGTGCATCCAACAATTCATTTAGGATGCAGTTTCGACACAGGAAATCAAAATGTTTCCAAGCTTCAACAGCAGTGAAAGCTGTAACTTCATCTACCTCGCCCTCTTTAACAATAGGTGTAATGCCCAAAATTTTAAGTTTTGTATGTATTGGGTTTTGTCATTAAATGTGTTTAGTCTGGGTGGATAAGAGCTTGGTAAATTTGCTTAAGGTCTAGGGTTCTAGCCTTCTTAAGTGTAAGGGGTATTTTGTTTTGTTTTATTAAGGTTGTGGAGGAGTTTAAATTTAATTTGAACTCTTCAGTAGTTATCTGGTTAGTTGTGGGGTGAGGTTGGTGCCTCTTTTCGAGGGGAAAGAGTGTGGGTGGTTTTTTTTTTTAAAACAAAATTCAGCATGTCTTCTTCACGTTTCTTTTTTTTTTTTTGTTCTTTCTCTCTATTCTTTATTTTTCTTCTCCATTTCCTGGCCGTCATTTTGTTCATTTCTTTTTAAAATATTACCATCCATTTTACAACTTCGTTACATCGATTCTTTGCTGATTCATTTTGGGTTGGGTGTTAAGAGTAATCGTCATCTTTCGTCAGATATTTTTTTGTTTTAGGAATTGTAGTAAATTGGGGGTTTTAGTTTTCTTTAGAATGAAAGGGTCTATTAACTGCGTTATTCATTTTAATGCTCGTTTAGGGGAGAACCGTGAGTTGGGTGGTGTTCCTTCAGTGGGTTAAGCGTTATGCGGTTGCTGACAGTTGATGGTAAGTGTGCGAATGCGTTGGATGCTATTGTGAGGCTATGTTCTTGAATAATTCTTGTTTGAGTTTCATAAATTTTTACTGAAACTAGGCATTGGAATGTTGATTTTAGCTGTTGGGAATCTCGTGGTTGCATTCGTAGTAAAAATCGAATCAGGTGTGTAACGAGAAACTCAAAAAACAACAATCAGTGAAAGCCAAAATTGGGGCCTGTCAACGTCACACGGCTATGTGGTAGACACAGAGCCTGCGCCATTTTTTTCGTGTGGGCCACACGGGCTAGGCCATTTTGGGTGTGTGAGCCCAAGCGGGCATGTGGACCCAAATTTTATAATTTTTCTCTAGGGTTGTACATGTCACCTCGATCAACTGTGGGCTTTCTGTAGGGTCGGTATGTGTGGTATAAACCTTAAAGCATGAAATCTGTCACTTTATTAGATTGAAAATGATGTAAATAACGTCTACATGAGTATTGTGTAAAATGATATGTATGATCTGTTCTGCTATGTATGAGTATGTTTAGCATCGTTATACAAGCATGCATGCAATATACGTTCTAGTATCTGTTATTCTATTTTCTCTGATGATCTATCTGTATCTGGCTATAGAGGGTTATGTATTATGAGGAGGAAGTATTCTGTGTAAGGCGATATTTCGCCAATATACTGGCAGCAATGTTGCGACTATTCTGAAAAGTATCATATAGACACTATATGGTGTGTAGAGTTGGGTGGGTGTTTTATACCTCACTTGGTGTGTTGGGATGGTCAAAGTTAGTGTGTAGAGGATGGGGGTAGGACTATGCATCTCTGTGTTTGTACGTTTCTGTTATTAATTTGATTCTATAAAAGAGTTATGTCTATATCTATTCTATCATGTAATTGAATCTAGATTTATGTTTCTGTTGAGTTACACACTGAGTTTTAAAACTCGCCTTCTATTTGTCTGATAATTTCAGGTGATCCTCAGACTTAGGCAAGACGGTGCGACAGAAGCTCGGGTGTAAGTTGTAACAGCCCATTTTTCAATGGTGTCAAAAATAGTAGTTTCGGGGCCACCGAATCTGACGAATAAGTTTGAAATTATTATTATTTAATATTTATGAGTCAAATGTGACTTTGAAAAGGTTTTTGGTGATAATTTATGTTATTTAAACTATTTATTAAGTTCGAGTGGTAAGACCTTAAGGTCAAGTGGTTTTAGAAAATGAGGTATGGGACCTCGTTTCTATAAACTGAGCCGTAAATATTTTTATAAATATTTATGGATTGTCATTAAGGTGGTATTAAAGTTTTGTTGGAAAATTTTAACGTTTGGATAATTAATAAATTTAAAAGGACTAAATTTTAAATGCTGCAAAATGTAGTAAATATAACATTTTAGTGATTTAATGCCTTGATTATTAAATTAGAAAGGACCAATGTGATAAATAGTCCTTATTGTTGATATTGGATGGCACTATGTATTAAAATTATAAAATATTATATGATTTAATGACAAAAGTGTCAATTTTATGAAATTAAAACAAAATTAAAAGAAAAAAAAAAACTCATTTCTTCTTCATCTTTTCATTTCACCATGCCGAAACACCATGAGAATTCAACTTGGGAGGTTCGACCATTTTTTATTCTTGCATGTAAGCCTATTTTGATTCTATTTCTTGTAATTTTTATGTTTTTGAGATCATTGCAACTAGGTCCAGCTAGCTCGTACCTTCGGTTTTGAAACTGTTAAAGATTGTGAAATTTTTCATTGATGAATCTATGTGATTTTAGAAGTTAAATGATGAATTTGAAATGTTGGTTGATATTTAGAAGTATTTTTTTAAGTGATTTTGATGAATTTTTCGGTTAGGGACTAAATTATTGAAATAGTAAAAGTACAAGGTTTTGATATGAAATTGTTGCAAAAATGGGCTGAAATGGAGGCTATGAATATTATTCTAGTGTTAAATTTCAATTAAAATGGTTAATTTGCATGTTTTAGGTTCATGGACTAAATTGAATAAAAGTAAAACTTTAGGGGCAATTTTGTAAAAATGTCAAAAATGACTAAATTGCATTAAAAACATTTTTTACTAGTAAATTAATAATTTGAATGAAATTATTAATTTAGATCAAGATCGAGTGGAAAATCGAGGAGAATGGAAAATTACCAAAATACCTCTATACTTTGACATTTCTGCAATTTTTCCAGTTAAGTTCGTTATACGATTATTATTAATTGTATTGAATATTTCATACTATTTCATTATTGGTTAAGTGTTAAATGTCATTTAGCTATGTTTTAAGAAATAGAAACGTAACGTTATTCGGGCTCTGTGCCTAGCAGGCTTTGTGCCGGTGATATTCGAGCTTTGTGCTTAGCGGGCTTTGTGCCAGTGTATTATATCAGGCTTTGTGCCTACTAGGCTTTGTGCTTGTGTGTTATATCAGGCTTCGAGGTTGGTAGTCTTCGTGCCAATGTATTGTATCAGGTAAATTGTACTGAAAATATTATTTCCCTTATTCGATGTTATTTCATTTGAGTCAACGGGCATGAATTTTACAAGGATATGGTAAGTGTTCTATATGAACCAAGACTTGTATGTATGAAAGACTTTGAATTAGTGAGTTACATGGAAAATATGTTATGTTGAGATGGATGATAAATCCAATTGAATTATGCTCAAATATAGTGGTTATTCATGTTAAATTCATATGAATTATGCTTAAATGAACTAACATGTGTTATTGATGTGCCAAGCTGTTGGTTGGATTGTATGATCTTTTATTTTGAAGTTATGCATTGAAAAGGTAAGCTTTCACTTGACCTTATGCATATGTTTATGGAAAGGTTAAAGGATTCAAATGAAATTTTCACATGGAAATGGATCATCATATGTTTAATTCAAGTGATATATGTATGTGTGCACTAACTCGTGCATTGTTGATATTTAGGTTTGCACTAAGCTTGTTTTCATGATTGATTTTTATGCCTATGCTTGGTAATATGCAAATGGAACAGTTAAGAAAAGGATGTGAAATGGGAAGTTTAATACTGGGATATAGTGTGATGATAATATAGAATTGATAAGTTAAATGATGCATTTGTATGTGAGCAAACTATTTATGCTATGGATGAACCTACCTATTTCATGGATAAATACACTAAATCAAAAATTGGCAATGTTGTTTTGGCTTATGATAAGTGTAGAAGGCCCAAATTGCTCGGGGCCCATTTTTACAGCCCAATGAACCAAATACAAACCCTAGCCCACATCCATTACAGAAGCCCAAAACCAAATCAGAAAAAAACAAAACCCTAGGTCCTCCTTTGCGGCGCCAAACCTACCTTCTGACGCCGCCACTGGCCACCACCGCCAGCGCCTCCATCCCACTTGCATCGTCACCTACAAACAATAAAAGAGAAATGACAGAAAGTTTTGTAAAAATCGACTATAAAAGACCGATTTAAACCATTGTAACTGGGGGGAGATGATGAATACAAGATTAGTTTTCAAAATATAAAAAAAAAAATAGAGATCCACACAGAAGCAACAATAGCAATAGTGTTTTTAAACATGAAAATGAATAGAGGTTAAGTATTTAAATAAAGAAAGAAGAAAAAGACAACACGAAATCAGATCGGTAAAAGCTGAAAACATCTCCTTTTTTTCTTTTTTTTCCAATTTTCGAACCTCCGTCCTTCTCCCTTTTTATTTCTTCTACGCACAAAGATATATACACATATATACATATATTTTGTTAAAAAAAAAGAGAAAAAAGTAAGATTTTACCTTTTCCGACCACCGTGCGCGGTGGCCGGCGGTGCGCCAACGGCAGTCCCCTCACCTGATTCTGGGTTGTTCCCCAGCAGATTGAGAGAAAAGAAAAGGGGGGCCCTTCTTTTTTGAAAGTAAGCAGTAGAAAATGAAAAAAAAAAAGAGGAAAATTTGACTTTTATAAGCAAGGGGAACAGCGTCGTTTTGAAGGGCCTCCCCAGACGCCAAAACGACGTCGTTTCGGGGAGGCCAACCAGAGACCCGACCCATAGCCGAGGGGATCCGCGTGTCTTTGATTGTTGGGCTATTTATGCCCGTGGTCCCTCTGCTCTTTGCTCCTTCTCGATTGGGTCATGTTCAATCTTTTGCTTTCTTTTAATTCGCCCTTTTAATTTTACCACGGTTTCATTTTAGTCCCGCATTAAATGCAGCGTTTTGAGAGGGCGGGGAAACTTTCCCTTTGAGTCCCCCATATAATCAGCGCGCTTTAAATAGGTCCTTTCCCTTTTATTTTATTTCAAATTTCACCCCAAACTTTCGTTTTAAAAGTAATTTGGCCCCTCTTTTAATTATTTTGCATCTTTATTATTATTATCTTTATATTATTATTACTGTTATTATATTATTATTTTTCATATAATGTGTACATTTTATTACTATTATTATATCTCTTTTATATAAATATTTTTATTATTTGTTCACTAAACACCATTATTGCTACTATTATTATTTTATTTTTTACTATTTCTTATTTTTAAGCATCCTATATTATTTTATTATTATCATTACCATTATTTTAATTTTTCTTATTATCATTATTGTTCCATTTATTATTATTATTATATTATTATTATTATTATTATCACCATTTTTATATTATTATTACTATCATTATATTTTCTTTATAATGTATATATTTTATATTATTTTGTTTGTTAATTGATATCTTTTTTTTCATCATCATTATTTTATATACTACCATTAGCATTTTAGTTACTATTCGTTTTATCGTTTTTCATTACTTTATTATGACTATTATTATTATTATCATTATATAGGTTATTATTTATCCTATTGTTATTATTATTATTATAGATATAGTATTATTATTAATATTCTTATCTTACTATTATCACATTATATTTGTCATTACTATTATTTACTATTATTATTGTTACAACTATTTCTATATTATTATCACTCCTATTATCTCACTTTAACTGTTATTATTATTTCATTATTACTATTATTATTATTATTCATAGTAAAGTTATTTCATCATTATTATTGCTTTTATATATATTATCATATGTCTTTATATATTGATTTAAAATTTATCTTGCTCATTTTACCTTCAATTTCATCTTATTAACACACCCATCTTTTCATGCGTAACATCGTATTTCCATATCATTATTTGTCACATCAATCTTTATTCGATTCGTCAAGTCTTATGATAACCAATATTTTGTATTAAAGATTCGAGGGAATCGAGCCCTAACATACTGGGTTTTGGTTTTTCTCATTTAATCTAAACGATGGAATATCCCCTTTAATATCGCGGTACAAGTTTTACGTAAAATACTCGTTCTCAGAGGTTCGAAGTGTTGTGCCCTAACTTACTGGAAACGAATCTAGAAACCCCGAGATAAGTTTTTTAGAATAAAGGCAATACTTCGTATTTAGAATTTTGAGGAATCGAGCCCTAACTTACTGGGTTCCGGTTACCCGTTTGGCAAATAACGGAATATCCTTCTCAAACTTAAAACCAGGTTTTAAAATCAAAAGGCAAGCTCAGTTTCGGGAGCCCAAAGTGTCACACCCTAACTTACTGGGTATGATACTTCATCTCTTCGAAATGAGAATGTCTTATCATCCATCTCAATTGGTTCAAGTTTTAAAAAAGGATCGTATTTTCGAGTCTTTTCAAATTTTCAACATTAGGACATGATTTTATCAATTAGGTACCGATTTTGGGCGTTACAAGGTTCCTCGTGCGTAACCGACTCCCGAACCTGATATTTTCTCGAATCCCGAAGACCAAAAACACTATTTTAGTAAACCAAAATGTTTTATTAAAACAAAGGTGATCTGTCCACACCTAATAAAGATCAGTGGCGACTCCCGTTTTGTTTTTAAAGTCGACTGCCATTTTCTTAAAAAAAATGGTTACGACAATAAGCACTGAGATCGAAATGGAAAGTAAGTAAATTGAAAGGTATGTAATCGTATAAAAAGGTTGATGATAATACTAAACAAGACAAAGACAAATGAAATCTAAGTGTTGGGTGTCCAAAACCAGGGGGAAAAGGAAAAATAATATTTATTTAAGTTGAGTTGTAAATTGGGGTTCATAATGATTAGATAATGGCTCGTTTTATGATCGTATGAACATTTCTTAATTTATTTATTGTCAGTCCAATTATTTGGAAATGATTCCATCACTATTGTGTTTTTAGATATGAATTTGGCGAATTGCTAGAAGAGCATTTCAGACTTTAGTAATAAAATGAACCTTATGACATTGGTATAGGTTTATAGTTTATTCAATAAAGTTTATTATTGAGATGAAATACTATGCTTAAAGTTTATATGATCTTAATAAGCATTCATTGCTTATGTGTTAGTTTTCTCTTACTTTACAGATTATCGGTAGCTTGATCAGGTTGGAAGCTAGTTGGAGATTCATCACACTATCCATTGATTTTATTAAGAGAATTTGATTCTTTGGTCGTGGTTATAATGGCATGTATAGGTGGACTTATGTCTAATGTTTACTTAATGATATCGGCATGTAATGTTGCTTTGAATTTGTGAAACTTATGATATTTGATGCCTTGATGGTTGGTTTGCTTTTGGCACTTTGGTGTTTAAAGGTTGATATTTTGGCATGTTGGTACTTAAAGTTTGGGAGTTGGAATGGTATATAAACTGCATGCTATGAAATGTTATTTTGAGATGCTTGAATGTGATCATTGAAGTATGGAAATTGATAGTGAATATTGAGTTAATAAATGGCTAGTTTGGTCTGTTTGGATGTGTTGATATGTGGTCAAGTTTGCTAAGGTAGTGATTATAGGTGTTGAATAGTCAAATTGGTGTTTTTGAGAATGATATTAGTATGTGAACATTGTGGTAAATTTATAAAGGTTAGTTGCTTTGTGATTAAACTTAACAATTGTATAATCATGTTTGATTGAGGTGATTGAGGTGCCTTTTGGGCATATTGGTTGAATGATTAAATACTATGATGATCTAGCTTGAATATGCATGTGTTAGGTACATAATAAATGTTTGAATATAGGTGCAAATGACGTGTAAGGGTGTGCTTGAATTGGGTAAAGGGAGTAGCTTGCATTTGGCCTATTTCTTGTCAACAGGGCCTAAGACATGGCATTTGTCTCAGTCGTGTGTGACACATGGCCACGCAATACAGTCGTGTGTCCCCTGTTGGTTTTTTAAAGGTTTCATTTTGAGAGTTACACAGCCTGGCACACAGGCGCGTAACCTAAGTCAGAGAGTTAGATGGGCATGGACACGGGTTGGGACACGATCGTGTCTCCCTACTTCGAATGCCCACACGATCTTAGACAAAGACATGTGTCTCAGCCGTGTGAGTCACACGGCCGTGTGACCCCTATGGTATGAATTTTTCCATCTTCTTCCATGAAGTTTTGAATGTTTTCAATTTAGTCCCGAATCATTTCTAAAGTGCTTCTAAGGCCTCAAGGGCTTGAAAAAGGGACGTTATACATGTGTTTGAATGAAATATAATGTGTTTTATAAATGGTTGTAATCGAATATTTTAAGTTAAAAGTTTTCGGTAATGCTTAGTAACCCTGTTTCGACGACGGATACGGGTTAAGGTGTTACATTTAGTGGTATTAGAGCTACAATTTAATCGATTCTCGGACTGAACGTAGCATCTTTGAAGTCTAGAAATGCATGTTATTATATAACCTGTAATAGTGTGATATCTCCTGACTCTGGTGAGATTTGTTTCATTTTTAGACAGAGATGTTTTTCGACTGAGCTAATTTCGATAATGTTGGAAGTGATATTCATATGTATAAAAAAAAAGTTCTTATGATGAGTCAGAACTCATAAAGGTATGAAGAAATGTTTATAATGATTATGTTAATGATGAATGTTATGTTATGTTATGTTATGTGTGTATATATGATAGTCAAATTTAAAGGCTTTACGATCTCCACCTCCTCACCCTCAAAATCTTATGCAACAGAAGTTACAAGGCTTATGATGATTAAGTCGGCAAGTGTGACGCTATAGAATTCAACAATTGAATTAATAATGATGTGGTCAAAGCCTAGAATTGGTTAGCAAGTAAATATGGTTCTAGAAGAGGTATTAGATTTTTTTTTAAAGATTATTTGAGATACACAACGTCATTGTTAAAGACAAAGTTAATCACAGGAAATTGACTTATTCAGGTATGGTAAAGAATGGGTTAATCGGGATTTCTTATGAATTGATTTCCTTAGTGTAACAAGATAATGTGAGATCATCCATGACTTTAGTAGTTAGTGGGATAGTGTTTGAACTGCAAATATATCTGAATGTAGCTCTTATGGTCGAGTATTTTACAATGTCTCTTCTGGGTATTCTTATGTTCATTTTTCTCCAAGGTATATATAATTGTTCATCTTCAAAGGTGATTTTTATGATCGTATTACTAGTCTAGTTGATTTATGATTGGTATTACTCTATCTTTCTTTGGCATTCTATTCTATTATGTCAGTAGAAGATTCAACAATAAGACTCATATAATGTTATTTTATTTCTTCTACTGGTTGATGCTCTAAATTATATATAAGCAATTTATATTGTCTCCGTAACAATTGATTCCATGCATAAGAGCGATAATCTTCTTCTGGATTTTCTCTGGGGTATCATCGATCTCTTTATCATTTAATATGGGTTGTGTTCTTGAAAATTTAGTAGAACTTTATATCTAAGATTTCATTATTTCGACTTTCTTATCGTTCTTATGGTCTATTCTATCAAATGCGGTTCATCTATAAAGGATATATACATATTGACATGAGATAATTATATCTCATGATTTCTGGTTCGATCATGGGAGCATAGTTATATAGGTCTCAGGTTTTTAGATGTTGTGCTCCTATTCTAGTTGTTACTGAAACTACCTTCGATTTTCCTCTTTTATTTCAGGGTACACTAATGATATTGAGGTATTGTTCTATCTATACGGTTGAAACGTCAGTCTTATTATAGCGCTATGGTTTTAATTCATCTAATGGTTGTGGCTCTGGTATGGTTCAAAGCTTCGATGTTAATAATTGAAATAGCTTTATTGTATATCCCATTTCTAGCTTTCGTGAAGAGGTAGGCATCGGAAAAAGTATAGGTGTGGAAGATTGAGCTTAACCTTGCATTTTTGTTCTCATTATTCAGGTAATCTTAAATTATGTCAATGAGTCAAAATGGGATGTTATATTACGTTTGAGTTAATGCAGTTTGTAGTGATCTTTGATTGGTATTTGAGGGAATTACGATAGATTGTATGTCTGAGTTGTCTTGACAACAAGAAGAAGGGATTATTCTGAAATATTATTATCTTATAGTTATGATCGACTCAGTTGTTTTAATCAGAATGGGTTATTCATTTGAAAAGTAAATTGAGTCATATGCTTTTGAGTTTATCCTCACACTCAGAAATAAATTTTGTACATTTACGGGTAAATTGACAAATAGTCAGAATGAGAGATTCATAGTCTAGAAGACATGATACGGAAATATATCTATCAGATCAGTTATAATCAGGAAATGTCATTATGGGTTAAAGTCATCTCGATAGTTAAATCTATCGCACCTGTGTTAAATGATATTGCATGACGTTTTCCATGTAAAGGGAACAAATATCAGTTGAAAGTTACAGATGCAAACATGTCAGAATCATCAGTTAGAGTTTGATAATACGAGTTTCTTGGTTATGTTTCGTCAGACGATCATTGGGAATTTCTCGGTAGTTATACTACTAATGATAAGTTATGACAGGGGAACATCATAATTGTTTAGTGAAGGTTTGATATAGTATCAAGTTTTAATATGAATTCTGATGCGAGTTCTGAATCGAGGTAAGTTTTAAATGATTTATCTATGGATTACCATTAAGAAGATGACAGAAAGAATCGACTTGATGGCTTGTATCAAGTGAGAAATTTCGAGGACAAGACTTTTGTAAAAGGGGAGAATTGTAAAAGCCATTTTTCAGTGGTGTCAGAAACAGTGGTTTTGGGGCCACCAAATCAGACGAATAAGTTCATAAATATTATTATTTAATATTTACGAGTAAAATGTGACTTTGAAAAGATTTTTATTTGATAATTCATGTTATTTAAACTATTTATTAAGTTCGAGTGGTAAGACCTTAAGGTCAAATGGTTTTGGAAAATGAGGTATCGAAACCTTGTTTCTATAAACTGAGCCGTAAATATTTACAAAGTGTCATTAAGGTGGTATTAAAGTTTCGTTGAAATATTTTAACTTTTGCATAATTAATCAATTAAAAAGGACTAAATTGTAAATGATGCAAAATGTAGTAAATATAACATTTTAGTGATTTAATGGCTTGATTATTAAATTAGAAAGGACCAATGTAATAAATAGTCCTTAGCATTGACATTGGACAACACTATGTATTAAAATTATAAAATATTATATGATTTAATGGCAAAATGGTAGATTTTATGGAATTAAAACAAAATTAAAAGAAGAAAAAGCCATTTCTTTTTCATCTTTCACCATGCTGAAACACCATGAGAACTCAACTTTGGAGGTTCGGTCATTTTTAATTCTTCCATGTAAGCCCATTTTAATTTTGTTTCTTGTAATTTTTATATTTTTGATAATGTTGCAACTAGGTCCAGCTAGCTAGTACCTTCATTTTTGAAACTATTAAAGATTGTGAAATTTTTCATTAATGAATCTATGTACTTTTAGATGTTAAATGATGAATTTGAAATGTTGGTTGATATATAAAAGTATTTTGTTAAGTGATTTTGATGATTTTTTTGATTGGGGACTAAATTATTGAAATAGTAAAAGTACAAGGTTTTGATATGAAATTGTTGCAAAAATGGGCTGAAATGGAGGCTATGAATATTTGGCTAGTGTGAAATTTTAATAAAAATGGTTAATTTGCATGTTTTAGGCTCATGGACTAAGTTGAATAAAAGTAAAACTTTAGGGGTAATTTTATAAAAATGTAAAAAATAACCAAATTTCATAATATATATTTTTTAATGTCTAAATTAATATATTGAATGAAATTATTAATTTAGATCAAGATCGGGTGGAAAATCGAGGAGAATGGAAAATTACCAAAATGCCATTGTACTTTGACATTTCTGCAATTTTGCCAAGTAAGTTCGTTATACGATTATTATTAATTGTATTGAATATTTCATACTATTTCATTATTGGTTAAATGTTAAATGTCATTTAGCTATGTTTTAAGAAATACAAACGTAACGTTATTCGGGCTCTGTGCCTAGCAGGCTTTGTGCCGGTGATATTCGGGCTTTGTGCCTAGTAGGCTTTGTGCTGGTGTGTTATATCAGGATTCGAGCCTGGTAGTTTTCGTGCCAATGTATTGTACCAGGTAAGTTGTACTGAAAATATTATTTCCCTTATTCAATGTTATTTCATTTGATTCAACGGGCATGAATTTTACAAGGATATGGTAAGTGTTCTATATGAACCAAGACTTGTATGTATGAAAGACTTTGAATTGGTGAGTTACATGGAAAATATGTTATGTTAAGATGGATGATAAATCCAATTGAATTATGTTCAAGTATAGTGGCTATTCATGTTAAATTCATATGAATTATGCTTAAATAAACTAACATGTGTTATTGATGTGCCAAGCTGTTGGCTGGATTGTATGATGTTTTATTTTGAAGTTATGCATTGAAAAGGTAAGCTTTCACTTGACCTTATGCATAGGCTTATGGAAAGGTTAAATGATTCAAATGAAATTTGCACATGGAAATGGATCATCATATGTTTAATTCAAGTAATATATGTATGTGTGCGCATATGTATGTGTGCACTAACTCGTGCACTGATGATATTTAGGCTTGTACTAAGCTTGTTTTCATGGTTGATTTTTATGCCTATGCTTGTTAATATGCAAATGGAACGGTTAAGAAAAAAAAGTAAAACGGGAAGTTCAATACTGGGATATAGTATGATGATAATAAAGAATTGATGAGTGAAATGATGTATTTGTATGCGAGCTAACTATTTATACTATGGATGAATCTACCTATTTCATGGATAAATACATTGAATCGGAAATTGACAATGTTGTTTAGGCTTATGATAAGCATTGAGAAAGAAATGGAAAGTAACTAAATTGAAAGGTATATAATCATATAAAAAAGTTGATGATTATATAGACTTATGAACCTTATGACATTGGTATATGTTTATTTTTATTCAATAAAGTTTATTATTGAGATGGAATATTATGCTTAAAGTTTATATGAGCTTACTAAGCATTCATTACTTATGTGGTTATTTTTCTCTTACTTTACAAATTATCGGAAGCTCGATCAGGTTGGAAGCTAGTCGGAGATCCATCACACTATCTATCGATTTTATCGGTAGATTTTGATGCTTTGGTCGTGGTTATAATGGCATGTATAGGTGGACTTATGTCTAATGTTTAGTTAATGATATCAGCATGTAATGTTGCTTTGAATTTGTGAAACATACGATATTTGATGCCTTGATGGTTAGTGTGCTTTTGGCACTTTGATGTTTAAAGGTTGATATTTTAGCATGTTGGTACTTAAAGGTTGGGAGTTGGAATGGTATATAAACTGCATGCTATGAAATGTTATTTTGAGATGCTTGAATGTGATCATTAAGGTATGGAAATTGATAGTGAACATTGAGTTAATAAATGGCTAGTTTGGTGTGTTTGGATGTGTTGACATATGGCCAAGTTTTCTAAGGTAGTGATGATTGGTGTTGAACAGTCAAATTGGTGTTTTTGAGTATGATATTGGTATGTGAACATTGTGGTAAATGTTGGCATAAAATTAGTTATAAAGGTTAGTTGATTTGTGGTTAAACTTAGCAATTGCATAATCATGTTTGATTGTTATGATTGAGGTGAGTTTTGAGCATATTAGTTGAATGATTAAATACTTTGATGATCTAGCTTGAATATGCATGTGTTAGGTAGATTTCGAATGTTTGAATATAGGCGCAAATGACTTGTAAGGGTGTGCTTGAATTGGGTGAAAGGAATTGTTTGAATTTTGCCTACTTCTTGTCCACACAACCTAAGACACGGGCATGTGTCTCAGTCGTGTGTGACACACGGCCATGCGACACAGCCGTGTTTCCCTTGTTGGTTTTTTAAAGGTTTCATTTCATGAGTTACACGGCCTGGCACACGGGCGTGTGACTTGGCCGTGTGACCCAAGTCAGAGAGTTAGACGGGAATGGACACCGGCTGGGACACGACCATGTGTCCCTACTTTGAATGCCGACACGGTCTAAGACAAGGACATGTGTCTTAACCGTGTGACCCCTGTAGTATGAATTTTTTATCTTTTTTCATGAAGTTTTAAATGTTTTCAATTTAGTCCCGAATCGTTTCTAAAGTGTTTCTAAGGCCTCGAGGGCTCAAAAAAGGGACATTATACATGTGTTTGAATGGAATATAATGTGTTTTACAAATGGTTGTAATCGAATGTTTTAAGTTAAAAGTTTTTCATAATGCTTAGCAACCCTTGTTCGGTGACGGATACGGGTTAGGGGTGTTACATAACCACTTTTTCGTAAAGCTCCATTTACTTTAAATTTGTTTAATTGAAATTTTGGTTTGGAGAGTTTTCCAATTTTAGGACTCCCTGGACATTTCAGTTTAATTTTGGATTTGGATTTTTAATTTGGAATATCTTGCATGACATTTGATAAAACGATTTGCGAAATTAACCGTTTTCAAGAAAACAAATTCAAGTTTTCAAAACATAATGACTTAAGTACTTCCGCTATAATTTAGTTGTTTTATTTGAAAATGTAAACGGTTGATGGTTTGACTAATAGTATAGCAATACATTTTTAAATAAAATGGACGCTTTTAGATGCAATGCTTTTAACAAGAAAAAGTTAGATTTACAATTTTCGCCGTAACATCTCCAGATTCGGCCATAACGTCTAGGCTGGGTTTGGAGTGTTACATTTAGTGGTATTAGAGTCACGTTGCAAAACTCGGGCTGTGAAATTTTGAGTTCAAAATTTTACTTGTAAAAAACTATTTTTCGAGTAAAGTTTATTTTTGAAATTTGAAAAGTAAGTATGTGGTACACCGCGTCTCCAGCGCCAATCCTGTAAGTACTTCTAACTCAGAAATACTTTAGTTAGAAAACTCTTAAATGATTAAAACTTCACTAAGTTAGTTATTGAATGAAATTTTTGAATTTTCTTAAACTACTTCTGATAATTATTTGAAGAATAAGATATTGCTAATAAATACTAAAACTAATTCATAAAACTTCGTAATGTAGATAAAACTTTCAATAAGATGAGTGCTCATGGAATACGTGGTCGTGGTACACGTGGACGCGACAGGCTCTGTAGAAGGACTCTTGCTAAGTCATCCTTGATGGGCGGTATGCCTAATTTGGATATAAGCGAAACACCGACTACATATACTATTGAGACTGGGTCTCATAGCCGCTCGGCTGGGGATGACGCATTGTCCCAAGCCATGCCCAGAGTGTTGAAGAGGGTCGTTGGGCCCTATTCTGGTTCTGGGAGCCATGAGTTAGTAACTGGATGACTCTAGTGTAATGGTCCTGAGCTATTCAAGGGCGTCATTAGAGTCGCCCCGATTGTGTCCGAATACTGGTTGGAGGCCATTGAAAGGATAATGAATGACATTGACTGCACCTCAAAGCAGAAATTGAAGGGTACAGTATTTTTGCTTCGTGATGAGGCTTATTAGTGGTGGTTAACGGTTGAGGAGGGTACTCAGCTGGATCTGTAACAACCCGATTTAGGGCCTAGTCAGAATAGTGGTTGCAAGACCACAAATTTGAAGTAGAAATATGTGTTTTATGATTTTTATTGAGGCTTATGATGTGTTTGCATGATAGTGTGAAAATTTCATGAAGAAATTTTATTAATTAGTGATTAATTTGTCCATTAGGACTAAATTGCAAAGATTAGAAAAAATGAGATTCTAGAAGATTTAAGTATGAAATAGAATTATAAAAATTATTAGAAGTCCTTATTTAGCAATTAAACCATTAAATGTCAAGATGGACAAAAATGGGCATGGGAAGGAAAAATCTCAAGAAAAAGCCTTAGGGGTATTTTTGTCATTTGGTTAATGAAAGAATAAAAAGGGAAAAAGAAGTCAAAAATGAGTGTCCATCTTCTTCACCATAGCCGAAATTCTCAAGCTCTCCATAGCTAGGGTTTCTTCAACTTTCAAGCTTGATTGTAAGTACCTCCTAGCTCTGTTTTTAATGTTCTTCGTATTTTTGAAATCCTCGTAGCTCGATTTAGCTATTTCTAGCTATATTTTGAGCTAGGGTTTATGTTCAAAAATTTACCCATGTATTACATGCATGTATTTTGATGTTTTATGGAAGAATATGAAAGTTTGATGTATGATAAATATCTTTTTCTAATTGACTTTCATGAAAAATGCATAAAAGAACCAAATTGTAAAAGTTATAAAAATGGTCATACATGAGTGAAATAGTAGAAATTGAAGGCTATTGTACTTAAGAAAATAATTCGGCTAGGCTTAAAATACAAGAAAGTTGAATGAAAATCATTTTATGAGCCTAGCGACAAAAGTGTAATTATGTAAAAGTTTAGGGGTAAAATTATAATTTTGCCAAAGTATGATTCATGAGTCAATTAAGTCAATGTGAGTATTAAACAAGTGAAATTGTTATTATAGATCAAGAAACACGAAGCCCGGACCGAAATCGAGGCAAGAATAAAGTCTTGGACTAAATCGAACATCTACACCTATTTTGAGTGCCGAGGTAAGTTTGTGTGAAATTAAAGCTTCATGGTATTTTTTATATTTTAAATTGCTTGAAATTATGACAAAGAATATCATATCTATGAAAATGGACTAATGATGCCTCGATGAGAAAATGATGAGAATATGCCAAGTTGAAGTCCTAGTTGAAGATTCAGGATAACGAGGATACCTATATCACAACATGAGATAAGGAAGGTCATGTATAAGACCATGTCTAAGACATGGCATCAGCACCGAATGTAGGTCCCGTATAAGACCCTGCCTAGGACATGGCGTCGGCACCGAATAAGGAAGGTCCCGTATAAGACCATTTCTGGGACATGTCCTCGGCACCAAAGGAAGATCTCGTGTAAGACCATGTCTGGGACATGGCATCGACATCTACGTACGATCTTGTATAAGACCATGTCTGGGATATGGCATCGGCATCGAGTTAAGAGATTCCGTGTAAGACCATACCTGGGATATGGCATCGGCATCAAGAGGTGATCCCATGTAAGACCATATCTGGGATATGGCATTTGCATCGTGATACATGAATGATGAGATTGAGTATCCTCCGATATTCCGAGTAGTTCAACGGGCAAAAGAGCTAAGTATGCAAAGATGACAAAGAGCTAATCTATACAAAGATGACAAAAAGTTACATTTAAGTTAAGAGTGATATTGATTTAAGTTTATGTTCAAGATAGCATAAGTGCTAAATTATCTGATGAAGTGATAGAGGTACCATGAGTAAATTACGAGTTATGAAACCGTAATGTGATATGTGATGGGTAAGCGTATGTATGAGTAAGTATGTCAAAGTACATGAGAACTTGTGTTTATTATTGTTCTATGAGATGAATGGATTTTAGTATGAGTATTTATGTTGCTATTTTAATTCATGCAAACTTACTAAGCTATATGCTTACCCCTTTCTTTTCCCTTTTCCTTGTAGTTTCACCAAGCTAGCTCGGGGATCGTAGAAGCTCAGATCACACTATCAATCATTCTTTTGGTATAGTAAAGTTGATTTATTTTAAGTATGGCATGTATAGGAACTTGGTCATCTTGTGTTATGTCATATTTGAAAGCCAAAGTGTTGGCTATTAATGTTACTCACTCATTTTGTAAGTGGCCATTATGAATTGGCCAATATATGTTAAGTTTCTTAGTTTTAATGATGATGAGTTTTATGGAGTGAAAGTTCATGAAATTGATGGAGTAACATGTGGTCTGTATGAATGAGGATTTAGGGATTCTTCATAGTGTATTATTTCCATGATATGTGTTGCTTGCGTTGGTATATATGTGTTTATGTTTTAGGGTGGCAATTGGCTTGGAAATAGCCTTCTAATTGTCTACACGGGTAGACACAAGGGCGTGTGTCTAGACCGTGTGTGACACATGGTCAGCCCCATGGGTGTGTTGATAGGCCGTGTGTCCCCTGTATCAAATTGCGAGATTTCGATTCTTCACACGGGCCAGGACACGGGCGTGTGCCCTTAAGAGGTTACTGACGTCATAAATAGAATACCCAGGCTTTTCACACACAGGTAAGGACACGGGCGTGTCTAGGCTGTGTGAGGGACACGGGCTACTGGCATGGGCGTGTGTCCGGCCGTTTGAAAACCCCTGTAGGTTTGAAATGAAAAATAAATTCCGCACGGGCTAGGAACATGGGTGTGTGTGACCACACGGCCTGCCCACACGGGCGTGTTCCATTTCACACGTGCGTGTGGCCCTATTTAGGCAAAAAATTTCTAAGTGCGCAAAAGTTTCTAGTTTAGTTCCGAAACCTTCCGTATGTATGTTTAGGGCCTCGTAGGCCCATTATAAGTATGTTATGTATATGAATGAAATTTTATAACCCAATGTTGTATGTTTAAGCAAGTTAAGTTCGGTAATGCCTCGTATCCGGTTCTGGTGTCGAACACGAGTAAGGGGTGTTACAGGATCAGATTAATTAGGAATATTTTAAGACCGTCTTCCAGAGGAAATATGTGGGGGCGAGTTATGTGGATACTAGTAGACGAGAGTTCATGAACCTCACTCAGGGGGATAGGACTGTGGCTGAGTGTGAGGCCGAATTTTTGAGACTAAGTCGTTACACTCGTGAGATGGCAACGACCGAGTATGAGAAATGTGTCCATTTTGAGGATGGTCTAAGGGATTATCTGAGAGTCCTGATAGCTCTACAGAGGGAGCGAGAGTTCACCGTTTTGGTGGACAAATAAAAGATCATCGAAGATGTTAAGCTCATTGAGTGCCAAAATAGAGACCGTGAAAGAGATAAGAATAAGAGGGACTCGAAGCCCTCTAGTTCTATTCAGAGGCCTAAGAAGCGGACCAGATCTGATGGGCCTCCTAGGGTTCAAGTTCCAGTTACTCCTATTATGGCTCAGCCATGTAGTGGTTATGGTAGACACCATCCGGGTGAGTGTTGGAGGAGGTTGGGAGCGTGTCTGTGATGTGGGTCAATGCAGCACTTTATCAGAGATTATTCATAGCATTCTGATCAGATGCAAGCTTCAGCTTCAAGTTTTGTTCAGCCTCAGAGGGCAGTTCAGCAACAGCATAAGGGTCGTGGTCCGGCCAAGGGTGGTAATGGTATGGGTAGAGGACAGAGAGCACCGGGTAGAGGTGCTAATCAGACTAAGGCGAGGCACCCTGAATTGGTTTATGCTGTTCGACGTCGTAAGGACAAAGACGTCACTGATGTGATTACGAGTATGTTCTTTATATTTGATGCCCCTTATTTTGCACTGATAGACAGAGGGTCAACACACTCCTATGTAGCTAGTTTTGTTTCCATAAACTTCGGGATTCCTGTTAAGAGCATTTCTGGTGAGATTTCTATACTAAGTCCATTGGGTCAATTTGTTAGGGTGGATAGACTGTATAGGAATGTACCGTTGGAGGTAAAAAAGGTTGTGTTTCCGGCTAATTTGGTGGATTACCGTTCGTAGAATTTGATCTGATTTTGAGAATAGACTGGCTTGTGAAGCATCGAGCCATCTCAGGTTGTGCTACTAAGAGGGTAGTTCTGAGATCCGAGAGGGATGTGAAAGTGATTATGATCGGTGAGCATAGGGATTACTTATCCAATGTGACCTCCGCTCTTGTGGCCGAAAAATTGGTTTAGAATAGATGTGAAGCATATTTAGCTTTTGTATGTGATTCAGCTTCTATGGACTCTTCTGTTGGGAACATCCGAATAGTTAAGGAATTTTTGGATGTTTTCCCCGAGGAATTACTGGGTTTGCCTCCTAATCTAGAAGTTGAGTTTAGTATCGAGCTTCTGCCAAGTATAGCTCCGGTGTCTATTGCTCCTTATAATATGGCACCGAATGAGCTGATGGAGTTAAATGCTCAACTTTAGGAACTCTTCGATCGTGGGTTCATTCGTCCTAGTGTGTCTCCGTAGGGGGCACAGATTTTGTTTGTAAAGAAAAAAGATGGTACCATGAGAATATGTATCAACTACTTACAGTTGAATAAGCTAGCTGTGAAAAAAAAGTACCCACTTCCGAGGATTGACGACTTGTTTGATTAGTTTCGTGGGGTTTCAATACTTTCTAAGATAGATCTCTATTCTAGGTATCATCAACTTAAGGTTAAAGAAGTTGATGTTCATAAGATCGCCTTTAGAACTCGTTATGGGCATTATGAGTTCCTAGTCATGCCCTTTGGTTTTAAGAATGCTCCAACTGTATTCATGGATTTAATGAACTGGGTTTTCTAGTCGTATTTGGATTAGTTCGTCATAGTTTTCATTGACGACATTCTGGTATACTTTAAGACCGAAGATGATCATCTTAGAGTAGTCCTTTAGATACTTCAAGAGAATCAGCTCTACGCTAAGTTGAACAAGTGTGAATTTTGGTTAAAGGAAGTAACTTTTCTGGGACATGTAGTTTCTACAGAAGGGGTCCAGGTTAATCCTAGAAAGATTGAGGTTGTTCTTGATTGGAAACAATCTAGGAATGTTTTTGAGATCCGTACCATTCTGGGGCTTGCGCACTATTATTAAAGGTTTGTCGAAGGGTTCTCGTTTATTGCAGCTCCTCTAACTAAGCTATTGCGTAAGAACACCCCTTTTGTCTGGATTGATGAGTAGTAGTCGAGCTTTGAGAATCTCAAATCTGTTTTGACTCAGGCTCCTTGGAACGACGAAAATGTGCAAGTGTACACAATCACAACAAATAATAAAGTGACAAGTAAATGTCAATTTATCATACCCACGGGGATTGTGAAAAGAATTATTTATGAATGCAATTTTAAAAACACTTTGGTGAAGAAAAATATTTCGATTTGAGGAGGTGATTAAAAATTATGATTTTAACTAAGTAAAATAAATAAAAATAAAATAAAAGTTCCAATGCACGATTTCAAAAGATGATTTTAATCAATATGACATAATTGTCTTAGATTAATTACATTTCTTAACTTAGAATTATTAAACTCGTGTTTATGTTGTTACGAATAAGTTCACAGCAACTCAGTAAATTGCTTACTTATGAACATACTTACCAAAAATTCATTTATCTCTTGACTATATCTCTATGTCAATTCAACCGATTAAGCAAATTTTAATAAGCAAATGTGTTAATGCACATATATACTTATGAAATTAAAATAATCTCTTGTACGTATCTCTATGCCAATTCAAACAATTAATTCAATCTCATAAGCACATAAAAGATTACGTGAGGTAACAATGTATTTCTACCTTGAAATAGTTTAATCACAATAATCTTGCAAGTTATGTAAGGCTAATGTATCGTTAGATACCGTTGCTAATTTAACCCTCAGCTACCTTAGATGATCAAACATGCACTGATTAAGTACCGTGTCAATTAATTACAATTTCAATCTGTTTAAATAATTAATTCATTAGTTACCTTACAATTGTAATGCAAGAATAACTTAGTCATGGTTTTACTCAATCAAACATCTTACCAAGGCCTATAACAACACAAACACAATTTTAATAAATTAAGTAGATGAAATGCAATCAACCTAACACGAATTAAATTTAAGCCATATTAATTAAATTGAACATATCAACATCACAAATATTCATAAACATGTTCATTATAACAACAACAAAAATTAAAAGGATAGGGAATAAGAATAAAATTCGATGTTTTCTTCGTGGCTTGACTAGTTTGCTCCACTCCTCCTCCTTCGCTTGTTCTTGTCGATCTGATGCTTCTACGCACACTTGAATGCTGCTCCAAATGGTGGTTGATTGACTCTTTTTCAAGAGGTGAAATCGACAAAGGAATAGGGGAAGAAAATGAAGAACAATGGAAGTGAATGAAGAGAGAAAAATGAGAGAGAAGTGAAGAGATGAGAAGGGTTGAGATGTGTTTGAAGTGAGTAGCAAAGGGGGGTATTTATAGGTTGATATGACTACTAAAATTAGCAAAAATCAGCAGCCATAGAGTCCCCCCATGGCTGGGCACACATGTGGCAAGTTTGAAGAATTCAAACTTGCTATTTTAAGGTAGGGGCAAATCTAGAAAGGCACAAATAGTGGAGGGGTTTGAATGCAATTTGAATGAGTCTTCAAGGGCCATTTTGCAAGTTAAATAATCAGCCAAGCAAGCTGATTGGGTCAGCATGTGGGAAGATTTTGGGCTGCCCGGTGCTCGGTTGGATCGGTTTTCTCAATTCAGCTCAACTGGGCCACTTTTCATAATTAATTAATAATAATTTATTTAACCCAAATTAAATTGGATTAAAATTAAAATTAATTAAAATATGAATTAATACACATAATTTGGACCGTCTTAGGCTGAAAAATTAATTCGCCTTGATGCTTCAAAATTACTTCTCGATTTTGTGCTTATAGTAGTGTCTGCCGAGCCGTTTTTTGTCCTTTGTGCGAATCTGTTGAAAATGATCAAAATTAATAAAAAAAATTATTATAAAATTAAGTAAAAGTCAACATGTTAATAATTTAAGTACAATTTAATTATTTTATAATAACTAAATATTTTTCAACAAGAATTTGAAACTGCATGAATTTAAGTTAAAAAGGGCATGAAAAAGTGTGTATATTTTCGTGTTTCCACTCCTGTTCTGATATACCCTAAATCTGGTAAGGAGTTCGTAGTTTATAGTGATGCGTCACATGTTAGCTTGGGATGTGTTCTAATGCAAGATGGTAAGGTTGTGACTTATGTGTCCCGACAACTTAAGTCACAGAAGGGAAATTATCTGACGCCTAATCTCGAGTTAGCCGCCATGGTCTTTACCTTAAAATTTGGAGGCACTATCTATGTGGTGAGAGGTGTATCATTTACACCGATCGCAAGAGCCTTAAGTACCTCCTTACCCAGAAGGAGTTGAAACCTCCTTACCCAGAAGGGGTTGAACCTTAGGCAATGTAAATGGATTGAATTGCTTAAGGATTACGGCTGTACGATTGAGTATCATCCTAGTAAGGCTAATGTGGTGGCTGATGCTCTTAGTCATAGAGCAATTTATGATTTGAGGGAAATGTTTACTCGCGTAAGTCTGTTTGATGATGAGAGTCTTCTGGTCGAGTTGCGAGTTAAATTGACCTGGATTGATCAGATTCTCGATAAATAGTTAGGTGAAGATTCTCTAGTTTTGCGTTACAGTCAGGTAGAGGATAGTAGTACGTCTGATTTTGGGCTGAATAGTGATGAGGTTCTGAGTTTTCGAGAACAGGTTTGTGTACCGAATGACTCTGATTTGAGACAGTCTATTATGATGGAAGTGCATAGTAGCCCATATGCTATGCATCCTAGTGGAAATAAAATGTATCGGGATCTTTGTGAACTGTACTGGTGGCCTGGTTTGAAACGGGAGGTGACAGATTTTGTTTCTCGTTGTCTGACGTGCCAGCAAGTTAAGACTGAGCACCAGTTGCCTTCGGGTTTGCTTCAACTCATTAAGATTCCCATTTGGAAATGGGAACGTGTGACTATGGACTTTGTTCTTGGGTTGCCTTTAACACCTACTAAGAAGGATTCTGTATGGGTTATCGTAGATCAGTTGACCAAGTCTGCTCACTTCATTCCGGTTCGGACAAATTATTCTCTTTCGAAATTGGCCAAGTTATATGTTTTAGATATCGTGAAACTTCATGGGGTACTTGATTATTTCTGATAGAGATCCTCGCTTCATGTCTCAGTTTTGGAGGAAGCTTCATGAAGCTCTAGGTTCGAGATTGGACTTTAGTACTGCGTTCCATCCTCAGATAGATGGTCAATCTAAAAGAGTGATTCAGATACTGGAGGATATGTTTCGGAGTTGTGTGATCGATTTTCGAGGTAGTTGGGAGGATTTTCTATCTTTAGCCGAGTTCGCCTACAATAACAATTTTCAATTTAGTATCCAGCTGGCACCTTATGAGGCTCTGTATGATCGTAAGTGTTGTACTCCTTTGTGTTGGACTAAGTTAGGTGAGCGATAGGTTTTGGGTTTCGAGTTGGTCTCTAAGACTGAAGATAAAGTTTGTAACACCCCTATCCCATATCCGTCGCCGGATTAGGGTTACAGGCATTACTTATCCAACCACAAGTCAGTGCACCTCATAAAAACTACTTCATTGATAGATGGGTACCAATCTATACTTTCATGATTAAACATGTACAACCCTTCTAATATCAAAACATTAACGAACATATCACAAATGATATCATTAACATCAATTAAAACTAATTACATTCAATTAGCAAAACTCTACTCATTTGGTCATTTTGAATAGCATAGCCGAATATATAGGTTTATCCTTAGTCAACTTATACCAACCAATTTACCACATATATATTCAATCACATGCAAACATAACTAGTTATTCACAACAATGATTTAACTTTTAAAACTTCATGACTGAATATATGTATTTATAAACAATCCAAGATAAATACAAACACCAACTAAGACCATGCCACAACTGAATATTTAAAAGTGAGTATAAATCCATTGGATCATTAATACACCAAATTCTTTTATTCTTTCATGTTTTACCTTGTAGGTGCATGCAAAAACAAGCAAAAGTTTATCCATTATCCACAATGCATTATAAACCCTATTCAACCAAAGCCAATACTCAAGTAATGCACACAACATAATATGAAACAACTTCTAGGTTAAGTTTATAAGTCATGCATGAAACATTTACTTAAACATATAGATAATATTTCTATCATAATTTCATGAATCACATATATTTTAACAAACTTATATTATGTCCGAATATGCACAAACATAAGCAGCACCTCAAGCATATACAACCAACTAAAACGTAAACATAAAGCCATTTTCGCATCGCATTTTATACATCGACTTCAAAATAAACTCAAAAGAGTAATATAGCTTATACATGCCATAGTTCCCAAAATTTTAACTAATGAAAAGGTACCAAAGATAGATGATAGTGTGATTGAATTTGACGATGATCCCTGAGCTCGAACTTAGACTTCAAAATCTAATAAATAGTCAAATAAATACATACAGTAAGCTAACATAGCTTAGTAAGTTATAAGCAATGGTAAACATATACAACTAGTCATTTTTCAAATTTAATCAATTCAATTTGATCCTCAACTAACTCATAACCGCATATACATATAACATTTCATCATTCAACCTTTATCATATTCAATAGGTCTCAAAACCGAATGCTCATAAACCATTTATCCATTCCGAACAAGTCCAAAAATTAATAATCTTACCTCATTACTAAAATTTCATAAACAAAACAACTTACCTCATTAGTACTAAGTCATTCAACTATCATGTATTACTTACCTATGTATCATCTCTCGGTTACCTCCATTCATTTGTTTAGGTCTCTGACAAATTCGTAAACCCGCACACATAGTGCAATTCACGTAACGTATCGCACACTTAGTGCCGTTACTTTGATAAAGAGCACACATAGTACCAAATACCAGTAACGTATCGCACATTTAGTGCCATTACTTGTAATGTATCGCACACTTAGTGCCATTATGTAATTTCCGCACAATTTGTGCCAAACGACCAATTTCGCATACACAGTGCTCGGTGTTAAAACTCGCACACATAGTGCCCTTAACCGATCTTTTCCTCAAACATATAAACACATATAATTTCATTTTCATTCACATCTATACACAATTAAATGCACATGTTAAAAACATCTCATTCCTCCGTCTCAATACGATCACATTCGGCAATCTTCAATACACATATATACATATAACCACCTATTCGAATATAATCACTTCCCTTATCCTTTTCACATATAAATTCATCCAACTCAATGATCAAGGCTTATAGTTATACATATAAATACCAACTTTACATTCGGCCAATACATCTTAAATTGAATAACACATTTGGCAAATTGAAATTAAACACACTTACAAGCATTTAACATATGCACATTAATATAGGCTAAAATTCAATATTTTCCAATTGCTTAAAAACTTACCTCGGAAATCGACGGATTTGGTTTTCCGACTATTCGATTATCTTTTTCTTTCCCCGATCCAGTCCCGATCTTTTTGGTTCTTGATCTAAATAAATTTCAAATTAAGCTCATTCAACATATTTTCATTCAATTTAGTCCAAAAACACATAATCTAGCATATTTACACTTTTACCCCTAATATTTTCAATTTTTACAATTTAGTCCCTATTGCATAAAACACAAAATATGCAAAATTTGAACATACTCCTTTAGGGCTGAATGTTAATCATGTTCATACAAGTCCATACAATCCATTTATTTCACATTTTGACCCTTCAATTTACGAATTTCACAATTTAATCCTAGTTACTCAAAATCATCAACATTTTCAATATATAACATGTTAATCTAAAGCATGATTTTAATATTTTACCAACAAACATTTCAAAACACAAGCCCTCTTCAATGGCCAAACATCAAACATGCATCAAAATAAAAAAAATTCAAACATGGGTCGACTAGTATTCAAAGCAACGATCTCAAAAACGTAAAAATTATTAAAAACCGAGCTAGTTACATACCTCAATTTAAACATGCAAGGGCCGAATAGTTGAAAGCTTAGTTTCTTTCTTTCTTCTTTTAGCTTCGATGAAGAAGAAATGAAAATGATGATGATAAAAATGTTTCTTTATTTTAATAATATTAACATATATTATAACATAACATTTTAACTTTAAAAATTATGATTATAAAACACTTTAATATAAAATTAAAGTCAATGTCGTCCACTAGCATGCTAAAAGGTCAATTTGCAACTTAAATACTCATACAAAAGAAGACAAATCAATTTAGCCACCTAATTTAATAAATGGCTACTTTTACAACTTACGCGATTTAGTCCTTTTCTTTAATTTAAACACACAAACGGTCAAATTAACTGACAAAAATTTTTGCACATGCACACTCATAAATCATAGACACCAAATATAATATATAAATATTCTATCGACTCGGATTTGTGGTCCCAAAACCACTGTTTCCGATTAGGGTCAAAATCGGGCTGTTACAACTCTCCCCCCTTAAGAGATTTTTGTCCCCGAAAATCTTACCAATGAATAAGTGTGTGTAGCGTTCTTTCATTGATTCCTCGAGTTCCCAGGTTGCTTCCTCAACCCCGTGCTTATGCCACATTACTTTAACCAAAGAGATTTTCTTATTTCGTAACCCTTTCACTTCACGAGCTAAAATATGAATCGGTTCTCTTCATAAGTCATGTCAGACTGAATCTCAACCTCTGCCGGGCTAATCACATGAGTGGGATCGGATTTGCATCGTCGAAGCATCGACACATGAAAAACATTGTGAATCTTGTCGAACTCAGATGGCAACATAAATCTATATGAACCGGACCGATACGCTCAATAACTTCGTACGGCCCAATAAATCTCAGACTTAGCTTTCCTTTACGACCAAATCTAAGTATCTTTTTCCACGGCGAGACTTTCAAAAGTACTCGGTCACCCACCTGAAACTCTATATCTTTATGTTTCAATTCCGCATATGATTTCTGACGATCTGACGCGGCTTTCAAACTTTCTCGGATCACTTTTACTTTCTGTTCAGTCTCTTTAATTAGATCGACCCCGTGTATCTTGTTTTCACTTAATTCGGTCCAATATAAAGGTGTACGACATTTACGACCATGCAAAGCTTCGTAAGGTGCCATTTTGATACTCGATTGAAAGTTGTTATTGTACGCAAATTCAATCAAAGGTAAGTATCGTTCCCACATACCCTCAAACTCAAGAACACAACATCTCAACATATCCTCGAGTATTTGAATAACACGTTCGGATTGACCATCCGATTGAGGGCGAAAAGTAGTACTGAAGTGCAATTTAGTACCTAGTGCATCTTGCAGTTTCTTCAAAAACCGCGATGTAAACCTCGGATCTCTGTCCGAAACAATAGAAATAGGTACTCTGTGCAATCGTACGATCTGAGATATGTACAACTCAGCTAACTTATCAAGTGAGAAATCTGTACGTACCGGAATAAAATGGGTCGATTTCGTCAATCTATCTACAATAACCCAAATTGCGTCTTTCTTGCTCGGTGTCAAAGGTAATCCAGATACAAAATCCATCGTTATTCGATCCCACTTCCATTCAGGTATCATAATCGACTGAAGTAATCCCGATGGCACCTGATGCTCTGCTTTTACTTGTTGACATATTAAACACTTCGACACATAGTCTTAAATATCCCGTTTCATACCATGCCACCAGCAATGCTGTCTTAGGTCGTTACACATCTTCGTACTACCCTGATGGATTGACAACCTACTATTATGAGCTTCATCACAGATCATTCGAGTCAACTCAGGATTCTTAGGCACACATATTCAGTTTCTAAATCGTAAGCATCCCTCAACATCTAATTGAAAATCTGAATCATCACTCGAGCCACATTGACTCCTTTTTGCTATTAAGTCATTATCAACCTCTTGAGCTTCGCAAATCTGTTGAATGAACAATGGTCTCATTTTCAATTCTGCAATAATCACACCATCATCAATCATAGTTACATCCGCATTCATTGCACGAAGAGCAAATAGTGATTTTCGGCTTAGTGCATTAGTAACCACATTGGCCTTTCCCGAGTGATAATCAATCACGAGCTCGTAGTCTTTTAACAGTTCCAACCATCGTCGCTGTCTCAAATTCAGATCCTTCTGAGTCATTAAATACTTTAGACTCTTGTGATCCGAATAGACATGGCATTTTTTACCGAATAGATAGTGATGCCATATTTTCAAAGCGAAAACTATAGCAGCCAATTCAAGATCGTGAGTCGGATAGTTCTTTTCATGCGGCTTTAACTGTCTCGAGGCGTAAGCTACAACTTTACCCTCCTGCATCAAAACACAACCTAAACCATTTAAGGATGCATCGCTGAAGACAACGAATTCCTTACCCGACTCTGGCTGAACAAGCACTGGAGCTTCCGTTAACAAAGTTTTTAGCTGGTCAAAACTCTTCTGGCACCTTTCTGACCACTCGAATTTAATGTCTTTCTGCAACAACTTTGTCATTGGAGCTGCAATCATAGAAAACCCTTTCACGAAGCGTCTATAGTACCTAGCAAGTCCCAGAAAACAACGAACTTCAGAAACATTCTGCAGATGTCTCCAATCAAGTATAGCCGAAACTTTACTCGGGTCAACCTGAATGCCCGGTGCTAAAACAACATGCCTTAGAAAACTAACTTCATTCAACCAAAACTCACATTTTCTGAATTTCGCGTACAACTGCTTATCACGCAAAATCTGTAACACAAGTCTCAAGTGTTCGGCATGCTCGGTTTTGTCACGCGGATAGATCAAAATGTCATCTATGAATACAACCACAAACCGATCTAGATACGTCTGAATACTCAATTCATCAGATCCATGAAAATAGAGGGGGCATTAGTAAGTCCGAACGACATCACTAAAAACTCATAATGGTCGTATCTCGTCCGAAAAGCAGTCTTTGGTACATTCGAGTCTCTAACTCGCAGCTGATAATAACCTGACCTCAGATCGATTTTTGAGAATACCGAAGCTCGCTTAAGCTGATCAAATAAATCGTCGATACGTGGCAACGGATGTTTATTTTTTATGGTCACTTTATTGAGTTGTCGGTAATCGATGCACATTTTCAAAGTTCCATCTTTCTTTTTCACAAATAGGACTGGCGCACCCCAGGGAGAAAAACTCGGTTGAGCAAAACCTCTATCTGTTAATTCTTGCAATTGAGCTTTCAATTTTTTTAATTCGGTCGATGCCATTCTATATGGAGCTATCAAGATCGGAGTCGTCCCTAGCACTAGCTCAATCCCAAACTCTACTTCCCGAATAGGTGGCAATCCCGACAATTCCTCCGGGAACACATCCGGATACTCACAAACAACTGGTACAGATTCAATCTTCTTTTCGCTTACTTTACTATCAATCACATAAGCAAAGTAAGCTTCGCAACCCTTTCTCAAATACTGTCGAGCCAACATCGAAGATATCACTGCTGGTAGCCCATTCAAATCCGTAGATTCAATTCGAATTTCTCGTTATTCTGACACTGCAAATCAATAGTCTTTTGTCTGCAGTTCACTACTGCATCATGCACTGTTAGCCAATCCATACCGAGGATAATATCGAACTCACCAAATGGTAACGGTATCAAATCAGTCGGAAAACACGAGTCTCGAATCATTAAAGGGCAATTCTGGCACACTCTATCAACTAACACACACCGGCCCAGGGGGTTCAAAACCCGAATCACAAACTCAGTAGACTTAACAGGTAGAGTCTTGCTGGATATTGATGTTTCACATACATAAGAATGGGTTGAACCAGGATCAATCAGAGCAATTACACTAGTATCAAAGAGAGTGAATATATCGGTGATGACATCAGGAGATGAAGCCTCCTCTCTAGCACGAATGGCATAGACTCTAGCTGGTACACGAGCCTCTGATCGAATAGCTGCATCCGAAGTCCCTCTCTGAGTACCGCTCCTACCTCCCACATTACAAGATGATCTACCTCTAGATGTAGTGCTGCTCGGTCTCGCATTCTAAGCATTATCTTTTTCAGCTGTCTCTGGGCAATCCCGAATAAAATGATCCTATAAACCACACTTGTAGCAAGTGCGGTTGTTAGATTTACCCCAACATTCACCAAAATGTCGTCTACCACACTGTTGACACTCAGGCTTAATCGGTCGAGTATTGTCGACACTAGCAATCGAAGTGGCTCATGAACTCACTGGTGGTCATTCTCAAATAGAAATCCCCATGTTAGCTTTGGATCGGCTACTATCATTTTTGAACTTCTTTGATGAAGTTTGAGGAAATTTACTCGTTGATCTTTTACGGAAGTCTCTAGCTTCAAATTCAGTTTTCCGCTTTTCTTTTCCCAGCTTTTCGGCTTTACAAGCTCGCTCAACAAGTACTACGAACTCATTTATTTCCAGTATGCCAACCAGTAATTTTATATCTTCGTTTAACCCTTCTTCGAATCTTCGGCACATAGCAGCCTCGGATGAAACACACTCACGAGCATAGCGACTAAGTCTCACAAACTTGCGCTCATACTCAGATACGGTCATACGACCCTGTTTAAGCTCGAGGAATTCCTTACGTTTCGAATCTATGAATCGCTGGCTGATGTATTTCTTTCGAAACTCTGTCTGAAAGAAGTCCCAAGTAACTCGTTCATTAGGAACAACCGATACGAGAGTATTCCACCAATAGTAGGCAGAATCCCATAACAAAGATATGGCGCACTTCAGGCACTTATCAGGTGTGCAAGATAGTTCGTCGAAAACACGAATGGTATTATCGAGCCAAAATTCAGCTTGTTCAGCATCATCATCATCTTCGGCCCATGTTTTCTAATTCTGTCAACCGAAGGCTTGTTTACTCTCTCAAGATTAACGGTCGGGGGTACCACTGGTACTACAAGTGGAGTATTCGGATTCAGGGATTGTTGAACAGCCGAATTGGCCCGAATATATTGGTTGAACCAATCATTCATCATGCTATAGAAGGCTTGTTTTAGCACCCTCATCAGGATTACTCGCAGCTGGTCGAGATTCATCTGGCGCGGTCCCTTGCGCGGGAGCAGGCGCCTCACTCTCGACATCGTCAGCTATAGCTCGCTCGGGATCAGGATTCATTTACTATACGAAGAGAAGAAAACACATTTCACTGTCAGAAGTCATCACACTATCACATTATAAAATATGGCATGTATAGCTAGACCCGACACGCGCTACGTTAGTCTGAGAACCGACTAAATTGTAGCTCTGATACCAATCAAATTGTAACACCCCTATTCTATATCCGTCGCCAGATTAGGGTTACGGGCATTACTTATCCAACCACAAGTCAATGCACCTCATAGAAACTACTTCATTGATAGATGCGTACCAATCTATACTTTCACGATTAAACATGTACAACCCTTCTAATATCAGAACATCAACGAACATATCACAAATGATATCATTAACATCAATTAAAACTAATTACATTCAATTAGCAAAACTCTATTCATTTGGTCATTTTGAATAGCATAGCCGAATATATAGGTTTATCCTTAGTCAACTTATACCAACCAATTTACCACATATATATTCAATCACATGCAAACATAACTAGTTATTCACAACAATGATTTAACTTTTAAAACTTCATGACTGAATATATGTATTTATAAACAATCCAAGATAAATATAAACACCAACTAAGACCATGCCACAACCGAATATTTAAAAGTGAGTATAAATCCATTGGATCATTAATACACCAAATTCTTTTATTCTTTCATGTTTTGCCTTGTAGGTGCATGCAAAAACAGGCAAAAGTTTATCCATTATCCACAATGCATTATAAACCTTATTCAACCAAAGCCAATACTCAAGTAATGCACATAACATAATATGAAACAACTTCTAGGTTAAGTTTATAGGTTATGCATGAAACATTTACTTAAACATATAGATAATATTTCTATCATAATTTCATGAATCACATATACTTTAACAAACTTATATTATGTCCGAATATGCACAAACATAAGCAACACCTCAAGCATATACAACCAACTAAAACATAAACATAAAGCCATTTTCGCATGGCATTTTATACATCGACTTCAAAATAAACTCAAAAGAGTAATATAGCTTATACATGCCATAGTTCCCAAAAGTTTAACTAATGAAAAGGTACCAAAGATAGATGATAATGTGATTGACTTTGACGATGATCCCAGAGCTCGAACTTAGACTTCAAAATCTAATAAATAGTCAAATAAATACATACAGTAAGCTAACATAGCTTAGTAAGTTATAAGCAATGGTAAACATATACAACTAGTCATTTTTCAAATTTAATCAATTCAATTTGATCCTCAAATAACTCATAACCGCATATACATATAACATTTCATCATTCAACCTTTATCATATTCAATAGGTCTCAAAACCGAATGCTCATAAACCATTTATCCATTCTGAACAAGTCCAAAAATTAATAATCTTACCTCATTACTAAAATTTCATAAACAAAACAACTTACCTCATTAGTACTAAGTCATTCAACTATCATGTATTACTTACCTATGTATCATCTCTCGATTACCTCCATTCATTTGTTTAGGTCTCTGACAAATTCGTAAACCCGCACACATAGTGCAATTCACGTAACGTATCACACACTTAATGCCGTTACTTTGATAAAGAGCACACATAGTGCCAAATACCAGTAACGTATCGCACATTTAGTGCCATTACTTGTAATGTATCGCACACTTAGTGCCATTACATAATTTCCGCACAATTTGTGCCAAACGACTGATTTCGCACACACAGTGCTTGGTATTAAAACTCGCACACATAGTGCCCTTAACCAATCTTTTCCTCAAACATATAAACACATATAATTTCATTTTCATTCACACCTATACACAATTAAATGCACATGTTAAAAACATCTCATTCCTCCATCTCAATACCATCACATTCGGCAATCTTCAATACACATATATACATATAACCACCTATTCGAATATAATCACTTCCCTTATCCTTTTCACATATAAATTCATCCAACTCAATGATCAAGGCTTATAGTTATACATATAAATACCAACTTTACATTCGGCCAATACATCTTAAATTCAATAACACATTCGGCAAATTGAAATTAAACACACTTACTAGCATTTAACATATGCACATTAATATAGGCTAAAATTCATTTCTTTCCAATTGCTTAAAAACTTACCTCAGAAATCGACGGATTTGGTTTTCCGACTATTCGATTATCTTTTCCTTTCCCCGATCCAGTCTCGATCTTTTTGGTTCCTGATCTAAATAAATTTCAAATTAAGCTCATTCAATATATTTTCATTCAATTTAGTCCAAAAACACATAATCTAGCATATTTACACTTTTACCCCTGATTTTCAATTTTTACAATTTAGTCCCTATTGCATAAAACATAAAATATGCAAAATTTGTACTCCTTTAGGGCCGAATGTTAATCATGTTCATACAAGTCCATACAATCCATTTATTTCACATTTTGACCCTTCAATTTACAAATTTCACAATTTAATCCTATTTACTCAAAATCATCAATATTTTTAATATATAACATGTTAATCTAAAGCATGATTTTAATATTTTACCAACAAACATTTCAAAACACAAGCCCTCTTCAATGGCCAAACATCAAACATGCATCAAAATAAAAAATTCAAACATGGGTCGACTAGTATTCAAAGCAACAATCTCAAAAACATAAAAATTATTAAAAACCGAGCTAGTTACATACCTCAATTTAAACATGCAAGGGTTGAATAGTTGAAAGCTTAGTTTCTTTCTTTCTTCTTTTAGCTTCGGTGAAGAAGAAATGAAAATGATGATGATAAAAATGTTTCTTTATTTTAATAATATTAATATATATTTTAACATAACATTTTAACTTTAAAAATTATGATTATAAAACACTTTAATATAAAATTAAAGTCAATGACGTCCACTAGCATGCTAAAAGGTCAATTTGCAACTTAAATACTCATAAAAAAGAAGACAAATCAATTTAGCCACCTAATTTAATAAATGGCTACTTTTACGACTTACGCGATTTAGTCCTTTTCTTTAATTTAAACACACAAACGGTCAAATTAACTCACAAAAATTTTTGCACATGCACACTCATAAATCATAGACACCAAATATAATATATAAATATTCTATCAACTCGGATTTGTGGTTTCGAAACCACTGTTTCCGATTAGGGTCAAAATTGGGTTGTTACAAAGTTAGATTGATTGGGGATCGTCTTAAGGCGACTTCTGATAGACAGAAGTCCTATGCAGATTTGAAAAGGAGAGATATTGAGTACCCTGTAGGTGATTACGTATTTCTTAAGGTATCTCCGTGGAAAAAGGTTTTGTAGTTTGGACGTAAGGGCAAGTTGAGCCTTAGGTTCATTGGACCGTATCAGATTCTAAAGCATGTGCAAATGGTTGCTTAGCAGTTAGAGCTACCTCCAAAGTTAGATCGTATTCATGATGCCTTTCATGCCTCTATGTTGAAGTGGTATCGGTCTGGTCCATCTCATGTTGTTTCTGTTGAGGAGATTGAGGTTAAACCAGATTTGACTTTTGAGGAGGGGCCAGTTCAGATTTTGGATCTAGACATTAAAGTTTTGAGGAGGAAATCTATTCCATAAGTGAAGGTTTTGTGGCGAAATCATGGCACTGAAGAAGCCACGTGGGAACCTGAGGACTCAATTCGTCAACGGTATCTGCATCTGTTTGAATTAGGTAAATTTCGAGGTCAAAATTTTTTTTAGGGGGTAGAGTTGTGACACCCAAAATTTTAAGTTTTGTATGTGTTGGTTTTTGTCATTAAATGTGTTCAGTTTAGGTGGACAAGAGCTTGGTAGATTTGCTTAAGGTCCGGGGTTCTAGTCGCCTTAAGTGTAAGGGGTATTTTGTTTTGTTTTATTAAGGTTGTGGAGGAGTTTAAATTTAATTTGAACTCTTCAATAGTTATCTGGTTAGTTGTGGGGTGAGGTTGGTGCCTCCTTTCAAAGGGAAAGAGTGTAGGTGGTTATTTTAAAAACAAAAAAAATTCAGCAAGTCTTCTTAACGTTTCTTTTTTTTTCATTCTTTCTCTCTATCCTTTATTTTTCTTCTTTGTTTCCTAGCCATTGTTCTGTTCATTTCTGGTTAAAATATTACCATCGGTTACGACTTCGTTGTTTCGATTCTTTGCTGATTCGTTTGGGGTTGGGTGTTGGGAGTTGTCGTCATCTTTCGTCATGTGTTTTTTTTTCTTTTTATGAATTGTATTACATTAGGGGTTTTAGTTTTGTTTAGAATGGAAGGGTTTATTAACTGTGTTATTTGTTTTAATGCTTGATTAGGGGAGAACCGTGAGCTGGATGATGTTCCTTCAGCAGGTTACGCATTGCGCGGTTGCTGGTCATTGATGGTGAGTGTGCGAATGCATTGAATGATATTATGAGGCTATGTTCTTGAATAATTCTTGCTTGAGTTTTATAATTTTATAATCTCATGGTTTCACCGTAGCAAAAATCGAACCAAGTGTGTAATGAGAAACTTGAAAAACGGCGATCGGTAAGAGCCAAAATTGGGGCCTGTCGACGCCGCACGAGCATGTGCCAGGCCGTGTGATAGTACATGGACTAGGCCATTTTGAGCCGTGTGCTAGGCCGTGTAGGCCACAAAGGCTAAGCCATGTTAAACGAGTGGGCCCACACAGACATATGGGCTCAAATTTTAGAATTTTTCCTTAAGGCTGTACATATCGCCTTGATCGACTGTAGGCTTTTTGTAGGGTCGCTATGTGTTGTAATAGCCTGATTTAGGGGCTAGTCGAAACAGTGATCTCGGGATCACTAATCCGAGGTTAGAGAAATTATTCTAATGTTATTTTATGAGTCAGAGCGTGATTATATTAGTGCATGAAAATTTTGATGCTTTAATTTTAGCGATTTATTACTTAATCGCGAGAAAGGACTAAATCACATAAAGTGCGAAAGTTCCATCCTATAGGCTAAAGGTGCCAAATATCTATATAATGTTAATTGGAGGTTTTTAAAGGGCAATTAGACCCCTTGTGAATGTGCGGCCGGCCATAAGAGACAAGATTGTCCAAGTTGGTCAAAGTTGGTGAGTTTGGTGACTAAAATTAATGGTTTAGTATTAAAATAAAGAAAAGATGATATCCATCTTTCTCTCCATCTTTCTCCACCAAAAATAGCAAGCAAAATAGGGATTTTGAAAGCTCAAATTTTCAGCAGGCTCTCCTCTATTCTAGTAAGCGTCCTAGTGATCTTTTCTTGAAAATAGTTGTACTTTTGAGACCCCTAAAGCTTAAGCTTTCAAATGAGGGGACTATTGTGCAATATGGTGAAAAGTTTAGAGTTTTTCCATGAGAGCTATCATTGATATTTGTTTCATTTTCATGGAAGAAATTGAGTCATAGTTGTTAGATGAACAACTTTTGTGAAAGGTGTTGTCTTGAAAATATCTAACTAGACCTTGATGAAAATATTACAAATTTGTAGTAATTATGTGAAATGTTGAGTTTTTATGATAGCTATAAGAGTATTAAATGTTCACCTAGGCTTGTTGAAGGTAGAAATGTGATTAGAATTAATTTCTGAGCCTAGGGGCAAAATGGTCATTTTGCTAAAGTCTAAGGGCAAAATAGTAATTTTGCCTAAGCATGATTATTGAAATGTTTTTATTAATGTGGTGATTAAAATGAGCTAAATTGATATTATAGAGTAAGAAGAACCGAGAATCCGCCTAGATCGGGGAAAGAACAAAGTCTCGGACTAGACCGACAAGTTAGTTCATTTTGAAATCGATGTAAGTTTGTAGGTGATTAATGCAACAATTATGTTAGCATAATTGAGAATAATTGGTATCATATTGATGAATGTTACTTTACTAAATTGAGTGATTGATGTTGAACATGATGTTGAAGTCCTAATGGACAATAATGAATATGAAAAAGCTATCATCGAGATATGAAATAGATAGGGTCCCGTATAAGACCATGTCTGGGACATGGCCTCGGCACCAAGTTGAAATCCCGTATAAGACCATATCCGGGATATGGCTTCGGTAATGAATATGAGAATTGTATAAGACCATATCCGGGATATGGCATCGATACTTGATGTGAAAGTCCATATAAGACCTTATCCAGGATATGGCACTGGCATTTAGAGGTGACTCCATGTAAGACCACCTCGGGGATGTGGCATTGGCTTCGTACCTAAATTAATGATGATGAATATACGTCTTTGACTGTCCCTAGTGGTTAATGGGATAAGTAGATGAGTTTAGCAGTAGAAATGAGAATTGTACTAAAGTCATGTGAATGAGTGAATACAGGTACTCGTGAATGAGTCACGAAGAAATGATTACGATGTGTGGCACGGTATGTGCTAAATAAGGGCAATTGTAAGTAAGTATGGCAAGAAGCCTATGACTTGTGTATGGTTAATTAATGCCATGGATGGATTACATTATGAGCTTATTGTTGCTATTTATTTTCTATGCAAACTTACTAAGCTTTATGCTTACCCCTTTCATTAACCTTTCTCCTTGTAGTATAGCCAAGATAACTCGAGGAACGTGGACGTAGGGGTTTGGGAATCACACTATCGACGTCATTTTGGTATAACAATTTAGACTTTATTTTGAGTATGGCATGTATAGGACTCGAGTATTTTGTTAAGTTGTAATTGTTAGTCAGAGTGTTGGCTATGTATGCTACTAAAGTCATTTTGTAAATGGTCTTAAGTTAGGCCAATACTTGGCAAATTCCTATGCTTGAATGAAGATGAAATTCTTGAAGTATATGCCTTGTGTTTGGGTGTGCCTTTTGGTTTTAAGTTATGTTGACTTGAATTGGAGTATGTATGTATGCAACTTAGGGTGGCAAAAGGGCTTGTTAGATAGCCATCAAATTGTCCACACTGATAGACACACGGGCATGTGTCTAGGCCGTGTGTGACACACGGTCAGCCCTATAGGCGTGTGGATCGACTGTGTGTCCCCTTGCATGCTAGAATTGCAAGTCAGTAAGCCTTGTAGTAACACACAGGCAGAGACACGGCCGTGTGTCTCAGCCGTGTGGGAGGCACGACTTAAGGCATGGGCGTGTGCCCAGGCCGTGTGAAGTTTGCACATTAATTGTGGATTTTAATTCGACACATGGGCTAAGGACACGGGCGTGTGCCTTGGTCATGTGACCATAGTGAGTTGATGACGTCATAGACAGAATACCAAAGTTTTGGCACACGGGCTAAGACACAAGCGTGTCAGGGCCGTGTGAGGGACACGGGCCAAGGACACGGATGTGTGTCCGGCCGTGTGAAATTGGTCAGGATTGACTACGGGTGGAAAACACGGGCATGTCTTAGGAGCACACGGGCGTGTCCCTAGACCAACACGAGCGTGTGACCCCTGCTTTGAAGAAAAAATTTCTAAGCTCATAAAAGTTCCCGGATAAATTCTAAAACGTCTCGGAGGTATGTTTAGAGCCTCGTGGGCCAAGAATGAGCTAGTGATGGGTTTAAATGAAATTTTATAGCTCTATTTTAGACGTTTAAATGAGATAAGTTAGGTAATGCCTTAAAGCTGGTTCCGGCTTTGGACACGAGTAAGGGGTGTTACATGTGTGGTATAAACCTTAAAGCATGAAATCTGTCACTCTGTTAGATTGAAAATGACATAAATAACGTCTACATAAGTATTGTGTAAAATGATATGTATGGTTTGTTCTGCTATGTATGAGCATGTTTAGCATCCGTTATACGAGCATGCATGTGATATACGTTCTGGTATTTGTTATTCTGTTTTATCTGATGATCTGTCTGTATTTGGCTATGGGGCGGGTTATGTATTATGAGGAGGAAGTATTCTATGTAAGGCGATATTTCGCCAATACATTGGCAGTAATGCTGCGACTATTCTAAAAAGTATCATATAGACACCATGTGGTGTGTAGGGCTGGGTGGGTGATTTATACCCCACATGGGGTGTTGGGATGGTCAGAGTTGGTGTGTAGAGGATGGGGGTAGGACTATGTATATCTATATCTGTACATTTCTGTTATAAATCTAATTCTGTAAAAGAGTTATGTCTGTATCTGTTCCGTCATGTGATTGAATTTGGATTTATGTTTCTGTTGAGTTACACACAGAGATTTAAAACTCGCCTTCTATTTGTCTGATAATTTCAAGTGACCCTCAGGCTTAGGAGGGTTGTGCAACAAAAACTCGGGTGTAACCACTTTTCCGTAAAACTCCATTTACTTTTAATTTGTTTAATTTATATTTTGGTTTTGAGAGTTTTATAATTTTGGGACCCTCTGGAAATTTAGGTTTAATTTTGGATTTGGATTTTTAATTTGGAATATCTTACATGACATGTGATAAAACGATTTGCAAAATTAACCGTTTTGGAGAAAACAAATTCGGGTTTTCAAAATAACGACTTAGGAACTTCCACTGCAATTTATTTGTTTTATTTAAAAATGTAAACGGTTGACGGTTTGACCAATAAGTATAGCAACACATTTTTAAATAAAATGGATGCTTTTAGTAACAAAGATATGCAATGCTTTTAAAAAGAAAAAGTCAAATTTACAGCTTTCCCCGTAACATCTCTAGATTCGGCCATAACGTCTAGGTCGGATTTGGGGTGTACAGTAGGAAGGTCATCTTTCAAAAATTTGGCTAAGTTCAACATGGTCAAATAAAACAGTATTTTTTGTTGCCAAGTCTTAAAATTATGTCCTGAGAATTTTGCAGGTTTCTTGTTGTGGCTTACAACAGCCGCCACTAGCAACACTGAGTTTTGGATCAAAGATTGCGTTTGAACCAAAGCTTCAAATTCTGAATTGATTGAATTGGTGGGAGTTTCCATTTTCTGTTAAGAAACAAAACCAAAATTAGAAAAATTATCAAAATTTGCTAGACGACAGGAATCTAATAAAACTCGAAACAAAAGTTTATATGGTCTAATAAAAATACAATAAAATAATGCACCATGTAGGTAACCCTAAAAGAGAGGTGGTGCACTCAACACACTTAAATACCAAGTCTTTCAAAGAACCAAATCTAAACATATATTCTCATATGTCTTTTTAATTCACCGTTGATAAATTTCCTATTTCTGATGTCACAATTTTGAAGCTACAATTTAAGCTTTCACAATTTAAAGCCACAATTAAGTCCACTATAAACAAAAAATTCGCTTTGATTTGTTAAACGGCAGAATTAAAATTCTAAAACAAAATCAAAATCAATTTTATTAAACGACAGGATTAAATCCCGAAACAAAATAATTTAATTAAATCAAAATAAAATATGTTAAACAACGGGAATAAATCTCGAAATAGAATTATTTGATTAAGTATTCTCGTTTGGAAACAGAATCAAAATTGAATAAAGTTTGTTAAACGGCGGGAATAAATCCTAAAACAGATTTTCAATTTAATTCTATTTTAGAAACAAAATTAAAATCGAATAAAATATGTTAAATGGTGGGAAAAATCTCGAAATAGAGTTTATTTAATTTTAATTTCTTGTTTTGGCAACAAAATAAAAAATGGAATAAAATCTATTGAATGGAGGGAATAAATCCCGAAAAAGATTTTATTTAATTTTTAATACTCGTTTGGAAACATAATAAAAAATGGAATAAAATCTATTGAACAGCGAAAATAAATCCCGAAACAAATTTTATTTAATTTTTATTTTCAAATAAAAAACTTTTTTTTTCTTTCGCCTTGGTGTCTCATTCATCTCGGATTAGAAAATTGCAAAATAATAAAATCTGTTTTAAGATTGTTGGACAAAACATGTTAGCGTAAAAAATATAAATATAAATAAATAAATATTTATATATATATAAAATAAATTGAATAATTTATATTTAAATTATCGGATATGAAAAACCAATAAATAACATAACAAAGGCCAAAAATAAAAAAGAAGAAACGAATTTTACTAAATGTTGAGGCCTGTTTTACACAGTTTCTTTAAGACAGATTCAGGCGCTCCTACAGTACTTGGAGAAACGTTGGTCAAATGTCTCCCAGGATACAACAACACGATGATCGAAACAGTAGCACCTCAACAGTGATCAACGAACAAACGATGCCTTTTTTATCACCGAAACGTTGGAAAATATGGAGAGAAAAAGAGAAGAATTTTGGAGAGAAAATAATCTCGGTGTGAGAAAGTGAGATTGATCAAAAAATTCTGAAGAAGTCTTATCCTTTTATAGGCATTCAAAGTGGAGGAATTTTGGAAATATCCATGTATAAGGAGACAAAATCTACATTTAAAGAGTCAATTAAATCAATTTGATTAAAATCTAGAATCAAATAAAATCAAGTTATATATCCTTTTAAATCAGATTTTGTATATATTTACTGAGAAAAAAAATTTCGTGTTGGGCTAAAATATCCGCAAGCCCATACCGGTCCGGACATTTCGCGTCGCCCACATCATGCGGGTGCAACCCAACCCTAACGGGTTGAACCTGCACCCCTTGCGCACGAGGCAAGGTTCCAAGCTTAGTCATTCAATCACCCTTCAAGTGGGCTCTCATATATTTACACATCTCACACTTGGTCTTTAACCAATGTGAGATCTAAGCTTTTATTTTCTTCAACAAATATTCACAAGTAGCTTACTTTGAACATGAATTTCTCATTTATCACTCAACCATTTTGAGCATATGGTATACCGTTGTAAAGGTCTCATGGAGTAGAATATAAAACCATAATTTTATAATTCAACCCTCCACCTTTACCAAATGAGAATATGCCTCAAAGTTCCCATAAATTATAATTTTTCCAACAAAGCACTAACGTGGTAGGTGATGTAAAAAATTTTATGGCACGACAGCTAACATGAAAAATGCTAATGTGGAAGGCTTTAATTTATTTTATTAGGGCTTAATTGATTTTTAAGGACTACATAAAAATTCTCAAAAATTATAAAAGCAACATGTTTTTTATAATTTTCTAACAAATTTATAATTTTTTTAGAAATTTTTAAAACTTTTTAATAAAAATTACTACTTATTTTTGTTTTCCTACGCATGTTGTCCTGCATCATACCATAAATAATCTCTATCAACATCAATTGATTACCTTTCCTCAACTAAAACCATTACTCATCACTCATCTAAAACCATCAAACACTAAATCCGTTATTTCTTGGACCCTTTACTCAACACTCTATTAAAGTCTGATTACCATCACACTTCAAGCTCCCCATTAAATTTTAATCCGAACCTTCAAAATGATAAAATTTTTTGTATAATATATTATATATATATATATACATATATATATATTTACAACTTTTTATACTTCTAATAAGTTTTTATAACTTTTTTTATCAATTTCATTATTTATATATAATGTTTTATAATAATTTTAATGTTTTCATTTTTTACTTTAATTTTTTAAATATAATTTTCTATCATTTCTAAAATATTTTTACATTTTATTGAGATTTTTTATATAGTCTCTAAAAATCAATTAACCCTCTTAAAATAATTAAAAATCTATCAAACCCTCCTAAAATAATAAAATATCAATTAAGCTTTCCACGTCATCCGCCATGTCAATTATTATGTCAATACTTAATAATTTATATGAAAATAACGTTCGAAAACAAAATTAATTGTTATTTTTAAATTTGAGATTCAATTGATTGTATTTTTCGATCAGCACCCAATCAGTTTTTCAATTATTTCCGAGTAGCTTTTATAGCACTTTATCGAAAATCTTTTAAATTGTTTTAGAAACGCTTAAGCTAAATAAGCGGGCCCTTTGTAGTGTTTGAAAGTTATACGTCTTGAAACTGACAAATCTCGTCATTTGTTGTTGATAATGTGCTTCATTGTTGTGAGATTTGAGAAAGTTAGCGTCTCCTCTATTTTGTGATTAACAAGAGGGATCAACGGCGTTTATGTCAAATTTAATAATAAAATTTTACATCCACATGTCAATTCTATATTAGCGGAGCATAGAAAAAGACATAATTACCCCATATTTGTGCTTTTTGATGTACAAGGCAAGCAGAGAGCCTTTTTTAATGAGAATTTTATTAGCATTTTTCTTTTCGAATAAAGAGGCAGTAAAATTATTAGATGCCATTTTTTATTAAATGTGGGAAGAAAATTTAAAATTATATTTAAATTTTTTTAATATAATTTAAATATTTTATTTTGTATAATCTCATATAAATTCTGATCATAATTTTTTTTGATATAATACTTAGAACTACTTATAATTCATCCCAATCCATAAATAGAAAGATAATTTTTTTAATTTAAGATTCAATCCGTTAAAATAATTTTTTTTTAATTTTAATAATATGGTAGGTTATATTTGTTGAAACTGTTTTTGCAACTAACGAAAACAATATAGCAATGAACACCCAAAATTATTTAGCAGTTGGAAGTAAACCTATGCTTATAATGCTTTTCCTAAAAAAAATCCACTACTAAATCTGATTTAAACCCACCAATTACTCGATTGTTGCAACCACATTTAATATTAACTCTCACATACTCAAAGGCAGCAAACACTTCCTATATATATATATATATATATATATATAACAACAAAATAAATAGGTTAAAAGGTAATAGTTTTGTTGAGATAGATAGCTTCTTTTTTGTTTTGATAGTTGCAGTGAACTTAAGTCGTTGTTCAACTGATCTATCCAAACATTAATATCTCTCTCTCTTTATTACGATATTATTATTAAAATAGTAATTTAAAAAAATCAATCAAAATACATTTTCAATCTTTTGAAAATATACAAATAGTTGACTGCGTCTGCATGGACCAATGATATGGCAATTTGGCTTTTAAAATCGTTCCCAATCAGGGTTGAATTATTATTTATTCCAAATTCAAGGTAAATACAATAAATATTAACTTTCTTATATTTATTATTTAAATTTACTTTATTTTTTATAATAACGTTACTTTTGCAAAAAAAAAAAAAAATCAAATTCAAATATTTAAATCCATATCAGCTTGACTTATTTTAAAATTTATATTGGAAAAAAATAACATGCTAAATTTAGATTTTTTGTAAATTTTAATATTCGATATTAATATTGATAATAAATGAACAGATTAATGGATTCAAATTTTATAAAAATTAAAAAATATTCAACCCTTATTAATCCGAAGAATAGATGAAATCTAAAATATCCTTATAATGTTTTCCACCCAAATATCCTTATGGTGTTCTAAAAGAAAATTTATGAAGTGTATATCAAGCCAAGTGAAGATGTAAAAGGAAAATATCTTGATTTTTCATACACATTTCGAAGGAACACTGAAATATTCCAGCAATTATCTAAACCCAGATTTAATTTGGTCAAAGGCTGTGGCTACGAAATATTTAATATTTTCTCTATATTTGTTTTTATAACATCTTAAATTCGACCTAAACGTTTTGATTGAATTTTGAAGGTTACATTAATTTTTCAAAAGTTTAGATTATTGCTTTCTAAAATTTTCATTGTTTTTTTAAAAGTAAATTCCGAAAAACTCGTTTACACTTATTAGTTGCAAAAACAAAAATTTATACAATAGAGGTATCTTTAAAATATTTACTTTTTACTAAGTTGAAATAAGAGATATACCATTAACTCGCTTAGTTTTTTAGAAAAATCGATTTCTCACTGTGTTTTGCAGCGAAAAAGTCCTTTATCTTGTTTAATTTTAAAAATAGAACATTTGTTTTAATTAACAGCGATTATGTAGAATATTTAAACTAATTAACTAAAAAAAAAAAAACTCTACAAACCCAAAACCAAAGTAAAAGTCTGAAAATTAGTCCGACAGTCCATAAGTTTTAATTAATAATTATTTAAAATAATCTTATGTAAGAAAATCAATCCGAGCTCCCGAACGTCGCCCAATCCTAAGTCCTTGGGTACCTAAAATGCTAAGAAAATAGGGTAAGCTAAAAAGCTTAGTGTTTGCCTTGGCCCACAAACAAAAATCTTACTCAAAATCACGCACATATGCACATATAAGAACAAACAGATCAATTGTTATAATATGCTTAGCATAGCAAAGTTATACAAAATAATCCTACCCCCATCCGTTAGACACTAACTTTGTCCATCCAATCACACCAATCAGGGCTACTAGTGTCATGGGGTTAGAATTTTGCTCTCGCAATCCGTGCAGCCTTAGGTGATTCTATAGTTTCAAACATGCCTAAGTCAGCCTAACCACCAAACAATCAATGATTCACAAAGAATTCCTCCAAAGCACCAATTTATATAGCGGAAGCAACATAAATCAAAAGAAACTCAAAAGAGCAGAATAGCAACAGAAAACAATGCACGAGAGGTGTTTGAGTAAATGCTCTCACTTTAGTATTCACAACTAAAGAATGGAATACAATGGATAATTTACAAGTGAGGGGGAGACTCTCTATTTATAGTTGAGCTCCCCCCCAAAAGTGACAGTCTAGATCAAGTTACATCGACGAACGAGATTGGTCTATCCTTACAATTAAGGGATTTACAAGATTTACATAATCAAATCATATCTAATCTTACAAGATATTATTCTATTCAATCTTCTAAGATTAGTTTCCATATTTACCAATATAGTCTAATGTTTCATGTCTGCATCATTAGGCCACCCAAGCTTCAAATGGACAGGCTTTACCAATAGCTTTTTGAATCGGGCTAGCTCTCGTGGGTCAAATGAGCCCCATCTAACTGATAGACCTTCTTGGGATGCATTTTGTGCAATAGTCATGAGCTTTGAGCTGTGACTCGTGACACTATAACCCATCCATCCATCACACCAAGTTGTGGTCGTATGCCACTCAAATGATATGCAGCTATGCTACTAGATATATTGCGAAAATACTACTAGAATTATGTAATGTAGTTAAACTGCCAAAATCAAACTTCCTCCATCACATAACCATATCCTACCTCAATGCATGCACAAGCCATACTATATGTGTTCATATATATATATATATAATCATAACAAATCAGAATTATGCCAGACATGCATAAGGGATAACAGAACAAATGTAACACCCCAAACCCGACCTAGACGTTATGGCCGAATCTAGCGATATCACATTGAAGTGTTTTTCGAAAACATGCTTTCATTGGAAAAATCTGTTCTATATTAAATCTCGTTTATGATCATAACGGAAATTTAATGGTATCTTGTTCATTTAAAACTTAAGTTGTTTTTACCAGTTTGTCGACCATATTAGTTTGTTGCTATATTTAAAACAATGTTTGATGCGGAAGCTTTTATCGAATGTTACGTAAAAGTGGTGTTTTGAAAAACATTTATCTTTTGAAAATCTGCGTCCTACTTCTTTCAGATATGAATTAAATAAGTAAAATCCCAAATTAAAAGTTAAAATTTAAAGAGGCCTTATTACATAACAAAAATTCAAATTAAATTTATTGGAAATAAAACTCAAATATAAAAGCAGGTGCGGTTGTGTGGCCACCTCCGAATCCCTCGCAGCACCGATCTGCCTAAGACTGGGGGTTACCTGTACAGATAAACAGAGGGGTGAGTTTACGAAAAACTCAGTGTGTAACCCCATGTAAGTAAATAGCTAATCATGCCTTATGCAAGTACAGTCTGGCCTAAGCCCAAATCAATAACAGTTCAGATCAATTGGGCCTTAGCCCATTACAGTATCAGTATCAGTGTGGGCCTTAGCCCATTTCAGTGACAGTAACAGTTTAGGCATCCAACCAGAAATACTACCCAACCAGCCTCCACACTCCACTTCGTCCAGCCCAACACTCCATGTGGGGATAAAATCACCCACACATCCCTGCACTCCAAAAATTAGCACCGGTTGCGACACTAAATAGTATTTGCAGCAGAGTTGCCAGTACAGTACACTTCCTCCAATAATAATAATCTCATCCCATGCAACATATCACACATGTATTGTAACAGTCTGATTTAGACCTTAATCGGAACGGTGGTTTCGAGACCACGAATTCGAGTCAAAAAAATATTTTAAAATTATTTTTGGTGTTTATAATGTGTGAATTTATGTGTATTCAATTTTCGTTTTAAAATTTTATCGTTTGGGTGTCGAATTATTAAAAATGGGCTTAATCACATAAAATGAAAATTTGATAGTTTAATGTGCAAGGGCTGAATTGTTGATGTCTTTTTAAATGGAAGCATTAAAGTTGCAATTTACCCAATTTTAACTATAGTGGACGGCAATGGACTAATATGGCCATTAATTTTATGTTTATAAATAAAATTAAATAAGGTTATATATGTAAATTAATAAAGAATATAGTAAGTGGCCATGCATTGCTATCATCTTTCTTGCCGAAAAACACAAAGAAATAAAAGAAGAAAAACTATTTAAGGTTCGGCACTTTGGAGGCTTAATTGGGTAAGTGATTTTGTTCGGTTTTCGATAATTTTTACGTTTTTGAGATCGTTGCTTAGTATACTATCAAGCCCATACCCTAATTTTAGAATTTAATAAATATTTTGAGATATGCCATTGATGATTAGTTGTGATTTTTGTTGTTAGTTGATAAAATATGAAATATATGTTTTAGATTAACATGTTTTGTATTGAGATTTTTGGTGATTTTGAGTAATTAGGGCTTAATTGCAAAAATAATAAATTGAGGGACTAAAAATGAAAAATAAATGACATGTATGAATTTGTATGAATATGGGTAAAATTTGGCCCAACTATAGTGTAGTCAAATTTTGAATGTTTTGTGTTTTGTGCGATAGGGACTAAATTGTGAAAATGTGAAATATTAGGGGTAAAAATATAATTTGCCCATTTATGTGTTTTTGGACTAAATTGAATGAAAATATGTTTGAATGAGCTTAATTTGAATATGTTTAGATCAAGAACCAAAGAAATCGAACTTGGATCGGGGAAAAACAAAAATAGTCGAATAGCCGATTTACATTGTTCGTCGATATCCGAGGTAAGTCTTTAAGCAATTAAACATCGTTAATATTGAATGTAACTTAGTTTAATATGATGAATTAGAATTCATGGATTTATAATAGAGATAGTCGAATGTGATAAAGCATCATAATAGTGTATTTGGAGCTCAACTCAACTGAGTTATAACATTTGAAAGCCCGTATGAATTATGTGGAATATCTGTAATATTCGATATATGAAATGTGTATGAGACAGCTCTATAATATTGATATTCGGGCTTTGAGCCTAGCAAGCCTTGTGCTGGTGAAATATATCAGGCTTTATGCCTAGCAGGCTTATTGCCGGTGTATAAAATCAGACTTTGAGTCTAGCAGGCCTTATGCCGATGATTGATACGGGCTTTATGCCTAGCAGGCTTTATGCCGGTGAGTTATTACAAGTTTATGTCTACATGACTTTATGATGATGTGATATTGGAATATGTTATATGAGCTAAAATGATCAAGTACGTAATAGTTGGTTATTCATTTGTAAATAAAGTGAATTGATTATTAATATGTGATGAAAAAGGATATATGAGGTTGTAGTTGTATATGTGGTAATATGTGAGATATATTCGGCTTTATGTTTGTGTATAGATGAAATGTTAAAGTTAAAGTGACGAATATATGTCTATAAATATATATGTAAGTTTTATTATATAAGACAATATGGTTTCGAAATTTGTGAATATAATGATGTTGTATTTAAGTATAATCGGCCAAAGAGATATTGTTTATGAAAGTATTTGATATATATATATATATATATATATATATAAGTATAGAATTAAAAGCTTGAAATTAAATGTGATTTACAAATGTATAGGTTGATTTATTTATTTGAAATGATTTAGTAATTGAGATGCTGTTTTTATGCATAAATTGATTAATTGGCTTAAGACTTACTAAACTAAAGTAGCTTACTTTATGTGTGTTTTTGTTTACTCTATTTTATAGATTTTGGATTCAAGTTACAAGCTTGGGGATCATCAGCAAAGTTCACCACACTATCGACTGTTTCGGTATTTAAATAGTTGAACTTGAGTTATGGCATGAATAGGCTGGAAAATACTTTTTAAATGTTGAATTTTGGGTTGAATGTATATAAGCCATGCGAAAATGGCTAAACTTTTATATTTGAATTTGGTTATGCTAAGTATGGGATCTGTTTATCTTGGTTTTTTCATTTTATGCTAAGAATATATACAATGTTTGTGATATGTACTATATGCTTGGAAATGGTTTGTTTGTCTTGTTTAATTTGGTCTCACATGTGCTTAGTTAAAAGGGTCTATTAAGCTTGATTGTTGATAAATTGCTAATGGAACCCTTGGATGAATACGTGGTATTAGGTAATTATATTCGATTATGAGAGAATAAAGGAGTATTAATATTTTGTGTGTTTATAATTCATGATTGAAATATGAAATGTGAAACTATTAAAAGTGATGGATAGATATATATATATATATATATTAGCTTGGTTAGTTCGGTTGCTAAGTGTTAAGCATTGCAAGTGTTTCATGAATATTTGGTCAATCATTTTATTATGTATTTAATGACAAATGAGATTGCTATTTTATGGTTGGTTGTGTATTATGTTCATGTACACTAATTTCATATTCGGCTATAGTATAATGTATTAAATATTCATATATGATTACTTATTCAAATTTATAATATGATTATATAATTAAATATGATTATTAATAGTTTGTTTTTAATGTTAAATCATGAGTGACATTAGTGAATATATGAAAGTTTGGAATTGAACTATTGATTCGTAATGCCTCATAATCCAAATCCGGTGACGGATACGGATTAGGGGTGTTATATGTATGCAACATATATATATATATATCGTAGCATGCTCATATACAGTCATACATAACATAAGGCATACAGTCATATTATATCATAGGGGCATAATAGTCATTTTAAGTCATAGGGGTAAAACAGTCATTTCATATCAGGTTAGGGGTCTAGGTCTACTTACCGACCCATCAGTAGGTCCACAGTCGTCTCGGGCGACCCGTGCAACTTTAACAGTCAATTAGTGAAAACGGGCCCAAGGCCCATAATACGGGCCCATGTGGCCCACATAGCCCAAAAATGGTCCCGGCCATGCAAATTACACAGCTTTACCCGATATTATCCACACGTTAGTGTGGTTTACCCGTGTGGGGCCCACAACCTGTTAGGCCCACACGACCCATTTTGGCCCAATATTGCCCAAAATGGCCTAAGTCCATGAAATCGCTCATGGTGGCCTCGATAGTTAAACTCCCACGTTTTATGCGTTCGGATAACTACAGAGCGCGCGCACGCTCGTTTAGCGTCAATAGTAACATTTTCCGACTTTTGCCGATTTACGCATTGGGCAGTGTTTTTACACACCTAGTTCCGATTCTTTGCAAAAGCACTCCTAGCACTTTATTATACACCTCAATCAATAACCAATTAACTAAAATCAGAGGACATCATCTTAACACCTTAACTAAACTCTTACCTTACAAACACCGAACGCTGCCCTTAACAATTCGACACCAGCACAACCCTTCGTTCTAGACTTTCGACTGTCAACACAATCAACAAAGATTCCCCAACTACCAACTTAAAAGCCGAATATTAAACATACTTATTAATTGTAACACAACGATTTAATCAAGACCCCAATACCGATGGTAGTTCAATAAACATGATCCACTTACCCACAACACGAGAAGATTACCCACTTCAAAGTGTAAGAACTTTATCGGCAAATAGAGAATGATAACTAGAACAACAGAGAAGGGGAGATCAGTCAACTGCAAGGGAAAGAAATGAATCACTTAAAAGAAATGAAAGGGGAAGGGTGGAAAGAGGGGGAAGATTCGACCAAGGGAAAAGAAAACCATTTGCTCACCTTTTTCAGAAGAGTAATATCCTGGGAAGTCCAAAGAGAGAGACCACAGGACCACTGATTCGGCATGAGTAGCAAGAACAGAATCGGCACAAAGAGGGTAAAAGAGAAGAGATTCAGTAATGAAGAAACAACAGCAAGCGTTAGAAATATTTTGGGAAAAGAAACGAAGAAGAGGCAAGGAGAGGAAGAAAGTATATTCGGCCAAAAAAAATTGTCAAATACAAAAGAACAGAAGAACCCGAAAACCCTTAACACAATCGGTCTTCAAGCAAAATGAGAGAAAAATAATACTAGGAAAAATCGAAATGTGGAGTATACCACTCTGGCCTAATTTCTTGAGTGCCAAAGTCCAATTTCGGCACAACACTCCCTCTTCCCTCTTTTCCTTTAAATTCCTCCTAAAATCCGTCCTCAAATCTCTCCACCTGATCACACCTCCTCGCAACCACTCAATTTGAATTTTCCTCAACCACTTCAGTGTTTCAGTAAAACTCCAACACCCCCACGGCATAGTAGCAAAATAAACATTCCCTTGCCTCCAGCAAGACTTGAACCTTAGACCACTGGCATAGGTAACACGCCACTTTACCCCATAGACTAGGAGACTACTTATGTCATGCTTTACCCATAATAATTTAAAAGCCTACTAACTATAGGCAGGGGTTTATTCCCTAAAAACAAAACTTTTTGCACAAGGCCAGGCTTGAACCCATGACTTCTTAGACACTTCCAAACACACTCAAATCACTTAACCGCTGAAGTAAACAAGCAGATTTTTGTGATACAAACATACAAAAATAAATTTTTAGATTTTGGGGCATTACATCTCTACCCCCTAAAAGAAAATTTCGGCCTCGAAATTTACCTGATCAAAACAGATGAGGATATTGTTGACCCATCGCCTCTTCGGGTTCCCACGTGGCTTCTCTGAACTGTGATTGCGCCAAAGTACCTTAACCAGTAGGATAGACTTCTTCTTCAAGACTTTCACATCACTATCTAAAATCTGAACCGATTCTTTCTCAAAAGACAGGTCCAGTCTAACCTCAATCTCCTCAGCCTAAATCACGTGTGTGGGATCAGAGCGATAATGCCTCAGCATAGATACGTGAAACACATCATGAATCTGATTCAACTCTGGAGGTAACTCAAGTTGATAGGCAATGGGTCCCACACGTTTTAGTATGCGATAAGGCCCAATAAACCTAGGGTTCAACTTGCCCTTCTGTCCAAATCTCAGTACCTTCTTGTATGGCGAGACTTTAAGAAAAACGAAGCCCCCCACAGAATACTCAATCTCCTTGTGCTTCAAATCCACATACGACTCCTGTTTTTTAGTCAAACTCCAACACCCCCACAGCACAGTAGCAAAATAAACATTCCCTTGCCTCCAGCAAGATTCGAACCTTAGGTCACTGGCATAGGTAACACCCCACTTACCCCCTAAACCAAAAGACTCCTTATGTCATGCTTTACCCATAATAATTTAAAAGCCTGCTAACTATAGGCAGGGGTTTATTCCCTAAAAATAAAACTTTTTGCACAAGCCCAGGCTTGAACCCAAGACTTCTCAGTCACTCCCAAACACACCCAAATTACTTAACCACTGAAGCAAACAAGCAAATTTTTGTGCTACAAACATACAAAAATAAATTCTTAGAATCTGGTGATATCACATTGAAGTGTTTTTCGGAAACATACTTTCATTGGAAAAACCTGTTCTAGATTAAATCTCGTTTATGATCATAATAGAAATTTAATGGTATCTTGTTCATTTAAATGTAACACCCCAAACCCGACCTAGACGTTATGGCCGAATCTGGCGATATCACATTGAAGTGTTTTTCGAAAACATACTTTCATTGGAAAAACCCGTTCTATATTAAATCTCGCTTATGATCATAACAGAAATTCAAGGATATCTTGTTCATTTAAAACTTAAGTTACTTTTAACAGTTTGTCGACCATATTAGTTTGTTACTATATTTAAAACAATGTTTGATGCGGAAGCTTTTATCGAATGTTACGTAAATGTGGTGTTTTGAAAAATATTTATCTTTTGAAAATCCGCGTCCTACTTCTTTCAGATATGAATTAAATAAGTAAAATCCCAAATTAAAAGTTAAAATTTAAAGAGACCTTATTACATAACAAAAACCCAAATTAAATTTATTGGAAATAAAACTCAAATATAAAAGTAGGTGCAGTTGTGTGCCACCTCCGAATCCCTCGCAGCGTCGATCCGCCTAAGACTGGGGGTTACCTGTACAGATAAAAAGAGGGATGAGTTTACGAAAAACTCAGTGTGGAACCCCATGTAAGTAAATAGCCAATCATGCCTTATGCAAGTATAGTTTGGCCTAAGCCCAAATCAATAACAGTTCAAATCAGTTGGGCTGAGCCCATTACAGTATCAATATCAGTATGGGCCTTAGCCCATTTCAGTGACAGTAACAGTTCAGGCATGGAATTAGAAATCCTTCCCAACCAGCCTCTACACTCCACTCCGTCCAGCCCAACACTCTATGTGGGGATAAAATCACCCACCTATCCTTACACTCCAAAAATTAGCACCGGTTCCAGCACTAAATAATATTTGCAGCAGAGTTGCCAGTACAGTACACTTCCTCCAATCATAATAATCCCATCCCATGCAACATATCACACATGTATGCAACATATATATATCGTGGCATGCTCATATACAGTCATACATAACATAAGGCATACAATCATATTATATCATAAGGGCGTAATAGTCATTTTAAGTCATAGGGGCATAATAGTCGTTTCATATCAGGTTGGGGCTCTAGGTCTACTTTCTGACCCATCAGTAGGTCCACAATCATCTCGGGTGATCCGTGCAACCTTAATAGTCAATCTGAAGCGGCTATTCGAGGGTCGGTTGCATCTGACAGTACCTGGTCTCCAACTTTGAAGTGATTGGTTCCAACTTTAATACTCGATGTCCTAGCCGTGTCAAGATCCTGAAGAGTGATCGTTTCGTCACTTACACGAAATGTGAGCTTACGTGGTAGTTTATTTCGTAGAATTGCTGGGCACACTACGTTTAGCTCCACATGCGACGTATCGTCTAACTTCCGTTTGTTTGTCAAAAACTCTTTTAAAGATTTCCTTGAATCTGGTATCTACGAAAGAGCTTCAAGAGACGGCAAGTTAATATGTAATTTCTTTGGAATTTTAAGAAATTTACCGAATTGTTCCTCTGTGTGGTCTTTCTTTATTGCATTGAGGTACGACACACATGGTTGGTACTCTGTAATTACTGGGTTTGGTTTATCATGGCTTACCTCAACCTTACCTTCCTCTACCACATTCTCTTGCTTCAATTTTGATTCATCTAACCCTTCACTATCGTGAGAAGATATTGCTTGAGGTTGCTCTCTTGGGTTAGTTTCGGTGTTGCTAGGCAAGATACCTTGTGGTTTTTCTGAGATCAGCTTAGCAAGCTGACCTAACTGGTTCTAGATCCGTTGAATCGATACTTCTCGATTTTTGAGTGCTGTTTCGGTGTTTTGGAAACGAGTTTCTGACACCGCTATAAATTTTGTCAGCATCTCCTCAAGGTTCGGCTTCTTTTCCTGCTGGTGAGGTGGTTGTTGAAAGCCTGGAAAAAGTTGCGGTCTTTGATTACCTTGACCACACCACGAGAAATTGGGATGTGACCTTCAACCTGCATTGTAAGTGTTACTGTAAAGATTATTTTGAGGTCTAGAATAGTTACCCATATAGTTGACTTGTTCGTTCTCTGTGCTAGGGTTGTAGGATAGATATTCTCTATTGTTCACCCCTCTTCCATCTGTATCATACTGTATTACCGGATGTACCTACATAGAGCCATACCAACCATCAAATTTTTTATTTAAAAGCTCTACCTGGTTAGATAACATGGTGACCGCGTCAAGGTTGAAAACATCGGCTGCTTTGGTAGGCTTTGTCCTCATGACTTGCCACTGGTAATTATTCAGTGACATCTCTTCGGTTTCTTCGAGTGGTATGTTCTATTTCACTGTCAAAAATCAAGGGTCCTGATGGGTACCTCCTAGTCATAAACTAGAATATCTGCCAGAAGAAATGAAGAAAATTTAGAAAAGTAAAAATAAAATTTAATTGCAAAAATAAAATATGGCTAAAGTAATAAAAATTAAGAGTTCTTAATATTTCAGTTCCCCGGCAACGGTGCCAAAAACTTAATCGTTTATGTCATAGTATTAAAAATTTATAAAAAGAATGATCGAGCCTAGAAACTAACTGTGACAACAATTTGAGGCAAGTGCACCTATCGAACAGTAGTATAGCTTAGTGGCAAGACCGGATTGTCGAACCCAAAGGAACCAAAAGTACTAATACCAACTTTCTTTTTATTATTTAGCCTAAGAATTAAAAGAATTATTATCTAATCTAAAATTAACTAACAACTAAGCTAAAGATGCAAAGACAAAGAGAAGGAATTGGGGAAATACTTGTAGGAAAAACCAATTGATTAAGACAATACCCGAGGAAGAATCCACCTAGACTTCACTTGTTATCTAACTCTGAACCAGACGATTTATTCACTTGACTTGATCCGTAGGATTACCTAATTTATATTAATACCTCTTTTGAGGCTACTAACGTCTAACCCTAGGTTGATTAATTGAAATCTCTTTCTAATTAAAACCCCTAGAATTGCATTAACTCGATCTATGGACTCCCATATTAGGTTTGACCCTAATTCGACAGATTTTCGTCATCCTATTTCTAGGGTTGCGATCAACTCCGCTTAGTTATGCTAGATCTACTCTTAAACAGGGACTTTTTCTCCACTGCCTAAGCACATCAATATCCTGGAATATCAAAACAAGAATTAAGAACACATAGTTAAGAACAAATCAAGTATTTATCATATAGTTCAGAAAACAATAACAAGATCCGTCTTAGGTTTCATCCCCCTCAGGTATCTGAGGGTTTAATTTATAATAATAAAAGAATACATCTCAGAAGAAAAGATAAAACAAAACATAAGAAAACCCTAAAACCCCCTGAAGGAATTGAAGGAGAAATCCTCCGTCTTGAGTATAACTCCGGCTTCTTGAGATGAATCAATTGGCTTTCTTCGAGTAAATCCCACAATTCTGGCCTCTCTGGCTCGGCTTTTCGGCCTAACTGGACACCCCTAACTAGACTCCTCTTGAAGGTTGGCCTCTAGGGTGTTTATATAGGCTTTTGGAATGGCTTTCTTTGCTTCTAAGTACCCTAATTCGAATGAAACTCTTCTTTGTCACGTCAGGGACACGCCCATGGCACACGCCCGTGTGAATTGTGGCCAGGCCGTGTTTGGGTCTTTTGATGAGGCACGACCGTGTGGTCTTGGGCCAGGCCGTGTCGATTTTGTGATATTGCCCATTTACTCCATTTTGGGCATGTTTCTCGTTCTTTTCATCATCCGTTGCTCTCCTGAGTATAAAACATGAAAACAAAGGATTAAGAGCACCAAATTCCACAATTCAAGGTTTAAATCATCCAAAAGTATGCTAAATGTGGGATTAAAATATGTTCAAATTACGGTTTATCATATCTCGTAAATGATTTTCAGTAGGACAAAAAATATTGCTTTATGATCCCATACTAAGGATCTTTGCATGTAAACTTCGAGCCAAGTGGTTAGGTCCTTTCGTTATTACTCAATTGTTTCCTCATGATGCAGTCGAAATTAAGAGCAAGGAATCCAAAAAATAATTCAACGTCAATACACAAAGGCTGGAACTTTTTTATGAAAACTTCCAAGTGCACGTGGTGAAAGAGTTAATTCTCGAGGAGCCAAACGGATAAACTTTTCAAGTCGTCGAGCTAACAACATTAAAGAAAAGCGCTTTTTAGGAGACAACCCATGTTTATTTTAATTTGTTTAATTTTGAATTCAATTTAATTTATGTTGAAAATAAAAATAATAAGATTATTATTCAATAATCTGTTGTATTATAGGAACAATGATGGAGGCGACAAGTTAAAAATGGAAAAAAATGCTTTCAAGACATACCCATTGCTGCCATTTGCTGAAACAAACACCCAGGACTGCCAAATTGAACCGGTCAACCACCCTCTGCCATATTAAACATACATGGGAAGTACACTTGACCATTCTCGTTCCTATTCTTTTAAAATTTCTCATTATGGGTAATGTGGGCTAAGTAGGTGGATTCATAGGACATGCCATTCTATTACTTGCTCTGTAACATATTACTTGCTCTTTGTTGCATGTGTTAATTCTTATACTGAGATTATTCCTTAATTTGTTTTGAAATTGAACCTTCAATTCCTATGCTTAGTTAATTCAAATGATAGGGTAATTCATGAATAATTTCTTGTTGCTTATTTTGATTGACAAGTGTTTTGTAGAATTGAAAATATTGTGGCTAAGTCAACATTCCATGAAAATTGTTAGCTCTTTAAACTTGTTTAATAAAAGTACTCGAGTCCCATTTAAGTAATTTTAACTTCTATAAAAAAAAGTTGAATAATAAAATAAGTATACATACTCCATTGATGACTTAGTTATGAGTGAAGATTTCAGAAATGTGACCAAAATGAGTAACCGAGATGAGGTGATAGGGTTGTCATCTCATTTCACGTCAAAAGATTTGAGTGACGAACCAAAACTTGCAAACAGTCCGCTAACCGAGTTGTCATGTGTAAGGAAAATCCATCTGTTTCGAGACTTGTCAAATTGAGTAACCAGGGTGAGGTGCTTTGGCTGTCATCTCATTTTGTGTAAAAAGAATTGAATACAAAAAGTTTATTGAGAACGATTGCCTTGCAAGTTTGATTAAGCTTTAATATAGTGAAGTGGTTTATTTTTGCATAACATTAGAATTTTATAAAATGCTTGTTGGTTGAACCTAGCAATTGTTTATTCATGCCTCACTTAAATTGTTGCATTATGCTTGGTTGTGGAAGGAGACTTGATTTTGAATTTTTTTGGAATAATTTCTTGTAACACCCCTCACCCGTGTCCAACTCCAGAACAGGGTTCGAGGCGTTATTGTACTTCAACATTCACAATCATACAAAACCGGGTTACCAAATTTCGCCCAAAATTTAAAACTTTTCAAAGACATGCATTTGACATTATCATCTATTTAATCACTTATACCACATAACATGACATTAACACATACCATGGACAAATAGGCTTATAAGCCAAAATCATTATAAGCCACATCTCATGGCCATAATCAACAAATCACTATATGCTAATACATTTGGCTAATCACAACAACATCCATCATAGAAAAACTAAGTCCCTATACATGCCACTCACTTGAAAACATTTAACATACACATACCAATACTCCAAGGATAATGACCCGATAGTGTGATACTGCCTCCGACGATCTCCAACGCTGAGCTGACCCGACAAAACTAAAAGAAATGGAAAGGAGGGAGTAAGCTTTACGCTTAGTAAGCTCGCATGAAAATTCCAGTTAAGCTATTTTCTTGAGTCATAGTAATTATATTATTTATATCTGGAGTTACGGAATTCCAAATTAAGATCCGTAAATTTTACATGAAACTAGACTCACATATCTTTTTACCATAAAATTTTCAGAATTTTTGGTTTAGCCAATTAGTACAGTTTATTCTTCAAAGTCTCCCCTGTTCTGCTGTCTGACAATTCCGACCATTCTTTGCTAAAATTTAATTATCATTTTGTACAGAATTCAAATGATGTTCTAGTTTGCTTCTTCTAAAAATAGACTCAATAAGGAATCTAATCATATAAATTATGTCCCAATATTATTTTTTTACAATTTGCAATGATTTTTCCAAGTCAGAACAGGGGATCTCGAAATCACTCTGAACTAGCCTCACAAAAATCTAAATATCTCAAAAAAATAACAATCCTTTGCTTTCTCTGTTTCTTTTATATAAAAATAGACCCAATAGGCTTTAAATAAATGTCTCATACAACTTATAATTCAATTTATACCATTTTTGGTGATTTTTCAAATTCACCTCACTGCTGCTGTCTAAAACAGTTTTATTGTAAAATTTTGCTCTCTCACTTTAGTTTTGTTCATCACTTGCGTATACCAATCTTTCCAATTTCCGATTACATATCGAGCATATTGTTCATACGTACATTTGCCACATTTCTCAATTGGTCACATTCACACTTGCACTTATTCATAACATGATCGTACCAATCATCATTAGTAAATTATCTCGTTGAACCCCTTCGGAAAACACCCGATACTCGGTGGTCTTAGCACATAGCTCCACCCACACATAATTCGGCTTTCTTGTACACATGGTGAAGGTCCCTTATCACCCATGTGACCTAGCCATTCCATCTCGTAGCTCTCTTGTCTACATGGTGTCCAACACTAGGAACCACTCATGTGACCTAGCTACTCATAACCTATAACTTTCTTGTACACATGGTATACACACATTATTACACATGTGACCTTGTTACATATGAAATTATTATCCCGTAGCTTTCTTGCACACATGGTGAAAATCCCTTATAATCCATGTGGCCTAGCTACATATCAAAATTTTCCATTTCGTAGCTTTCTTGTGCACACGGTGAAGTTCCCTTATCACTCGTGTGACCTAGCTACATATTGTCCGTATATCTCGGTTTTCCGAAGGTTCAATCGAGAATTTCGCATTCCATACATTTTCATATTGTAGTTATCACCCAATGATTTCCATAATATCTAGCAAAATAATTATTGAACAAGTAAAATAAATGCATTATTTACATATAAACTTTCCATTTCACATAATAACCATAGTCATAGAAAACACCTTTAAGCACAACATTTCAACCCATTTTCCATGTCACCTATGTCACCTTTTATCATAAACATATTATTAAATCAATTCACCAACATAATATACAAAACATGTAATTCAGAAAAATCAATTTAATACCACAATTTAGGTTTCAAATATACATTATGACATTATTGCATTATTATTAACACACCAACTTACCTCGAATGCCGAAACGACCATTTTACCAACTTTCCCGATTTTCGATTTTCCTCCAATTCTAGGTCCAAATCTCTTTTTTCCGGGGTCTAAAACATCACATTTCACTTATTTAATTAATGTACTATTCAAAACAATCCTTAACTCAACTTTTGCAAAATTACAATTTTGCCCCTAAACTTTTACATATTTACACTTTTTCCCCAATACTCGAAAATTAAACTTCAGCCCTTATTCTTATGTTTTATAACATGCTGATCATTTTTTTCTTCTATGGCAACATCAAATTCTCACTCTAACATGTACTTATGAACATTAGGTATTTTTACCGATTATAACGTTTTACTCGTTTTCACGTAAAACCGCTTAGTAAAAGTTGTTTAACATAATTTAAACCTTCATATTCTATCATAAAACATCAAAATACACACTTTTCACCTATGGGTAATTTTCCAAAGATGAACCCTAGCATGAATTATTGGTAGCATAAGCTAAATCGAGCTACCGGGACTCCAAAACCGTAAATAACTTGAAAAATGGGGCTAGAACGGACTTACCATGAGCTTGGAAAGTTGAGAAAACCCTAGCCATGTCTTCTCTTGGTAAATTTCATCCATATGAAGAAGATGAACATATTTGGCATTTAAATTTTGTTTTTAATTCATTTAATTCACTAAATTACCAAAATGCCCCTTAAAAAATTCTTTTGAAACATACCCATCCATGTCCATTTTTGTCCACCAACTTAACCAATGGTCTAATTATCATTTAAGGACATCCAATTTAAAATTTCATAACAATTGGACACCTCTAACATGTAGAACTTAACTTTTGCACTTTTTACAATTTAGTCCTTTTGACTAAATTGAGTGCCCAAACATCAAACTTTTCGAATGAGATTTTCACGAAATAATTCCATGAAATTGTATACCATAAAAATATAAATAAAATAAATTTCTCAACATCGAATTTGTGGTCCCGAAACCACTGTTCCGTTTAGGCCTTATTTCAGGATGTTACATTTCTCCCCCCTTAGGGATTTTCGTCCCCGAAAATCTTAACAGAATGAGGTTTAGCATACTTCTCATGATTTCTAACATCACTGAATAATCTTTTTCAAGATGATACTTTCAGAAACACTCTATCATCGATCTGAATCCTAATAGAACTCAATGAATTCTGTCAAACAAAGAATCGATACATATTGAAATTATTATGCTAATTCCATCAAACGTTCGAAAACAACCCACTAGCATTTCTCTTGGCTCCCCACAGATCAATCGATGATCACTCACAATCTTTCAATAGCTTAATTTATCACCACTATCTTAAACTCAAATTTTGCTATGCCATCAGATATATTAGACTATCGAAACCAAGAAACATATGACAATCCTCGTTAAACAAACAGTGTCATCAAATTTTTCAATATAGACATAATAATAACCATCTCTAAATTACTAATCGAACAGATCTTTTTAATATAATATTAACTGTCTGAAAACATGAACCATTACTTTACATTTTAGAAAATATACACATTCAAATCCGTTCATTGGTGCGTCACTGAAAAATTATAATTCCATTGTGTTCCAAAGTCGATTATAACAGAGATAAAACATATTCTATACAAATATAAACAGAACAATAGCCAAAAGAAACAGTAGAATCATTTCATATAGGTTCACTGTCACTCTTATCTCAGACGTAATGGAATTAAATTTCAATAAAAGATAGTGGAATACCAATCATAGATCAATCAAACTTACGATTCTTTACTCAGAAAACAAGCAACCATAATTGTCTCTGAAAAGATACGAAAACATAAAATGCCCAGAAGAGATAGTCGTAAACTGCTCAACTATGACTATCATATTTAAACATCTTCACATGTCAAACATCATTCTTCTGACTAATTTTGCCCTCACTAATTTCCACATTATTTCTTTCACTAAAGAAAATTAGTTCAGAAAAATTTCAGTTAATACTTCCTTTCAGTATCTTATTTGAATAAGTCGATTTATCAAAGTTAAATTTTTCACTAATTATGATATTGTATAAACCAAATAATTCTTTAGTCAATATGATATTTCTGTAATCCTGTCCTTCATTTTTTAACCATCCCCAGTCTTTGATCATATCTATAGTTATTCTATAACTGAACTCTTTGATTCCACACTTAGGAACTTAATCAACATGATTCTCATGAATTTCCGTTATAAACACCTCATCGGTAAGGGGGTGAGGTCGTACAGCCTCTAACTCGATTCTCACACATATATATATACATATGACACATATTTCATTATCAACATATGTCATTATAACTATACGACCCACTTCGAACAATTTATCATTCATATTTGCCTGACATAAAATTTTCAATTATCTCATTCAAACAAGTGCACTCATTCATACATTCTACAAAATTTGAATAACTTACTTAGCACATTCACTAATCAATTTTTGTCAAGCATGCTACAGTATGTGAAGGTCAGAAAAAATATGAATAAGCATATTACTGTATAAACTTTCATTTCACACATTATCACATATACACATTACGAATTCTTATTCATACTTTTCCGAGTTTAACTCATCATTGCTACACTTTATTCAAATACTTCAATATCACTATTAAATGGTCGGATATAGCTCGGTTGGAGAGTACTTCTCTTTTAATAAGATTATCCTCAATCACGTCGGAAGACATCACACTATCACATATTGGTGGCATATATAGCTAGACTCTCACACTTGCTATGTTAGTCTGAGAACCGACTAAACCATAGCTCTGATACCACTAAATGTAACACCCCTCACCCGTGTCCAACTCCAGAACAGGGTTCGAGGCGTTACTATACTTCAACATTCACAATCATACAAAATCGGGTTACCAAATTTCGCCCAAAATTTAAAACTTTTCAAAGACATGCATTTGACATTGTCATCTATTTAATCACTTATACCACATAACAATACATTAACACATACCATGGACAAATAGGCTTATAAGCCAAAATCATTATAAGCCACATCTCATGGCCATAATCAACAAATCACTATATGCCAATACATTTGGCTAATCACAACAACATCCATCATAGAAAAACTAAGTCCCTATACATGCCACTCACTTGAAAACATTTAACATACACATACCAATACTCCAAGGATAATGACCCGATAGTGTGATACTGCCTCCGACGATCTCCAACGCTGAGCTGACCCGACAAAACTAAAAGAAATGGAAAGGAGGGAGTAAGCTTTACGCTTAGTAAGCTCGCATGAAAATTCCAGTTAAGCTCTTTTCTTGAGTCACAGTCATTAAATTATTTATATCTGGAGTTACGAAACTCCAAATTAATATCCGTAAATTTTTCATGAAACTAGACTCACATGTCTTTTTACCATAAAATTTTCATAATTTTTGGTTTAGCCAATTAGTACAGTTTATTCTTCAAAGTCTCCCCTGTTCTGCTATCCGACAATTCCGACCATTCTTTGCTAAAATTTAATTATCTTTTTGTACAGAATTCAAATGATGTTCTAGTTTGATTCTTCTAAAAATAGACTCAATAAGGAATCTAATCATATAAATTATGTCCCAATATTATTTTTGTACAATTTGCAATGATTTTTCCAAGTCAGAACAGGGGATCTCGAAATCACTCTGAACCAGTCTCACATCTCTTTTCGATTTTCCTCCAATTCTAGGTCCAAATCTCTTTTTTTCGGGGTCTAAAACATCACATTTCACTTATTTAATTAATGCACTATTCAAAACAGTCCTTAACTCAACTTTTGCAAAATTACAATTTTGCCCCTAAACTTTTACATATTTACACTTTTTCCCCGATACTCGAAAATTAAACTTCAGCCCTTATTATTATGTTTTATAACATGCTGATCATTTTTCTCTTCTATGGCAACATCACATTCTCACTCTAACATGTACTTATGAACATTAGGTATTTTTACCGATTATGACGTTTTACTCGCTTTCACGTAAAACCGCTTAGTAAAAGTTGTTTAACATAATTTCAGCCTTCATATTCTATCATAAAACATCAAAATACACACTTTTCACCTATGGGTAATTTTCCAAAGCTGAACCCTAACATGAATTATTGGTAGCATAAGCTAAATCGAGCTACCGGGATTCCAAAACCGTAAATAACTTGAAAAACGGGGCTAGAACGGGCTTACCATGAGCTTGGAAAGTTGAGAAAACCCTAGCCATTTCTTCTCTTGGTAAATTTCGTCCATATGAAGAAGATGGACATATTTGGCATTTAAATTTTGTTTTTAATTCATTTAATTCACTAAATTACCAAAATGCCCCTTAAAAAAATTCTTTTGAAACATACCCATCCATGTCCATTTTTGTCTACCAACTTAACCAATGGTCTAATTATCATTTAAGGACCTCCAATTTAAAATTTCATAACAATTGGACACCTCTAACATGTAGAACTCAACTTTTGCACTTTTTACAATTTAGTCCTTTTGACTAAAATTGAGTGCCCAAACGTCAAAATTTTCGAATGAGATTTTCACGAAATCATTCCGTGAAATTGTAGACCATAAAAATATAAATAAAATAAATTTCTCAACATCAGATTTGTGGTCTCGAAACCACTCTTCCGTTTAGGCCTTATTTCGGGATGTTACATTTCTAGTATGGTAATACACAACATGCTTGAGGACAAGCATCGGCTAAGTAGGAGGGATTTGATAGCAAACTAATTTTATGTGTTTAATGTACTTATTTTTGGTCAAATTTTGAATAGAATGCTATTAAGCTTGTTATTTCTTTTTTAAATTTTATCTGGACACAATTGGAATGTTGAAGTTCAAAAAAACAAGCAAAATAGGTTAAATTAGAACAAAAAGCAAGAAAATGGGGCAAATTAAAAAGTTGTAGAATTGGTGGCTGATAAAATTATCATTTTGTCAAATCTTATAATTAGAAAAAATATCTTTTTATTTGTTGATTGTTAAACATAGTTTTAGGAGGAAGTCTTACAAAAATTAGCTTTTGAGAGGTGCATAAAAAGCCTTATAACTGTGGCTTGGGAACACAAACTGGAGACTTGAATTCAAAACAGTTTTTCTATTCTTATGTCTACAGCTTGTCAAGCATTTTGCAATTTCCTTTCTTTTGTTTTCTTATTTTGGTGCAATTTCTGTTTAAGTACCCTCCCGTTTTCACCTATCATCATTACATTAAAATTTATTCTCATAATCCAACAAAGCATGATTAATCTCATGCTCAACTAATCCCCACTTAGCTTTAGACCGGTCATCATTCTAGTCGAGAATTGTGAGAAACGAAGCCACACTAAAACCTTACAATACGGTATTCATTATCTCTCTAGAATATGGGATAGTCACATTTGTCCTTCAAAGTTAATCTAATTTCAACTCAAAGTGCATGTTGGGAAGGAGTTGTTTTGGAGTACAGTTGGGAAAGCGAGTCGATCGTCTACCGTATTCGAGTTCCCATGAGCAAATTGGCATGTCTAATTGGAAATAGCTAGTTGGATACTATTAAACGAAACTTTATTGGGTAATATGTTTTGATATAACAAATTAAAGTGCTTTTGAATAAAAGTAAAGTTGAGCAATTTCATGAAATCAAGTTGAAATGGTTTCAATTAAGTCAAATATTTTCAAATATGTTTTAATCATTTTCAAACTAGTTAGAATTACTCCAGGACAAAAAGTATCAATACTTTTTGTCTAAGTATCAATATTCTAAATGATATCGATACCCCTCTATTAATTGATACCAAATTGTCATTCTAAAATTTGTAACCTCTACTAAGTATCGATTTGGTATGGATAATTTTCATAAAAGTATCAATTAATCCCTCATGTATCAATATTCTTGCTCCAACGATAACTGAGATTAGCATTAATTACAAAACAAATCGGTACCCTTTTAGTAGGTATCTATACTTGTTGCTGCAAGTGAAGTTAATGACTTGGTATTTGATCACCAACAGCTACATTCACTTCTATAACAACCACAATGGTTTGGAAATCAATTAGAGGGTATAAATATCATCTTCCAAGGTTTAACAACAACAAGAGATTTGTTTACTTTTTTATTTGTTTCTCTTTGAGAGGGTTAATTTCTAAGGTTTGGGTGTAACACCCCCTTACCCGTATTCAACACCGGAATAGGGTACGAGGCATTACCAGACATAAACACAAGCAAACATACATTTCTAAGTCATAAATTTCCATTCAAATTAAAACTTGTCATACACATTCATATCGTCCCTAAAACGAGCCTACGAGGCCCAAAACATACTTTGCAGGTGGTTCGAGACTAAACTGAGAACTTTGGGAATTTTTATAAAACTTATAAAAATTTTCTAGATGTAGGGCTCACACGCTCGTGTAGTCCAAGGGACACGCTCGTGTGACCCTGGGACATGCCCATGTTTTAGACTGTGTTCGATTTAAGGGTGCTCTCTGACTTGTGCCACACGGCCGTGCCACACGCCTGTGTGCTAGGCCATGTAGCACACACGACTGAGACACACGCCCGTGTCTCTGCCCGTGTGCTCAATTCTAAAAATTCTATTTTACAACAATTAAGGTGCAGGGAACACACAACCGGAACACATGCCCGTGTAGCAGACCGTGTGTGAGACACACGCTCGTGTGTCTACCCGTGTGGACGAAAACAAGGCTATTTACCAAACCATTTTGCCACCCTCACTTGCACACATCTATACATCTCACGGCATAAAATCAAGCATGAGAGAGCAAACAAACAACCACAATCACAACCACAACAAAACAATAACATGTCATTTTTATACCATCATTTATCATGCTTATAACATCATAGCCCGTTAAAAACATACTAATTTCATATTCACAAGAGCGCATTAGCATATGAATAAACTTATGATCAACATAAGCCATCATTCATGGCTACATAAATAAGATGAAGCATTAGCAATTACAAGCTAACACATATGGCCAAATTAATAATGACACACATAACAAATTGACATAGTCCCTATACATGCCATAGACTTAAAATATTTGAATTCACTTATACCCAAAATGATAGCTTGACATTTGATAGGATCTCCAGCGAACTCCAACCCAAGCAAACTTAATAATCCTATAAAACATAGGAGAGGAAGGGGGTAGGCTATGTATATAGCTTAGTAAGTTCATATGTAAATAATAAGCAACCTCAACCATACATATATCATACTATCAACATAATGTAAATCCACATGAATGTCATTTAAGTCTCATGAGTATAACTTACTCAATCACATCTTACCAAGTGTTTATCATGTTCAACAATATGAATACAAATTTTATAATCTACCATAATCTCATGGTTATAATTTTATTCCGTCACAATGTTTGCTTTTTCAACTTATAAGCATATTTTGACATATTCTGTCATTAGTCCAACAACCGTAATCTTTCTGTTGTAACATATTGCAACAATTAACAAATCATTTCAAACCACATAATAAATATGCATATTAAGTATGAGTATTTACATTTCAAGCATATACTTTAACATCACCCAATTTCCTAAACTCTTATCTTCACATACTTTCATAACCATTTTAATTGGCAATTATACCAATCTTTCTTTTTTCACATATCCTGACAAATCACAATTTGCATGAATATAACATGCTATATCTTAACTCAATTTGGTCTGAAAGCCAATCACATAATCAACAATAGAATTTATCATGTATTTCATACATCACAAATATAGACCAATAATCACAATGTTTTCATAAAATCATTCTCGTGTAAATCATGAACTCAGAATTTCATGAAGTCAATGTGTATAAAATTTACGCACATACCTGTACCAATTTGTAATATTTACATACTCTTTCTCTTCTTTGACATAACTGTTGAATTTCCCGTTGAACCACTTGGAATACTAAAGGATACTCGGGAATCTCGTACACATAGTACCGTAACAATGCCATATTCTAGATATGGTCTTACATGAAATCTCGTATCGATGCCAATAGCCCAGCTATGGTCTTACACAAAGTCTCATATTGATGCCATATCCCAGATATGGTCTTACACGAATATCTCATATTGATGCCGTATCTCAGATATGGTCTTACACGAATGTCTCATATTGGTGCCATATCCCAAATATGGTCTTACACATAATCTCAGTAACCCTAATGTCATGACATTTATATCCTATCTATTCCTAAGGTTGAACCGGGACTTTCGCTATACAAAATCTCTGTCGGTCATTTCTATAGTCGGTCATTTCTATATTATCATACTCAATAACATTCACATTTCATTTCAATAATATAACATTTACCATAATTATACCAATTAAGCATTTATACACATATAATTTAATGCTTATTAAACATACGAACTTACCTCGACATAGAAATGGCGAAAAGGACTAAATCGTCAAATACTCGTTTTTCTCCCGTTCTAACTCCGAACCACATTTTTCTTGATCTATATATCACATTTAACTCATATATTAATCACATTATTCAATTAAGTCCAAAAATCTTATTATGAAAAATTACATTTTTGCCCCTAAACTTTTAACATTTTACAATTTAGTCCTTAGGCTCGTAAAATGAATTTCATTCAATTTCTTCAAAGCCCAAGCTTAGCCGAACCTATTTCATGCTAATAACAACCCAAATTTTTTATTTAATCACAATTTTACTACTCATTTTATAACTTTTACAAATTAGTCCTTTTAGGCATTTTCACCGAAAATGTAACACCCCTTACCCGTATCCTATTCCAGAACCGGGCACGAGGCATTATCGTACTTAATCAACAACTTTATTCTATAAACTTTCAGTCCCAACTTGACATATCTCTATCGTCATCACAACAACCTCATTAAGGACCTACGAGGCCTTAAACATACTTACGAGAGGTTTCAGAACCCAATTGGGAACTTTTGCGATCTTAAAGTTTTTTCACCTAAACAAGGGCCACACGCCCGTGTGAAATGGGGCATGCCTATGTGGGCAGGTCGTGTGGTCACATACGCCCATGTCCCTACCCCATATGGTATTTATTTTCATTTCGATCCTACAGGGGTTTTCACACGACTGGACACACGCCCGTGTGCTCCACACGGCCTAGACACGCCCGTGTCCTTGCCCGTGTGTAAAAACTTGGGTATTCTGTTTGTGACTTCAGCAACCTTATAAAGGTCACAAGGCCTAGGCACACGTCCGTGTGGCTAGCCCGTGGCCGACACTGACTTACAACACCAACATGCAGGGGACACATGGCCAAGTCACACACCCATGGGACTGACCGTGTGTCACACACTGCCTAGACACACGCCCATGTGCCTACTCGTGTGGACAAGAACAAGGCTATTTCTCAAGCTCTTTTCATCCCTCTAGCTCACACAACATGAATCCATTCAACATATCACTAAACAACTCATATTTTCACATATATAACAAAGAGCCAACAACTATGGCTATATACACAAGAGTTTCTCAACAAAGGGGCCAACACACTCTTGGCCAAAATAACAAAACAATATACCTAGTCTAGCCCCTGTACATGCCATACTCAAGATATACCGAGGAGAACTGATAGTGTAACATCCCGAATTAGGGCCTAGTCGAAACAGTGGTTTTGAGACCATGAATCCGAAGTAGAAATAATTATTTTATGATTATTATATGGTCTATGATATGTTTACATGCTTGTGTCAAATTTTCATGAAGAAATTATATGTCTAAGGTGCTCGATTAGACTTTAAGGACTAAATTGAATAAATTACAAACTATGAGTTCTAGAAGTTTTTAGTATGAAATTGAATTGGATTTTTAATTAGAGGGTCTTAAATAGAAATTTGACCAAGTTCTAAAATTTTGGACAAAAATGGGCTTGGATGGATAAAATTTCAAAGAAAGGCTAAAAGGGCATTTTGGTAAAATGCCTTAATTAATGAATAAAGACAAAATAACATGAAATAAGCTATCATCTTCTTCATTTTTTTTCTCCATGGCTGAATGTAGCAAGGGAACACCATGGCTAGGGTTTGTTCATCTTCCAAGCTTCATAATCAAGGAAATCGAGATTCAGGCTTAAATCGAGAAAATACAAGGTTATGGTCTAAAATGGTAAATTGTCGTTTCTGAATCCGAGGTAAGTTGGTGTGTTAATAATAATGCAATAATGTCGTAATGTATGTTTGAAACCTAAATTGTGGTATTAAATTGATATTTGTTGAATTACATGTTTAGTATATTATGTTGGTGAATTGATTTAATAATATGTTTATGATAAAAGGTGACATAGGTGACAAGGAAAATGGGTTGAAATGTTGTGCTTAAAGGTGTTTTCTATGACTATGGTTATTATGTGAAATGGAAAGTTTATATGTAAATAATGTATTTATTTTACTTGTTCAAAAGTTATTTTGCTAGATATTATGGAAGTTATTGGGTGATAACTATAATATGAAAATGTATGGAATGTGAAATTCTCGATTGAGCCTTCGGAAAATCGAGAGATACGAACAATATGTAGCTAGGTCACAGGAGTGATAAGGGACCTTCACCGTGTGCACAAGAAAGCTACGAGATGGCAAAATTTGATATGTGGCTAGGCCACATGGATGATAAGGGACTTTTACCATGTGTGCAAGAAAGCTACGGGATAATAACTTCATATGTAACTAGGTCACATGTGTAATACTGTGTGTATACCATGTGTACAAGAAAGTTACGGGTTATGAGTAGCTAGGTCACATGAGTGGTTCCTAGTGTTGGACGCCATGTAGACAAGAAAGCTACGAGATGGAATGGCTAGGTCACATGGGTGATAAGGGACCTTCACCATGTGTACAAGAAAGCTGAATTATGTGTAGGTGGAGCTATGTGATGAGACCATCGAGTATCGGGTGTTTTCTGAAGGGGTTCAATGAGATAACTTACTAATGGTGATTGGTGCGATCATGTTATGAATGAGTGCAGGTGTGAATGTGACCATGTGACCATGTGTGTATGTGCATAATGTGTTTGATATGTGATACGTGATTGAAATTGTGGTAAGGCTAATATGGTGTTAGCGCCATTATGAGTACTCATAAATATTGGTGATGATTATTCATTTGCATGGCTAGTATTGAACATGCTTGGTGTTATGTGTGCATATATGAAAGTAATATAAAGAAAACATGGGAGAATAAAATTTTCAGTAAAGTAGATTGAAACAGCAGCAGTTACGTGAATTTGAAAAATCACCATAAATAGTAAAAATTGAATTATAAGTTGGATGAGATATTTATTTAAATCTTATTGAGTCTATTTTCATATAAAAGAAACAGAGCAAACAAAGGATTTGTATATTTTGAGATATTTAAATTTTTGTGAGACTAGTTCAGAATGATTACGTGATCCCCTGTTTTCCCTTGGAAAAATAATTAAACATTGTACAAAAATAATTATGGGATATAAGTTATATTCTTGAAATACTTAATGAGTCTAGTTTCAAATGAAATAAATTATAACATCATCTGAATTCTCTACAAGGACAAAATTTATTCGTAGTGAAAAGTGGTCAGAACAGTTGAATAGTGAAAGAAGGGTAAATTTAATGAATAAACTGTACTTATTGGATAAACCAAAGATTCTGAAAATTTTATAGTAAAAAGATAAATGAGTCTAGTTTTAGGGAAAATTAACGGATCTTAATTTAGAGTTTTGTAGCTCCAAATATAAATAATTTAATGACTATGACTCGAGAAAATAGCTTAACTGGAATTTGAATGAATAGAAAGAATTTCAAAATAGCATGTTATTGCATTGCTTATTATTTTCATGCGAGCTTACTAAGCGTAAAGCTTACTCCCTCCTTTCCATTTCTTTTAGTTTTGTCAGGTTAGCTCAGGGTTGGAGATCGCAGGAGGCAGCATCACACTATCGAGCCATTATCCTTGGATTATTGGCATGTCTATGTTAAATGTTTTCAAGTGAGTGGCATGTATAGGGACATAGTTTTTCTATGATGGATGTTGTTGTGATTAGCCAAATGTATTGGCTTATATTTATTTGTTGATTATAGCCATGAGATGTGGCTTATAATGATTTTGGCTTGTAAGTCTATTTGTCCATGGTATGTGTTAATGTCTTGTTATGTGGTATAAGTGATTAAATAGATGACAAGGTCAAATGCATGTGTTTGAAAAGTTTTAATTTTGGGCGAAATTTGGTAACCAGGTTTGTATGATTGTGAATGTTTAAGTCTGGTGACACCATGAACCCTGTCCCGGAGTTGGATATGGGTGAGGGCTGTTACAGATAGTGTGGGCGATCTTCCAATTATCGTCGTATCCCGACCCGGCTCTTTAACTCTATAAGACAAGGGAAAATAAAAGGGGAGTAAGCTTTGAGCTTAGTAAGTTTACATGTAAACAAATAACATTATAGTATGTGCTAAACAATATATGGCATTACATACTAAATAAGAACAATCCACATTCATAATCATGCTTACTCATTTCTTCCCTTACCACCTTCCAACCATATCACAAGCTTAATGCTTACAATCATTAACATGCTTCCTGATCGTTGTAAAATCAGAGCTTTAAATATTTATAAAAGAATGATCAAACCTGGAGACTAACTCTGACAACGATATTAAGGCAAGTGTACCTATCGAACAGTAGTATAGCTTAGGCAAGACCGGTTATCGAACCCAAAGGAACTAAAAGTATTAATACTCACTTTCTTTTTATTATTTAGCCTTAAAGTTAGAGTGAAGATTACTTTTTAAATTAAATTGACGAAAGCCAAACTAAAGACACAAAGAAAAAAAAGACGAATTGGAAAATAACCTTGAGGAAAAACTCAGTTGATTTTAATGATACCCTCGGGAAGAATCCACATAGATTTCTCCTATTATCTAACCTTCAATTATATGATTTCTTTTACTTAGCTTGATCCGTAGGACTCCCTAACCTATATATACCCTCTCTCGAGGCGAATAACGTCTAACCTTAGGTTAATTAGTGGAACTCTCGTTCGCTTATCATAACCCCCTAGGACAGCAGTAAATCAATCAATGGACTCCCTATCTCTAGGCATTCGATCAACTCTGCTTAATTATGTTAGATCTTCTCTTAGGCAGGGTCTATTCCTCCTCCACCTAAGCACATTAGATTTGGATTAAAAAACATAATTAAGAACAAACTAAGTAATTTATCATATAACCTAAAAATCAAATAATAAAATCCATCTAGGTTTCATCCCTTTCAGGTATCTGAGGGGTTTAGTTCATAATGAATAAACAAACCATCACAAGAGAAAAGATAAAACAAAATATAGGAAAAATCCTAAAACCCCCTGAAGGAATCGAAGGAGAATTCCACCGTCTTGAATATAACTCCGGCTTCTTGGGATGGATCAACTGGCTATCCTCGTGTTATTCCCTAACTCTGACCTTCTCGGCTTGACTCCTTGGCCTCGCTTTCGCTCCCTTCAACAGGTGATACTTGGGGGTTATTTATAGGCTCTTGAAATGCTATTCTTTCTCCCTAAGTATCTTTTTCCAACTAAAATTGCTCTTTCCAGCGTCAGAGGCACGGCCAGGTCACACGCTCGTGTGAATCGAGACCTGACCGTACTCGGATTTCTCTTGAGGCACGACCGTGTGTGGCGGGGTTGAAGCCGTGCTCTAGGTGTTCGTTAAGGCACGGCCGTGTGTGCTTTGGGCCAGGCCGTCTCGATTTCGTGTTAAGGCCCATTTACTCCGTTTTAGGCCCGTTTTGTGTTCTTTTCATCCTTGGGTGCTTTCCTGGGTATAAGACATGAAAAGAAAGGATTAAAAGCACCTTTTTATATGAAACAAGGGGTAAATCAACCAAAAGCATATTAAATGTGGGATAAAAATATGTTACTTTTACGGTTTATCAAATACCCCCACACTTAAGCTTTTGCTTGTCCTCAAGCAAAATTTTCAACTTACAATTAAAACGAACTTTCCATGATCTATAATTCTTATCAACAATGTCTTATCCTAATTCATAGAAAATTCATACATGGATAGTTTGATTCAAAGCGTCCTAAAGATTCAAACGAGATAAGTCATAATTTTGTACCTTGAAAACATCGGTGTCTTCCTTCTTTTAAATAACTACCTCTTTAATTCAAAATCGACAAGGATTGATGTCCTCACTTAGGATTCACTCAAATCACTCTAGAGTGTTTAAGGTTCAGAAAAAGGATCGCTCACAAGTCGAACCTGAAAAGTTAATCCTATAGGCTTGCCTGAAAATCAAATCTCCACCACTGTAATATAAGATGACAAATAGATCAAAAAGTCTTCGACAGGGTTGTAACGGGGCTAGGGCTAAAGGTGTGGATAAAGGCTGAATTAGAAGGTTAGAATCGAGATTGACTTGATAAATTACCTAACTAGAAAAATGAACTTAATCTTTAAACACTAATAGAACGAGTTTTTTTTTCTTGAGAACAAATTAAGTATAATAGTATGAAGGAATTTTTACAACTGAAATATAAAACATAGTTAGGGAACTTGTTTAACATCAAATCTCGACAAAAAGGTAGTTTAAAAGAATTGGTGATAAAAAAAATACAAAGGGTTTTTGGTTAAAATTAGTAGGTGAGTCAATAAAAGGGTTGTTAGGCTCAACGGGGTTCACTAGGGGTTAATTATGAGGGTAGGTTTTTTTTTAGTGGAGTAAGTGGGTTAGAACCTAAGTGCTTTTATCATCTCGGTATATCAAATCATAACTGTGGTCTCGACATGTATAATCAAGGCAAGTTCTAGAATAACAGTTCATAGTTGACACACTCATAATAAAAAAAATGAGCATGAAAAAGAATGTATGCTCTGTAAGGTTCAAATACTCACAAAAATTATGGGTGTTTTGATATCATCCTTATGAATTTTAAATTTCAAGGTAGTATTTAAATTTAGGTCAACAACCTAGCAAAAATTTTAATTCCTGAAAAACAGACTTATCATGCTTGATTCTCTAGTATTCTTTTAAATTAAACATCAATGTACAATTAACTATGACTTATTCTAAAACATGTCAATAATCATCACAAATTATTAGAAATTTCATCCTAATTAGTAATATGATAACTTTGCATAAAAACAAGACTAAATCATGGATTTGAGAATAATGAAAAAAGTTTGGCAATTTTATTCCATTTTTAACCTCAGGGATTTAAGAATAATGCAGAAAGTTAGGTATTTTTACCCCCCCACACATAAGATGTACATTGTCCTCAATGTACAAATATAGATAATGCATTTAAAATCAAAAGGGAGGGGATAGAATACTCCCTGAGGTGTGGGCTGTTTCCTTGGAGGAGAGTAGGGGTCGTGGAAGATACGGCGAAGGTGTCGGTATGGTACTGGTGCTGGTTCCCGAGCTTTGCGCTAGATGAAGAAATTTGGGAACTCATGAAGGATTAGCCAGGGGTTTTTGAAACATAATATAAATAAACTAAAGATGAAATTAAAGAAAAGCAAGCTAAAGTGAAGGAGACTAAGAAGAAAACTGAAATGATAATAAAGTACTAATGGACTATGAAATCCTTATTAAAGGATGGTTCGCAAGGTGGGAATCAATGCTAAGATTGGGGATGTGGTGGCGGTGGTGAGAGTGGTGAGGTTGTCGTGGTGGTCGGCGTGATTCCCTAACAACCTGGCGAACCTGACATTAAGAAGTTAAAAGAAAATTAAACGAAAATAGCAGTAGAGAAGCTTAGATGGGGAAAGTAAAGGAGAAGAGCAGGAAATTGAAGCAAGAGAGAAAGCAAAAATAAAAACTAATTGGTCTCAAAGATCCTTGGCTTGGTGTTGAGACGAAGCTGCCAGCATGAACTCATGTTGATCGTTCTTTGTTAAGGAGTCTATGCGTAGTTTCTTCCGCTTCTTCGGCATGGTGTTGATTTGCTCAATGGTCTAGTGTCTCGACGGGTCTGAGACTGAAGAGAGTGAAAAAGAGAGGAAAAATTAGATGGTGGGGAGAAGAAGAGGTGAGAGGTTTAAATAGAATTTCAGATTTTGTGCTCCCCCACGGCCGTGGTCACAGGGTGTGTCGAATTACACGGCCACCTCACACGGCCTTGTTATAGGGGGTGTTGTCACCCTTTTGGCCGTGCTTGGTCCTCCCATGCCCGTGCTTGTGAATTCTTTCTTTTGGCACGGTCATTATGCACGAGCGTGTCTCCCTCGTGTTTTATAAGTCACTAACCTCAGTAATTTCACACAGTTGTGTAGCACGGGCGTGTTCTGCTTTAGTAATTTCACACGATTGTGGGCACGGGCGTGCCCTTTCTGTCGGTGCCTGTGGGGAGGGTTTGTTGGATCCGTGACGTTGGGGAGGGTGGTTGGGCTGACTGCACGGCCTGTGTCCTGTCAGTGTGGTGGTTTAGGTGGTCCACACGGCCACGGACACGGCCGTGTGTAAAGCCGTGTGGCCTGGAAAACCTACATTTTTGGTTAGTTTAAAAAGGAAAAAGAGAAGAAAAAGGAAAAGATAAATAAAAACAAAGGAAAAAAATAAGGTTAGTGCTCGGGTTGCCTCCTGAGAAGTGCTCGTTTATAGTCTTTAGCTAGACTTCCTCGTGCTTGAAAATTTTAGGGAGGTTTAAAGGTTTGAATATCTTCCCTCATGCTTACAGTTTCGTTTTCTTGATAATGTTGAAGTCGAGAAGCGTTTTCTTTGGAAATGTCGAATATTGGATTGCTTACCTCAACTATGCCGTTTGGGAAGATATCATGTACTTTAAGAAGGATCTCTCTCTTTGCTTTCAGGTCTGTGATAGTGATTTGGGGATCAGTTTTGTCTAACAGTACTTGATCTCTTATTTTGAAGTGATTTGATGTCCCCATGAGCTCTTCTTGTGGTTCCTCGGGCTTTTCTTCATGTGAATCTAGCTCTCTTTTGATTTCTGTCTTCTGATTCTCTAAATTGTCTATATAAGCCAGCTTGGGGCTTACGCTTTATGCTGTTTCCTGTGATGAAGATTGAATAATATGGTTATTAATTGAAATGGCTTTCTTACCTTCATCGACTGTTGTCCTGGCCGAGTCGAGAGCTTGAAGTTTAATTGATTCATCGCCTACACGAAGTATGAGCTCACCTGTAGCAACATCAATTTTAGTTTTAGTAGTTGCTAGAAAAGGTCTTCCTAAAATTAAAGGGATTGAATTATCCTCATCCATGTCTAAGACAACAAAGCCTACTGGGAAAACAAATTTATCGATTTTTACAAGAACATCTTCGATAATGCCCCTAGGAATTCTAACAGTTTTATCAGCTAATTGAATACTCATCCTAGTTTGTTTGGGCTTTCCTAGACCTAGTCGTTTAAACAGTGAGTAAGGTATGACGTTTATGCTTGCCCCTAGATCAGCTAACGCATTGTTAATATGTAGGCTACCAATTAAACATGGAATTGTAAAACTCCCTGGATCTTTTAGTTTCTATGGTAGTCTGTTTTGTAATATTGCTGAGCATGTTGTGTTTAGTTCCACATGGTGTTCTTCATCTATTCTGCGTTTGTTGGTCAAGAGCTGTCTTAAAAATTTTCTCGAATCTGGCGTCTGAAAAAGAGCTTCAAGAAGAGGTAAATTAATATGTAATTTCTTTAAAAGTTTAAGAAACTTACTGAATTGTTCCTCTGAATAACTTAAAAGTTTATGGCTTCAGGATAAGGTATGCGAGGTTGATATTCCTTAATTACCGGTTTTGGCTTCTCTTGTGGTACCTTTTTTTTACCTTCGTCTACTTTCTTTTCCTGTATTGAATTCGGTTCAGCTAATTCGTTATTGTCCTGAGCTGTGATTGCTTGAATTTGCTCCTTAGGATTAACTTCAGTGTTGCTTGGTAGACGTCATTGCGGTCGTTCTGACATTAGTTTTGCGAGTTGTTCGACTGCATTAGTCACCTCCTTGACTGACTTAGCAATTTTATCGAGTCATCTCTCATTACTTTTGACTGCTCTATCAGTTTCTTAAAGATGTTCCTCGAAGGATGGTTTCTTTTCTTGTGGATAGGGCTGATTTCGGAAGTTTTGAGGAGGTTGTTGCCTTTGATTTCCTTGGTTTCCTTGTCCTCCCCACAAAATATTTGGGTGGTTCCTCCAACCTGGATTGTAAGTGTTACTATAAGGATTATTATTAGATCGAAAATTATTACCTATATAGTTCATCTGTTCATCTTCTGCTCCTGGTTGGTAGGGTGGGTACTCAGGATTCGCCACAGTTCCACTTGCATCGCACTGCATGATTGGATGTACCTGTGATGAACACAAATTATCAAGCTTTTTATTCATCATCTCTAGCTGTGTTTATAGCATGGTCATGGCATCGATGTTGAAAACTCCTGTCGATTTTGTCGGTTTGGTCCTTGAAGCTTGCCACTAATAATTGTTTAATGACATCTCCTTAATGAACTCGTAGGCTGCTCTGGGGTTTTGTTGTTCAGTGTTCCACCGGTGGCTGAATCTATAAGTTGTCTCGTTGAGGGGTTTACACCGTTGTAAAAAGGTTTGGACTTGTAGCCACAAGGGTAGGCCATGGTGTGGGCACCTTCTCAAGAGATCTTTGAATCTCTCCCATGCGTCGTATAGCGTCTCTACATCCATCTGCACAAAAGAAGAGATATCATTCCGTAATTTGGCCGTTTTGGCCGGTGGGAAATAATTCATCAAAAACTTTTCGGTCATCTAATCCCATGTAGTGATTGACCCTCGTTGTAACGAGTTTAACCATTGTTTAGCTTTATTACTTAATGAAAAAGGGAATAACCGAAGACGTATGGCATCATCAGAAAGGCCATTTATTTTGAAGGTATCACAGAACTCTAAGAAGTTAGCTATATGCATGTTTGGATCTTCGTCCTGCAATCAAATTGAACAAACTGTTGAATCATTTGTATTGTGTTAGGATTTAATCCAAAATTGTTAGCAGATATAGCAGGCCTAATAATACTAGATTCTGCTCCTGTTAAATGTGGTTTCGCATAATCAACATTGTGCGTGGAGCAGCGTTGTCACCCATATCACGTGGTAGTGGGTTGCTTTCGTCCATCCCTTCAGTAGGATTGGATTTGTCTTCTTCCTCTCTCTCCGTGTAATCTAGGGCTCACCTGGTTTCCCGACGATTCCTACGAGCGATAGCTTCGATTTCGTTGTCGAATACCAAAGGTCCCCTCGGGTTCCTTCTAGTCATAAACTAGAGGTACCTGTTTGAAAAGAAAGAGTGAAAATTTCAGTAAGCAAAAATAAAAACAAAAAGAAAAATAAATTGCGAAAAATAAAAATTAGGGCTAAAGTAATAAAAATAGAGTTTTCTTAATATTTTAGTTCCCCGGCAACGGCGCCAAAAACTTAATCGCTGTAAAATCAGAGCTTTAAATATTTATAAAAGAATGATCAAACCTGGAGACCAACTCTGACAACGATATTAAGGCAAGTGTACCTATCAAACAGTAGTATAGCTTAGGCAAGATCGGTTATCGAACCCAAAGGAACTAAAAGTATTAATACTCACTTTCTTTTTATTATTTAGCCTTAAAGTTAGAGTGAAGATTACTTTTTAAATTAAATTGACGACAGCTAAACTAAAGACACAAAGACAAAAAAGATGAATTAGAAAATAACCTTGAGGAAAAACTCAGTTGATTTTAATGATACCTTCGGGAAGAATCCACCTAGATTTCTCCTATTATCTAACCTTCAATTATATGATTTTTTTTTTTACTTAGCTTGACCCGTAGGACTTCCTAACCTATATTAAACCCTCTCTCGAGGCGAATAACATCTAACCCTAAGTTAACTAGTGGAACTCTCGTTCGCTTGTAATAACCCCCTAGGACAGCAGTAAATCGATCAATGGACTCCCATATTAGGTTTCACCCTAATCCGGCAAAATCTCGTAACCCTATCTCTAGGCGTTCGATCAACTCCGCTTAATCATGTTAGATCTTCTCTTAGACAGGGTCTATTCCTCCTCCACCTAAGCACATTAGATTTGGATTAAGCAACATAATTAAGAACAAGCTAAGTAATTTATCATATAACTTAAAAATCAAATAATAAAATCCATCTAGGTTTCATCCCCTTCAGGTATCTGAGGGGTTTAGTTCATAATGAATAAACAAACCATCGCAAGAGAAAAGATAAAACAAAACATAGGAAAAATCCTAAAACCCCCTGAAAGAATCGAAGGAGAATTTCGCCGTCTTGAGTATAACTCTGGCTTCTTGGGATAGATCAACTGGCTATCCTCGCGTTATTCCCTAACTCTGACCTTCTCGGCTTGGCTTCTTGGCCTCGCTTTCACTCCCTTCAACAGCTGATACTTGGGGGTTATTTATAGGCTCTTGAAATGCGATTCTTTCTCCCTAAGTATCCTTTTCCAACTAAAATTGCTCTTTCCAGCGTCAGAGGCACGGCCATGTCACACGCCCGTGTGAATCGAGACCTGACCGTGCTCGGATTTCTCTTGAGGCACGACCGTGTGTGGCAGGGTTGAGGCCGTGCTCTAGGTGTTCGTCAAGGCACGTCCGTGTGTGCTTTGGGCCAGGCCGTGTCGTACATAGCCCACCAAATGATAAATAGACGATGGTATCGCACTTAGCCCACTGTCAAGTATTGATATTACACATTTACATATCTATTTCATCTTTCATACAATAACTATTCAATAACAACCACATTCAATCCACTTGAATCATACATGTTCTCAATTGTGCCATTCACTAATTAGCAACAACAATGTATATATAAAATGCATTGTTTACACATAAAGTTACCTCGGTGCAAAACGTTTCAATTTGTGATTTAATCTGTAACCTTGCATTTTCCCTGGTCAGGGTTAATTCTGCCCTCTTCATGATCTATAACAATAAAATTCACTCATGTAGGTCATTCTATGATCATAATGCATCAAAATCTACACTTAGGCAAAAATGACCATTTTTACATTGTATTATGGCAAAATTATGATTTTGCCCCTAGGCTCGTAAATCATTTTTCAACATATTTTCTTATTAGACGAGCCTAGCTGAACATTTATTTCTCTTACAACTACTCACAATTCCATCTATTTCATGCATTTATGACACAAATTCATTTTTTGCATTCAAGTCCTAATTAGGTGTTTTCATGCTAACACCTTTCACAAAAATTGTTTCTCATCTCCCTAACATTCATTTTCTTCCATAAAAACTCAGCTAACAACATAACCATTCTCATGGCAAGTCCCTAGACTTTCAACCATATCACAAATTAGTCCTCTCATTAGCTAGATTAAGCTTTGAGGACTAAAAAAGTACAAAAATTATCAAATAACACCACCAAAATCACTTACTTGTAGAAAAGATGAGTTGCTAAAATTTTCAAGCTTTCAAAACCCCTCTAAGCATGAAATTTTTGGTGAGGATGAAGACTGAATAGTGAAAGATGATAGTTTTTCTTTTTACCATATTTTATTCATCTTTTCTCACCTAATTCACCCAATTTTGACCAAAAATTAAATGCTCTTGTCTCCCTATACCATATGGCCGGCCAACACTCCTCTATTGGACTAATTTCACTTTAAAGACCTCTATATTAACATTTTATAGCTATTAGGTACCTCTACCTTGTAAAATAGAACTTTTGCACTTTATGCGACTTAGTCCCTTTTCACAATTTCACATACAATTGTTAAAATTAAAGCACCAAAATTTTCATGCATCCATATAATCATGCTACAACACATGAAATAATATGAAAATAATTTTCCTCAACCTCGGGTTAGTGGTCTCAAAACCATTGTTCTGAATAGCCCCAAAATCGGGCTGTTACAACTCACCTCTCCTTTAGAGATTTTCACCCTCAAAAATCTTACCGGTAAAAAGGTTTGGATATTGCTCTCTCATGGCATCTTCTGGTTCCCATGTAGCCTCTTCTACACCGTGTTGTTGTCATAACACTTTTACTAAGGTTATATCTTTATTCCTCAACTGTTTCACCTCTCGAGCCATAATCTTAATCAGCTCCTCCTCATATGTCATATCCGATCGTATCTCAATTTCTACTGGAGGAATAACATGCGAAGGATCAGAGCGATAACGCCTTAACATCGATACATGGAACACATTGTGTATTTTATCTAACTCTACCGGCAAAGCCAACCGGTATGCCACTAGCCCAATTCTTTCGGTAATCTCATACGGCCCTATGAATCACGGACTCAATTTTCCCTTTCGACCAAATCTCAATATTTTCTTCCATGGGGACACTTTCAGAAATACCTTGTCGCCTACTTAAAACTCAATTTCTTTTCTTTTCAAATCAGCATACGATTTTTATCGATCTGAAGCAGCCTTCAGACTATCCTGGATCACTTTCACTTTCTCCTCAGTCTCTTTAACTAAATCAACCCCATGAATTTGCTTATCACTCAGCTCGGTCCAATACAAGGGAGTCTGACACTTACAACCATACAAGGCTTTATACGGTGCCAACCGTATACACGACTAATAATTGTTGTTGTATGCAAATTCGACTAAAGGTAGGTATCTTTCCCAACTACCTTCAAATTTTAACACACAGCATCGGAGCATATCCTCAAGAACTTGAATCACTCTTTCGGATTGACCATCAGTTTGAGGATGGAATGCAGTACTAAACTTTAACCTTGTACCCAAGGCTTCTTGCAACTTCTTCCAAAACCTCGAAGTGAATCTCAGATCTCTATCCAAGATAATAGATACAGGTACTTCATGTAATCTCACCACCTCAGCAATATATAACTCAGCCAACTTATCCACTGAATAATCAACACGCACCGGTATAAAGTGAGCTGACTTCGTTAGTTTATCAATAACAACCCACACGGCATCTTTCTTTGTCAGAGTCATAGGCAACCTCGTCACAAAATCCATGGTGATCCGATCCCACTTCCACTCGGGAACCATCACTGGCTGAAGCAATCCCGAAGGTACTTGATGCTCATCTTTCACTTGTTGACAAATCAGACATCTTGTCACAAACTCAAAGATGTCTCTTTTCATACCCAGCCACCAATAAAATTTCTTCAGATCATTGTACATTTTCATACTACCCGGATGTACTGAAAAATAACCGCTATGTGTTTCATTCAATATCTTCCGAATCAACTCACCATCCTTAGGTACACAAATCCTTTCATGGAATATTAAACAACCATCCGAACTCACCCGAAATTCAGAATCATTTCCCAATTCACACTTAGCTTTCTTAGCTTGCATCTCATCATCATTTTTCTGAGCCTCACATATCTGGTGAATAAATAGCAGCCTAGCCCTCAGCTCAGCCAATAAAGAACTATCATCAGATAATTCTAAGCTCGTGCTCATAGCTTTCAAAGCATATAGGGATTTCCTACTCAAGGCATCCGCAACCACATTCGCTTTCCCCGAATGGTAATCGATTACTAGCTCATAGTCTTTTAATAATTCAAGCCCCCGCCGTTGTCGCAAATTCAAATCCTTTTGATCCATCAAGTACTTTGGACTCTTATGATCCGTGAAGATTCGACACTTCTCACCATATAAATAATGTCGCCAAATCTTTAATGCAAAAATAATCGCAGCCAATTCCAAATCATGAGTGTGATAATTCTTTTCATACGATTTTAGCTGCCTCGAGGCGTAAGCGACTACTTTACTCTCTTGCATCAACACACAATTGAGACCATTTAACGACGCGTCACTGTAGACCACAAACACTTTCCCCAATTCTGGTTGAACCAAAACTGGCGCCTCAGTCAACAATGTTTTCAATCTCTTAAAACTCTGTTGACATTTCTTAGTCCATTCAAACTTAATATCTTTGTGTAACAATTTCATCATCGGGGTAGCAATCATGAAGAATCCCTTCATAAACCGTCTGTAGTACCCCACTAAGCCCAAAAAGCTTCTGACTTTTGACACGTTTCTCGGCGGTTTCCACTCCACAATAGCCGAGATCTTTCCCGGATCAACTCTAATACCATCACCCGACACAATGTGTCCTAGGAATCTGACCTCTCAGAGCCAAATCTTACTAAATTTAGCATACAACTGCTTGTCTCTTAAAGTCTGTAAAACAATTCTCAGATGCTCCACATGATCGCTCTCATCCCGAGAATAAATCAATATGTCATTAATAAAGACAACCACAAACTTGTCCAAATACGGCCGGAAGACACGGTTCATTAAATTTATAAAAATCGCAGGAGCACTCGTTAAACTGAACGGCATAACCAGAAACTCATAATGGCCATACCTCGTTCGAAATGTAGTTTTCGACACATCTTGCTCCTTAACCCTCAACTGGTAATAGCCAGACCACAAGTCTATCTTGGAGAACATCGTAGCTTCCTTCAATTGATCAAATAGATCATATATCCTTGGTAAAGGATATTTATTTTTCACCGTTACCTTGTTGAGTTGTTTGTAGTCTATGCACAATCTCATCGACCCATCCTTTTTCTTCACAAAAAGCACCGGAGCACCCCACGGTGAATAGCTCAGTCTAGCAAAACCTTTATCCGTCAACTCTTGCAACTGAACCTTCAATTCTTTCAACTCTAATGGCGCCATCCTATACGGAGCAATCAAAATAGGTGTCGTTCCTGGGACTAACTCAATTCCAAACTCAACCTCTCTAACTGGAGGCAATCTGGGTAACTTGGTAATACATCCGGATACTTACATACCACCGGCATTGTTTCAGTCTTTACTTCAGACTCTTCAGTATATAGTACAAAAGCGAGATAGGACTCGCATCCTTTTCTCAAATATTTCTCAGCCACCAAGGAAGAGATCATCACCGGTAAACTATCTGACCCACCTGATTCAACCCGAATAACATCTCTATTTTCTCATTTCAATTCAATAAATTTACTACCACAGTTCACTAAAACACTATGGATAGTCAACCAATCCATACCAAGAATCAAATCAAATTCATCAAATGACAACAACAAAAGGTTTGCCGGAAAACAACGACCCATATTTGTCAAAGGACAATTCCTACACACCTTGTCAACTAACACATGTTTACCTAACGGGTTTGACACCTTTGCCACAAATTTCGTAGACTCAACAATCATACTCAAACTAGATGCCAATCTCATGCAAACGTAAGAATGGGTAGACCTCGGATTAAACAAAGCAATAACATAGGTGTCATGAAGAGAAAAAGTACCCGTAATCACATTTGGAGATGATGCCTCTTCGCGAGCGCGGATGGCATAGGTCATTATAGGTGCCCGACTCTCCGGTCTCACAGCAGAGTCTCGTGATGCACCTCTACCACTAGTCCCACTCCCCGGGTTCTTTTGTGGCCTACCCCTTGAAGATACATTGCTTGATTTTATCTCTTGCTTCCTTTCCTTGTCATCCCTCTCAGGACAATTTCGGATGAAATGATCAGGTGAACCACACTTGTAACAGTTTCTGTTATTCCCCCAACACTCCCTCGTGTGTTGTCTTCCACAATTTGGACACTCCAGTTTAGACTTCGAATTGCCCACACTTGCCATCGAAGTGGCTTGAACTCTTAAGCCCGAGAGGTGTTACCTTGGTCTTGATGTGAATACCCCATTGACGCAGTTGTCCGAGGGTTCATCTCTTTGAACCTTTTCAATTGAGCTTGGTACGATTTACTCATCAGCCGTTTTCTTACGCCTCGGGCCTCACTCACAGCTTTCTTCTTTTCCTTGTTCAGTTCCTCGGCCTTACTTGCCCTATCAACCAACATTACAAACTCCATTAATTCCAAGATTCCAACTAGAAGTCTAATATCCTCATTCAGCCCATCTTCAAACCTCTTGCATAAAATGGCTTCTATAGACACGCACTCTTGTGCGTACTTGCTGAGCCTAACAAATTTGCGCTCATATTCCGCCACAGTTATTTTTCCTTGTTTTAACTCAAGGAATTCTTTCCGTTTCTGGTCCACAAACCTCTGACTTATATACTTCTTTCGGAACTCTTCCAAAAAGAAGTCCCACGTCACTCTCTCTTTCGGAACCACTGATGTCAACATTTTCCACCAATGGTATGCCGAGTCCCTCAGCAAGGACACGGCACATTTTCAGCTCTCATCAAGTGTACAGCAGAGTTCATCAAATACTCTCATCGAATTCTCAAGCTAGAACTCCGCCCTCTCAGAGTCATCATCTATATTAGCTCTAAACTCCTCAGCCCCTTGCTTCCAAATTTTGTCTACCGGGGGCTTGGTTATGCTCGCTAATTCTATACCTTGGGGAGATACAGGAACTGGCTGAGGTATAGGAGGGAGTGGAGGAGGTTGAGCATTAGGGTTTGCTCGTACATTCCCCGTGTACCAGTTACTCATCATTTGGAGAAAGGCATACCGAGCCTCTTCCCCTTGACCCCTAGTCCCGGGTTCACTCTGAACAGGTGCGGTCCCTTGCGCGGGAGCCGGTGCATTACTAGCTGCGTCATCATCATCCACTTGATCAGGATCCATTTACTATATAAAACAAAGTATAAAATTGTCAGAAGCCACCACACCATCATTATACGCTTATGGTATGTATAGCTAGACTCCTACACACACTACGGTAGTCCGAGAACCGACTAAACCATAGCTCTGATACCAATAAATGTAACACCCCTTACCCGTATCTTATGCTGGAACTGGGCACGAGACATTACTGTACTTAATCAACAACTTTAGTCTATAAACTTTTAGTCCCAACTTGACATCTCTCTATCGTCATCACAACAACCTCATTAAGGACCTACGAGGCCTTAAACATTCTTACGAGGGATTTCGGAACCCAACCAGAAACTTTTGCGATCTTAAAATTTTTTTCACCTAAACAGGGGCCACATGCCGCGTGAAATGGGACACGCCCATGTAGGCAGGCCGTGTGGTCACACATGCCCATGTCCTACCCCATGTGGGATTTATTTTCATTTCGAACCTACAGGGGTTTTCACACGGCTAGACACACGCCCATGTGCTTGGCCCGTGTACTCCACACGGCCTAGACACGCTCGTGTCCTTACCTGACTGTAAAAACTTGGTTATTTTGTTTGTGACGTCAGCAACCTTATAAAAGTCACACGGCCTAGGCACACGCCCGCGTGGCTAGCTTGTGGTCGACACTGACTTACAACACCAACATGTAGGGGACACATGGCCAAGTCACACACTCATAGGACTGACCGTGTGTCTCACACGGCCTACACACACGCCCGTGTGCCTACCCGTGTGGACAAGAACAAGGCTATTTGTCAAGCTCTTTTCATCCCTCTAACTCACAAAACATGAATCCATTCAACATATCACTAAACAACTGATATTTTCATATATATAACAAAGAGCCAACAACTATGGCTATATACACAAGAGTTTCTCAACAAAGGGGCCAACACACTCTTGGCCAAAATAACAAAAAAATATACCTAGTTTAGCCCCTATACATGCTATACTCAAATGTACTAAGTCTAGATATACCGAGGTGAGATGATAGTGTGGGCGATATTCCAATTGTCTTCGTATCCCGACCCGGCTCCTTAACTCTATAAGACAAGGGAAAATAAAAGAGGAGTAAGCTTTAAGCTTAGTAAGTTTACATGTAAACAAATAACATTATAGTATGTGCTAAACAATATATAGCATTACATACTAAACAAGAACAATCCACATTCATAATCATGCTTACTCATTTCTTCCCTTACCACCTTCCAACCATATCACAAGCTTAATGCTTACATTCATTAACATGCTTCCCTGCACTTAGCACCACAATTTCACATATTACAACACATCACAATTTCTTAATCAACCATTCATAATTCAATCACTCGATGGTTTTGCATTTAGCCCACCATCAGTCTTTATTAGGGTGGTATCGCACATAGCCCACCAAAAGGATAGTTACGGTGGTGTCGCACATAGCCCACCAAATGATAAATAGACGATGGTACCGCACACAGCCCATCGTAATTAAGTATTAAGGTGGTATAGCACTTAGCCAACTGTCAAGTATTGATATTACACATTTACATATCTATTTCATCATTCATACGACAACTATTCAATAACTACCACATTCAATCCACTTGAATCATACATGTTCTCAATTGTGCCATTCACTAATTAGCAATAACAATGTATATATAAAATGCACCATTTACACATAAACTTACCTCGGTGCAAAATGTTTTAATTTGCGGTTTAATACGTAACCTTGCCTTTTCCCCAGTCAGGGTTAATTCCGCGCTCTTCTTGATCTATAACAATAAAATTCACTCATTTAGATCATTCTATGATCATAATGCATCAAAATCTACACTTAGGCAAAAATGACCATTTTTCCCTTATGTTATGGCAAAATTACGATTTTCCCCTAGGCTCGTTAATCATTTTTCAACACATTTTCTCATTAGAAAAGCCTAGCTGAACATTTATTTCTCTTACAACTACTCACAATTCCATCTACTTGATGCATTTATGACACAAATTCATTATTTGCATTCAAGTCCTATTTAGGTGTTTTCATGCTAACACCTTTCACAAAAGTTGTTTCTCATCTCCCTAACATTCATTTTCTTCCATAAAAACTCAGCTAACAATATAACAATTCTCATGACAAGTCCCTAGACTTTCAACCATATCACAAATTAGTCCTCTCATTAGCTAGATTAAGCTTTGAGGACTCCAAAAGTACAAAAATTATCAAATAACACCATCAAAATCACTTACTTGTAGAGAAGATGAGTTGCTAAAATTTTCAAGCTAGCAAAACCCCTCTAAGCATGAAATTTTGGTGAGGATGAAGAGTGAATAGTGAAAGATGATAGTTTTTCTTTTTACCATATTTTATTCATCTTTTCTCAACTAATTCACCCAATTTTGACCAAAAATTAAATGTCCTTGTCTCCCTATACCATATGGCCGGCCAACACTCCACTATTGGCCTAATTTCACTTTAAAGACCTCCATTTTAACATTCTATAGTTATTAGGTACCTCTACCTTGTAAAATCTTTCGCACTTTATGCAACTTAGTCCTTTTTCACAATTACACATACAATTGTTAAAATTAAAGCACCAAAATTTTCATGCATCCATATAATCATGCTACAACACATGAAATAATATGAAAATAATTTTCCTTAACCTGGGGTTAGTGGTCTCAAAACCACTATTTCGAATAGCCCCAAAATCGGGCTGTTACAGAAAATCACTTAGCAAAAGTAGTTTAAGAAATCATAAACATGCATTTTCTACCATTAAACATCAAAATACAAAAATATTCATCATGGGTAAAATTTTAGACTTTGATTATGTCTTAAATTAGTGGTAGAAATAGTTAGATAATGTTACAAGGATTTCAAAAACGTTAAAATCATTAAAAACGAGGCTAGAACGGACTTACAATCGAGCTTGGAAGCTTGAAAAACCCTAGCCATAGTTTCTCCAAGTAAGATTCAGCCATGGGGTAGAAGATGGACAAATTTTGGCTTGATTTTTGGTTTTTAATTTATTTTAATTACCAAATTACTAAAATGCCCTTGATGAAAAACTTTGGAAACATGCCTAACCATGTCCATTTTTGTCCACCAACTTAACCAATGGTCTAGTTACCATTTAGGGACATCCAATTAAAAATTCCATAGCAATTAGACACCTCTAGCATGTAGAACTCAACTTTTTCACTTTTTACAATTTAGTCCTTTTGGCTAAATTGAGTGTCCAAACGTCAAAATTTTCGAACGAAATTTTCACGAAATCATTCCGTAAAATTATAGACCATAAAAATATCATAAAAATGAAATTATCTTCGTCAGATTGTGGTCCCGAAACCACTATTCCGACTAGACCCAAAATTGGGCTGTTACAACTCTCCCCGTTTAGGGATTTTCGTCCCTGAAAATCTTACCAGAATATAAATTCGATTTTCACATAGGCTCCTTTATCTCGTGACACTGCCAAAGAACTCTCACTAAGGTTGTGCTTTTATTTCTCGACTTTTAATCTCTCGTGTCAGAATTCCGTTCTATTCTTCGTTATACAACACATCGATTGAATCTTAATCTCTATCGGAGAATTCATATCCAAAGAGTCCAATCGATACCATCGCAACATTTATACACAAAACTCATTTTGAATTCTTTTCCAAGGCAATACTTTCGGAAATATGTTATTGTTGAACGAGAATTTCATATCCCCATGTTTCAAATTCACATACATTCTCCGACAATCTGAAGTGGATTCCAAACTAGCACGAATCACTTTTACTTTCTGTATGATTTCTGATCGGATAGTCTCTGAAACATATAACTCAATCAATCTATCATGTTACATACCCGATCACTAGAACATCTATTTCAGATTACTGTAAATTTTATTACTCCTTGGATGAACAAATGAACTACTACTGAGCTTCTTACAAAATCTTCTGTGTAAGCTCTGAATTACTCAGTGTGCAAATTCTATCTCAGAATAATGATAACAGTCATCAAGTCTAACCTAAAATCCAGAAATAAAAGTCGTCTCACACTGTACTCATTTAATTTACCACTCACTATCACATTCCTGAGGTTCTCAATCTTGCAAAGAAAACATCACTTTAGCTTCTAATTTAGCTAGATTTAGACTTCCATCAAATAAGGTTAATCTTGTAACCAACACTCAGAAAATGAACAAGGGCTTTCCATTCAAGTATCTGCAACTATATCTACTTCCCCAAAGATTAATCTTTAATTATTCACAAGCTTTCAATAGTTCAAGCCATCAACGTTGTCTTAATTTGCAGATTTTTCTATACATTAGATACTTTATACTCTTGGAATCAAGGAGCATATGATGTTTTTTTCGTCGAACCAACAATGTCATCAATTTTTTAGCACAAACATACTAGTGACTGACTCTAAGTCACTCGTCAAACAATTCTTTTAATGAGACTTTAATCGTCTGATAGCATAAATAGTCACTTTACATTCTAGTATTAAAATACATTCCAATCCGTTCGATAGTGCATTGCTGAAAAGTCACAAATTCTTTACTCAATTTAAACTAAACCCAGAATCAGTGCTTTGGTTAACAATACACTCAACCATTTTCAACTTTTCTAACACTCAACAGACCATTCAAACTTTCAAAAATGTGATAACATTATCCATCAGAACAACTTTCACTCATAATAACATATTTCAATCAGGAATAATCTAATAGACATATGTTTCCGTATCATGTCTTCTAAAACATGAATTCTTCATTCAAACTGTTCGTCTATTTACCCATGGATGTACGAAATTCATTTCCATTCCTGAAGATAAATTTAAATGCATATAACTCAAATTACCTTTCAACTGATCAGCTTGCTCAGATAAAACAACTGAGTCGATCTCAACTATCATAATATCTTATCAAATATTCCCTTTTTCATGCTGTTAAAACAACTCAAACATACAATCTTTCAAAATTTCCTCACAAGCTAGTCAAAAGATCTTTACAATCATATTAGCTTCAGAAAACAAATATCTTGATTGAACTCATTGACCTTAATCAAACTTACCTGAGAAAAGAAAACCATCATACAATTTGAGCTTGGGCTTCCACTATCTATACTTTTTCCGATGTCAATTCCTTTCACGAAAACTAGAGAAATCCTGATACTAGAATCACCACGTTCTTATGATCAAACTACAAATACAACCATAATAGACATAGTTATCACAGCCAAAGAGCACACTTTAAAGATGAGCCATGATTGATAATTTACAAAATGAGAATGATAAGAAAATCGAGATAAAGAAATCCAAGATACGATACCACAAAGGAAGTCCAAGAACATAACTCATAAGAAAATAATAAAGATCTTGATGATTTCTCAGAGAAAACTGGAAGAAAAACAATGCTTATACGCTCTGGAATCAATTGTAACAGAGATGATGTATTTTCCAAATATATATACAAAACAAAACAACATCTAGTAGAAACAGAAGAATAGCCTCACATAAGTTTCACCAACAACTTTTATTCCAAACATAATAGGATAGAATTCCAAAGAAAGAGATAAGAACTGTTGCTCATCAACCAATCAGACTAACATCGCTTTCATCTATCATTATAATCAGCTAGTATTCTCATACGAACAATCACATATATCTCTGAGGATACATGAATATATAAATAATACCTAGGAGAGATCATCATAATTTATTCAATTACAATTGTTACACTCAGGCATCTTTACGATTCAAATATCATTTCTCTGACTAATTCTATCATCACTAATCCTATATTATTCCATTCACTAACGAAAATCAATCCGGAAGAAATTCCAGCAAATACATACTTTAGACATAATACCTGAATGAGTCGATTAGCCGAGATTAACTTTTTTCTTTAACAATGACATCGCGAAATTCGAATGATCTTTAGAATAACCTGGCATCTTTCCAGAATTGTATTCACTTGTCAAACTATTCTTAACTCTGACCATATTATTATTCATTCCACTACTGAACTCTTTAGTCTCTTACTTATGAGCTCATTCAACTTAAATCTCGTAAAATTTCGTTATAAAATACCACATTGGTAAGGGGGTGAGGTCGTAAAGCCTTTAACTCGACTCTCATAAATACACACATATACCTTAGCATTCATCATCAACATAATATCTTCACATTCATATAATTCACTTCAAGTTAATTAACATACATACTTATGATACACGAAATTTCTGATTATCCTTATTCAAGCAAGTGCACTTAAACATACATTCCATAAATTTTAAGTAAGTTTACTCATAGCATTTACTTAATCAAACAAGTCAGCACATAACATCATATGACCGCCAAACAAACATAGATGAGCTTATTACAATATAAACTTTCATTTCATTTCACCATTCCATATTTCATGAATAATTCCCATTGAACTATTGTAATTTCGATGGATGCTCGAGTAGTATACTTAAGGTATGCATGTCAGCAATCCATAAATTCATATTCAAAAGTGCCCTTCTGGCACATATTCATGGAGCATACTCTCGAGCCACATATAACATAACAGGATTGCCAATTCAGGCAAAATCCTTTCGATAACGTATACTCTAAAAGCTTACTCTGGATTACCCGCCGGGCTAAATCCATTTCATAATATATTCTCGAGAGGGCTTAATTCAGGATTACCATTCCAGGCTAAATCCTTTTTGCAACATTTAAAACATTTTATCCGTTTCATTAATTCACCATAATCCATCGAAATACAATGTTCAACCGGAACAATGACATTTTATCCATATTTCTCAACTTATGGTCATTTCATTTTGTACATCATCACATACATATCATGAACTCTTATTCATACCTTTCCAAGTTTCAACTTATCACAATCACATTTTCAAATATCATAGTATCACTTTCAGCGTCTTCAAAAGTAGCTCGGTTGGAAAGTATCTCTCCCTCAACAAAACAATTTCATTAGAGTCGAGAGATATCGCAATATCACAGGTGGTAATATGGCATGTATAGCTAGACTCACATACGCTACGTTAGTTTGAGAATCAACTAAATCGTAGCTCTGATACCACTAAATGTAACACCCCCTTACCCGTATTCAACACTGGAACAGGGTACGAGGCATTACTGGACATAAACACAAGCAAACATACATTTCCGAGTCATAAATTCCCATTCAAATTAAAACTTTTCATACATATTCATATCGTCCCTAAAACAAGCCTACGAGGCCCAAAACATACTTTGAAGGTGGTTTGGGACTAAACCGAGAACTCTGGGAGTTTTTATAAAACTTAGAAATTTTTTTCTAGATGCAGGGCTCACACACCCATGTGGTCCAAGGGATATGCCCGTGTGACCCTGGGACACGCCCGTACTTCAGATCGTGTTCGATTTAGGGGTGCTCTCTGACTTGTGCCACATGACCGTGCCACACGCCTGTGTGCTAGGCCGTGTAGCACATACAGCTGAGACACACGCCCGTGTCTCTACCCATGTTCTCAATTCTGGACATTCTATTTTGGAACAATTAAGGTGCAAGGGAAACACGGCTAAAACACATGCCCGTGGGGCAAACTGTGTGTCACACACGGTCTAGACACACGCCCGTGTGTCTACCCTTGTGGACAAAAACAAGGCTATTTACCAAGCCATTTTGCCACCCTCACTTGCACACATCTATATAACATCTCATGGCACAAAATCATGTAGGAGAGAGCAACCAAACAACCGCAACAAAACAATAACATGTCATTCTTATACCATCATTCATCATGCTTATAACATCGTACTTAGCCCGTTAAAAACATACTAATTTCACATTCACAAGAGGGCATTAGCATATGAATAAACTTATGATCAACATAAGCCATCATTCATGGCTACATATTCATGGCTACATATATAAGATGAAGCACTAGCAATTACAAGCTAACACATATGGCCAAATTAATAATGACACACATAACAAATTGACATAGTCCCTATACATGCCATAGACTTAAAATACTTAAATTCACTTATACCCAAAATGATAGCTTGATAGTGCTATAGGATCTCTGGTGAACTCCAACCCGAGCTAGCTTAATAACCTTATAAAACATAGGAAAGGAAGGGGGTAAGCTTTGTATATAGCTTAGTAAGTTCATATGTAAATAATAAGCAACCTCAACCATACATATATCATACTATCAACATAATGTAAATCCATACGAACATCATTTAAGTCTCATAAGTATAACTTACTCAATCACATCTTACCAAGTGTTTATCATGTTCAACAATATGAACACAAATTTTGTAATCTACCATAATCTCATGGTTATAATTTTATTCCGTCACAATGTTTGCTCTATCAACTTATAAGAATAATTTGACATATTGTGGCATTAGCCCAACAATCGTAATCTTTCTGTTGTAACATATTACAACAATTAACAAATCATTTCAAATCACATAATAAATATGCATATTAATTATGAGTATTTACACTTCAAGCATATACTTTAACATCACTCAATTTCCTGAACTCTTATCTTCACATACATTCATAACCATTTTAATTGGCAATTATGTCAATCTTTCCTTTTTCACATATCCTGACAAATCACAATTTTCATGAATATAACATGCTATATCTTAACTCAATTTGGCCAGAAAGTCAATCACATAATCATCAATAGAATTTATCATGTATTTCATACATCACAAGTATAGACCAATAATCACAATGTTTTAATAAAATCATTCTCGTGAAAATCATTAACTAACAATTTCATGAAGTCAATGTCTATAAACTTTACGTACATACCTGTACCAATTCGTAATATTTACATACTCTTTATCTTCTTTGACATAACCGTTGAATTTCCCGTTGAACTACTCGGAATACTAAAGGATACTCGGGAATCTCGTACACGTAGTACCATACCAATACCATATCCTAGATATGGTCTTACATGTAATCTCGTATCGATGCCAATAGCCCAGCTATGGTCTTACACGAAGTCTCATATTGATGCCATATCCCAGATATGGTCTTACACAAATGTCTCATATTGATGCCATATCCCAGATATGGTCTTACACATAATTTCAGTAACCCTAATGTCATGACATTTATATCCTATCTATTCCTAAGGTTGAACTGGGACTTTCGCTATACCAAGTCTCTGTTAGGCATTTCCGTAGTATCATACTCAATAACATTCACATTTCATTTCAATAATATAACATTTACCATAATTATATCAATTAAGCATTTATACACGTATCAATTAAGTATTAAACATTTATACACATATCAATTAAGCATTAAAATTTATACACATATAATTATAACCTTTTTCGTTTCAAAGCCCAAGCTTAGCCGAACCTATTTCATGCTCATAGCAGCCCACATTTTTCATTTAATCACACTTTTACTACTTATTTTATAACTTTTACAAATTAGTCCTTTTAGGCATTTTCACTGAAAATCACTTAGCAAAAGTCGTTTAACAAATCATAAACAAGCAATTTCTACCATCAAACATCAAAATACACAAATATTCATCATGGATAAATTTTATACTTTGATTATGTCTTAAATTAGTGGTAGAAATAGATAGATCATGTTACAAGGATTTCAAAATCTTAAAAATAATTAAAAACGGGGCTAGAGCGAACTTACAATCGAGCTTGGAAGCTTGGAAAACCCTAGGCATGGTTTCTCCATGTAAGTTTCGGCCATGGGGTAGAAGATGGACAAGTTTTGGCTTGATTTTTGCTTTTTAATTCATTTTGATTACCAAATTACTAAAATGCCCTTAATGAAAAACTTTGGAAACATGCCTATCCATGTCCATTTTTGTCCACCAACTTAACCAATGGTCTAATTACCATTTAAGGACCTCCAATTTAAAATTCCATAGCAATTAGACACCTCTAGCATGTAGAACTCAACTTTTGCACTTTTTACAATTTAGCCCTTTTGGCTAAATTGAGTGTCCAAACGTCAAAATTTTCGAATGAAATTTTCACGAAATCATTCTGTAAAATTGTAGAACATAAAAATCTAATAAAAATGAAATTTTATTTGTCAGATTTGTGGTCTCGATACCACTATTCTGACTAGACCCAAAATCGGGCTGTTACATTAGGTAAAAACCTTAAGGGAGTTGTATCTTAAGATTTTGGTGCATAAATCTTAGAAGAGATTGTAAGGTTAAACTTTGTCCTCAAAGATTTCCAAATTAGTGAATCTGAGAAAATCCTTAGTTGTGGTAAGCTAAGGTAGTGGGGTAGGCAATTGGGGCCAAACTATTATAAATTATTATGTTATTTGTTGCACAATTTTTATTTATTCCACAACATCTCAAGGCCTATTCAACTTCCTTATTGGTGTTCTTGAGTTGATCCTTTCGAGCTAACAAATGCCGTCAAGGGAGATAGTGATTGAATTTAAATGACCCACGCGGTTGAGGTTATTAATTCAAGTTGGGCTCTTCTAGAAAGCAAGGTTGTCGAGATCTTAAATTGAGGACGTGTGTTACATGGCTAGATAATCAGTAACAGTTGGTTTGCAAGTCTTATCAGAACCAATTACACAAGTAAGAGTTAGCAGTTGTGGCATCCTTGATCGTTATAACCATCTTATCATTTAGTAGAAAAAAATTCACTTTTAAGGATCAATTCGAATTCGTAGTGTACCAAGGCAAAGGCTAAGCATTCACATATTTGATTTATCAATTTAATTTAAATTACTTAATTTTATTTTGCAATTATCATTCTGTTATTATTTTATACTTGTTTTTCCTTTATCAACTAAAATCCCCATTTATTTACTTTTCAGCTATGCACGTACAAGTCGTGGGCACGACAACTGCCTAGACACAATAATCTAGTCACATAAATAGGAAAAGTAAGAGTCCCAATCCCTATGGGATAGACCCTACTTCACTATACTACAGCTTAATTCAGTTAGAGCGGAGGTTGTAACAACCCGATTTTGAGTCTAGTCGGAATAGTAGCTTTAAGACCACAAATCTGAACTAGAAATATTTGTTTTATGATTGTTTTGAGGTCCATGACATGTTTGTATAATTGTGTGAAAGTTTCTTGACGAAATTTTATGAATACGTGTCCAATTTGACTCTTTGGACTAAATTGCAAAAGTTGCAAAATATAAGATTTTAGAAGCTTTAAGTATGAAATGTTTTTGGATTATTAATTAGAGGTCCTTAAATAGAAATTTTTCCCAATTTTTATTTTTATGGACAAAAATGGGCATAAGTAGGTAAAATTTTAAAGTTTAGTAAAAAGGTCATTTTGGTCAGTTGGTTAATAAAATATTAAAAAGGGAAAAATGAAGCAAAATTTGCTCACCTTCTTCAAGCTAGGGTCGAAACTTTGAAGCTCTCCATAGCTAGGGTTTCTTCACTTTTCAAGCTTGATAGTAAGTACATCCTAGCCCCGTTTTTAATGTTCTTTACGTTTTTTAAGTTGTTATCAACCAATCTAGCTATTTCTACCATTTAATTGAGCTAAGGTTCATGTTTAAAAATTTACCCATGTGTTTTGATGTTTCATGGTAGATTATGAAAGTTTGATATGTAATAAACATCTTTACTATGTTATTTTTTATTAAAACACCTAAATAGGACCTTTTTGTAAAAGTTGTAAAATGAGTTGTAAAAATTTGATTTGAAGGAAAATGTGGGCTATTATGAGCATGTGTTAGGTTCGGCTAGGCTTGGGTAACAAAAAAAATGGACACATAATTTTGCCAAAATGTGATTTTTGGGAACATTGAATAATGTGACTAATAAGTGAGCTAAATTTGATATTATAGATCAAGGAAAGCGAGGCTCAGACCTAGAACGAGGGAAAAATAGATATTTGACAGTTAGGTCCTTTTCACCATTTTTGTAACACCCCAAACCCGGCTCACGAGCCACGGCCGAATTTAGGATGCCACTGCGGAAAACGTTTGAAAAATATTTTGACTTAGAGTGAAAACATAAAAATTTATTGTCTTTAATAAAACATTGGATATTTAAAATTTCGACATAAATTACAATGTTTCAAATTCTTCGGTTAAAAACTTTATCATATATTTTAAAAGGAAAGTTACTAAAGATAAAACATTTTCAGATAGTAATATAATCGATAGTCCAACTTATAAAATAATAAAAATCCTTAAATACTTTAGGAGGCCCTTATTACAATAAATAAATACTTAAAATACTGAAACATAAATTGTATAAAGAAAATCCTCTTCTGCATGGGCCACCTCGTATCCAATCCAACCCGGTCCAAGCTTTATGCATCACCTGTAAGGTTTGAGAAAAATTGGGTGAGTCACACAGACTCAGTGTATAGTTATTTCACATGTCTCCACATATGGGCTTGGCCCACATCCACAAATCAATTACAAATCAGATGGTAGGACAATTCATCATCATAATTTCACATATTGGGCTTGGCCCATATCCACATTGATCCACATAATCAGTCATGCAAAAATGCAACCCAACCCAACCTAGTGTCCATCCATTACACCTACCTTGGCAGACCCGCTACCCAAGGCCGTGGCTAATCCACAGATCAACTAAGTGATCCCACATATCTTACCTTGGCAGACCTGCTGCCCAAGGCCGTGGCTAAGCCACCAATCACCTAAGTGACCCTACATGTCAATATCCACGAGGTGACTCAAGATCATCCTCTATCCACGGTGATGCACATAGCTATCATCCGCCGAGATGTGGCACCTAGCCAACACCTCCCTTGATGAAGCACATAGCTAACATCAAGCGCCAATGTAGCACAAGGCTAACATCAGACCACGTACATAAATGTACACCCCATCCTTCGATATTCATATCCCAAATTCCCATGCACATATATATATATCATGACAATAATATCATTTAAAACAAATATACATCACATGCCATCCCAATTTCATACATATACCATATATAAATTAACGTCATAAAATACTGACCTGATTAATCGATTACCCATCATGGGTATCCACCATCTTAGCCATCCTTGTCGGCTACTAATCACATCATACACATATACATAATAGCACATAATAACAATCAAGAGACAGTGCGATAACTATACACCTGATAATAGTGAGGACTATACTTTCCCGCTCGTCGATACCCTCGGAATCTCGAACAACAACTATATGCGATTTCTCTCCGATTGATGGTTCATAACCTGATGAAGAACCACGAACAAACAATGGCTGGGGGGTACGTACGACTTCAAATAATCGATTTTCGCCGGCAGAGGGTCCACATCTCGGTGGAAAGTCTCGGACTCCCGACACAGCCCTTCGTTTGAAATTTGAGGGTATAGCAGAACCACCCCTCTTCCAAACACTATTTACCGCTCTTTTCGAACCCATTTAAGTTTGCCCTAAAAATCTAACGTTCACGGAAAAAATGATAATAATCAAGCGATATAGAGTCCCCGAAAAGAATGACCAAAATGTATTTGGTCAAAAGTTCTAACTTTAGATGAAATATGAAGAGTAGAAATGAAGGAGATGGAGTGTGATGCGAATTGATTTGGTGACAAGAGGGAGTTTTGGCTTTAACAACAAAACAAGAAAAAGAAAAGAGAAATAGGAGGTTTATGCTGTTGCGGCAATGGTGAAAATGGAAGAAAGAGAAGTTTCGGTCTTAGCAAGGTAAAAGAAAAAAAAAGAATAGGGATGAAATACAAAAATAGAATCGGTAAAGATGAGAAGAAAGAGAGAAGAAATGAAAAGTAACAAATGACTCCTATGGTCAATGAGTGATTCGGCCAAAGTGTACAAATGAAAAATAAATGGTAAATTTTGATGTGGTTCAACTTATGAAAGAAAAGGGTGAGGTTTAAGAGAGAATGGAACAAATTTTGTCAAAAGAAATGGCCAAAATGGCACTTTGATGGCATTAGGATTTCGGCACCACACTTAGAGAAGGAAAAAGAAAACCCGAAAATAAACACCTAAACCCCTTAAGAGAATTTCGGCTACTCCCTTCTACCCATATGACCGAAATGGTCATCCAAGAATTCCTTGGCCGGCCAACTCACATACTCATCACAATCCCATATTTTCCTCTTTATTTCCTCCTAATCTTCCTCCTAATTCCTTCCAAAAATTCGGCCAACCCCCCTAGCCATCTATGCGTCCACATTCATGGTCAAAAAGACCATAAAAATATTTCCAAAACATCACCCATACATCAAGCCTTATGTCCCCTTATCCTTCCATAACACCTTGATTCCATACCTTAACTAATAACTTGCCTTATTCTCTTAGTCTACTATCCATAAATGATAAAGTCCAACCTTATCTTAATTAGAGTTGACCGACACATGCCATACACATGCAAAAATAAAAGTCACCTTATTGCCATCCATGGGATTCGAACCTAAGACCATTAATACACTCCACACTCCACTTGCCACTTTACCAATTGACTCATTGTGATTAAAACCTCAAACTAATTTTCTTAAGGCCAATTTTGCTTAGCTCCCCTTCTAAGACTAAAAATCTAATATTTTTCTAAGGCATTCCCTTACATTCTAAAATTCTAAAAACCCTTAAAACATATCCAAACACACACTAAGCCCACTATCACTTGAATTATGCATAAACGCATAACCCCTAAATCTAGGATATTACAGTTTTGGTATCGAGGTAAGTTTGCATGTGAATAATGCAATGCTCTATTTATGTTTTAAATTGCTTTAAAATTTTATATGAATTGTATGATTGATATTATGGCAAAATAACGAAGAAGTCCCAATTAAACCTTAGGAATAGATAGGATACAAATGTCATGATATTAAGGTTATGGGTTTACGTGTAAGACCATATCTGGGATATGGCATCGATATGAGATTTCATGTAAGACCATGTCTAGGACATGGCATCGATATGAGAATGGTGTAAGACCATGTCTGGGACATGGCATCAATATGAGATCGTGTAAGACCATAGTTGGGCTACCGGCATCGATATGTGAGCCCATGTAAGACCATATCTAGGATATGGCATTGGTATGATTCTATATGTATGTTATTCCCGAGTATCCTTTCGTATTCCAAGTGGTTCAACAGGAAATTCAAAGATTATGCCAAAGATGACAAAGTAAATGATTATGTTATGAGTTGGTACAGGTATGTGTGTAAAGTTTATATGCATTGACTTCATGAGATTACGAATTCATGATCACTATGAAAGTGACTTTAAGTTAACCATGTGAATATTGGTTTATGTGTGTGATGAATAAGTACATGGTAAAGTTGATTGAAACTTATGAAAAAGGGCTTTTAGGCCAAATGGAATTGAGATATGAAATGTTTTATTTCCTTGATTGTGACTCAATCAATATGAAATGAAAGAAAGATTGGTATTAATATCTATTAAAAATATTTATGAAATCTTATGATTAAGTGTTTATGTTTATGATGTGTAAATTCATGGTAGATTCGGTTGACGAACATGTGTAAGGCTTTGGGGCCAAATCAATTGGTGAGATAGTAAATGTTTTTCGTTTGAATTGTAACACTCCTTACTCGAATTCAAAGCTGGAACCGGGTACGAGGCATTATCAGACTTAACATACTGCATCATGTAATATTGGGACATAATTTTCATACAAACTTAAAGCCCTTCATTCGTATTCACAACATCTTTATTATAGGTCTTTGAGACCTAAAACATACATATGGAGTGATCCGAGACTAAACCAGAAACACTTAGAAAATTTTTATTCAAAACAGGGCCACAAGCCCGTGAGGATAGGGACACACCCGTGTAGGCAGGCTGTGTGGTCACACACGCCCATGTCCCTAGTCCATGTGGATTTTATTTTTCATTTCGAACCTAGAGGGGTTTTCACACGGCCTGGCACATGCCTGTGTCTATGGCCCAGGTCCCTCACACGGCCATGACACGCCAATGTCTTAGCCTGTGTGTGAAAACCTTGACATTCTCTTTATGACGTCAGTAGACACCTAGAGGCATACGACCTAGTCACACGCCCGTGTGCTGACCCGTGTGACGAACTGAATTTTTTGCAAATTAGATTCAGGGGACACACGGCCTATCAACATGCCCTCGGGGCTGGCCGTGCGTGTGTCTACCCGTGTGGACAATTATAAGGCTATTTACTAAGCCAATTGCCACCCTAAAAAACAATCATGCTTATACCATTTCAAGCAACACATAGCATAGCAATAATGCACCATTAACATTCACTAATTCATCATACATCTACTTCACACACTACTCATTCAATTTCATCAACTTGCACTTCATGAACTTCATCATCATTGAATATATATAACTTAACTATTATCGGCCAATTCTAATGACCATTTACAAAATGAATTGAGTAGCATTAATAACCAACACCTTGGCTAACCAATATGACATAACAAAATGACCAAGTACCTATGCATGCCATACTCAAAATAATCAAACTTTACTATACTAAAAGAATAGCTTGATAGTGTGAATCAAACTCCGACGTCCTTCGATCTCCGAGCTAGCTTAGTGATACTTCAAGGAAATGGAAAAGAGAGGGAGTAAGCATAAAGCTTAGTAAGTTTGCATGTATTAGATAGCAATATAAAATCTTATGATACATTCATACTTTACTTTAAGCATTAACGCAAGTTCTCAAGCACATTGACATAGCTTACTCATGCTTACTCTTACCAATCACATAACACATATCGGACTTATTTCTCGTAAGTATCTCATATGCACCTGTATCACTTCATCACATAACTTTAGCACTTTTTCCATCTTGAATATAAACTTAGCTCTTTACCCGTTGAACTGCTTGGAATATCGAAGGATACCCGGAATTCATCATACACTTAGTAAGATGCCAATGCCATATCCCAGATATGGTCTTACATAGGATCACATGTCAATGCCGATGCCATATCCCAGATATGTCTTATATGGGATCTCATATCAATGTCGAAGTCATGTCCCAGATATGGTCTTATACGAGATCGTATATCGATGCCATGTCCCTGACATGGTCTTATACGAAACCTCTTATTTGATGCTGATATCCCAGATATGGTATTATACAGGATCTCAACTCAGTGCCGAGGCCATATCCCAGATATGGTTTTATACGGGACCTTATAAATCTCATGTCTTGACGATGGTATCCTTTCTATTCCTAAGGTCAACCGGGACTTCATCATCATAAATCTTCATCGTATTATCATAGAAACATCATTGATCCATTTTCATAGAAATAATGTACATTTCATGTAATCTCAAGCATTTCAATACATAATGACAAAAGGTTAATTTATTACACACAAACTTACCTCGTTACCAAAATGTGTATAATTGTTCGATTTAGTCCACCACCGTGTTCTTTCCTCGATTTTGGTCCAGACTTCGTGTTTCTTGATCTGTAATGAAAATTTCATTCTTTTAATGATCACATTGACTAAATCTAACCATGGATCATACTTAGGCAAAATTACGATTTTGCCACTATACTTTCTCATATTAACAAAACGGTCATTAGGCTCGTATAATGAAATACATTTTTTTCCTTGGTTACCCAAGCCTAGCCGAACCTATTTTAAGCTTATAGTAGCTCATGGTTTCCTTCAAAAATTAATTTTTACTACACATTTTATCACTTTTACAATTAGGTCATTTTTATGAGTTTTCCATGAAAATCACTTAGAAAAAGATGTTTGTCCTACATCAAACATTCATATTCCTCCATTAAACATCAAAATACATGCATGTCATACATGGGTAAATTTTTAAACATGAACCCTAGCTCAAAATATAGCTAGAAATAGCTAAATCGAGCTACAAGGATCTCAAAAATACGAAGAACAATAAAAACGGGCTAGGAGGTACTTACAATCAAGTTTGAAAGTTGAAGAAACCCTAGCTATGGTGTCCTTGTGAATTTCGGCCAAGCATGGAGAAGATGGACACCATTTTTTACTTCTTTTTTCCCTTTTAATTAGTTTATTAACCAAATGACTAAAATGCCCTTAAGGCCCCTTTCTTGAGATTTTTCCTTCCCATGTCTATTTTTATCCATCATAAGTTATAATCGTCTAATTGCTAAATAAGGACCTCTAATACATTTTCTAATGCTATCTCATACACGAATCTTCTAGAATCTCATATTTTTCAACCTTTGCAATTTAGTCTTAATGAATAAATTGATCACTAAATTATAAAATTTCTTCATGAAATTTTCACATAATCATGAAAACATGTGATGGACCTCATAAAAACCATAAAACACATATTTCTACCTTGAATTTATGGTCTCGCAACCACTATTTCGACTAGGCCCTAAATCGGGCTGTTACATGAATTGTGATTTATCGGTTATGTGTGAAAAAGGAAAGATTCGCATACTTGCCTATTAAAATGGTTATGAAAGTATGAGAATTTAAGATTTAAATCATTGAAAGATGTTAAGCTCTGGGCTTGAAAATATGAATACACATAATTAATGTATATGTTACTATGAGGCTTGAAATGATTTGTTAATGACTATTATGGTATGTTATATTGGAGAGATTATGAATGTTTGGCAAATGTTAACATGTATTAAATTATGCTTATAAATTGAAAGGGATAAGCATCGTGATTGAGTAAGTTATGTCTATGAAGATTTAATGACGTTTATGTTGTGTTCTGTTATGTTAGTTGTATGAAAAATGTATTACTATTCTTGCTTATTATTTGCATACGAACTTACTAAGCTTTGTAGCTTACTCCCCTTCCTTTCCCACATCTTATAGGGTTTTACGCCAGCTCGAGTTGGAGATCGTCGGAGATGCTATCACACTATCAAGCTATCATGTTGGGTATAAGTGAATGCAAACCCCTTTGAGGTTATGGCATGTATAGGGACTTAGTCATTTGGTGTATGAGTCATTATGATTTGACTAAATATGTAACGCCCTGAATTTGGGCATAGTAGATTTGGGCCTATTGGGTTGTAACACCCTAAAAATCCCGAAACCCTAATTTCTGTGCATGGAAGTTAATATGTATGTGTAGCACTTAGAATAATAATATTAAGGTAGTATCGAGATTATTTGAAGCCTTAGAGATAGGGGTGACCATAGGGAAAATTTATTTTTCTTACTTAGTGGACCCTAGTCTCAGGCATGAGGCCTCATAAGCAAATTAAGAGAAGAGAAGACACAAATGGGCTTGTGGTTCAGTGGAAAGTGGCGTCATTTAGGAGCTATGAAGTGGTGTGTTTGACAGTTAAGGAGGTCCAAGGTTCGAGGCCTAAAGAGGGGAGAATTAAGGAGTTTATTTTTGTGCCTGGATAGAAGGAGTTGGCATTGGAGGGGACCCTGGAAGGGAGTGTTCAAGAGAGAAATTTAAGGTAAAGATAAGGGAGAAAAGTTAGGAGATGGGGAGTAAGGATGTGATAGAGCCGAATGGGACTCTAAGGGAGGGGAGTGTTCAGCCTATGGCTTTAAAAGGAGAAGGGGCCGAATGTTGAAAGGTTCTTTGAACATTCTCTAGTTTTACTTTCCCCCTCAAACGGTTTCTCCCTTTTTGCCAAAATTTTGCTAAGTCAAATTCCTTCCATTGCCGAAAATTTATCATCCCTCTTTGCCGAATCCTTCATACTCTCCGTTCTCAAATTTCCTTTTTGGTTCACCACTTGGTTCTAGCCGAATCACCTCTTTCTTATTCTCCCTAGTATTGCCGAATTGCCTCTGTCACCTTACTAGTCTCAAAAGCCGAACTTAAGCCGCAAGATCAAAGGAGAATTTCAGTAAGTGCTTAGTTGATCTTTTAGCGAGTTTTGTTAAAAGCTGAAGGGCTATCTAACCCAATTCTTGTCGTTGACCTGTATTAACAAGGGTAAGGCTCGACAATCGTAAGCGTCGTAGGTAAGGGTTGCTAACAACGTGGTAAGTATTCTTGACTCAGTCATGGTTTAGTAAAGGGTCGAATCTAATGTGGCTCGTAGGGATGATTTATGATCAATATGGATCACTTGGTCTTGATGATATAGGTGTTTGGGTGCAGATCTAGGGGATAATCGCCAATAGTAGCAAAGGAAGGGCTACTAGAATGTAAGGCACTTGGTAAGGGTACGGTGAGGTTTCAGTTTTTGATAAGTATGCGTTTAAAGCCTCGGTTAATCGTTAGTAATGTCAATTGTAGGTTTGTAACTAAGGGGTTTGCAGCATGCGAGGTTACCAGGTGTGTACAAAAACTACACACACACATGATTTCGGTAATGCCTAGAAGCCGAAAAGCCGAAAGTGGCTAAATGGGCCCGGTGGGCCCTGAGGCTAAGTTTGATAAAATGGTTTGATTTAATTATATGAATTGGGTTAAGCAAGCATGTTACAAGATCTGAAATTGTTTTGGGCCTAATGGGCCATATGACTAAGACTTGGGCCTAGTGGGCCATAAAGATGTGACGTGGCCATTATGGGTTATATGAACGTGAAATGGGTTTGATAGGCTTTATGGGGACGTAGACTAGTATGCTAGGGTTTTATGGACTTTAGGCTTAGTACTGAACAACTCTTAAATCACATAAGACTTTCTAATAATTAAACATGTCCGTGGACAAGTCGCTAGGTTAGAGTGTGGTAACGGGCATATACATGTCTAGGATTGGATCTAGGGGGAGCTCGGTACTTAAGCGGCCCTAGCGGCCCACCTCCTCTTCTCTGGAATCCTACCTGGTGCATAATGTCTGTTCACTTTAGCCACAAGGACTTGTTAATGGGCCAAAGTTCATAACTAAAACCCGAGAGGGACTAAAATACCCCTGATTTGAAAATAACCAAAATACCCTTAGTTTGAAAATTACCAAAACATCCTTAGATTTATAAAATCACTAAAATAGCCCCGAATTGTGAAATTACCAGAATACCCTTGGTTTGAAGAATTACCAAAACATCCCTGATTTACAAAATTTCCAAAGTACCTCTGTTTTGCAAAATTACTAAAATACCCCTGATTTGAAATTACCAAAATACCCTTGGTTTGAAAAATCACTAAGATAGCCCCGAATTGTGAAATTACCAGGATACCCTTAATTTATAGAATTACCAAAACGTCCTTGATTTACAAAATTTCCAAAGTACCTCTAATTTGAAAAATTTCCTAGATACCCTGTAAAGTAGATTTACGGAAATACCCTTGGGTTGTGAAATGATGAAAATACACCTATGTGATGAGTATAAGTTTATGGATGTTACTTATGTGTTTGATGCATTCATATGATATTCTGCTTAGGATGCATATGGGTGGGAATTATGGTACGGAGGAAGATTTGAGGATCGCATAGTCGCTTGACGACCGTGGATCCACCTGTGGCTTTAAGCCCATTATATGATTAGCATCTTTGCTGCAACATCTGGTAGTGCCGCTATGAGTGCTACCTTTGGTGTGTAGAGGATGGATGGGTCGATCTAAGAATCCCCATAGGTGTGTAGGGTTGGAAGGGAAAAGGTGTGTGTAGCGTATGGATTTTTGGGATGGTTTTGCATTACCTTGTCTTGCATATGATATGATATGATATGATATGATATGATATGATATGATATGATATGATATGATATGATATGATATGATATGATATGATATGAGGTCATTTTGGGCTAAGGCTCATGACCACCGATTTTGATAAGGCTTAGGCCCAATATGAATATTTGTATGTTGATTTGATTGCCAAGGGTTGTACACACTGAGTTTCGAAACTCACACACTTTATTTAATGTTTTAGGTAATCCTCAGTAAACGGCTCGACGTGGGAGAGGACTCGGAGATGGCCACACTACAAGATGTTTAAATTTTTATTTTTATTTATTTGTTTCAAAGGACATGGTTTTAGTTGCTTTACTTTCGTTGGGTGTAATAAGGCCTTGTACTTTAATTTGATTTTAAATTTTGGGTTTCGATGTTTTAACTGTTTACTTAATGATTAAACTTAAGTAAATTTCTTATGCTTAAATTTGGTTTCCGAAATACATAAAACTATAAAATGGGCTTTTATCATTACTTAACAAGACTCAAGGATTTTGGGCTTTTAGGCCTTAAATTTTTAATTAGCAAAATCATTTGAATTTTGCCTTTGATGGATTCGGGCCTAACTTCTAGGCCGAGTTTGGGGTGTTACAAAATGTATTAGCTTGTGATGGTTAAAAGTTGGATGTAATGTGTAGCCATGCAAATTGGCTTACATTGGCTAGATGGCTGTAAGCCCATATAAGTATGTATGTGCATATGTAAATGTTTTGTGATGTGGTTTATATTTGTTTGATATATAATGGTTAGGTGTTTATTCATATGTTAATGCCCTTTAAGTGTGAATTTAGCATGAAATGATTTGTTAAGGCCTAATGTTATAATGCATGATAGATGATGGTATGAAAATGATATGCTATTGCTTGATTGTAGTTGTTTTTGAAGGCATTTATATGCTATGGTTTGTGCCATGTGATGTTGTGTGAATGTGTGCAAGTAAGGGTGACAAAATGTCTTGGAAATTAGCCTTGTATTTGTCCACACGGGTAGACACACGGGCGTGTGTTTAGGCCGTGTGTAACACACGGCTTGCCTCATAGGCGTGTGTTATGACTGTGTGTCCCTTGCACCCTAATTAATGCAAAACAAAATGCCCAGTAGTAAACACACGGGCACGAGACAAGGCCGTGTGAGAGACACGACCATAGGACATGGGAGTGTGCCCAGGCCGCGTGAAGTCTGCACTTGATTTTTGGAATTTAATTCGCCACACGGCCTAAGGACATGGGCGTGTGCCTTGGCCGTGTAACCTTATTTGGTTGATGACGTCATAAACAGAATGTGCCCTATTTTGGACACGACCTGAAGCACAAGCGTGTGATATGCCACACGAGTGTGTCCCTTCACCCATATGAGCGTGTGAACCTGTTTCATGATGACAATTTTCTAGGTTTCCCGAAAGTTTCTAAAGTTCTCGGTTTAGTCCCGAACTGTTCCTAATGTATGTTTTGGGCCTCGTAGGCCCGTAATAGGGACAATATGAATGTGAATGCAAATTTTTAAATTTTGGATGGAAATTCATGTCTCGATTTTGTATGAATGATTGTGTTAAGTCCGACAATATCTCGTACCATGTTCCGGCATCGAATACGAGTAGGGGGTGTTACATTTAGTGGTATCAAAGCTATGGTTTAGTCGATTCTTAGACTAACATAGCATGTGTGAGCCTAGCTATACATGCCATATTACTACCTGTGATAGCGTGATATCTCTCAATCTTGACAAAATTGTTCTGTTAAGACAGAGATGCTTTCCAACCGAGCTACTTTCGATAAGGACGAAAGTGATATTAAGATGTTTGAAAATGTGTTTGTGATGAGACGAAACTCAGAAAGGTAAGAATAAAAGTTCATGATATGTATGTGATTACATATAAAATGAAATAGACATAAGTTGAGAAATATGGAATAGTGAAATGAAATAAAATTTTATATTGTGATAAGCTCACCCATGTTTGTTCGATATCCATATGATGTTATGTGCCTAACTTATTTGATTAAGTGAACGTGATAAGTAATCTTACTTAAATCGATGGAATATGTGTTTATGTGCGCTTGTTTGAATAAGATAATCGGAAAGTCCTTGCAACATAAATATGTATGTTAATTTGCTTTAAGTGAATTATGTGATTGTGACGATATTATTTGGATGATGAATGCTAAGTCATATGCGTGTATTTATGAGAGTCAAGTTAGAGGCTTTACGACCTTACCCCCTTACCAGTGTTGCTTTATAATGAAAATTCACGAGAATCATGTTGAATAAGTCCATAAGTCTGAAACTGAAGAGCTCAGTTGTGAAATACTTAGTAATGCATACAGAGATGAGAATAGTTTGGAAAGTGAAAACAATTTTGGAAGATATATCAGAATGTTTTAAATATTATTTAGATTACGCAATGTCTCGGTTAAAGAAGAAGTTAATCTCGGTTAAATGACTCATTCAGGGATTTATGTGATTGTCCGTTTTCTGATGAATTTCTTATCGAGTGAGAATGTTAGCTGACTATAAAGTTAGATGAAAGTACTGTTGATTTAGTTGGTTCATGATCAGCATTTCTTTATCTCTTCGGAATTCTATTCTAATATGTTAGAATGAAGTCAATGGTAAAAAAAATCTATGTGAGACTATTCTTATGTTCTATTGATTATGGTTTTGTTTTATATATGCGGGAAATATATTATCTCTGTTATGATGGAAGTCCAGAGTCGGTAAGCGTGTTTTTCTTCTGACTTTCTCTGAGGAATTATCAAGATCTTTATTATCTTCTTGTGAGTTATTTTCTCGGACTTCCGATATGGTATCGTATCTTGGATATCTTTATCTCGGCTTTTCTATCATTCTTATTTCATGAATTATTAACCATGGCTTATTTTTAAAGTGTGTTCTTCAGCTTGTGATAACTATGTCTATTATGATTATGCTTTTAGTTCGATCATAGAAACGTGGTGATTCTAGTATCTGGATTTCTCTAATTTTCGTGTAAGGAGTTGACATCGGCAAAGGTATAAGTGTTGAAATCACAAGCTTCAATTTGTATGATGGATTTCTTTTTTTCCAGGTAAGTTAATTAAAGTCAATGCATTCAACTCGGATATCCGTGTTACTTTGAGCTAATGCGATTGTAAAGGTCTTTGATTAACATGATAAGAGAATTTTGAAAGATTGTGTGTTTGAGTTGTTTTGATAGCATTAAAAAAGGAGCATTTTGTTATGTTATTATTTGATAGTTGGAATCGACTCGGTTGTTTTTATCAAAGTGAGTTGTTCAGTTGAAATGTGATTTGAGTTATATGTAGTTAAAGTATCCTCAGTTATGGTAATAAATTTTGTGCATTCACGAGTATATTGATGGACAGTCTGAATGAAGGACTGATATCCGAAGGAGTATGATACCGAGATATACCTATTAGATTTGTTCCATTCTGATGATGTATTATGAGTTAAAGTTGTTCTGAATGATATGGTTATCACATTTATGAAATTTTGAATGGTCTATTGCATGTTAGCAAAGTTGAAAACAGTTGAAGGTATTATTAACTAAAGCACTGGTTTTGAGTTTAGTCTGAATTGAGAAAAGAAATTGCGATTTTTCAGTGATGTACTATGGAACAGGTTGGAATAAGTTTTAATACAAAAATGTAAAGTGAAAGTTTGTATTTTCAGACGGTTTAAATCACATTAAAAGAGAATTGTTTGACTGGTGATTCAGAGACAGCCACTTCTATGTTGTGTTGTGAATTTGATGAATTCATGTGTTTTATGAGAAATGTCACGTACTTCCTGGTCCAAAGGGTTAAGTATCTAATGTCGCAGAAAGATTTGAATTTAAGACAGCGTAAAGGTTTGAGATGTTAAAGGACTGTGAGTAGTTAGCGATTAAACTATGGGAAAGCAAATATAATTACAGATGTCTGAATTGAAAATTCTTTATTTATTTTGTGAGTTTTGGTTACATGACTAATCTTATTGATGATAGCCTGATTCTAGCTAAGTTAAAAGCTAAATCAATGCTTTCCTTTCGAGTTTGGGAAGCACAGAAATGTGTTAGTGAATGATAAGCTAAATGAGTACAGTATGAGTCAAATTTTCGATTTTGAATTTCAGGTCTGACCTGATGACTGATGTTATTGTTCTAGATAGAAATTGCGTGCAAATGAATCCAGAGCTTATGCAAAAGTTTTTGTACGAGGCTCAATAGTAACACGTCTATTCATGCAAGAGTAATAAATTGTGCAGTTATATGAAGTAGATGTTCTGGGGATTGAGTATGTACCATAATATTTTTGAATTTGTGTTTAGATGCCTATTTGTTAGCAAGTAAGCCGAACATCAAGAGCATCCTAGACTATTGCAATCAGTGATAATACTAGTGTGCTATGAGATAGAGTCACTATAGATTTCGTAACAGGACTACCTCTATCCCAGAAATGGATGGTGTTTTTTGAATGTTGATCATTTGAAAAAATCCGCATGATTGTTTTAGTATGCACCGAGTTCTTATTTGACAGATCAACTGAGTATATGTGTTCTTGAGAGAGTAATCTAGATCTTTGACGATATGCTCCGGCACTGTGTGCTAATGTTCAAAGGTTATTGGAAAGTGATATACGAGGTTAAATCGATTTGTGATTCTGAGAAGTTAGTGAAAGTGTTTCATGAGAGTTGAAAATAACTTATTCTAGTAAGATTCTTAGGGATGAAAATCCCTAAAGGGAGGAGAGTTGTAATAGCCTGATTTTGGGTCTAGTCGGAATAGTGGCTTTGAGATCACAAATCCAAAGTAAAAATATTTGTTTTATGATTTTTTTGAGGTCCTTGACATGTTTGCATGATTGTGTGAAAGTTTCATGAAGAAATTTTCTGAATAAGTGTCCAATTTAACTTTTTGGACTAAATTACAAAAGTCACAAAATATGAGATTCTAGAAGCTTTAAGTATGAAATAGCTTTGGATTATTAATTAGAGGTCCTTAAATAGAAATTTGCCCAATTTCTATTTTTATGGACAAAAATGGGAATGAGTAGGTAAAATTTTAAAGTTTAGTAAAAAAGGGCATTTTGGTCATTTGGTTAAAGAAAGATTAAAAAGAGAAAAATAAAGCAAAATTTGCTCATCTTCTTCAAGCTAGGGCCAAAACTTTGAAGCTCTCCATAACTAGGGTTTCTTCAGTTTTCAAGCTTGATAATAAGTACATCCTAGCCCCGTTTTTAATGTTCTTTACGTTTTTGAAGTTGTTATCAATTGATCTAGCTATTTTTACCATTTATTTGAGCTAGGGTTCATGATTAAAAATTTACCCATGTGTGACATGCATGTGTTTTGATGTTTCATGGTAGATTATGAAAGTTTGATGTGTAATAAACATCTTTTACTATGTGATTTTTTATGAAAACACCTAAAAAGGACCTTCTTGTAAAAGTTGTAAAATGAGTAGTAAAAATTTGATTTGAAGGAAAATGTGGGTTATTATGAACATGTGTTAGGTTCGGCTCGGCTTGGGTAACAAATAAAATGGACACATTACATTTTATGAGCCTAGGGACTAATTCATAAAAATATGAAACTTTAGGGGTAAAAACATAATTTTTTCTAAATGTGATTTTTGGGTCACATTGAATAATGTGACTAATAAGAAAGCTAAATTTGATATTATAGATCAAGGAAAATGAGGTTCGGACCTAGAACGAAGGAAAAATGGGTATTTGATGGTTAGATCCTTTTCACCATTTTGGTATCGAGGTAAGTTTGTATGTGAATAATGCAATGTTATATTTATGTTTTAAATTGTTTTAAAATTTTATATGAATTGTATGATTGATATTATGAGCAAGTTCGATAATGCCAAAATAACGAAGAAGTCCCGGTTGAACCTTAGGAATAGATAGGATACAAATGTTATGACATTAGGGTTTCGAGTTTACGTATAAGACCATATCTGGGATATTGCATCGATATGAGATTTCGTGTAAGACCATGTCTAGGACATGGCATCGATATGAGAATCGTGTAAGACCATGTCTGGGACATGGCATCGATATGAGAGTCGTGTAAGACCATAGCTGGGCTATTGGCATCGATATGTGACCCCATGTAAGACCATATCTGGGATATGGAATTGGTATGATCCTAAATGTATGTTATTCATGAGTATCCTTTAGTATTCCAAGTGGTTCAACGGGAAATTCAAAGATTCTACAAAAGATGACAAAGTAAATGATTATGTTACGAGTTGGTACACGTATGTGCGTAAAGTTTAAAGCATTGGCTTCATGATATTACGAATTCATGATCACTATGAAAGTGACTTTAAGTTAACCATGTGATTATTGGTTTACGTGTGTGATGAATAAATACATGGTAAAGTTGATTGAAACTTATGAAAAAGGGCTTTTAGGCCAAATGAAATTGAGATATGAAATGTTTTATTTCCTTGATTCTGACTCAATGCATATGAAATGAAGGAAATGTTTATGTTTATTAAGTGTAAATTCATGGTAGATTCATTTGATGAACATGTGTAAGGTTTTGGGGCCAAATCGATTGGTGAGATAGTAAATGTTTTTCGTTTGAATTGTAATTTATCAGTTATGTGTGAAAAAGGAAAGTTTTGCATAATTGCCTATTTAAATGGTTATGAAAGTATGAGAGGTTAAGAGTTAAATCATTGAAAGATGTTAAGCTTTGGGCTTGAAAATATGAATACGCATAACTAATGTGTATGTTACTATGAGGCTTGAAATGATTTGTTAATGACTATTATGGTATGTTATATTGGAGTGATTATGAATGTTTGGCAAATTTTAAGATGTATTAAATTATGCTTATAAATTGAAGCGGGTAAGCATCATGATTGAGTAAGTTATGTCTATGAAGATTTAATAACATTTATGTTAGTTGTATGAAAAATGTATTACTATTGTTGCTTATTATTTGCATACGAACTTACTAAGCTTTGTAGCTTACTCGCCTTCCTTTCCCACATCTTATAGGGTTTTATGCTAGCTCGAGTTGGAGATCATCGCAGATGCTATCACACTATCAAGCTATCATATTAGGTATAAGTGAATGCAAACCCCTTTGAGTTTATGGCATGTATAGGGACTTAGTCATTTGGTGTACGAGTCATTATAATTTGATTAAATGTATTAGCTTGTGATGGTTAAAAGTTGGATGTAATGTGTAGCCATGTAAATTGGCTTATATTGGCTAGATGGTTGTAAGCCCATATATGTATGTGCATATGTCAATGTTTTGTGATGTGATTTATATTTGCTTGATATATGATGGTTAAGTGTTTATTCATATGTTAATGCCCTTTGAGTGTGAATTTAGCATGAAATGATTTGGCAAGACCTAATATTATAATGCATGATAGATGATGGTATGAAAATGATACGCTATTACTTGATTGTAGTTGTTTCTAAAGGCATTTATATGCTATGATTTATGCCATGTGATGTTGTGTAAATGTGTGCAAGTAAGGGTGACAAAATGGCTTGGAAATTAGCCTTGTATTTGTCCACACAGGTAGACACACGGGCGTGTGTCTAGGCCGCGTGTGACACACGGCTTGCCCCATAGGCGTGTGTTATGGTCGTTTGTCCCCTGCACCCTAATTAATGCAAAACATAATGCTCAGTAGTAAACACACGGGCACGAGATAGGGCTGTGTGTCTCGGTCGTGTGAGAGACACGGCCATATGACATGGGCATGTGCCCAGGCCATGTGAAGTCTACACTTGATTTTTGGAATTTAATTCACCACACGGCCTAAGGAAATGGGCGTGTGCCTTGGCCGTGTGACCTTATTTGGTTGGTGACATCATAAACAGAATGTCACCTATTTTGGACACGGCCTAAAGCGCGGGCGTGTGATATGCCACACGGGCATGTCCCTTCACCCACACGGGCGTGTGGACCTGTTCATTGATGAAAATTTTCTAAGTTTCCTGAAAGTTTCTAAAGTTCTCGATTTATTCCCGAACCGTTCCCAATGTATGTTTTGGGCATCGTATGCCCGTAATAAGGACAATATGAATGTGAATACAATGTTTTAAATTTTGGATGGAAATTCATGTCTCGATTTTGTATGAATGATTGTGTTTAAGTCTGGTAATGCCTCGTACCTTGTTCCGACATCGAATACGTGTAAGGGGTGTTACATAGGTATTTATATTTGGTGATTTTGAAGCTCATCATAAATTATGATCTATGTTTGCCTCAAATTTCTGTTAAGCATTTATGTTCATTTATTTTGCTATTTTACAACCTGTGAATATGTTTGATAATAAAGTAGATTTCCTTGAATTAACTAGTGAGAACTTTAAGTTTTGGAAGGAGAGCATACTTCTCTAATTGGGGTGCTTGGATATTCACTAGGCCATAGTGAAATCTGAGCCATATATTACTGAAATCATCGTTCAGGTGGATCTTGCTCTGTATAAAAAATGGGAGCGATCTAATCGCTTGAGTATCATGTTTATAAAGAGTAAGTGAAAGGTTTACGTGCTCACATCAATAAGATAAGAGATTTAGTAGCTCGATTAAGAGCATGTGAGGTCGAAATGTTTGAATATTTCTTGTGCGCTTTATATTGAACACTCTTCCACCTCAGTATGGGCCATTTAAGATCTCCTATAACACACGAAAAGATAAGTGGTCTGATAGCTTATTCATTTTGCATATTTTTCGTGCTTAAGTCGACTTGTTCTTGAAATAGTTCCTGCTAATTGGTGAATTTTGTGTTTAAATATTGATAGGGACGAAATTCGGTTGCTTTAAATCAAAGACAAGTAAATAAGGGATGAAATTGAAGCATGGGAAATAGAAAAGAGGCCGAATCATAAATTCGAGACATTTGAGAGGATGGCCAGATGTTTGACCTTGTAAAAGCCAAATTTAGAAAATAAAATATGACATTATTTCATGTAATTAGTGGGTAGGTGGAACTAGCCTAATTTTAGTATATTGCTTATGTATAAATAGGTGGTATGGTACACTTAAAAGAACACACATGAACTCACTTGGAATTGAATAGAATTATTTTTTTCCATTCCAATTTCATGCGTCATTAGCATACTGCTATTCCATTTCCATTTCCTTGTTTCTTTGCAACATTATTTAATTACTTTCCAAGTCTCATCCCTTCCCAACTTTCACCATTTTCATTCAAATCCACTCTAAAACCAACCAAAGCATGATCAAATTCATGGTTCACTAAATTCAAATTAGCTTTAGGCCGGTATTCTTTCCTATAAAGAATCGTGAGAAATTGTATTTGCACTAAAAATCCTTCAAACCGATATTCACCATCTCTCTAGAATATCAAGATTGACAAATTTATCCCTTAAAGTTAACTCAATTTCAATTCAAAAAGTGCGTTGGGTTGGCGTCGTTTTGGTGTACAGTTGGGAAGATGAGTTGACCGTGATGTATTCAGATTTCCGTGAACAAGTTAAGGGAGATAGTGATCGAATTTAAACGTCTCGCGCGGTTGAGGCCGTTAATCTAAGTTGGGTTCTTCAGAACGCAAGGCTGCCAGTGTCTTGAATTGCGAATACGTGTTTCGCGATTAGACAATCGGTAAGGGTTGGTTTGCAGGGCGTACCGGGATCAACTTCGAGAGGAAGAATTGGTGGTTAGGATGTTCTCAGCCGTTATAACCAGCTTATTGTTTGGAGGAGAAAACTTATTTTCGAGGATCGATTCAAAAATCGGAATCCACCGAGTTTAGGGCTAAGGCTTTATATCTTTGTTTACAAAATCCAAATTTATTTCCCAATTAAATTTTATTTTAGATTTATTCAATTTTTTTATTTTTTCTATTTAATTTATTTAATTTCTAGTCATTTTGAAACTTCCCTATTTTATTTATTTTTCAGCAGGTTGTTTGGAGTAATGGGCACATCTATTGCCACGATTATTGACACGACAAAAATTCTATTCATGAGAAAAACACAAAAGTTGATCATAATCACCAATCTCTATGGAATCGACCCTACTACTCATTACTATTGCTTAGAGTTATTTTATTTAGGAATTATTTTTATTTGGTGGTTTCAACGCCCATCATGGTCTATCGATGAACTTTTGACCATGGTGTGATTAGGAAGAGGGTAAACTCATATTGGAGATGGGAAAGAGTGCACTGATGGTTACTCAAAGAAAGAAGACTGTCTAAGCCAAGCAAAAGGGGAAGGCTAAAATGCAACCCCAAGGTGACATAAAGAAATAGACCAAGTGTTTCTTTTGTAAAAAGAAGGGACACTTAAAGAAGGACTGGGTCAAGTTTAAAAGTTGGCTTGAAAAGAAAGGTAAATCAATCTCACTTGTTTGCTTTGAATCCAATATGGATGGTGTTAGTTATAACACATGGTGGATTGATTAGGGTTCCACAATCCATATATCAAATACTTTACAGTGATTAAGAAACTTGAGGGAACTAGTGGGAGCTGAGCGACACATCTATTCAGGAAATAAGATGGAGTTGCATGTAAAAGCAATTAGAACATGTGAATTAGCACTTAAGAGTGGCTTTATTTTAATTTTAGAAAATACTTTTATATTTCCATTTATTCTAGAAATTTAGTTTCTATTTCAAGACTTGCACAATTTGGGCATTGTTTTAGTTTTTCAAACACTAGTTTCAGTTTATTTTATAAATTTGAACTTGCTGAAAATGGTGTTTTATCTGATGGTCTTTATTCTCTTAATTTGTAAAATAATTCCACTCATAATGTTATGCACATTCAAACTGGTACTAAACATTGTGTTATAAATGAATAATTCTCTATTTTATGGCATCGGGTACACATGCTTTAGATTTTACTTATTTCAATACTTGTATAGACTGCATTAAGGGCAAGCAGACTAACAAGTCAGAGAAAAGTGCCAAGAGGAGTTCAACCATATTGGAAACCATTCATTCTGATATATGTTGCCCAAATATGGATGTGCAAGGTCAGAATTACTTCATCACTCTTATAGACGATTAATCATGATACATGTATCTTTACATGTTTCATCATAAGAGCGAAGCATTAGAAGCCTTAGTTTTCAAGGTTGAAGTAGAGAAACAATGCGATAAGCAAATCAATATTGTGAGAACCGATAGAAGTGGTGAGTATCATGGTAGATACACTGTGGATGGACAAGCACCTGGTTCATTTACGAATTTTTTTCGAGATAATGATATAGTTGGCCAATACACCATGCCAGGCTCACCTGATCAGAATGGTGCTGCGGAAAGAAGAAATCGAACTTTAATGGACATGGTATAAAGTATGCTTAGTATCTCTAAGATGCCTAAGTCCTTATGGGTTGAAGCTTTCAAAATGGCTGTGTATATATTAAACTTAGCTCCAACCAAGGCTATCCCAAAGACACTTTTTTAGTTGTTTGAAAGATGGAAACCAAGTTTGTGACATATACGCGTATGGGGATGCCCATCTGGAGTAAGAGTTTATAACCCATAAGAAAAGAAATTGGACCCAATGACCATTAGTGGGTATTTCATTGGATATGCTGAAAGATCCAAAGGATACAGATTCTAGTTTCCATCTGATAGCACTAGAATTGTGGATTCGAGAAATGCAAAATTTCTTGAGAAACTCAATCAGTGAGAGCGATCTGTCTTGGGACACGATTCCCATAGGTCAACCTTCTACTTCAGGTGAGAGATTGATTATCATACATAACAACCCTCAAGCTCCACTGGATGTTGAACAACCAATCAATGTGCTGAAAACACTCCAGTAGATAAGGTTGTTTAAGAAAATCTAGAAATTATTGAATAACCGTTTGAACAACATGATCCAAAACGAATTGTTGGTTCAACATTGAGGAGATCCACTAGAGAAAAGAAATCAACAATTTCTAGTGACTATATTGTGACTATATTGTGTATATGCAAAAGCCTGACTGATACGAACCCGCCCCGCGAACTACTTTGGCCAAGCTTACCCAGCTGAGTATTGCACTGTTGGCAAGCTGATCCTAGTTCATTTCTAGCTCCCCGAGCTCCGTCCAACTCAATTCAGTTTATTATCGGGATAATTTTTGTTTGACTCAGCTCATTGGAGCTCAACTCGGTTTGGTGCAAGCTTGTTGAGCTTAATTTGAAATTATTTAATTTCCATGCATTTTAATTTGCTGAAAATAAATGTGTTCAGTTTAAATAAATAAGTTGTGTTTAATAAGAGACTTATTTAATTAATCTAGTTACTAGGATAATTTAATAGAGCATGAGTTTAAGTTTGTTTAATTCTGCTTCTATAATTAAACTAGTTGCTGCATTAATTGATGTCTTAACTTTTAGTTCATTTATTAAAGTCAAGTGATTAATGTGTTTGAGTTTAATTAGTGTTTAATTGTGTTTAATAAGTTCATTTTATTGTGTTTATTGCAGGTGTCTCTTCAGCTCACAACCGTTACATTTCAAGGCTGTTACAAATTAATTGAAGTGACTTTTTAGTTGATTTTTGGTTACAAATGAAGTGGTTGTTACAAGGGATGTTTAATACATCAATTAAAGGAGTTTTAAGGAGCATTTTAACTCCTCTTAAAATCGGCAGCAACCTCTTCAGCTACCAGCAGATTTTTGGCTCATTTAAAGATGAAAACAAGCATTCAAAACCATTTAGTTGCTGGTGACTTTTCAACTAGCCAAAGGACAACTCAAGAGACATTTTAAGCATTCAAGGATGATCAATAAAAGCTAAATTAAAGTGAATTCAAGCATGGATTAATTTGTTATAAGAATATCAAGATTTTTGAGTTTGAATTCAACTTTAATTAGCACATTAAGATGTGACTTTTCAGCTAGTTTTTCTATCCCTATAAATATGTGTAACCAGCCATTTAGGAGGAACTTTTGATCCTTAATGAAATTTTCTCTTTGTGAGTTATCCACTTTCATTATTCTTTAAGGTTCAAATTGACTTATCTAGTAACTAGTGCCATCAATCTGACTTTGTTCCAAACTTATCATCCATTCGGGTGTGGCGTTCAATCCGATACCGTTGGTTCCTATCTTGCTAGATAGCGGGTCTCGGTTTTATCCAAATCAACCATTCCTTTGAAACATATAAGATTCAGGTCCTTAATCTTCTATTAAGGGTTCTTTCTTGTTTTGACCATCATTCCATTCATCCATCTATTTTTTCCAACCTAAGTTGCTGCCATTTACTTAAATCCAACCATTTTTCCTTTTTAAACAAACTGAACGATACTCCTCCTCGTAGACAATCGGGCAAACATTACGACTCAAATCATCACCGAGGCGAGTTCGTATCACTGACTATAATATTGGAGCTGAGAATGATCTTGAGTCATTTTCACTAGCCATGAGTTACAAAGAGTCAGAATTGTGGTACAATGCTATGAAAGAAGAGATTAATTCCATGAAAAGTAACGATGTTTATGATCTTGTGTCGTTGCCTGAAGGCGTAAAAGCCATTAAATGTAAATGGGTCTTAAAAAAAGACTCAATGGGCAACACAGAAAGATATAAAGCTAGACTCGTTGCAAAAGAATTCATTCAATGAGAAGGAATTGATTATACTGAGACTTTCGGTCTTGCATCTACGAAAGATCTCTTACGCATTGTGTTAGCATTGGTAGCTTATTTTGATCTTGAGTTACAACAAATGGATGTGAAAACCACCTTTCTCAATGGTGACCAAAATGAAGAGGTATACATGAAACAACATAAAGGATTCTCCTCTAGTGATGGTGAACACTTGGTATGCAAGCTAAAGAAGTTCATATATGGATTGAAACAAGCCTCCCGACAGTGGTATTTAAAATTCCATGAAGTTATCTCTTTGTTTTGTTTTGTTGAGAATATTATGGATAAATGCATATACCAGAAGGTCAGTTGGAGTAAAATTTGTTTCCTTACTCTACATGTGGGTGACATGTAACACCCCTAACCCCTATCATCGCCGGAACAGGGTCACAGAGCATTAACGGAGTTTACAAATCAATTTCAGAAAATTTCATATCATTTACTATTCATATCCGAAATCAATCATATCGTCCCTTAATTGGGTCCTCAAGGACCAAAATACACATTAGAATCAAATCAGGACTAAACCGGAAACTCAAAAAATTTTTGCAAGATTTCAAAATTTTTCTTAGGTGTAGGGGACACACGCCCGAGTGGTCAAGCCGTGTGGCTCACATGGCCAAGCGACACGCCCATCTCTTAGGCCGTGTGGCATTCAATGTGAGGCACACGGCTGTGTCCCAGCCCGTGTTCAAATTAGGGTAGCTACTGACTTGGGTCACATGCCCAGCCACACGTCTGTGTGCTAGGCCGTGTGGACAATTTAATTTTCAAAAATTAGATGCAGGATTCACATGGCCAAGACACACACCCGTGCCTCTACCCGTGTGACCAATTCTGAGCATTCTGTTTCTCGATTTTTAAGATGCAGAGGACACACGGCCAAACCAAATGTCCATGCACATGGTCGTGTATCACACACGGTTGAGACACACGCCCGTGTATCTACCCGTGTGGACAAAATAAGGCCATATCCAAGCCTTATTTCTTACCCAAATTTTTCCTTGTACCTACGTTAATACTTACATACATATACCAACCAATTGAAGACATTAAAACCAAGTCAACATTAACATTATACATGATATATCATCATATGTATTCAAACTTACCATAATTCAATCTAACCATATCAAGCACACATCTATTAACCATATTATAACCTCTTATATATATTCACTAAACATACCATCACTAGCCATTCCGATCGCTATATTACAATTAATCATTTAAATGCCAACACTGACCAACTTAGCCTATACATGCCATTATACCAAAATAGGTTTGTTATTTATACCAAAATGAGCTGAAGGATAGTGTGATGGTGCTCCGATCGTTTCCAACTTACGAGCTTCCGAGCACTATAAAATAGAGGAAAATAAGACAAAGTAAGCATTTAATGCTTAGTAAGTTCGCATAACAAGAATTTAACTTACCGTTTATATTCAATTTAAATAATCATGTAAATAACATGCATCCCAACAAATTGACCAATTGCCTAATCACATACAATCAATCAAGCAAGTTAGTCATGAATTTCTAAATACTTTTCAAGTAATAAAGATGAGCTCATCATGAAATAACTTTCATATAACATATACATTTCTATGATAAATCATCTCAAGTTTAGATTAACCATAACAGAACTTTGCTCGTTGAATTTATTTGAAATATCAATGTATACACATGTAGTATACTTGAAATTTACAACACTATAAACTGTCAACTCATATTCAGGGGTACCCAATTAGGGCACATAATCAGGAAGCACTCTCTCGAGCCATATAACAGGATGCTCATTGAGCCATGTAACAGGAAGCTTATTCGGGCTATAACAAGAAACTCACAAGAACTTAAAACAGGAAGCTCATTGAGCTTAACAGGTAACTCCGAAGAGTTATTATCTGGGAGCTTCGGATAGTCATATAACAGGAAGTTCAATTGAGCCATATCAGGAAGCTCATAAAGAGTCTATATCAGGATGCTCATAAAAAGCTACGTTTGTGTTCGCAATATATGCAAGACCACAACCGATCATATAACAGGACGCTCACAAAGAGCTGCGGTATTCCACAACACATGTAGGATCACTACCGATCAGGATGCTCGTAGGAACCATATAACAGGAAGCATCGAGAGGGCTTATAACAGAATGCTCGTAAGAGCTATGGTGTGTCCACAACATATGCAGAACCACAACCAATACGAAAATCATGTATCCATCGAATTTCATTTATTCAAACAGGACTCATTATTTATCGAGCATAATCGGACATGTGATCAACTTCATACATAAAGCATTTATACAATTCACATATATACAACATTTAATTCAAGCATATAAATATACACAATTTAGTTGCACGAACTTACCTCGATAAACGTTCGTATACAATAATCTACTAATCCGATACTTTTTGTTTTCCTCGATCCAACTCCGTACTAGATCTATTAGGAACTATATAGATGAATTTAACATCAATTTAATCCATTTCATTATCAATTTAATTCAATTCACACCCTACCATTTTGCCCTTATACTTTCCATAAATGACGATTTCATCCCTAGGCTCGAAAAATAAAATTTGTGCAATTTAATCCTTATTCCAAGCCTAACCAATTTTTACATATAACATTTACAGGACATATATTTCATAAAATTCAGAAATTTTTCATGAATTTACATCTTTACAATTTAGTCCCTAAATCACAATTTCATGAAAATTCACTTTACAAAAGTTGTTTATCTATCAACAACCTTTCATTTTCTATCATAAATTTCAAAATTTCAGCATATTCATTCATGGAAAAATTTTAATACTTTGATAACTTTACAAATTGATCCCCAAATTAGTTAGATTAGGTTATTCCGATCTCAAAAATATAAAAATTACTAAAAATGGAACAAGATTACTTACCCAATTAGGCTTGCTTGATTTTCTTTCTCTTTCCTAGGGTTTCCATAGAATTTGGGGAAAAAGATGATATAAAATGATGAAATTAGATATTTACTTTATTTTTCATCTTTTATTTATTTTAATTTCCAATTTAGTTCTTTTATTTTTCTAATTTCCCATGGATGAATCATAAAAAATATCTACTAACTTCTCTTAATGGTCTAATTACCATATAAGGACCTCAAGTTTTGAATTCCATAGTTATTTGATACTTATAGCTACTAGAACTCAACTTTTTGCATTTTATGCAATTTGGTCCTTTCTATAATTAAACATGAAACCGATAAAAAAATTTTATCGAAATTTTTATATGTCTTTCATATCATAATGTAGACCATGCAATAATTTTAAAATAAATTTTCTTTCTAACTCAATTTTATGGTCCCGAAACTATTGTTCCGATTTCACTAAAAACGAGATGTTACACGTCAATTTACTTGCAACAAATGACAAGGATATGCTACATGAGGTGAAACAATTTCTTTCTAAAAAATTTGATCTGAAAGATATGGGTAATGTGTCTTATGCCATTGGCATTAAGATTCATCGTGATAGGCATTGTGGTATCTTAGGTCTATCTCGAGAAACCTATATCAACAAAGTTTTAGAAAGGTTTTGGATGAAGGATTGTTCATCGAGTGTTGCTCCTATTGCGAAGGGTGATAAGTTCAATTTGAACCAGTGCCCAAAGAACAAATTTGAAAGGGAGCAAATGAAAAACATTCCCTATGCTTTTATTGTTGGAAGCCTGATGTATGCTCAAGTTTGCACAAGACCTAACATTGCATTTATAGTTAGAATGTTGGGAAGATATCAGAGTAATCCAGGTATTGACCATTGGAGAGCTACAAAGAAAGTTTTTAGATATCTTAAAGGTACAAAGGACTACATGCTTACGTACAAATGATCAGACAATCTGGAGGTAATTGGATCCTCCAATTTAGACTTTTCTAGTTGTGTTGATTCATGTAAATCAACATCAGATTACATATTTATGTTTGCTGGTGGAGCGCTAAACAGTCCTTAACTGTTACTTCCACTATGGAAGTCAAATTCATTTCATTTTTTGAGTGTCTTGAGGATTCGATTTCTAAGTCATTGATGATATATTGTGACAATTCAACTGGTGTCTTTATAGCTAAGAACAAAAAAAGTGAAAGTCGAAGTAAACATATCAATATTAAGTATTTAGCCATAAGGGAACATGTTAAAGAAAAGAAAGTGGTCATTGAGCACATTAACGCCGAGCAGATGTTAGTTGATCCTTTGATTAAAGGCATGCCACCACACAAATTTAAGGATCATGTTGACACTATGTGACTTATTCCCATATTGTAAAATTTCATTATAAGAACGATTATAAAGAAACTCTGTCAAGTTTGATATTTCTCATATTTTGTGTGCACATTAATTTGATTATTTCGAGAAATATCACTAAAGTTTAGACCTGGAATAAACATTGGGTTTATTCATTAAGAAATTTGGGCTAAAATGTTGAGACATGATATATTATGATACATAGAATATACTACTCAAATTCTAAGAGAAAATATTGTCATGATTCATGCATTATGTTTTGACTCCAAGTATTCATGGGCAATACGAACCACCACTACATATACCCCCAAGCATAAGGCCCTCAAACACCAAAAATAAAAATAAAAATAAAAAAACAATTTCATCTAGTGAGGTTTTCGAGTGCTTAGAAGACTTCGGCAATTTTCGTGTTTTCGTATACCTAAATTCGATGTCCTCATCAATTGTTTGACGCACTCAACAGTTGTGTTATAACGTCTGGATTTTGACATTTGATTCAGGCAATGGCCAGAGATATTTATGTTTGATATTTTTTGTTGCACTCTAACATTTAAACCGTAATTTATGCTTACATAAACAACATACATTTTTCCTATCACTAAATCTTACTTACCTAACCAATTTATACATGAGAAATTTCTAATTTAATTTATGTTAGTAATACAAATATTACTTTTTCTTCTTTATTTATGCAATTTAATTAATGTTTCTATTTAATTTTACTAAAAAATTATTTCTATTTAATTATTTTTTCTTTAAGAAAACTAGTCTATACTAATAAATTTCCCTTAAAATAATAATTTTATATTATTAATATAAGAAAAATACAAGAGGTCATTGTTGAACAAAAAAACCAACTCTTTTTCTGTTGGAACGCCGGTACCCCATGGCGCAGCAGAATAAAATTAGATCCGGCGATCCAACTCATGAATCCATGTGTGAGGAACGAATCGGGGTGAAATAAAGGTTTCGAAATTACCAAAACTTCAATCTGAGTAGACAGCGACGCCTTGGCAACAAGAGTTTTGATCTACTGTCGAATCAAGCCACAACCTTGTCCGATGTCGGCCTCTACGTAATCCACCCGGTTTGACTATGAACGGAAGAAATCTCCAAAACTATTTTGGAGGTTTATTTGCTTGACGGCTGCTAGACCTAACAAGCAATCACTTAGGGTTTTCCATCTTTTGCTTTGTCTCCTTTTAATACCTTTTATAATGGGTGTCTTTTTCATTGGGCCTTTTATAATTGGTATCCTTTTAATTGGGCCTTTTATAATTGGTATCTCTTGAATGTATTATAAGATTAAATAAATACAATAAAGTTTTTAACCGAAAATTATAATTACATTAATTATATCCAAAACTTATAATTACATTAATTATAATAAGGATTTCGGTAAACTATATTTATTTAAATTTATATATCAATCAAATTCATATATTAATAAAATTATATTATCATTATGTGTACAACATCCTTGTACATATAATATGTTCAATATTTGATTGCCCAATTAAATTAATTCTTTAATTAATTTAATTTATGTGACAACCAAGCACAATACCAACTATATTTTATTCCGTTCATTTCAACCATAGGGTGTGACCCTGTAGGTTCTTGCAACGTTAGCAGTAATACTAGAACGATTCTATTGCCACAGACAATGAGTGGCATCTAGCAATGCATTATTGCTACCTAAGTTACAAGAAATCATGATTCGACATAATCTTTTGTGATTAACCTTTCATGCATTAATCCTTAAGTCCTTTATCTCTGGAACGGATACAAGTCATGGGATAGTCACACTTGTATAGTCCATCCCATGTTTCTTGATATCTTGAGTAGACTATGATATACAAATTAGTATGACATCTCATATCAACTTATTTGAGCATGGCCATGCATTTCTAGTCTCACTCAATCAAGTGGCCTAAGATATTACTCCTATTATGTAGGAGGGACTTATCCTTTATTGATCAACCATATCCCTCTACATAGATTGTGGTATATCCAACATCAGCCTTTATAGAACAACCTGTTACGATGTACGTTTGACTGTATCAAAATATACAACTCACGATGCTGGGATAATAATGATCTCAAGTCTGAGGATCATATACATATTAATCACTATGAGTAATGTTGTGACAATTACATAATAATCCAAGAAACATACTCATAGCGGGTCAATCCAATATGTTGTTCTCTAACACACATATTCATGCATTGATTTTGACACTCCATATCAATGACAACTCTTTATCATCAATCAACTACATGTTAGTCTTAATGCATTATTGTTGTCCTAGTCAACAATAATACTCGACTAAGGATCTTTTAAGAATAATCATATTATTCTCAGGACATTATTATAAAATAGTTTATCTATACACACAAAAAGAAAAACTGAAATAATAATGACAACGCTTTATATTAATAAACATGGTAAATTAAGTATGTTATTACAACCATCTCATGATTGATCTTTGGGCATACTCTTACAATCCCCCACTAGCACTAAGACCAATCACTCATATATCTAATACCAAGTGACTTAGTGTGACGATCATGCTTCTGCTGTGTCAGAGGCTTGGTCAGGGGATCAGCCATGTTATCATCTGAAGGTACTCTGCATATCTCTACATCCCCTCGATCGATAATCTCTCGAATAAGATGGTAGCGTCTAAGTATATGTTTGGATCGCTGGTGAGATCTGGGTTCTTTAGCTTGTGCAATAGCTCCATTGTTATCACATCAGAGTTCTATAGCATCTGATATGCTAGGCATAACCCCTAGTCCAGTAATGAACTTCTTAATCCAAACCGCTTCCTTTGCTGCCTCACTGGCTGTAATATACTCAGCCTCTGTTGTAGAATCGGCTACTGTACTTTGCTTTGAACTCTTCCAGCTCACAGCACCACCATTAAGGGAAAACACAAAACCTGATTGCGATCAAGAATCGTCCTTGTCGGTTTGGAAGCTGGCATCAGTGTAACCTTTTACACTTAACTCTTCATCACCTCCATATAATAGGAATGTATCCTTAGTTCTTCTTAAGTACTTAAGGATACTCTTGACTGTGGTCCAGTGACCTTCACCGGGATCTACTTGATACCTGCTTGTCATACTTAAGGCATACGAGACATCTGGACGGGTACATAACATAGCATACATGATAGATCCAATAGCGGAAGCATATGGAATTTTACTCATACGTTGTCTCTCTTGTGGAGTTGAAGGACACATTTCCTTCGAGAGTGAAATACCATGTCTCATAGGTAGGAATCCTCTTTTAGATTCTTCCATACTGAACCTTTTCAGTACTTTATCTATGTATGTACTTTGGCTTAGACCTAGTAGTCGTCTTGATCTATCTCTATAGATCTTGACTCCTAAGATATAAGTGGCTTCGCCCAAGTCCTTCATAGAAAAACAACTTCTTAACCAAGTCTTAATAGACTGCAAGGTAGGTATGTCATTTCCCATGATAAGTATGTCATCCACATATAGTACCAAGAATGTGATAGTGCTCCCACTAACTTTCTTGTAAACACATGGTTCATCTTCATTTTTGATAAAACCAAACTCTTTGATTGCATCGTTAAAACGAATATTCCAACTTCGAGAAGCTTGCTTTAATCCATAAATGGATCTTTGTAGCTTACATATCTTTCTAGCATCCTTTGGATTTACAAAACCTTCAGGTTGTGTCATATACACATCCTCTTCAAGTTTCCCGTTAAGGAAAGCTGTTTTGACGTCCATCTGCCAGATTTTATAATCATGAAATGCAGCTATGGCGAGCAAGATCCTGATGGATTTAAACATAGCCACAGGAGAAAAGTTTTCATCATAGTCAACACCATGAATTTGGCGAAAACCTTTAGCGACTAATAGCCCTTTGTATGTTTGTACATTACCATCCATGTCTGTTTTCTTTTTGAAAACCCATTTACACCCTATAGGTTTAACCCCTTCAGGTGGGTCAATCAAAGTCCATACTTGGTTTTCATACATGGAATCCATCTCAGATCTCATGGCCTCAAGCCATTTCTCAGAGTCTGGGCTCATCACCACTTCTTGATAAGTCCTAGGCTCATCTTGATCTATAAGAAGAACGTCACCATGCGTTGTAATGAGAAATCCATATCTCTCAGGTGCACGGTGTTCTCTTAAAGATCTGCGCGGTGGTTGTGTTTCTACAGCAGTTGTTTGTTCCTCAATTTCTTGTGGAATTTTTTGTTGATCAATCTCTGGTTCAGTAGTATCTTGTGGTTCTCGAATTTCTTCAAGTTCAATCTTTCTCCTGTTTCCTTTTCTAGAAGTAAATTCTCTCTCTAAGAAGACACCAGTCTGAGCAACAAACGTTTTGTTCTCAGTGGGATTAAAGAAATAATATCCTTTGGTTTCTTTTGGATACCCCACAAAAATACACCTTTCAGATCTGGGTTCAAGCTTAGTAGACGTCTGACGTTTAACATAAGCTTCACAGCCCCAAATTTTAATAAAAGACATACTAGGACGTTTCCCAGTCCACATCTCATATGGCGTCTTTTGAACCGATTTAGATGGAACACGATTTAGTGTGAAAGCAGCTGTCTCAAGTGCATGTCCCCAAAAGGAAGTCAGTAGATCAGCATGACTCATCATGGATCGAACCATGTCTAACAAAGTTCGATTTCTTCTCTCAGATACTTCATTCCATTTAGGAGTACCAGGAGGAGTAAGTTGTGAGACAATCCCACATTCTTTCAAAAGATTATCAAACTCTAGGTTCAAGTACTCTCCACCTCGATCAGATCAAAGTGACTTGATAGTTTTGCCTAGTTGATTTTGTACTTCATTTTTGAATTCCTTGAACTTTTCAAGGGACTCAGACTTATGGCGCATGAGATAAACATACCCATATCTACTGAAATCATCAGTGAAAGTAATGAAGTAGTGAAATCCACCTCTGGCCTGTGTATTTATTGGTCCACATACATCAGAATGTATTAGGTCCAATAAATCACTAGCTCGTTCACTTTTACCAGTAAAATGAGATTTAGTCATTTTTCCCAATAAGCAAGATTCACATACTTCAAATTGTTCAAAAACAAATGAATTCAAGAGACCATCTTTATGGAGTTTGGATATGCGTTTCTCACTTATGTAGCCCAAACGACAATGCCAAAGATAAGTTTGATTTGAGTCATTTATTTTAGATCTTTTAGTATTTATGTTGTAAATGGGATTCGTTTGATCTAAAATATAGAGGCCATTAATCAATTGTGTCGAACCATAGAAAACATTATTTAGATAAAATGAACAATAATTATTCTTAATAATTATCTCAAAACCAATTTTGTCTAAACAAGAAATTGAAATAATGTTTTTAGTCAAACTGGGCACAAAATAACAATCCTCTAAACATAAATCAAGTCCACTAGGCAAAGATAGTTCCCACAGCTAATGCAGCAACTTTTGCTCCATTTCCAACTCATAGGTCCACATCTCCTCTAGCCAAAGTCCTACTCCTTTGTAGTCCCTGTACAGAAGTACAAATATGAGAACCACAACCAGTATCTAATACCCAAGAAGTAGTAGTTGATAAATTAATATCAATAACATAAATACCTAAAGCAGACATTCCGCTTGCTTTAGCCTTCTTGACTTCTTCAAGATAGACAGGGCAGTTCCGTTTCCAATGTCCAGTCACACCACAATGAAAACAGTTTCCTTCCTTAGACACCCCACCTTTAGGTTTCAGTGCAGCCTTTCCTTTTCCAAATTTGGGCTTACCTTTGCCCTTGGGCTTTGTTTGAACTTTGGCCTTTCCCTTGCCCTTGTTATTACGGACCATCAGTATGGGCTTGGGTCCAACCTTTTTCAAGTTACCTTCAGCAGTTCGTAACATACTGAGCAATTGTGGTAGAGTCTTGTCAATTTCATTCATATTTAAATTGAGGACAAACTGGCTGTAGCTATCCGGCAACGATTGTAAAATAACATCAATGGCCAACTCTTGGCTCAATGGAAACCCAAGCTTAGACAGGCTTTCAATATAGCCAATCATCTTAAGGACATGAGGTCCTACTGGGCTTCCTTCAGCCAACTTACATTGGAATAGGGCCTTAGAGATATCAAACCTCTCTTGCCGTGCTTGTCCCTGATAAAGTTCTTTCAGGTGCTCGATCATATCATAAGCAACCATGTCCTCATGTTGCTTCTGAAGTTCAGGATTCATAGTGGCAAGCATAAGACATCCAACATCTATCATGTCATCGAGATACTTCTTGTAAGCATCTCTATCAGTCCTCGAGGCATTAGCGGGTGGTTCATTAGGAAGTGGTTGTTCAATGACATATAATTTTCGTTCTTGTTTAAGGACAATCCTCAAGTTACGGAACCAATCAAGAAAATTCAAACCATTCAATTTGTCCTTCTCAAGGACCGATCGCAATGAGAGTGTGCTAGTGTTTGCAGCCATAATATATCTACAACAATTAAATATGCATGTGAGTAAATTTACCAATTTTATATCAATAATTAAAAAGACTTTATTAAATGATATTCCCACTATTTTATTTCAAAATTAATAACCCTCGTATATTAATTTCGGAAAAACTTTCTCAAAAGTATTTCTAGTAGGTTAAGGATCCTTATTTCACCACCTCTTATGTCAGCTTTGGCTTTACTCTTAAGATTATGGTTATCTAGGTAAGCAACATTTGCTAATTACTTCATATGTAACTCCTAATATTTGGTGAACAACTCTTTTTCTAATCATCTTATGATTTATCCAATTTACTTGCCTCTAGGTTTCTAATCCTATTAGAGTAACCTAGTTAAGTCATTAACCAATTTTTTTAACCAGCGAATATCACTTGTTTATTCTTCGCGTTTAACCAAGATAAATACTAGTACTTCGCTTTGGCAGAACCTACATAGTATTGATCGAGGCCTTAACGAGGGCAAAATTGGAAGGCCATGTTGACTTAATATTTTAATAGAGGGATTTTATTAAGGTTGTTGCATCTCACCAATTATGGTCTACTTTAGCCCATTTAGTCTTCTAATCAATCTCATCAATTAATAGGGTTTATTATCAACAAGTTTTAATATATATAATTGGCATGCTTTAGACATCCATAGCATCTCATACATGAATAAATAAAGCAATAAATAAATGCAATAGTTATAGCCCATAAACTAAGGTGGTTCAACCCAAGCCAATGGGAAAACCAAAAAGAAACCTAAAGGTGTAAGCCATTTTAGAAGCTATCATTCACAATCATTGTCCCACCTTCCTTCTCGTTTGGCCCACAGCAACTCTTGCAAATTACAATATGCAGAAACTCGTTTTACATACGAGGGAATAAGATGAGAAGAGAAATACAAGAGAATAGTAGTAAGGCACGACATGCAGGCCGTATTTAAAAAAAATACAACCTTTTATCGATTGGGTCATTGGGCTATAACTATGCATTTCAAACACCGTGCATGTCAAAAATAGCATACATAATTCAATGTTTTTTTTTTTTTTTGCTAAGGTGAATTATAAAATATCCTTTCAACCTTTTGTGGCCCATCAAGTTTATAAATTTCTTTTATTAACAAAACTTTTTGCGGGGTTCTAAGGAGGTCGAAGGAAGCGGGCCAAAGGCCCGCGGCCGGAGCCGTCCTCAGATCCCCATCCCCGGGGGTGCGGGGGCGGAGCCCCAGCGGTATGGACCAGGGGTACGGGGGCAGAGCCCCCGCGGTACGAATCGCATACCCCAGTCAAATGAAACCTCACGATTTGATAACTTTTTATCAACAGAATCGTGTTTTTAGGATTTTAATCCTTGAGGTTTCATATCGGAACAACCCTTGTTCCACTAGCCAGTTAACACTTACTGGAAACTATTAGTTAACAGTAATAACATAAAATCGAATAGGCCACAACACCATGATTAACATTTAATCAATTACCGAAAGGAACAGTTATCAGGTTATGCTTAAACGATTTAAACAATCGAAAATACAATAAGATCAAAACATGCATCTCATACAATTGCATCACCCAAGTATTTAAACCCGAGTTCGTATCACACAACCTGGCTTTGATACCACTGTTGGAACGCCGGTACCCCATGGCGCAGCAGAATAAAATTAGATCCGGCAATCCAACTCATGAATCCATGTGTGAGGAACGAATCGGGGTGAAATAAAGGTTTCGAAATTACCAAAACTTCAATCTGAGTAGACAGCGACGCCTTGGCAACAAGAGTTTTGATCTACTGTCGAATCAAGCCACAACCTTGTCCGATGTCGGCCTCTACGTAATCCACACGGTTTGACTATGAACGAAAGAAATCTCCAAAACTGTTTTGGAGGTTTATTTGCTTGACGGCTGCTAGACCTAACAAGCAATCACTTAGGGTTTTCCATCTTTTGCTTTGTCTCCTTTTAATACCTTTTATAATGGGTGTCTTTTTCATTGGGCCTTTTATAATTGGTATCCTTTTAATTGGGCCTTTTATAATTGGTATCTCTTGAATGTATTATAAGATTAAATAAATACAATAAAGTTTTTAACCGAAAATTATAATTACATTAATTATATCCAAAACTTATAATTACATTAATTATAATAAGGATTTCGGTAAACTATATTTATTTAAATTTATATATCAATCAAATTCATATATTAATAAAATTATGTTATCATTATGTGTACAACATCCTTGTACATATAATATGTTCAATATTTGATTGCCCAATTAAATTAATTCTTTAATTAATTTAATTTATGTGACAACCAAGCACAATACCAACTATATTTTATTCCGTTCATTTCAACCATAGGGTGTGACCCTGTAGGTTCTTGCAACGTTAGCAGTAATACTAGAACGATTCTATTGCCACAGACAATGAGTGGCATCTAGCAATGCATCATTGCTACCTAAGTTACAAGAAATTATGATTCGACATAATCTTTTGTGATTAACCTTTCATGCATTAATCCTTAAGTCCTTTATCTCTGGAACGGATACAAGTCATGGAATAGTCACACTTGTATAGTCCATCCCATGTTTCTTGATATCTTGAGTAAACTATGATATACAAATTAGTATGACATCTCATATCAACTTATTTGAGCATGGCCATGCATTTCTAGTCTCACTCAATCAAGTGGCCTAAGATATTACTACTATTATGTAGGAGGGACTTATCCTTTATTGATCAACCATATCCCTCTACATAGATTGTGGTATATCCAACATCAGCCTTTATAGAACAACCTGTTACGGTGTACGTTTGACTGTATCAAAATATACAACTCACGATGCTGGGATAATAATGATCTCAAGTCTGAGGATCATATACATATTAATCACTATGAGTAATGTTGTGACAATTACATAATAATCCAAGAAACATACTCATAGCGGGTCAATCCAATATGTTGTTCTCTAACACACATATTCATGCATTGATTTTGACACTCCACGTCAATGACAACTCTTTATCATCAATCAACTACATGTTAGTCTTAATGCATTATTGTTGTCCTAGTCAACAATAATACTCGACTAAGGATCTTTTAAGAATAATCATATTATTCTCAGGACATTATTATAAAACAGTTTATCTATACACACAGAAAGAAAAACTGAAATAATAATGACAACGCTTTATATTAATAAACATGGTAAATTAAGTATGTTATTACAACCATCTCATGATTGATCTTTGGGCATACTCTTACATTTTCAACTACTACTCAAGTTACCTTTTCTTTCTCTTTTACCCCTAAAAAAATGTTATCCAAAAATCATTAATATTGGTCTTCCTTACTACTCACCTTACTATTTTATTTACAAAAATTACTTATTCATCTTTCATAATTTAAAAAGAACCCTCAAACTATATATTTATTTCTATATGTTATTATTATTTAAGAATTTAATTCAGTTGGTGTTACCTATCAACTAATTTTTAACTTAAATTATTAAAAAATCATTATTTTTATACAGTAATAAACATTATTTTCAGAGTATTTTATATCAACTTAAAATAACATTTGGTACATGAACTTGACGTTTTTTTTTTTCTAGTTTGGTACCTAAACTTTTTTTGGTCCAAATTGATACTCAAACTTGACACTTTTTCTTAAGTTGGTACTTAATCTTTTTGGAAGTTCAATTTGGTACCTAAACTTGACTCTTTTTCCTAATTTGGTATCTAATCTTTTTGTTGTTCGATTTGGTACTTGTCAAATGTTTTACAAATTACTCCAATATACTAAAAAAAATTTTATGAGGTAGCATAAATAATCAATGTATGACCAACATGCGACAAATAAAGTTGTCCATAGGTCAGGCCTTAACAAAATTTTAGGCCCGATCCAAAAAATGGGTTAAACTTTTGCCTAAGCTCGTCCCAGATAAAAATGCTAAAACTCATGCGAGCATAAAATGGGCGAGCCTAAAATGGGTTTGGGTTAATCTTTTTCAAATAATATTAAGATGACTATATAAATTTTCAATAAATAAAAAAAATAAAATTATTAAATGTTAAAATAAAATATTATAAATAATTTTAAAAAAATTAAAAAATAATATGGGCGAGCCTAAAATGGGTTTGGATTAATCTTTTGCAAAAATGGATAGGCCTAGGCAAAATTTTAGGTATATATTTTGGATTGGACCGAGCTTGAACAAACATAAAATATATTAATCTTGTAAGAAAATATAATATCGTATGTAGTATTAATATGTCAGCAACAATGATAATGCAATACAATGCAGTAGCAGTAACACAACAGAATACTTGTAATCGGACAGAGTTGAAAATTAGAAGAAGAATTTTGTTGATTCCTGTATGAACAGTTTCCTTAAGACAGATTTGACCTCTCCTCGGTGCTTTGAATAACGTGGATGTTTGTCTCCCAGGATACAACAACAAACGATCACAGTAGTAGCACAACAATAGTGATCAATCGAGCACAATCTTGCCTTTCTCTATCACCAGGAGAAATGAATTTAGAAGGAATTTTTTATATTGATGGTTTTTGACGATGTGTTTTTGAAATCTCCTAACTTGGCTTTATATAAAGGGGAGGAAATGAATCAAGAGATTTAGACCGATTCATGAAGAGTTTTGTTGAAAAATTAATAGATATAAGTGAATAGAGACAATGGATGAAAAAAAATGCAATATGAAACCAAGAGATACAACTGTTCAAAAGATACAACCATATGAAAAAATGCAATATTAAACCAAGAGATACAATTTTTCAAAGATACAACTGTATGAAAAAATGCAATATTAAACCAAGAGATATAATTGTTTAATTTGAGCATCAATTTATCTGTAACAGCCCAATTTCGGTGAAATCGAAATATTGGTTTCGGGACCACAAATCCGAGCCGAAAATAAAATTTATTTTTATTTTATTATATGGTCCGTAATATAATAGACGTGACATGTGAAAATTTTGACATGAAAATTTTATCGATTTGGTGCCTAATTACAAGAAGGACTAAATCGCATAAAATGTGAAAGTTGAATTCTAGTAGCTATAAGGATTAAATAGCTATGGAATTCAAAATTAAAGGTCCTTATATGGTAATTAGACCATTAAGAAAAGTATGTAGATTTTTCTTGGTGACTCATCCATGGAAATATAGAAAAAGGGTAAGGACTAAATTGGAAAGTGAAAATTTTAATTAATTAAAAGATGATAAAATAGATATCATCTTATTTTATGTCATCTTCTTCCCTAAAATAAACATAAAAACCCTAGGAGAGAGAGAAGAGACTTTCATGGCCAAATTGGGTAAGTTTTCTTGTCCCGTTTTTAGTAATTTTGATATTTTTGGAATCGGGATAGCTTAATCTCTCTATTTGGGGGATTAATTTGAAAAATTATCAAAGTATGAAAATGGGTCATGGATGTATATGCTGGAAATTAGAAATTTATGGTAGAAAATGAAAGATTATTGATAGATAAACAACTTTTACAAAGTGATTTTTTATGAAAACATAATTTAGGGCCTAAAATGAAAAGTTGTAAAATTTGATGAAAAATTCTGAAATTTTATGAATACATGTGCTGTAAAATTTGTAATGGGACTTTGGTTAGGCTTGGAATAGGGATTAAATTGCACAAGTTTCATTTTCCAAGCCTGGGGACAAAAATGGAATTTATGGAAAAGTTAGGGGCAAATGGTAATTTTTCCTAGGATGAAAATTGAGTCCACTTGAATGTGAAATGTGGTAAATTAATGTTAAATTTACTCGTATAGATCTGAATAGACCAAATTTGGAGCTAGAATAAGAAAAGAGGAAAATGTCGGATTAGTATATGTTTGTACACGAACCTTTGTCGAGGTAAGTTCGTGTAACTAAATTGTATATATATGTTTACGATTGAATTAAATTTTGTGCTTGTGAATTTTATAAATGCCTTAATTTTGTGAAATGATCACATATTTGTCAAAGCCCGATAAATAAAATGTTCCCGATCAACAATAATGTTCGATAAATGATAAATGATAAAAATGTAAATTTTAGACTTGAGTTGAATGTGAACACTTGAATTGTATGAATGCATAAATTTATGAGATTGAACATATACCTGACAATTACCTAATAAATGTTAAATCCTGTTTGAATAAATGGAAGTCGATGGATAAATGTGATTTCCCTGATAAAACTGAATGTGTTGCAGAATGGATTTAGCCAGGACAGGTAATCCGAAATGAGCTTCTGGAGTATATGTTTCAATTAGGATTTAGCCTGGACTGGTAATCCTAATTGACTGGATTTAGCCTGGACTGGTATTTCAGATCGGACTCTGTAGGGAATTCGTTGTCATAAAAAGGATTTAGCCTGGACTGGTAATTCGACATAGCCATTAGAGTATATGTTACAGCTAGAATTTAGCCTGGACTGGTAATTCTGTTGTATGATACGTGGCTTGAGAGTGTACCTACAAGGTACTACTGAGTATGAATTGACGGATTCTGATTTGTACACCTCGAGTGTACTACTGGTGTATCCATCGATATCCCAAACAAATTCAATGGGTAAAACTCTTGACATGAGATGAATATGAATAAAAAATGAGTTATTACACGTATATGTCTAAAATACACGAAAATGATGATACGTGACGACTGATATAAGAAAACATGAAATGATGATACTTGTACATGAAATTCATTTGATGAATATGTCATCCTTGATTATAGACTTGTATCCTTTGAGTGTACTACGACTCGTGTGACATTGATATTTCAAGAAATATGAATAAAGTTCTGATATGAAATAATCTGAACTTGAGATGAACTATTATGAAATTATACTTGTAATATAAAGAGATGATTTATGCATGTTAAATGAACAAATGTTATGGAATGCAAATGTGCATGGAAACTTGATTGTTGTTGAGCTCAAACATGTTTTGAGGTTATTATGGAATATATGACTAACAAGGGCAATGAGGATATGTGTAGGGCTTGAATTCAAATTGAATGAATGTGCCTTACATAGTTACCTCAAAATAGAATGAATGGTAAGTTAAGTACCATGTTATACGAACTTACTAAGCATACAATGCTTACCCTGTTTTATTTTCCACTGTTTTAGAGTAAATCGGAAGCTCGTTGGATTGGAAGCTCGGTGGAGATCACTCACACAATTCATTGGCCCATGACAGTACAATATGGTAAATCAATTACAGTTGTAATGGCATGTATAGGATATGTTGGCCATATTGGCATGTAAATGTAAATAATGCTTGAAATCTAGCCATTAGAATGGCTAGTAATGGTTGTTTTAATATACTTGTAATGTTATGTTATGGTAACTATATATGTATGTCAAGTAGTTGATCAAATCATGTTTAACACATAAATTGAACCAAGGTAAGTTAGTAAACATGTATGCATGAAACGATTGGCCATGTTGAATGATGAAATTTGCTTATTTGAATGCTTGGAATGGTTGGATTGTACTTGGTATGTTTTGGTGCAAGAAAATGGCAAATTGGGTGACAAATGAGGCTAGAAAATGGCTTTATTTTGTCCATACGGGCGTGTGTCTAGACCATGTGTGACACACGACCTACCCCATGGGCGTGTGGTCTGGCCATGTGTCCCCTGCACCTTAAAATTGATAAAACAAAATGCTCAGAATTGAGCACACAGGCAGAGACATGAGTGTGCGTCTCAGCCGTGTGGGTGACATGGCCTTCAACACGGGCGTGTGTCTTGGCCTTGTGAAACCTGCACCTAATTCGAACTAAATTAATTAACCACACGGCCTAGCACACGGGCGTGTGGCATGGCCGTGTGGCACAAGTCAGAGAGCTACCTAGTTTTGAACACGGGCTGAGGCACGGGCGTGTCTAAGGGTCACACAGGCGTGTGAGCCTTGAACCTTGGAAATTTTTTGAAATGTCACAAAAAATTCTTAGAGTTTCTGATTATGTCTCGAATCAATTCTAATGCTCGTATTGGACCTCGAGGGTCCATTTAAGGGACGTTACGAATTATCTCGGTTAACGAATAATGATTGACATGATTTATCTGAAAATGTTCAGAATGTTCCGGTAATATTCCATAATCCTGTTCCAGCGAAGGACACGGGTTAGGGGTGTTACATTATCATTCATCACTCAACAATTATTTTCCAACAATCCCCCACATGAATGAAATTGATGGATCAATGAGACTCAAAGAGATGATCGATTCTACGTTCGATATTTGCATAGGATAAGTAGGCATCAACCCTTGAACATTTCCTTGTGAAAGTATATTTACTTTACTAGCTGACTAGTAAACATGATGTCCTTGAATTGTTTTGTCGTTTGTGTAAACGATGATATTCCTTATGCAAATCCTCCTTAGTAAGATTTTTGTTCTCATGGGTATGTTCATATTATTGTGAACATCCTCCTGGTTCTACAAGAGCTTAGAGAACTATGGCCCAATAGTCTCCTTGATGCGGCCCCACTTTATTCTCACATAGGTGACTTATGTTGTTTGTTTCACCAAAAAAAACAATGGTCATTAAAAGCATTGCTTAAGCTTTTCCACATTCTAATCATTGTTTTCATCATAGGAATGGACTTGAGATAAGAACCCCCACAGTGACTTCACAAGGTCTATGCAAGTAGGTTGTCCCATTGAACCTAGATCTTGGGATCTCCAGTCAACTAGGTTGGGTTTTCCATCACGTAGTGCCTTAAATATTCATGGACTTTAGTCACAAAATCAATAGAGATAACTTCAATTGAGATCAATTGTCTAACGGTATTGTGTCGACAATGCATGTGTCTCGACTTACCATTATACATTATGTTCTGTGCTCTACCAATCGTTGCTTGGTTATAATAATATATGCATATTGTGGGCATAGACTTTGGCCATTCAGGAATATCCTCTAAAAAGTTTCGTAGCCATTCTGCCTCTTCTCCAGACTTGTCTAGAGCTTAAAACTCAGATTCCATTGTGGATCTGGTTATAATCGTTTGCCTTGAGGATTTCTATGACATAGTTCATCCTCCTAATGTGAAAATATAACCACTTGTGCCTTTGGTATCTTAAATATCAAATATCCAACTGGTATCAAAGAATCTTCTAACACGGTAGGATATTTTGAATAATGTAATCCGTAGTTCTGAGTATATCTGAGATATCTCAGTACCCTCACAATCGCTTTTCAGTGGTTCTCCCCTAGATTGCTTGTGAATCTACTTAAACTACTTACAATGAAAGAAATATCAAATCTAGTGCAACTCATAAGGTACATTAGACTGCCTATGACTCTTGTATATTTCACTTGGTCAACACTTTTACATTTGTTTTTGGACAGATGTTGACTTATATCTATCGAAGTTCTAGCTACACCAAAATCATCCTTGCCAATTTCTCAAGAATCTTGTGTACGTAGTGTGATTGAGTCAATATGAGACCTTTAGATGACCTTTTGATTTGGATGCTCAAAATCACATCAGCAAGTATCATATCTTTCATGTCAAATCTCGAATTTAACAAGTTTTTGGTACGTTTTACCATTTCATTGTTACTTCCAACAATGAGTATGTCATCAACATATAAACATAGAATTACATAATCCATCAACAGTGGTTTTGACATACACACATTTGTCACACTTATTAATTTAAAATCCATTTGAATCATGACACTATCAAACTTTTCATGACACTACTTTGGGGCTTACTTAAGTCCATACAAAGACTTTACCAATCTACAGACTTTTCTTTCTTGCCCTGGAGCTCATGACCCTCAGGTTGCTCCATGTAAATCTCCTCATCAAGATCTCCATTTAGAAAAGTTGTATTAACATCCATTTGATGAACTTCTAGATTCCGTAAAGCAGCAATAGCAAATATCTTCCTTATAGAAGTTATTCTTGATATAAGATAAAATGTATCAAATTAATCAGTGCCTTCCTTTTGTCTATAACATTTTATAACCAATCTAGCCTTGTACTTATTAATTGTTCCATCTGCTTTCATTTTTTGTTTGAAAATCAATTTAGAATTTAGTGGTTTAATTCCCTAAGGTAGATCCGCTAATTTCCATGTATGATTTTTCATGATGGAATCAATTTCACTCTTGATAACATCTTTCCAAAAAATGCTTTTAAATGATCATATAGTTTCATTATAAGTTTGAGGTTTAATCTCTAGCAGATATGTTAGAAAATCCGATCCAAAGGACTTTTCCACCCTTGCCCTTTTACTTCTTCTTGGCTCTGCCTCGACTTCAACTTCTTGTTGAAAGTCTTGACTATCAATAGTCTCTAAAGTTCGTTTTGTTGAACCTAACCCATATTCCCTAGTCTTACAAGGGAATATATTTTCAAAGAATGAGGTATTTTTAAATTCCAATATTGTATTCTTGTGAATTTCAAGATTCTTTGATTCATGTACAAGAAATCGATATGCACTGTTGTGGCGTACATAACCAATGAAAATACAATCTACCGTTTTAGGACTTATTTTCATTTGCTTCGGCAGATGAACCATTATCTTTACAAGACACTCCCACACTTTCAAATAGTTGTAGGAAGGTTTCCTACCCTTCCATAACTCATATGGTGTCTTGTTATTTTTCTTGCGGGGCACCTTATTTAAAAGGTAATTTGCTGATAAAACAGCTTGCCCCCACATGTTTTGTAACAACCTAGAACTTCCTAGCATTGCGTTCATCATTTCCTTTAGGGTTTGAACTTTACGCTCTGCTACCCCCATTGGATTGAGGAGAATATGGTGGTGTCATTTCATGAATAATACCATGTTGTGCACAAAATTTACCAAATGGTTCAACATATTTACCACCACGATCACTTCTCACCCTCTTAATTCTTTTATTAAGTTGGGTTTCAACTTCCTACTTATAAAGAACAAATTTCGCTATAGCTTCATCTTTGCTTTTAAGCAAATATACATATTAATATTTTGTGCTATCGTTAATGAAGGTAACAAAATATTTATTCCCTCCTCTAGTTTGAATAAACTTTAAGTCACAAATATCACTATGTATTAGATCAAGTGATTCAATATTTTTTTCAACAGATTGAAATAAAGACCTTGTTACTTTTGCCTCAACACATGTTTTACATTTATGATTATAATTAATGTGAAATGAACGAATGTGCTATAAGTTAATTAATCTATGTAAAATATTAGAATTAACATGTCCGAGTCAACTATGCCATAAATCAAATGACTTAAGCATATATACAGAAGAAGAAGCATCATTCTTATTCATAATATTAGTTTTTACAAAGATAGCATTAAGTTTCCACATATCATTTAATACATATCCCCTTCCCACAAATGTTCCCCCTTTTGACAAAACTAACTTCTGGGATTCAAATATCATCCTAAAGTCATGCATACTTAGGAGGGTTCTAGAGACAAGATTCCTTTATATGTCAAACACACACAATACATTTTGAAGTTTCAACTTTTTGCCAAAAGTCAACTTCAAAATCACAGTACCTTTCTCATTGATCTTGGAAGTTGCAGCTTGCCCATATAGAGTTTCTCCCCTTTCTCACAAGGAACCAACTCAACAAAGGAGTCCTTGTCACAAAAAATATGACGTGTGACACCAATATCAAGCCACCATTCTCTTGGATTTGAATCAACCAAGTTGACTTCAGAAACCACAATGCAAAAGTCAAGATCAAAGACTTCCTTAGAAATATTTTCCCCAGCATTGGCCTCGTTTGTTCTAACCCTCTTTGGAAGCCTACAATGGGATGACTTGTGTCCCATGTTATTGCAATTAAAGCATTTTCCTTGGAATTTTGACTTTTTGAAGACACTGCCTTTTGGTTCTAGTTTAGACCTAGTCTGAGAATGTTTTCTTTTCCTGGAGTCCTTCTTGACTTCCACTACGTTTGCCTTGGAAAAGTTAGGATTGGTTGCTTTATTTAGCCTTTTAGCCGCACCACGATTGTCTTCTTCAATTCGAAGTCTAACAATTAGATATTCCACTTTCATTTTTTTTCTCTTATGCTTAAGACAGTTCTTGAAGTCATTCCAAACAGGGGGAAGTTTTTCAATAATGGCTACCACCTGAAAAGATTCACTTATATCCATCCCTTCTGTGAGAATACCATGAATGATCAGTTGAAATGTCTGCACCTATTTTACAATAGCTTTAGAATCAACCATTACAAAGTTTAAGAACTTGGCAACTAAGAATTTCTTAGCACCAGCATCTTCAATTTTGTATTTATGGTCCAGCGATTCCCATAATTACTTAGTCGTTTTCTTGATATTGTATACTTCATAAAGTTTATTAGATAAATTGTTCAAAATGTAGTTACAGCATAAGAAACTAGAGTTGTTCGATGCTTTGACAATGTTGAAGGCAGTAATAACATCTTGCTCATCCTCTCTTAAAATAGGAGGATCATCCTTCAGAAGTTTTGCCATATTCAATATGGTCAAATATAACAACATTTTTTGTTGCCATGTTTTAAAATTCTCTCCAACGAATTTCGTAGGCTTTTCATTGTGACTCATAGTCACAGGTAACGTTTGGCTCGCAAATTGCCTCAGCCTTTGAATTGAATGAGTTGTTTGACGTATGAGGCATTTTTCTGTAATTAGAATGAAGAACCAAAATCTGTAAATAAATTAAAACCCAAGACAGAAGTATAAACCAATCTTAAATTAGTTACGATGGTAATTTGTACACCTTAAATTAAAACTATAACAAATAATCTATCTTAAGATTATAAGAAAATATAATATTGTATGTAGTATTAATATGTCAATAACAATGATAATGCAATACAATGCAATAGTAATAACACAACATTAATGTTTTCCATCAATTTTAAATAAATTTGATGGTATAATAACGCATTTAGCTCTCATAATTTACATATTTTATCATTTTAGTAATAATTTAATAAATTTAGCTAATGATATTTTTATAAATGTGTAAATGTTGAAGCTAAAATTATTAAAATTTTTTAAAATCAAAACTAAATTTATTATTATACAGCATTCACAAGGCATTAATCCTGTATTTAGTTAAATAAATTACTCCCGAGATTATTTGAGAGAAAGTGGAGAGTTTTTACCCCTTATGAATTATATATTTCATTATTTACAACATGCATTTATCACACATTTATGTTTCCTTTTTTATGGGTTTTGAGAAGGAATGGCGGTGATTGTTGTCATCTTTTTCTTTTATACAATTCACTCAACAACCATCTTCCCAGAATTGTTTGCTTGCCCACCTCATTATCCCCCAACAAAATGAAAATTAATTTTCAAACATATTAAAATGCATATATTAAAATTTCAAAGAGTTATTCTTTAATAGTAACAATATATTTTATTCATTTTTAGTAGTATATATCTTTTTTTCTCCTTTTCACACTATAAGGATCAAAAACCGCAAGTATGTTGTACTCAGAACCCAATTACCTTTCATCACTCACACATGGATGCCCCACCCACCCCCTCATCTTTTTTAGAAAGAAAAAGGCTTAGAGAACCAAATGTCTTTCAAGTTTCAACCCCCCCCCCCCCCAAAAAAAAAAAAAAATCGTCTTTAATCCTTACAAGGGAAAATGATTTTAAGCCCTTTGTTCAAAACAAAGTTTACTTTCATTTAACCTCTGTTAGGCAACCACTTAGTTTGATCTGTGATCCCTGACCTTGTTAATTCCTTGCTTTACTGCATACCCTTTTGTTCATACACAAAGTAAAAGCAAACTATACTGTGTTCCTTGCAGATCAAAGCTTAAAGACAACATGGGTACTTTCTGATTGCTCTTCTTCCAGAAGATCTTCCTCTTTTTCTTCCTTTTTCCATTTCTTTCTCTCACCCTTTTGTATTACCTCATGCTTTGTTTTGTAGCTTCCATTATTAAATGAGTCTTTGAGTAATAGTAACGTAAGAAAACAATCTCCGTCTCCTTTTAAGTCCTTTTCTTTTTTCTTTCTTTTTTGCTGTATGGATTCTGGTAATAGTGGTAGTATGCAATCTTCGAGTGGTGATAGTGAAGAGTATGATTCACACAGTGAGTCAATCTCAGCTCTTTTGGACAATAACGCATCGAGTCATATTGGTCATGGTGACTTGGTTAACCAACCACCACAGCTGCCGTCTCCACCTCCGCAACACCAGCAATACCAGAACCACTCTTCATCGGCTATGTTTGACCCTTTACCAAACTACTTTGATCAAAGATCACAGCATCTTACAACGAACCCAAATCCTCTTGGAAATCTTGATGCTGTTTGGTCCAAAAATCTAAGATCTGAGTCCGGTAGCCCTGGTGTTGGTGGGTTCGTAGCTTCATCATCACCAACACAACAACAGTTGACCAACACCAACCAACAAGCGCAAAGCAGAGCCACTTTTCCTTCTGTGCAAATCCCTCAAGGACCCGACAGTGATACAAGAAGTTCAGTCTCAGGCGTAAGGGTGCGGAACCCTAAGAAGAGATCAAGAGCTTCAAGGCGTGCACCAACAACTGTTTTGACCACAGACACCACTAATTTCCGAGCCATGGTTCAGGAATTCACTGGGATCCCTGCACCACCCTTTACGTCCTCAGCTTTCCCGAGAACTAGGCTTGATATATTTGGTGGTACACCCTTCTCCACTCTAAGATCTATTCATTTAGACCCTTCAACTTCGCATTATCTGTTAAGACCATTTGCCCCCCAAATCCAGTCTTCCTCGTTTGTTTCCTCTTCTGTAGCTTCTATTCCTATTACCAATATCACTTCTGCTTCTGCTACTAACGACAGCACTACTACTAGTTCAACCCCCATTAACTACCAACTACCATCAGAGTTAGGCCTTTTAAAACAGCCTCAAAATCTCCTCAACATCAACATGCAAAACCCAATTCTTAACTTCCAACCTCTCCTTCGAAACCCTCAAAAATACCCACTTCCCAATTCAACGATTCAAGGCTGCTTAGATATTCCATCAAATGGCACTCCTCTCAAAATGGGTGTTTTAGAAGATAAGTTTGGGTTGAGCCAGGGTCACGTTAATTCCGACCTCAGTGGGGTCCAAAACATGGTATCATCAGAAGGGGCATTGCCAAGAAATGAAAGAAGAGGATTCCAAGAACATGGTCAAAGTCTTCCACGGTCCATCAATGGAAGCTACAACAGTAACTCCCACAGAGTCTCGAATGGGAAACTGGAGAGCTTGTCTTCTTCGGATTTTAATGGCGATAAAGGGGCAGAAGAAAATGTGGCCACAAGAAGTGAAGGTATGGTGGAATCATGGATATGTTCTTCAGATTAGTACCTATATATTACTAAAAAATATTGAAGGAGATGATGCATGAGAGAGATGGAATCTTTCTTGTTCTCTCCCATATTAACCATGACTTGAACATAATTGATAACAGTAGTCCCCCCGTTTAAACCCAGTCCTTTTTATTTATAAGTATTTATAAAAAAAATATTATATATATGTAAATGGTTCTGCTTTTGTTTTAATTTCGAATTTTAAATTGCTTATCTGGTTTTGACTATTGTAAGAATCATAATGTGAAATGAAAATGGGAACATTGAAAAAGAAACCATGAAAATCTTTGCTCTTTTATCGTACTGTACATTTCTTTCTGCTGTGTGAATTTTTAGTTTTATGTTATGTGCAACAAAGAAGAAAAACGAAACGACAGGAATAATTTATTGTAAGAAATAGCAAACTGCCCGGAGTTTAGTCCCCCCCCCCTTTTTTTTTTTTTAAGTATGTCCAGTTTCTTTTTGTATCATTATATTATCTTACCCTGAATTTTTATATAAAAGAAAATGTAGAAGAAGATGAAAAGAAATATATGTTATAAAAATGATGCGGAGGAGTGATGGGTGGCGAGATTTGGGGAATCGTAAGCCGCCGCAATCTCACTTTTAAATACATTTCAAATATTCCTTTCGCTAGTGTGAGTTTGTGCTTCAATATATAAATATTTCTTTTTTGAAACAATTTCATCATTCATTACTTTTTGGTTTTTAATTTATAATAACGTGGATGGATTCCCTTATATATATTTTTAATTATTTTATTCTATTTTCATAAAACATTTATCAATACCATATTGTTTATAAGTTTTCTCTAAATTTATACATAAAAGTAAAGCAAAGTCTATATCTGAGGCATTGCCTTATTTCGCACGTAAAATCATGGTTGTAAGTTCACAAAACAAACTTTTTATTGGTATTGGTGAGATACGACCATGATTTTTTTCTCCTCTTTTGTCTTTTGCTATTGACATGATCCAATGTAACCTCAACCTTCACAGCCAATCGAATATTTTTAAATTTCATATTTTAATTCACCTTTAAACACATAATTCTAAAGGATTCCAACATATAATCTTTGAAAATTAAAATTATGCTTTCTAAAGTTAATTCTCAACTTATACAAATTAATAAACAACATATATCAATAAAATAATTTTTAAAATTACCAATTGAGTCATAAGTCGATTAACATGTGCATTATTACCAATATAAGAGGATGTGGATCTGAGTTTATTAAAGTGCATTATCCTCCTATTTATAGGTTGAGAGGGGTTAGGGGTAATTCCAAACATTGTATCAAAAAGAGCAAATATGATTAGAACCTATAATGAAATTATTAAAAAAATTAAAATTAAATATAATAATTATTCGAAAAATATATCTTTTAAATATCATAAAAATTATTTTAAAAATTATCAGAAAATATATATCTCATTTAACATCTTATGCTCTTAAATATCATGTAGCTTCTTTTAAATCTTTTCTTTTCTATTCATAAACTTAACTGAATAATAAAATGAAATTATCAAAATTTCTAAATTTGCGATTATCCCATTTATTTTGATCAATTCAATTAGTTAATTTTTTAAAAATATTTGTATAATTAAAATAAATATTATTATATGAATTTATTTTGTAATGCCACATAATTATATTTAGCACATATTATATAAAATAGTATACATACATGTTTAAGGACATAATATATTAATTTTTATATAATTAAATTATGAATGTAAAATAATTATTATAACATTATGGTATGCAATATTCTAAATCTTAAAAATGTAACTAATTGTATATAGGCTAGGTTCCTCTATTACATTAACTAGACTCACTCCTAAAACAAAAATTTAGTGTCAATCCTAATTTCAAATATATCACTCTTCCTCATTTGTTTATCTTTTCTTACCTTCTTTATTAGTGAAGGGGCTATTCAAGAAAACCCTTTTGCCAATCCGATAGAATGACATATGGCAATGTTATTTTAAATCAACATGCCAAATGAAATTTGATATATAATCTTATATACAATTATGTTATTATAATATACATAACAGGTATATAATTTTAATTGTATATATTATAGTATACCATAAAATTAGTTACATGTTTATGGTTTAGGTTCCACATAATTTACAGAAAATGCACATTGTAATATCATAATGTTATAATATTTATTACACATTCACAATTTAATTATATAACAATTGATATATTATATGTACTTAAAAATTTATGTATTTTTATAATATAATATCTACTAAAGATAATATAATATCTACTAAAGTATATCATATTATAGAATAAATTTATATTGTAATATTTATTTTAATTATATAAATATTAATTATTTTTTGTTTAAAATAATTTAACTAATTTAGTTCGTTAATTAGTAAAAGGATAATCACAAATTTAAAAATTCTATGATTTCATTGTTTAAATAAGTTACAAATATTATACCAAATAATTTTTTAAGTTTTTTTTGGGGACCCATTTTTCATATATAAGATTTGTTATAATCCTAGGATCTAAGCTAGCCATTCACCTAAATGGATTTCAAAATCAATTCAAAATTTGAGAAAGAAAAGAAACTACAGTACATAAATATATCCACTATTAGTTAATTAATGCCAAATGGCGAGAGTTTGTTTAGCTTTGGCCAATGGCCACGTATAAGAAAGTGGAGGAATCAATTCTTGTCTACAAAACTATTAAGTGGCTAAGCTAGGATAATGATAATTAATTTGTTGGTACACAACCAGGAACACGTTGGATACTCCCCGTTAATCATGCACAACTTACTGCTGCTTCTTTTTTCCAAATATGGACACAATATTTCATTTCAAAGGCTCGAGGCCACAAACCTACATATTGAAGGTAAAAGAAAAGCACCAATGAACCTCAATAGGTAGTCGGTAGACGTAAAAATAAGAAATTCATGAGTAGACCAAACACCATCTAAACTTGAGGTCTTATCTTGATTCGGATCAATTATTTTTTAAATTTGAGATGTTTATTTCTGGTGAGATTAAAATAATGGTGGCGTTAAAATTAATTATTATAGAAATAAAATTAAAATCAGCAGTGGAGTATGCGTTTGACTTCATATGCAATCGTAGTAATGAGTTGAAAGTATAAAAGGATCATTAAAAATATTAAATTTAAATATATATATATATATATATATTTTGCAAAAAAATAATTATATTTTATATTAAATTTGTATTTATCTTAAAAGAACAATTTTATTAATAATTAATTAATTTATCATTAATTATATTTGTATTTATTTTTTATTTTTTAAATATTTTTTTATATAATTGAGGGAAGAGAGGGGGCTGCGGACTCAAAATTATATACTTTATATAATAAATTAATATAACTATTTTATATATTAACTTTAAATATTAAAATAATTTTTTCTAAATAATAATGAAAAATATATATGATAATGAATTTATATAATTATTAGATTCTTATATAAAAATAAAATTTGTTTAATTATTATATAATAAAATTTATAATATGTTTATTTTTTTAGGTAAAGTAGGAAAAATATTTCTCACTGTAGTGCCTAATGCTCCAGTAAAAAAATTCATGTCCAGAAAATAGAGGTTTTCTTAACTGGCCGAAAGCAAGTTTTCCAAACAGATGCCTCATTGGAGGGTGTGAGCAAATCACATAAACAACTAACTCTTTCCAAAACAAGCAAGATAATAGAATGGACTTCACAGCATAGGTTACCTTGGAAAATTAAACAGAACATCATCAAATCTTTATCAAAAACTACCTTTATTGCATTCACCATCAATGCCTAAAAAGCTACAGTTTTACTTATCCCATAAATTAGGTTTACATAATTAATGCTATAGTAGGAATTTGTTTTTCTAATTTCACTCCAAACAAATATAAAAAGAAAACCCCAAATCACGGATTACATAAATCACACAATTTGAGCTTTCAGCTTCGTTCCGTATAAGAAAATTACAAAAAAAAAATTAGAAAAAAAATTATAATATTGTAACATTATATTATTACCTCGTCATTAATTAAAATAATTTTTTCATCTCTTTTGGAAGCTATTTTCGTTTGAATAAGGTTTGATATTTTCTTTTTAAAGAATCACTTTCTGTTCGAATAAAATACAATATTTTCACTTTGAAAAATTATTACTTTAATATTTCATTCTTTTTGAGAAGCTTCAACTTTTAATGCTGAAAGTCTCTTAATTTTACCGATGATTTTTCTTTCCGTTTCAATGCAGAATGGGTTTTTGAAGAAGGTTTCGAGGAATAGGTGAATAGAATATGGGGATCAAGTAATGAAGATTTCTCAAGGAAACTTACAAGTTAGGGTAATGGTTTAAATGAATGGGTTAAGATCAATAAAGGTATTCAGAACAAAACAAGGAAAGAGTTAAGCCAAAAACTGGAGGAGCTTAATATTGAAGATCCCAGAGAGGAACGATTAGCAGAAATTACGGAGGTTAAACTAGCACTAAATATGGAGGCAGAAAAAGAAGAAATCTTTTGGGAGCAATGAACAAGGACAAATTGGCTTCGAATGGGTGATAGTAACACAACTTTCTTCCACAACTATACGTCCTACTGAAAGAAAAGAAATATGGCAAAAGGGCTTGAAGATGGGAATAGCAGATGGATCGAGGGAGATGAAGAATTGCTAGCATTAGCACCAAATTATTTTAACGATCTTTTTCCCTCAAAACCTATGTAGGATTGTGAAAATTTATGGACAGAGATCCAACCTTGCATTCCTAAACACATTAATGAGGATCTTTTAGTAAGTTTTAAAGAAGAAGAATTATGGGAAGCTTTAAAATCTATGGCTCCACTAAAAGCCTCAGGTACTGATGGATTTCCTGCAATGTTTTTTCAAAAATTTTGGCATATTATAGGAAAAGATGTGTCTAGATACTGTTTAGAAATTTTGAACAACCAGAAAGAATTAGACACAATTAATAATACCAACATTGTTTTAATTCTGAAACTTCAAAACCCAAAAAATATGGGGCAATTTACGCCAATTAGCCTTTGCAATGTAGTTTATAAAATAATCTCAAATGCTATAGTTAATAGATTTAGGAAGGCTCTTGGCTACTACATTGATGATGCACAAGGTGCTTTTGTTCCAAGTAGACAGACTACGGATAACATATTAATGGCATATGAATTATTGCATTCCTTTAAGAAGAAAAGATATGGAATAGGTAATTTCACCCTAAAACTTGACATGAGCAAAGCATACGATAGGTTTGAATAGATTTTTGTTAAAAATATGATGAGAAAGCTAGGGTTTTGTGACAAGTGGGTGTAACAGCCCATTTTCAGTCAAATCTGAATAGTGGTTTCGGGACAATAAATCTAAAGTCAAAAAATTTATTTTATTATTATTTTATTTCCTACAGCATGATAGAAATATTGTATAAAATTTTCGTTAAGAAATTTCACCGTTTACATGCTTAATTTGATAAAAAAGGACTAAATCTCGTAAAGTGCAAAAGTTAAGTTCTAATAGCTAAAGGTATTAAATAGCTATAGAACTATAAAGTGGAGGTCCTTATATGGTAATTAGACCATTAGATTTGATAGTGGATTCTAATGGTTTGACATTATTGAAATTTGAATGAATTATTGGAAATTAGTAATTAAAGTTATAGTTAATTAAATAAAACAAACTATTATCATCCATTATCATTATCTTCCATCGAATTTGAAGAAAAAACCTAGCCATGGAAGCTTGAAGCTTTGGCAAACTTATTTTGCTCAATTAGGTATACATTTTTGTCCCCTTTTTTTATGATTTCTATGTTCCGTGATCGTTGTAGCTTAATCTAACTAGCTCGGGGACTAATTTGTAAAATTGTTAAACTATTAGGGTTTTACCATTGTTGAATATGCTTGAGTTTTGAAGTTTGATGATAGAAAATAAATGGTTGTTGCTAGATAAACAAATTTTGTAAAGAGATTTTTGATGAAATTGTCAATTAGGGACTAAATTGAAAAATAAAAAATATTACATGGTTAACTTGTGAAATAATTAAAGTATAAGGGCAAAATGATAATTTTACCAAAAATATATTTTTGATTAAATTGAATGAATTATATGTTAAATTGAGTTAAATTTATCCGTATGGATCCAGTTAGACCTCGTACGGAGTTAGATTGAGGCAAAGAGAGTCTCAGATTAATCGCCTTCGTATCTACAAATACTCGTTGAGGTAAGTTCGCGTAATTCAATTGTGTTTATATGTTTTTAATTGAAATATATAAATGTTATGATTTGTCATATATAATTACCGAATGCACATCTAATGATGTACGACGATTACCGAGCCCCATTTGAACCATAGGAATCTGTAGGATACAAATGACATGTCATTAGGGTTATCGATTTGGCTGAGGTCTTACATGTGTTGCGGATACTCCACTGCTTGTAAGAGCATACCGATTTATAGCTCGTGAGAGCATACCGATTCACAGCTCGTATGAGGATACTTGTACATGAATTGACAGATTACAGTTATATGAGCTAGCATGCTATGTGTGAGCTATCCCAAGTATCCAACGGTATTCTAAACGGTTCAACGGGCAATGTTCTGATACAAAATGATATGAGTTTGATACAAACTATTACAAGTATACACATGAAATGCATGGAAATGATGTTACATGATTTATAGATATATGAAATGAATGATACATGTATATGGAACTTGATTAATTGTTGAGTTCATCCACGATTATTGGTTCATATATTTATTTACATGGCTAATATGGTTGGTATATTTGTGCTTAGGCATTTGGCCAAAATGTGTTGGAATATGCTTTGTTACTTACCTATTATTTGATTAAATGGTAAGATAAATTCTAAGTTATACAAACTTACTAAGCTTAAATGCTTACTCTATTTTATTTCCGTGTTTTATAGTGAACCGGAAGCTCATTCACGTTGGAAGATTGTCGGAGCTATATCACATTATCCATCGGCTCTTTTGGTACATTTCGGATGTTTAATTTTGGTTATAATGGCTTGTATTGTTATTTTGGCTAATGTTGGCCTATGTGTTTAATTGTTTAAATGGCCATTTGTTTTGGCTTGAGTTGTGGTATTTTGGTATTCTAATGAACTTAGTTTTGGCATGTAAATATTAGCCTTGAAATGGTTGATGATTTGCTTAATGTGTTTGAAAGGTGAAATGGTAATTGAATGTGCATATTGTATATGTTTTATAACTTGATGTGAATTAGTACTTTGCTATGGAAAACATATATGTATATTAAGGCTAGTAATTGAGTAGCATATTTGGTATCATTTGTTAATTCAATGGTTTTTATTGATGCAAATCTAGTTGGAAATTAGTTGATCATTTGACCAAAATGAGTTTATAATTATACATGTTTTATATATTGTCATTTGAGGTGCCTAAGGGCATATTGGTTGTATGTGATTATACCATATGAATGAAGATGGATTGCACATGATTTTGGTACTTCGTAATGGTTTGTGTATATGTGCATTGGTGTTTGTAGGTACATTCCAATTTGGGTGAGAAAAATTGCTTGAAAAATAGCTTATTTTCGTCCAGACGGGTACAGACATGGGCGTGTGTCTCAGTCGTGAGTGACACACGGCCAGATGACACGGGCATGTATCCCTTGTTGCTTTCAAAAGGTTGCAAGTCAGGCTGTTACACAGCCTGACACACACCTAGCATACGGGCGTATGGCTTGGTTGTGTGGCCCAAGTCAGTGAGTTACATGAGTACAGACACGGGCTGGGTCACGACCATGTAACCCCTGCAGTGTTGAAAAATTTTACTATTTTTTGAAAAATTCTTTAAGTTTCCTATTTAATCCCAACTTGTTTCGAACACATATTTAGGGCCTCAGAGGCTTGTTTATGGGGCAATATGTATGATTTGACTTGGTTTTAATATGCTTATTGATATGTTATGAAATGTTGAATTTTTTCTGTTCATTTGAATTGTAAACTCTGGTATTGCTTTGTAACCTTATTTCGGTGACGGATACGGGTTAGGAATGTTACATTTATTGGTATCAAAGCTACGGTTTAGTCAATTCTTGGACTGAACGTAGCGTGTACGAGTCTAGCTATACATGCCATTATATAACCTATGATAGTGTGATATCTCCTGACCATTTTAAAACATGTTTTCATGTAGCAATGACATCCAACTGAGTTGACTCCAATGAAGTAGAGAGTAACGCTCAAGCCTCCGTTCACAGGGTAGCATCGAGAGGTACAAGGCCCATATCTGAGGGCCGGGGAGGAGAGGCTAAAGAAGCCTTCTTTCAAATGATGAATGAATGATTTACCGAGTTCATACGGACAAATCCGACTGCTCAACAACCTCCACCCTCTCCTTCTCCCCAACCGGTTCCCTATTATTCCTCAAGGTATGGAATCAATCTGAGTTAGTAAGCCACCTGTCAATAAGATTTGTAAGTACGTGGTTGAAGAATTCTGAGCTACTGCTGAAGATGTTCCCGAAAGAGCTGAATTCTGGTTAGAGAATACAATTAGGGTTTTTGATGAGTTATCCTATTCACCGGCTGAATGTGTTAAATGTGCGGTGTTGTTATTGAAAAATTTAGCTTACCAGTTATGGAACACGTTAATTTCTATTATGTCGATAGAACGGGTCACCTTGGAATTCTTCCAAACCGAGTTCTAAAAGAAATATATTTGTCAGAGGTTTCTAGATCAAAAACATAAAGAATTTCTTGAGCTTAAACAGGGCCGTATGACTGTGTCAGAATACGAGCGGGAATTTTTCAGACTGAGTAAATATGCTCATGAGTGTATTTCGACCGAGACTGTTATGTGTAAGAGGTTTGAAGAAGGGCTTAAAAAAGACATAAAACTACTAGTGGAATTCTTGAGCTGAAGGAATCCGTGGTATTGGTTGGTCGAGCATATAAAGCTGATAAGCTCAGTAAAAAGAAAAGATATGCTGATTTTGAAGCTAGAGACTCGAGAAAGAGATCGACGGGGAAGTCATATCAGACGATATCAAAGAAATCAAAAGAACATCACAACTGTTCTACAACTTCTGTGGGTTATTCTAGTAGAGACAGAGGTACCCGACGTTCGAGTCCAAAACCTCAAGCTACATCTGTAACAAGTGTGGGTAGTGTTAGAGATGTATGGCTTGAGTGCAAGCACTATAAGAAACCATATTATGGCAAGTGTCGATTAAAGAATGAAGTGCGTTTCAGGTGTGGTTCTTTAGACCATTATCTTAGAGATTGTCCAGAGAAATCTGAGAAAGAGAAAGCTCAAACTACGAGGTCGAGCAACACTGTTGCGAGAGGTAGATCACCTCGTAATCCTAGAAATGTGAGTGGTAATCGTGGTGTTGCAAAAGATTCTGCTGTGAGATTCGAGGCACGAGCACTAGCTAGTGCTTATGCTATTCGCGCACAAGAGAATGCTTTTATGCCAGATGTTATTATCGGTACTTTTTCTATTTTTGATACTGATATTATTGATTTGATTGATCTGGGATCCACTCATTCATATGTGTTCATGAATTTAGTGTCTAGTAAGAATTTACTTGTTGAGTCCACTGAATTCGTGGTTTAAGTATCGAACCCCTAGGTAGGTATGTGCTAGTTGATAAAGTGTTCAAGAATTGTCCTTTAATGACTTGGGGTTACACTTTTCCGGTTGATTTGATGCTTTTATCGTTTGATGAATTTGATGTGATTCTGGGCATGGATTGGCTAACTCTACATGATGCTGTTGTAAATTGTAGATGAAAGCTTATTGTCTTGAAATGTTAGAATAGTGAGACGCTTCCTGTTGAATCAGATAATCTGAGTAGGTTGCCAATGGTTATATCAGCTATGTCGGCGCAGAAATATATAAGTAAAGGTTGTAATGTTTACCTTGCATATGTGCTAGACTTTAAAGTATCTAAATCGAAGATTGAATTAGTACCAGTGGTTTGTGAGTATCCTAATGTATTTCCGAAGGAGTTACCTGGGTTGCCGTCGATCAGAGAGGTTGAGTTTGCTATTGAACTGGTACCGGGGACATCACCGATATCGATAGCACCTTACAGAATGACTCCTACCGAGTTAAAATAGTTGAAAGGACAGATTGATGAGATTGTGTGTAGATTACTGCCAGCTCAACAAAGTTATAATCAAGAACAAATATCCACTACCTCGTATTAACGATCTGTTTGATCAGTTGAAAGGTGCCACAAAATTCTCGAAGATTGATCTTTGTTCTAGTTATTATCAGCTACAGGTGAAAGATTCAGATGGACTGAAAACTGCATTTATAATCAGGTACGGAAACTACGAATTTCTTGTAATGCCGTTAGATTTAACTAATGCATCTGCAATATTTAGACTATATTTAGACAGATTTGTTGTGGTTTTTATTGACGACATTCTGATCTATTCTTGAGATGAGTCCGAACATGCTGAACACTTGATGATTGTGTTGCAAACTTTACGAGATAAACAACTGTTTGATAAATCGAGAAGTCGGTTTTCTGGGACATATAGTATCGGCGGAAGGCATTAGAGTTGATTTGAGTAAAGTTTTGGCAGTTGTTGACTGAAAACCACCGCAAAATGTATCTGAGGTCAGAAGTTTTCTGGGATTAGCTGGTTATTACGGAAGGTTTGTTAAAGGGTTCTCGATGATAGCTACACCGATGACACGACTTTTACAGAAAGATGTGAAATTTGAATGGTCCGAGAAATGTCAACAAAGTTTCAATCAATTGAAAGCACTATTGACTGAAGCACCAATTCTGGTTCAACTTGAATCGTGTAAAGAATTTTTAATTTTCAGTGACGCATCTTTAAATGGTTTAGGTTATGTTTTGATGCAGGAAGGCAAAGTAATAGCTTATGCTTCCAGATAGTTAAATTCAAATGCAGGATGGTAGCTTGTTAGCAGAACTTCAGGTGAAAAAGACGTGGGTTAGTCAGATTAAGGAGAAGCAGTCATTGGATGAGTCATTGGGTTCTCGTTTTCAGCAGATGAAAAGTGGAGAGACAGTGGATTTTGGGTTGAACAGTGAAGGGGTGTTATGTTTCCGTGGAAGAGTTTGTATGCCGAAGGACTCTAAGTTAAGACAGATGATTCTGCGGGAGGCGCATAGTATCCCAACACTATGCATCCCGATGGGAACAAGATGTACCGAGACGTACGTGAACAATACTGGTGGCCAGGATTGAAACGTGAGGTTACCGACTTCGTGAGTAAGTGTTTGACATGTCAGCAAGTGAAAGCAGAGCACCAGCTGCCTTCGGGACTTTTGCAACCGTTGAAGATTCCACTCTGGAAGTGGGAGAAGATAACTATGGATTTTGTTAGTGGGCTACCCCTGACGCCTACTAAGAAAGATTCAGTGTGGGTAATTCTGGACCGGTTAACCAAATCCGCTTATTTCATGCCGGTTCGCACTGACTACTCACTTTCGAAGTTAGCCAAGTTGTATGTGCCAGAGATTGTGAGGCTACATGGGGTACCGGTGTCTATTATAGCAGACAGGGACCCTAGGTTCACATCTCGGTTCCGGAAGGCATTACATGAAGCTCTGGGTACGAGACTAGATTTCAGCACAACGTTTCATCCACAGACTGATGGTCAGTCGGAAAGAGTAATCCAGATTCTGAAAGATATGTTAAGGGGTTGTGTAATTGATTTCAGGGGCAGTTGGGAAGATTATTTACCGTTAGCAGAATTTGCGTATAACAACAGCTACCAATTCAGCATTCAGATGGCACCCTACGAGGCGTTATATGGTTGTAGGTGTCGTACCCCTACTTGTTGGACAGAATTGGGTGAGCGACGGTTATTGGGTCCAGAGCTGATTTCGGAAACTGAGGAGAAAGTGAAATTGATTCGGGGTCGGTTAAAAGAAGCTTCCGATAGGCAGAAATCATATGCTGGTCTTAAGCGTAAAGAAATCGAGTATTTAGTGGGAGATTATGTTTTCTTAAAAGTTTCGCCGTGGAAAAAGATCTTATGATTTGGACGAAAGGGCAAATTAAGCCCTAGATTCATCGGACCATATCGGATAGTGAAGCGTGTGGGACCGGTCGCCTATCAGCTTGAGTTGCCACCGGAGTTGAATTGGATACATGATGTATTTCATGTTTCGATGCTGAGGCGCTACCGTTCAGATCCATCTCATATAGTGCTGGTAGAGGAAGTCGATGTTAGACCTGATCTGTCATTTGAAGAGGAACCCGTACAGATTTTAGATCATGATGTAAGTGTTGAGGAGGAAATCTGTCCTGTTAGTCAAAGTGTTGTGGCGTAATCATGGTTCAGAAGAAGCCACGTGGGAACCAGAGGAGGCAATACGACAGCAATGCCCTCACCTCTTTTAATCAGGTAAATTTCGAGGCCGAAATTTCTTTAAGGGGGTAGAACTGTAACATCCTAAAATTCAGGGGTCTGTGATATTTGTGTAAATGCATGTTATGGTGGCTCTACGGGTTGTGTGGGTGTGTTTGGGGGTCCTGGGGAGGCTCGGGTTCAAGCCCAAGCCCTGGGGAAATTTTGGTTTTTGGGCATTTTAGTGGGGAGAGCTAGTGGAAGCAGGACTTAAGGTTTAACTAAATATGTTGGCTAACACAAAGAGCAAGGTGGCCTAGTGGTGTGGTGACACAAGGGAGGCAGAGAGGGAGAGTGTTCGCATCCCACATGCAGCATATGGGAGTTTTATTTTGTGCTCAAGGAGGAGAAGGGGTGGAATTGGAGTGGAACTCTACTTGGTGAAGGTTTGAATTGGTCAAACGGTTTGAATGAGTGAAGGGGAGTAAGTGTAGGAGAGAATCGTGGAGTGAATCATGGGATATGGAGTGTGGATGTAACACCCCATACCCGAATCCAAGGCTGAGACTGGATATGAGACATTACTATGCTTGGATTTTCTTAATATGCACTTACGGGCTATAAAATTTTGTTCCGAATTTAAAACTTCTCTTTTTTAGCCTAATCATACATTTCATGGGCCTACGAGGCCTTACACACATATTTGAAAACTTTCGGAACTTAATCGAAAACTTTTCTTTGAAGCAAGGGTCACATGCCCATGTGGCTTGAGACACGCCTGTGTACTCCTTTGACACGCCCATGTCTTTCAACCGTAGTTGACACTGATTAATTTCACACGGCCTTGACACGCCCGTGTACTTAGACCGTGTGATATTCCTTGATATACTGACTTAACCACACGGCCTGGGGCACACGCCCATGTTCTAACCGTGTGTCATACACGGCTCAAACAAACGGCCGTGGGATTTGCCCGTGGCCTATCCTGACTTCAATTATAAAGGTGTAGGGTGCGCACGGCCTAGACACACGCCCGTGTGTCTAACCGTGTGGGCACTTAGAGGCTATTTACCAAGCCAATTGCCACCCTGAAAATTCAAGACCAATTCAAGCTCAATTCAATACATTTTTCATAAACAATACTATATGCTTCATTGATCACAATAAACATACATACTTAGTCAATTTTGGCCAATCACTTAGCCATATACAAAAGAATAATAACTTGATAGCTTATACATTGGCCCTTCTTAAAACATGTTCTCAAAATGAATGCTTCCTATGCATGCCATACTTAGTAAAATAACTTGCCTATACCAAAATAGAGATTGATAGTGTGCTCCGAGCTCCAATGACAATGATCCACGAGATTAGCTTGGCAGAACTACATGGAAAGAAAGAATAAAGGACGCAAGCATTTAGCTTAATAAGTTTGCATTATTATGCACATAGCAACATACTTGATTAATATAAACCATTTGACATAAACAATGGTATCATAAATTTCAGCTATAAAGCTTACTTACTCATACTGATTCTTACATATCTCATGGTACTTACTAGTCTCATACTCGTGAGGTAAATAAGGTACCTGTATCACTTGATCACATTGATCAGCATACTTTAATATAATAATCATATTCTCTAATTCATCATTCATAACATGAATAATACTCATTTCCAACTTGATAATAGCTTTGCTTACTTATCTTTCTTGTTATCTCATTTTAACTTTACTCATTTGCTCGATGAATTTCTATGAATCACCAAGAATACTAAATATCATCCCACATAACTTGATGCCAAAGCCATATCCTAGATACGGTCTTACATGGAATATCTCATCTTGGTTTTGAGGCCATGTCTTGACATGGACTTATACGAAGTCTTTCTAGTGTGTTCCCTTGGGAACTTACCATTGCCATGTCTTGACATGGTCTTACGTGGTATCTTACTCATGAACTGGTCAATGCCGAGCCTTGGCTTGGACTTACATGAAATCTTTCTTGTTCTCACCAATGCCATGCCTTGGCTTGGACTTACATGGGATCTTTATCTCTTGCTAGCTTTTCAATGCCAAGACTTGTCTTGGACTTACATGATAACTTTTCAATGCCAAGACTTATCTTGGACTTGCATGACATCTTTGCTTGGAGACTCACCAATGCCATGCCTTGGCTTGGCCTTATATGGGTCTTCATCTCATAATAATTCTTCAATGCCAAGACTTGTCTTGGACTTACATGATAACTTGCTTGATTGCCAATGCCATGCCTTGGCTTGGTCTTATACGGACTTTCTCATTTCATGTGGTAGATCGAGTATCCTAAGAAATTCATCTTCAATCGGGACTTTCTCATGCTTAATCTCATTACTTCCTTTGTTTAATAACATAACATTAAACATTCCATGGTAATAGTGTACATTGTACTAAGCAATTCAATGATACAAAATCATAAAGCTTAGAAATCATACAAACTTACCTCAATATACAAAATGTATGTAGATATGCAATTTAGTCCTCGACTTTGTTCTTGCCTCGGTTTCGATCCGAGCTTCATTTTTCTTGATCTATAATCATAAATAGATCATTTAATACTCACATTGACTAAATTGACTCTTTACTCATATTTTGGCAAAATTACTATTTTGTCCCTATACTTTCTCATATTTGCACTTTTGCCTCTAAGCTCGTAAAATTGATTTTTATTCAACTTTCTTAAACTTCATGCTTAGCTGATTCATTTTCTCTACTATAGCAATCATCAATTCTCACTATTTCTAATATGTATGACCAATTTCATAACTAGTACAAATTAGTCCATACTATCATTTTTCATGAAATTCATTAAGGAAAAGATGTTTATCTAACATCAAACTCTCATAAACTTCCATAAAACATCACTTAAAATGCATGCCATTCATGGGTAGATTTTTGAACATGCATCTTAGCTCATTTTATAGCTAAAAATAGCTAATTCATAATACGAGAACTTCAAAAATACGAAGAATATTAAAAAAGGGGCTAATATGAACTTACTAGCAAGCTTGAAAAAAATGAACCCTAGCTACGGAGTCTCCAAATTTTCGGCACCAAGGAAGAAGATGAATGATATTTTTATCATCTTTTTCCTATTTTAATCATTTAATTGATAAATGACCAAAATGCCCTTCTCTTTAAAAATTTCCATTTTACTAACTCATGTCCAATTTTGTCCAAAAATTATAATTTGGGAAAATTGCTATTTAGGGACTTCTAATTAATATTCTAAAGCTACTTCATACAAAAAGCTTCTAGAAACTCATATTTTGCAACTTTTGCAATTTAGTCCATTTGGACCATTCAACCTCAATTTAGCAAAATTACTTCATGAAACTTTCACACTAGCATGCAAACATGGAATAAACCTTAAAACTCATAAATTCACCTCAGATTCGTGGCCTTGCACCACTATTCCGACTAGGCCCTAAATCGGACTGTTACAATTCTCCCCCCTTAGCGGTTTTCGTCCTCGAAAATCTTACCAGCAAAAAGGTTTGGATACTGGTTTCTCATACTCTCTTCTGGTTCCCATGTAGCTTCTTCTATTCCATGCCTTTTCCACAATACTTTCACTAGGGCAATACTTTTATTTCTCAGTTGCTTGACTTCCCAAGCTAAAATCTTGACTGGTTCTTCACCATAAGTCATGTCGGGATGAATCTCTATTTCTGATGGGGTATTACATGTGAAGGGTTTGATCTGTAGCGTCTCAACATAGACACGTGAAACACATCATGTATCTTTTCTAACTCTGATGGCAAAGCCAAACGGTAAGCTACCGGTCCAACTTTCTTGGTAACCTCGTAAGGTCCAACGAAACGTGGACTTAACTTGCCTTTCCGGCCAAATCTGAGAACTTTTCTCCATGGTGACACTTTCAAGAAGACCTTATCTCTAACTTGATACTCTATCTCTTTTCTTTTTAAATCTGAGTAGGATTTCTGTCTGTCTGATGCAACTTTTAAACATTCTCGTATCACTTTCACTTTTTCTTCCGCTTCTCTAACCAAATCAACCCCGTGAATTTGGTTTTCTTTGAGTTCAGTCCAAAACAAAGGCGTTCTGCACTTACGACCATATAGAGCCTCATAAGGTGCCATCTTTAAACTCGACTGAAAACTATTATTGTAGGCAAATTCTATCAATGGGAGAAACTTTTCCCAACTGCCTTGAAATTCTAAAATACAACATCTGAGCATATCCTCGAGTACTTGAATTAATCTCTCTGACTGACCGTCAGTTTGAGGATGAAAAGCTGTGCTAAAACTCAATTTTGTACCCAAGGCTTCTTGCAGCTTCTTCCAAAATCTGGAGGTGAATCTTGGATCTCTGTCCAATATGATTGACAAAGGAACTCCATGAAGCTTTACTATTTCTGAAACATACAAGTTTGCCAACTTGTCTAGTGAGTAATCAACTCGTACAGGTACGAAATGAGCTGACTTTGTGAGTCTATCAACTACAACCCATATAGAATCTTTCTTGCTCGGTGATAATGGTAATCCCGTTACAAAATCCATAGTGATACGATCCCATTTCCACTCGGGTACCATAATTGGTTGGAGCAAACCTGAAGGTACTTGGTGTTCAGCCTTTACTTGCTGACAAATCAAACATCTTGAAACGAACTCTGAAATATCTTTCTTCATTTTCGGCCACCAATACTGTTGCTTCAAATCATTATACATCTTTATACTACCTGGATGTACAGATAAACATCCTTTATGTGCCTCGTGTAAAATTCTCTGAATAAGCTCCTCTTTTCTCGGTACACAAACTCTATCTCTAATCATCAAGTATCCATCAGAATTAATCCGAAAATCGAATTCAATATTTGACTCGCACTGAGCTCTCTTGACTTGCAATTCATTATCTTCTTTCTGAGCCTCAAAGATCTCTTGAAGAAACATTGGTCTAGCTCTCAACTCAACTAGAATAGAATCATCGTCGGATAAGGTCATCCGTAAATTCATTGCTCTTAATGCAAAAAGAGATTTCCTGCTCAAAGCATCGGCGACCACATTCACCTTTCCTAGATGGTAGTCAATGACCAACTCATAGTCTTTTATCAATTCTAACCATCTCCGTTGCCTTAAGTTCAACTCTTTCCGCGTCATCAAGTACTTCAGACTTTTATGATCAGTAAAAATCCGTCATCTTTCACCATATAAATGGTGTCTCCAAATCTTCAAAGCGAAGACTATGGCAGCTAATTCTAGATCATGCGTCGAATAATTCTTCTCATGAGGCTTCAACTGCCTTGAGGCATAAGCAATCACATTGCCTTCTTGCATAAGTACACAGCCTAATCCGTTTAAGAATGTATCACTGTAAATCACAAATTCTTTCCCTGTCTCGGGTTGTACTAAAACTGGGGCTTCTGTCAACATTGCTTTCAATTTCTCAAAACTTTGTTGGCATCTTTCTGTCCACTCAAACTTCACATTTTTTGCAACAATTTAGTCATCGGAGTTGCAATCATGGAAAACCCCTTGACGAATCATCGGTAATAGCCGGCTAGGCTTAAAAAACTTCTAATCTCAGAGATATTCATAGGTGGCTTCCAGTCCATTATGGCCGAAATCTTACTTGGATCCACTCGGACTCCATCTCTCGAGACAATATGTCCCCAAAATCCTACTTCCTTGAGCCAAAATTCACTTTTACTGAACTTGGCATATAACTAATTTTCTCGAAGAGTCTGTAAAATTGTCCGTAGATGCTCAGCATGCTCATTCTCATCTTGGGAATAAATCAGCATGTCGTCAATGAAAATGACTACAAACTTGTCGAGGTATGGTCTAAAGATGCGATTCATTAAGTCCATGAATACCGCATGAGCATTGGTCAAACCAAAGGGCATGACTAAAAATTCATAATGCCCATACCTTGTTCGAAAAACGGTCTTGGATACATCTGAATCCTTTACTCTCAACTGGTAGTACCTTGATCTCAAGTCTATTTTGGAGAACACGGTGGCTCCTTTCAATTGATTGAACAAATCATCGATCCTAGGCAATGGGTACTTGTTCTTTACTATCACTTTATTAAGCTGACGGTAATCTATGCACAATCTCATGGTGCCATCTTTTTTTTTCACAAATAACACTGGAGCACCCCATGGTGAACAACTTGATCTTGCAAAGCCTTTATCTGTCAACTCTTGCAACTGTGACTTCAGCCCTTTCAACTCTGTTGGAGCCATTCTGTAAGGAGTAATAGATACCGATACAGTACCGGGAGCTAGGTCAATATTGAACTCAACCTCTCTAATTGGTGGTAGTCTTGGTAATTGTTCAGGAAAAACATCCACGTACTCACATACTATCAGTACCGATTCAATCTTTAGCTCTGTTTCTTTATCATTCATCACAAAGGCAAGATATGCCTCATACCCTTTCCTTATGTATCTCTGTGCCATCATATGAGAAATCATTACCGGTGATCTACCTTGTTCATCTGATTCTACATGGAAAATGTCCCCATTCTCACATCTCATCTCAATGTATTTCTTTCCACAATTAACCAATACATCATGGGGCGTCAACCAGTCCATTCCAAGAATGAGGTCAAACTCATCAAATGGTAACAACATAAGATTTGCTTTAAAATAATAACCTCTAATCATTAATGGACAATCTTTACATATTTTATCAACTAAAACACTCTTGCCTAAAGGATTAGACACCTTAATCATAAATTCTGTAGAATCTATAGGCATACTCAAGTCGGATACTAATTTCATACAAATGTAAGAGTGTGTGGATTCGGGGTCTATTAAAGCAATAACTTTACTATCATGAAAAGAAAAAGTACCCGTAATAACATCATGGGAAGATGCCTCTTCGCGAGTGCGAATGGCATAAGTCCTTGCAGGCGCTCTACCCTCGGGTCTTACGGCCTGCTCTCTAGGGTTACCTTTTCCACTTGCCCCAATTCCCGGGTTTCTCTGTGGTCTTCCTCGGACCATACTCCCAGATCTCGGGTTCCGAGTTCTCTCTTCTTTCATCATCTCTGGACAATATTTTATATAGTGGTCTTGAGAACCACATCTAAAACATGCATTTTCATGCGCTCGGTATTCTCCAAGGTGACGTCTGCCACACTGTGGGCATTCGGGTCTGTCAGATCGAATATTCCCTGCACTAGCAACTGAAGTAGTCTGTGCTTTATTTCCCGAATATTGCTTACTCTTGTCCTTCCTTGAAAACCCAGTGGAAGTAGCTGATCGGATGAAGAAATCTCTTGACTTCTTGGATGAGGATTGGAATGACTTATTCCACTGTCTCTTTCTAGAGTCACGAGACTCCACTTCAGATTTCTTCTTCTCCTTTACAAGTTCTTTGGCTTTACAAGCCCTCTCTACTAGTACAACAAATTCCTTCAGTTCTAGGACAGCAACAAACAATTTGATGTCCTCATTCAACCCGCCTTCAAATCTTTTACTCATGATGGCCTCAGTGGACACGCATTCTCGAGCGTACTTACTGAGTCGTACAAACTTACGCTCATAGTCAGTTACAGACATCTTGCCTTGCTTTAACTCTAGAAATTCCTTTCTTTTCTGATCCACAAATCTTTGACTAATATACTTTTTCTTGAACTCTTCTTGGAAAAATTCCCATGTGATCTTTTTCCTCGGCACCACCGACACAAGGGTGTTCCACCATTCGTAAGTAGAATCTCTTAAAAGAGAGACTACACACTTCATGCATTCATCAGACGTGCATGACAATTCATTAAATACCCTGATGGTATTTTCTAACCAGAATTCGGCCTTCTCTGGATCGTCATCTCTTTTAGCCAAAAATTCTTCTGCCCCATGTTTCCTGATCCTATCAACTGGGGGTTTATCTCCTCTTACCACCTCTACTACTTGAAGGGCTGTAGGGATAGGTTGTGGAACAGGCGGGGGTGGAGGGGGTTGTGCATTTGGGTTCGTACGAACGAACTCCGTATACCATGTGTTCATCATATGGAGGAAGGCTTCTTTAGCCTCTTCTCCTCCTTCTTGACTCACCGTAGTGGGTCTATTCTCATTTTCATTCGGCATCGTCCCTTCTGCGGGAGCCGGAGCTTTACTTTCTACATCATCTGCCACAGCTCTTTCGGGATCCACTTACTATATGTATAAACTTAATTTAAGTCATTAGGAGTCGTCACACTATCATTATAAAACATTCTTATGTATGGCATGTATAGCTAGACTCGTGCTCATGCTATGTTAGTCCTAGAACCGACTAAACCGTAGCTCTGATACCACTAAATGTAACACCCCATACCCGAGTCTAAGGCTGAGACCGGATATGAGACATTACTATGCTTGGACTTTCTTAACATGCACTTACGGCCTACAAAATTTTGTTCCAAATTTAAAACTTCTCTTTCTTAGCCTAATCATACATTTCATGGGCCTACGAGGCCTTACACACATATCTGAAAACTTTCGGAACTTAATCGAAAACTTTTCTTTGAAGCAGGGGTCATACGACCATGTGGCTTGAGACACGCCCGTGTACCCCTTTGACACGCCCATGTCTTTCAACCGTGGTCGACACTAACTAGATTCACACGGCCTTGACACGCCCGTGTACTTAGACCGTGTGATATTCCTTGATATACTGACTTAACCATACGGCCTGGAGCACACGCCCATGTTCTAACCGTGTGTCATACACGGCTCAAACAAACGGCCGTGAGATTTGCCCGTGGCCTATCCTGACTTCAATTATATAGGTGCAGGGTACGCACGGCCTAGACACACGCCCGTGTGTCTAACCGTGTGAGCACTTAGAGGCTATTTACCAAGCCAATTGCCACCCTAAAAATTCAAGACCAATTCAAGCTCAATTCAATACATTTTTCATAAACAATACTACACGATCGCAATAAACATACATACTTAGTCAATTTTGGCCAATCACTTAGCCATATACAAAAGAATAATAACTTGATAGCCTATACATTGGCCCTTCTTAAAACATGTTCTCAAAATGAATGCTTCCTATACATGCCATACTTAGTAAAATAACTTGCCTATACTAAAATAGGGATTGATAGTGTGCTCCGAGCTCCAATGACAATGATCCACGAGATTAGCTTGGTGGAACTACATGGAAAGAAAGAATAAAGGACGTAAGCATTTAGCTTAGTAAGTTTGCATTATTATGCACATAGCAACATACTTTATTAATATAAACCATTTGACATAAACAATGGTATCATAAATTTCAGCTATAAAGCTTTCTTACTCATACTGATTCTTACATATCTCATGGTACTTACTAGTCTCATACTAGTGAGGTAAATAAGGTACCTGTATCACTTGATCACATTGATCAGCATACTTTAATATAATAATCATATTCTCTAATTCATCATTCATAACATGAATAATACTCATTTCCAACTTGATAATAGCTTTGCTTACTTATCTTTCTTGTTATCTCATTTTAACTTTACTCATTTGCCCGATGAATTTCTGCGAATCACCGAGAATACTAAATCTCATCCCACATAACTTGATGCCAAAGCCATATCCTAGATACGGTCTTACATGGAATATCTCATCTTGGTTTCGAGGCCATGTCTTGACATGGACTTATACGAAGTCTTTCTCGTGTGTTCCCTTGGGAACTTACCATTGCCATGTCTTGACATGGTCTTACGTGGTATCTTACTCATGAACTGGTCAATGCCGAGCCTTGGCTTGGACATACATGAAATCTTTCTTGTTCTCACCAATGCCATGCCTTGGCTTGGACTTACATGGGATCTTTATCTCTTGCTAGCTTTTCAATGCCAAGACTTGTCTTGGACTTACATGATAACTTTTCAATGCCAAGACTTATCTTGGACTTACATGACATCTTTGCTTGGAGACTCACCAATGCCATGCCTTGGCTTGGCCTTATATGGGTCTTCATCTCATAATAATTCTTCAATGCCAAGACTTGTCTTGGACTTACATGATAACTTGCTTGATTGCCGATGCCATGCCTTGGCTTGGTCTTATACGGACTTTCTCATTTCATGTGGTAGATCGAGTATCCTAAGAAATTCATCTTCAATCGAGACTTTCTCATGCTTAATCTCATTACTTCCTTTGTTTAATAACATAACATTAAACATTCCATGGTAATAGTGTACATTGTACTAAGCAATTCAATGATAGAAATCATAAAGCCTAGAAATCATACAAACTTACCTCAATATACAAAATGTATGTAGATATGCAATTTAGTCCTCGACTTTGTTCTTGCCTCGATTTCGATCCGGGCTTCGTTTTTCTTGATCTATAATCATAAATAGATCATTTAATACTCACATTGACTAAATTGACTCTTTACTCATATTTTGGAAAAATTACTATTTTGCCCCTATACTTTCTCATATTTGTACTTTTGCCCCTAAGCTCGTAAAATTGGTTTTCATTCAACTTTCTTAAACTTCATGCTTAGCTGATTCATTTTTTCTACTATACCAATCATCAATTCTCACTATTTCTAATGTGAATGACCAATTTCATAACTAGTACAAATTAGTCTATACTATCATTTTTCATGAAATTCATTAAGGAAAAGATGTTTATCTAACATCAAACTCTCATAAACTTCCATAAAACATCATTTAACATGGAAATCATTCATGGGTATATTTTTGAACATGCATCTTAGCTCATGTTATAGCTAAAAATAACTAATTCATAATACGAGAACTTCAAAAATATGAAGAATATTAAAAACGGGGCTAAGATGAACTTACTAGCAAGCTTGAAAAAAAAATGAAGAACCCTAGCTATGGAGTCTCCAAATTTTCGGCACCAAGGAAGAAGATGAATGAGATTTTTATCATCTTTTTCCTTTTTTAATCATTTAATTGATAAATGAGCAAAATGCCATTCTCTTTAAAAATTTCCATTTTACTAACTCATGTCTAATTTTGGCCAAAAATTATAATTTGGGAAAATTGCTATTAAGGACTTCTAATTACTATTCTAAAGCTATTTCATACAAAAAGCTTCTAGAAACTCATATTTTGCAACTTTTGCAATTTAGTCCATTTGGACCATTCAACATCAATTTAGCAAAATTACTTCATGAAACTTTCACACTAGCATGCAAACATGGCATAAACCTTAAAACTCATAAATTCACCTCAGATTCGTAGCCTTGCACCACTATTCCGATTAGTGGAGGTGTTTGTCCGAAATTGGGGAAGTGCTTAGGGAGCATATTCAATCATGTGTGGGTGTGTGGGGTACCGTTTTGCTCAATTCATTTTTGTTGGAGAGTAGTGTTGCGTTTCTAACCGTGTCATTTTGTGTCTTTTCTACTCATTTTATGCTATTGCCGAATTCCTCAGTTCATCTTTTTCTCTCATACATTTGGTTTTCACATATTGGTTGTTTTTGCTTGTTACCTAATCACCTTGGCCGAAACTCACCCTTGATCTCCTCCTATTTACGTTCTCTTCTACCCCAAAGCCGAAACCCCTACTCCTTTTTCTTCTCTACTCTCTTCCCTATTAGCTGAATCTACCTTGTTATTCGGCTCTTCTGTGATCAAGGTAATGCTTCTTTCCCTTTTGTTCTTTTCCCTTCTTTTCTGTTTCTTATTTTTTTCTCTCTGGTATAGCCGAATCCCTCACTCTATCTCTTTCTGTCTAAGGCCGAATCTGAATACTCCTCTTCAACCTGGATCTTGTTGTTCCCTGTTATAGCCGAGACTTTAGTTGAGCAATTGCCGAAGCTGTGGCGCTTTGGTAAGTTTATCCATGGCCGAATGTGGGTGATGGGGTTTTATTATTCGGTTGGTTATTACTCAAGCCGATTGGTTGTTTGAGTTCTTTTGTGGTCATGGTTTAGGGGGTTGCTAACATCTGTTTTTGGTGCCAAACACTGCTAGGGTTTAGAAGTGCTTAATCAGAGGGCCAACTGAACACCTACCCCTTGTAGTGGAGTTCTTGGATTGTTTGTAAGTGATGTAGATTGTTAATCAATCCCAGTACTTGGAAGAAGTTGTATTAAGGATTTAGACTAACTGTTAATCATTATTGATCTCAGTATTCTGGGAAATAGTGCCGAGTATCGCAAATCGAAATCAGTTGTCTAATCTCACACCCTTTTTGATGAAAGCTTGTGATGTTCTGTGGAACGGCCAAAAGCCGAAAAGCCGTCAACTGTGACCACTCGAGCGTGCGGGTGCTTGTAGTGGTAAATCGAGATACTAATTGTGACATTAAGTTGTGGAGGATGTTACTAGCACTCTCGCGATACTAAGGCTGTAACGGGCCTAACCGGGCCGAAACGGGCCAAATGGGCCCAATGGGCTATCTGACCCACTTGGGCAAAATTGTTAGAAAAACTATCAAATGATAAGTCCGAATGCAGAATCAGCAAATCTGAGACTGAAATCATGCGAAATAGGCCACACGAGCGTGTGGGCCCGAAAGGGCTTAAAATAGATTTTAGGCCCAATAGTTTCGTAATGACCTAAAAAGGGTCCTGTGTCGCTCGAGGCTACAGTAAGCCCTCGGAAAGGTCGTTGAATGCGAAATTACCGAAATACCCCTAGAGGGTAAAATTACCGAAATACTCCTGGAGGGTAAAATTACCAAAATACCCCTGGAGGGTAAAATTACCAAAGTTCTCTTAGTGGGTAAATTACTGAAATACCCTCAGTGGGTAAATTACTGTTATACCCTTAAGGGCTGATTAGTATGATTGCTTGTATTCTGTTTAGCTGGTTATGATGGTAATTTATTTCATACATCCTTTTTGATATATGCTTTGTATACATGACATTCTGCATGGGATTAGGATATTGATGATTGGAGGAAGTGTAATCTGGTGGCTCTGCCACATGTTCTGGTGGCTCCGCCACAATCTGTATAGTGGCTATGCCACATATATTCTGTTATTCTGGTGGCTTCGCCACAAATTCTGTGATTAGCAGCTTGTCTGCCATATTGGTGTGTAGCGGATGGGTGGGTCGATTTAGAAATCCCCACATGTGTGTTGGGCTAGTACGGGTGGTGTGTAGCGGATGGATTATTAGGTTGGGCTACATTCTATGCTTGCATTATCATGTTATAGGGCTAAGGCCCAGATTGTTACTGAATAGGGCTTCGGCGCAGTCTGTTTCTATATGGGCTCGGGCCCAGCTAATGACCGATTAGGGGATTACACACTGAGTTTTCCGTAACTCACCCCTCTGTTTTAACCTTGCAGGTAATCCCCAGGATTAGAGGATTTGGAGCTACGGAGGACTCCGAGGTGGCCATACATCGGGAATATTTCTCGGGAACTTAGTAAATTTTCATTTTGCTTTATTTTAGTTTTATTTTGTTTTAGGTTAATATTTTTGTAATAAGGCCGTTGGTTTATTTTCTTTTAAGTTTTCTTTAATAACTGTTAAATTTATAAATACGTGGTTTTCTTAAAACGACAATAACTGTTTTCAAAATATCACATTCTCGCAATTCACAGAATTTGATTTCTGTTATACACAATTTTTTCGAAGATAATAGCAACAACAACGTTTTTTTAACAAAACCATAAAAGCAGAATCTGAACTTTCACAAACAACAAAGCTCGGAGTTTCAAAAAGAATACGAAGTTTTAACGAACGCGCAGTTTTTAAACAAATCCTTTTTATGTGACATGTCAGATCCAGTCGTAACGTCTAGGCCAGGATTGGGGTGTTACATTTTATGGTATCAGAGCCCGATTGTAAAACTCGACTGTGGAATGGGTTCGAAAATATTTTTTCAAAATTTGTTTGAAATTTGGTCTAGAAAAATATATCTTTATTGGATGTATGGCACCCCGAGTCTCCGGCACCAAATCCGTAAGTTCTCTTACTTTATGTTTGATTATATGATGAAATGTCTGTATGAGAGAAAACTACTAGAGTTAGTGGTAGTACACTAAAACTGTTAGGTATAGGAGCTAAGACTATAGAGACTGAGACAGTAGGGAACTCGATCTGCAAAAACCATTCATACTACTGTTCTTTCATAAAACATCTGTTAAAAATTACTTGAACACTAAGCTGATGCATATCACTCTTAATCAGATTAACGCGTGACATTGAGATGAGTACCAGAGGACGTGGACGAGGTACACGTGTAACAGCCCGATTTTGGCCCTATTTGGAACGGTGGTTTCAGGACCACGAATCTGAGTTAGAAAAAATATTTTTATATTATATTTGATATCTATGATATATGTTTGAGCATGTGTTAAAATATCGTGGGTTAATTTGTCTGTTTGTGTGTTCAATTTAAGAAAAAGGACTAAACTGCATAAGTGGCAAAAGTAGCTTTCTATGAAATTGAGTGGCTTAATTAATGTGTCTTTTTAATGTGGAGGTTTAATGTTGCAAATATTCCTTTTTACAAGTATAGTGGACGGCAATATGCCTTTATAATATATTTATAATATATGTTATATATAATATATAATATAAGCATAATATAATAAAAAGAAAAGGAGTTAGTGGCTTTGTTTTTATCATCATCATCTTCTTGTCGAATTGAAAAGAAAAAAAAAAAGAAAGAAAAACACAAGCAAGGGTTCGGCCATAGTTGAGTCTAATTCAAGGTTAATTTGTAACCCGTTCTTGAAAATTTTTACGTTTTTGAGATCGTTGCTTTGAATACTACTCAACCCATGTTGGAATTTTTGAATTTGATGCATGTTTAATATTTGACCATTGATGAATGTTTATGTTTTGTGATGGTTGATGATTTTAAATAAAATATATGTATTAGATTATTAAATTTTGTGTTGGAATTTTTGATTAAATTGAGTATCTAGGACTAAATTTCAAAAATAGTAAATTGAGGGGCTAGATTGTAGAATTTATGAAATATGGGGACTTGTATAAGCTTAGTGAACATTCGGCCCTAGCTTAAAATATGTAAATTTAGCATATTTTGTGTTTTGTGAAAATTGGATTAAATTGTAAAAGTGTAAAATGTTAGGGATAAATTGGTAAATTGATCAACTATGTGTTTTGGGCTAAAATGAATGAAATTCTATTTGAATGAGCTCATTGTGAAATTATTTAGATCAAGAAAGAAAAGAACCGGGATCGGATCGGGGAAAAGCAAAGTTAAACGAATAGCTGGGAAGCTTAATCCGACAATTTCTGAGGTAAGTTTTTAAGCAATCGGATTGAATTAAATTTTATTCTATATTTAAAGGCATATATTTAAGTGAGGTAATAGGTTTAATTTCAAAATGCCGAATGTGGCATGAGAAAATTATCATGAAATAGCCGAATGTGGGCTAATATATATTTGTGTATACATAAGTCTTGATTAACTGGGTTGGACGATTAAATTTACATGTGTTAAAGGATAGATATTTTTTTATAAATAAATGAAATTAGAGTGGTGATGTAATTGATCATATGTATATAATTGGTGTTGCCGAATATGATAATATTATAGGAGAAATGAGTTGTTTGTGAACCTTTAATTATATGTGTATATATGAATGAATCTGAGAACATATGTGTATTTCGTAATAAGGAGAAAATGGAATGATGGCACTATGTGTGCGAGCTTATATACTGAGCACTGTGTGTGCGAAATCGATCGTATGGCACTGTGTGTGCGGAAAATAAGTAATGGCACTGAGTGTGCGATACATTACTGGTGAATGGTACTTTGTGCGCTCCTTATCAATGTAACGACACTAAGTGTGCGATACATTACATATACTGCTTTATGTGTGAGGATTTGCAGATTCCTCAGAGATATAAATTTAATAATAGAGGTGATCGAAAGGTGATAATTTGGTAAGTCATGTTTATCAATTGAATAACTTAGAACTAATGAGGTAAGTGTTCTTGTATATGAAATTATAGAAATGAGATATGGTCATTAATATTTGAATTTGTTTGAAATGGATAAATGGTTCATGAGTATTCGATTTAAAACATATCGAATTTGGTGATTATTTAATAGAGATATGTTTATTGTGTTGTCGGTTGTGAGTTCGAGAAAACTAAATTGTATTGATTAAACTTGTAAAATGATTTGATATACATTTTCCATTTCTTATAACTTACTAAGCTAAGATAGCTTACCGTTATTTTCCATTGACTATTTTATAGATTTTGAAGGGTAGTTCGTGCTCGGGGATCTTCTTCAAAGTCATTCGCACTATCACCTAAATTCAGTATTCTATAAGTTGTATCTCTTTTGAAACATATGGCATGTATAGGCTATATTCCTTGGGTTGTGTTCGAATGATATATATATATGTATATGCCATGCGAAAATGGCCATGCTTTTATGTTTGAGTTAGTTTGATCATGTTTAATTATGTAATTATTATTTGAGTATATTAGTTTATATATTAAAAGTCTAGTTTGAAAGTTATTTCATAATGTGTTATATGTGAATTTTGATCTCATGGAATTGGTTGAATATGGTATATAAGACATTGAGTTGATAAAAATGTTTTTGGTATAATTATTTGAATGTATTAATGTGACTAGACATGAATGAAATAGGTCACATTTTGTGTATGTGATTATCAAAGGTGATACATTGATGAGCAAATTGATGTGTACTAATTTGTAGATATTCGGCCATGAGACATAAATGGCTAAATCATTGATGTAATATTTAGCTAAGGTGTGCTTATGATGGAATATATTTATGTAACAAACATTGCCGAATGTGTCAAGAAATTATGAGATTAATGAGTAGATTTGAAATTTATATACATGGTATAATCGAATGAGGGATAAGTATATAGGTAAATGTTAAAATTGTATGTGGTATAGAAATGAGGAATGAACATGTTTGAAAGTGATGCATATGTTCAGCATTGATATATGTTTAAATGTGTCGTTGATAATAAAAATGAAATAAATGAACAAGTACCATCTGCCTATTCGGCCCTTTCTTTAAAGTAACCTATTATCGTGAATAATTAGTTATGATATGCATGTGAATGAATAAGTGAAGGTAATTGATTTGTACAAGTTGATTAAGAATAAACATTCATATTCGGCCATGCTATTGAAAAAGACCAAATGAATAGTGTTTTATTAGTTGAATGAATTATTTATTTTTTTTAAAATAATGCAAATGATATTATTTTTGAGATGACTCGCTTATTTGTGATATTATTATTTAAGTATTATGATTCATGTGAAAGGATGGACTCGGTGGTGAGTTGAGTAATACCTTGTAACCCTAATCCGACGGCGTATACGGGTTAGGGGTGTTACAACACGTGACCGTGGTAGAGGCCGAGGTGCTAGGGCTGGATCCGCAGCATCAGGGCACATGCCTGAAATGGAAGCACTTGCATCACCAGTGACCGAAACAGGGTCTCATGACCAGATTGGAGGGGACGATGCTTTGTCCCAAGTAGTGTTGCGAATTTTGGAACGGGTTGCGGGAGCAAGTACTGGGTCGGCAGCCCGTGGGTCTATTTCTGAACGACTCTGGTCAAATAGGGCCAAAGTTTTTAGGGGCATCTCTAGTGTAGCCTCGAATGTGGCAGAATATTGGTTGGAGGCAATGGAGCAGATAATGGATGATTTGGATTGCTCGGTGGAGTAGAAGTTGAAAGGGGCGGTATCCCTACTGAGAGATGAAACATACCAGTGGTGGCTCATTGTGAGAGAAGGTACACATACGGATCGTATGCGGATCGTATCACCTGGGATTTCTTTAAAATAGCTTTCCAGGGAAAGTATGTCGGGGCTAGCTATGTGGACACCCGGAGGAAGGAATTTCTGAATTTGGTCTAGGGAAACAAATCAGTAGCAGAATATGAGGCGGAGTTCCTGCGCTTGAGCCGTTACACACGGGGTATAGTAGCGACCGACTATGAGCGATGTGTGCGATTCGAGGATGGTCTGCGGGATGAGCTGCCAGGTATTGATAGCTCTGTAGCGGGAAAAAGATTTTGCCACTTTGGTTGAGAAAGCAAAGATTGCCGCAGAGGTGAAGCAGTCTGAGAGGCAAAACTGGGATAAGGAAAGGTGCAAGAATAAGAGAGGTTTTGGGTTATCAGGTTCTTCTGGGGGGTTTCAAAAGAGGCCTAGGTTGGATGGGCCAGCTCGAGTTGGGATGCCAGTTGCTGTGGGTCGATTGCAACCCTGTGTGCAGTGTGGGAAAACACATCCGGAGGAGTGCTGGAGAAGATCTGGTGGGTGTTTCAGATGTGGGTCCAAGGATCATCAGATAAAGGACTGTCCTCGGGAGCTTGTTAGGGCGCATATAGTAGGTCAGAGATTTGTGCAGCCAGGGAGAGGTGGTCAGCAACCACCGAGAGGTCGTGGTCTGCCCAGAGGGGGAAATGGGTTTGGACATGGTCGTGGAGCACTGGGCAGAGGTGCTGGCAATACGGGTAATATAGATACAAGACAGTCGAGACTGGTTTATGCGGCTCGACGACGGGAGGATGGCGACGTACCGGACATCATAACCGGTACGTTCCTTATATTTGATAAGTCATTTATAGCTTTGATTGATATTGGATCTACCCATTCATATGTTGCCTGTACTGTGTCTGGGACTCCGTGGATACAATTTGAGTTGGTTGATAGGGGAATGTCGGTAATTAGTCCCTTAGGACAATCTGTGGTAGTGAACAAGCTGTTTAGGAATGTGCCTTTAGAAGTGCAAGGGATTGTATTCCCGACAAATTTGATGGAACTGCCGTTCGGCGAGTTTGATCTTATATTAGGCATGGACTGGCTAGTTAAGCACCGCACGAACTTGGATTACGCTGTTAAGCGTATGGAGTTAAGGATTATAGAGGACGAGGAAGTAATTGTGATAGGAGAAAGAAGGGATTATCTGTCCAATGTGATGTCAGCACTAAAGGCCAATAAGATGGTGCGTAAAGGTTGTGAAGCGTTCATAGCTTATGTCAACACGACTGATGCTGATAACTTGTCGGTTGAGAATGTCAGAACCGTGAAGGAATTTTCGGATGTATTTTCTGAAGAGCTTCCAGGGTTGCCTCCAAATCAAGAGGTCGAATTTGGCATTGAGCTGCTACTGGGAACAGCTCTGGTGTCCATCGCCCCTTATAGGATGGCACCGAAGGAGCTGGGAGAACTAAAAGCTTAGATCCAAGAGTTGTTGGACAGAGGATTTATCCGACCAAGTGTATCTCTATGGGGAGCGCCGGTATTGTTCGTGAAGAAGAAGGATGGGTCAATGCGTATGTGCATTGACTATCGGCAATTGAATAAGTTAACTGTTAAGAACAATTACCCGTTACCAAAGATTGACGACCTGTTCGATCAGCTATGGGGAGCTTCAGTTTTCTCGAAAATAGATTTAAGATCGGGATACCATCAACTAAGGGTTAAGGAGGCAGATATTCACAAGACTGCATTCCAAACTCGTTATGGGCATTACGAGTTTTTGGTTATGCCGTTCGGATTAATGAATGCACCCACCGTTTTTGTGGATATGATGAACCGGGTTTTTTAGCCCTATTTAGATCGGTTCATGGTGGTATTCATAGATGACATTTTGGTGTACTCAAGAACGGAGGAGGAGCATAATTCACATCTTCGGGTTGTGTTGCGGATATTGAGGGAAAAGCAACTTTATGCCAAATTCAGTAAGTACGAGTTTTGGCTGAAGGAAGTGACATTTTTGGGGCATGTTGTGTCTGTCGAGGGGATTAGGGTTGATCCTCGGAAAGTTGAAGCTGTATTAGATTGGAAGCCACCGAAGTCAGTGTCAGAGATCCAAAGTTTTCTGGGTTTGGCTGGGTATTACAGGCAGTTTGTCAAGGGGTTTTCCCTAATTGCCGCACCTCTAACTAAATTGCTGCGTAAGGGGGTACCGTTGTATGGACGGATAAACAGCAAGAGAGTTTTGAGAAACTGAAGAAGATTCTGACTGAAGCACCAGTTTTGATTCAGCCCGAGGCTGGGAGAGAATTCGTTGTTTATTGTGATGCGCCGCACACAGGTTTGGGTTGTGTGTTGATGCAAGAAGGGAAGGTAGTGGCGTATGTATCTCATTAGCTAAGGCCACGTGAGGTGAACTACCCCACTCATAACTTGGAACTAGTTGCAGTAGTGTTCGCCCTAAAGATATGGAGACATTACCTGTATAGAGAGAAGTCGATCATCTACACCGACCATAAGAGTCTGAAGTATCTCCCTACCCAGAAGAAGCTGAATTTAAGGTAAAGGAGATGGATAGAATTGCTGAAGGACTACGACTGCTCAATTGAGTATCACCCGGGTAAAGCTAATGTGGTGGCGGATGCACTAAGTCGGAAGGTGGTATCTGATTTGAGAGCAATGTTTGGTCATCTCAGCCTTTATGAGGATGGTAGCTTGTTAGCAGAACTTCAGGTGAAACCTACGTAGGTTAGTCAGATTAAGGAGAAGCAGTCATTGGATGAATCGTTGGGTTCTCATTTTCAGCAGATGAAAAGTGGAGAGACAGTGGATTTTGGGCTGAACAGTGAAGGGGTGTTATGTTTCCGTAGAAGAGTTTGTATGTCGAAGGACTCTGAGTTAAGACAGATGATTCTGCGGGAGGCGCATAGTAGCCCATACGCTATGCATCCCGGTGGGAACAAGATGTACCAGGACTTGTGAACAGTACTGGTGGTCAGGATTGAAACGTGAGGTTACCGACTTCGTGAGCAAGTGTTTGACATGTCAGGAAGTGAAAGCGGAGCACCAGCTACCTTCGGGACTTTTGTAACCGGTGAAGATTCCACTTTGGAAGTGGGAAAGGATAACTATGGATTTTTTTAGTGGGCTACCCCTGACGCCTACTAAGAAAGATTCCGTGTGGGTAATTGTGGACAGGTTAACCAAGTCCGCTCATTTCATATCTGTTCGCACTGACTACTCACTTCCGAAGTTAGGCAAGTTGTATGTGGCAGAGATTGTGAGGCTACATGGGGTACCAGTGTCTATTATATCGGACAGGGACCCTAGGTGCACATCTCGGTTCTGGAAGGCATTACATGAAGCTTTGGGTACGAGACTAGATTTCAGCACAGTGTTTCATCCACAGACTGATGGTCAGTCGGAAAGAGTAATCCAGATTCTGGAAGATATGTTAAGGGGCTGTGTAATTGATTTCAGGGGCAATTGGGAAGATTATTTACCGTTAGCAGAATTTGCGTATAACAACAGCTACCAATTCAGCATTCAGATGGCACCCTACGAGGCATTATATGGTCGTAGGTGTCATACCCCTACTTGTTGGACAGAATTGGGTGAGCGACGGTTATTGGGTCCAAAGCTAATTTTGGAAACTGAGGAGAAAGTGAAATTGATTCGGGGTCGGTTAAAAGAAGCTTCCGATAAGCAGAAATCGTATGCTGATCTTAAGCATAAAGAAATCGAGTATTCAGTGGGAGATTATGTTTTCTTAAAGGTCTCGCCGTGGAAAAATATCTTAAGATTTGGATGGAAGGGCAAGTTAAGCCCTAGATTCATCGGACCATATCGGATAGTGAAGCGTGTGGGACCGGTCGCCAATCAACTTGAGTTGCCCCCGGAGTTGAATCGGATACATGATGTATTCGATGTTTCGATGCTGAGGCGCTACCATTCAGATTCATCTCATATAGTGCCGGTAAAGGAAGTCGAGGTTAGACTTGATCTGTCATTTGAAGAGGAACCCGTGCAGATTTTGGATCGTGATGTTAAAGTGTTGAGGAGGAAATCTGCCCCGTTAGTCAAAGTGTTGTGGCGTAATCACGGTTCAGAAGAAGACACGTGGTAACCAGAGGAGGCAATACGACAACAATACCCTCACCTCTTTTAAATAGGTAAATTTCGAGGTCGAAATTTATTTAAGGAGGGCAGAAATGTAACATTCTAAAATTCAGGGGTCTGTGATATTTGTGTAAATGCATGTTATGGTGGCTCGACGTGTTGTGTGGGTGAGTTTGGGGGTCCTGGGGAGGCTCGGGTTCGAGCCCAAGCCTTGGGGAAATTTTGGATTTTGGGCACTTTAGTGGGGAGAGCTAGTGGAAGCAAGACTTAAGGTTTAATTAAATGTGTTGGCTGACACAAAGAGCAAGGTGACCTAGTGGTGTGGCGTCACAAGGGAGGCAGAGAGGGAGAGTGTTCGAATCCCACATGCAGCATATGGGAGTTTTATTTTGTGCTCAAGGAGGAGAAGGGGTGGTGTTGGAGTGGAACTCTACTTGGTGAAGGTTTGAATTGGTCAAACGGTTTGAATGAGTAAAGGGGAGTAAGTGTATGAGAGAATCGTGGAGTGAATCATGGGATATGGAGAGTGGAGGTGTTTGGCCGAAATTGGGGAAGTGCTTAGGGAGCATATTCGGTCATGTGTGGGTGTGTGGGGTACCGTTTTGCTCAATTCATTCTTGTTGGAGAGTAGTGTTGTGTTTCTGACCGTGTCATTTCGGGTCTTTTCTTCTCATTTTGTGCTATTGCCGAATTCCTCAGTTCATCCTTTTCTCTAATACATTTTGTTTTCACACTTTGGTTGCTTTTGCTTGTTAGCTAATCACCTTGGCCGAAACTCACCCTTGATCTCCTCCCATTTGCGTTCTCTTCTACACCAAAGCCGAAACCCCTACTCCTTTTTCTTCTCTAGTCTCTTCCCTATTAGCCAAATCTACCTTGTTATTCGGCTCTTCTGTGATCAAGGTAATGCTTCTTTCCCTTTTGTTCTTTTCCCTTCTTTTCTGTTTCTTATTTCTTTTCTCTCTGGGATAGCCGAATCCCCCACTCTATCTCTTTCTATCTAAGGCCGAATTTGAATACTCCTCTTCAACCCGGATCTTGTTGTTCCCTGTGAAAGCCGAGACTCTTGTTGAGTAATTGCCGAAGCTGTGACACTTTGGTAAGTTTATCCATGGCTGAATGTGGGTGATGGGGTTTTATTATTCGGTTGGTTCTTACTCAAGCCGATTGGTTGTTTGAGTTCTTTTGTGGTCATGGTTAAGGGGGTTGCTAACATCTATTTTTAGTGCCAAACACTGATAGGGTTTAGAAGTGCTTAATCAGAGGGCCAACTGAACACCTACCCCTTGCAGTGGAGTTCTTGGATTGTTGGTAAGTGATATAGATTGTTAATCAATTCCAATACCTGGAAGAAGTTGTATTAAGGATTTAGACTAACTGTTAGTCATTATTGATCTTAGTATTTTGGGAAATAGTGCCGAGTATCGCAAATCGAAATCAGGTGTGTAATCTCACACCCTTTTTGATGAAAGCTTGTGATGTTCTGTGGAACGGCCAAAAGCTGAAAAGCCGGCAACTGTGACCACTCGAGCGTGCGAGCGCTCGTAGTGGTTAATCGAGATACTAATCGTAACGTTAAGTTGTGGATGGTGTCACCAGCACTCTTGCGATACTGAGGCTGTAACGGGCCTAACTGGGCCGAAACGGGCCAAATGGGCCCAATAAGCTATTCGGCCCACTTGGGCAAAACTGTTAGAAAACTGTCAAATGATAAGTCCGAATGCAAAATCTGCAAATCTGAGACCAAAATCATGCAAAATGGGCCACACGAGCGTGTGGGCCCGAATGGGCCTAAAATGGATTTTAGGCCCAATAGCTCGTTAGTGACCTAAAAAGGGTCCTGTGATGCTCGAGGCGACAGTAGGCCTTCGGAAAGGCCACTGAAGGCAAAATTACCGAAATACCCCTAGAGGGTAAAATTACCGAAATACCCCTAGAAGGTAAAATTACCAAAGTTCCCTTGGTGGGTAAATTACTGAAATACCCTCGGTGGGTAAATTACTGTTATACCCTTAAGGGCTGATTAGTATGATTGCATGTATTCTGTTTAGCTGGTTATGATGGTAATTTATTTCATACATCCTTTTTGATATATGCTTTGTATACATGACATTCTGCATGGAATTGGGATATTGATGATCGGAGGAAGTGTAATCTGGTGGCTCTGCCACATTCTGGTGGCTCTGCCACATGTTTTGGTGGCTCTACCACAATTTGTATAGTGGCTATGCCACGTATATTCTGTTATTCTGGTGGCTTCGCCACAAATTCTGTGATTAGCAGCTTGTCTGTCACATTGGTGTGTAGCGAATGGGTGGGTCAATTTAGAAATCCCCATAGGTGTGTTAGGCTGGTATGGGTGGTGTGTAGCGGATGGATTATTAGGTTGGGCTACATTATATGCTTGCATTATCATGTTATAGGGCTAAGGCCCAGATTGTTACTGAATAGGGCTTCGGCCCAGTCTGCTTCTGTATGGGCTCGGGCCCAGCTAATGACCGATTAGGGGATTACACACTGAGTTTTCTGTAACTTACCCCTCTGTTTTAACCTTGCAGGTAATCCCCAGCATTAGAAGATTTGAGCTACGGAGGACTCCGAGGTGGCCATACATCGGGAATATTTCTCGGGAACTTAGTAAATTTTCATTTTTGCTTTATTTTAGTTTTATTTTGTTTTGGGTTAATATTTTTGTAATAAGGCCGTTGGTTTATTTTCTTTTGAGTTTTCTTTAATAACTGTTAAATTTATAAATAAGTGGTTTTCTTAAAACGGCAATAACTGTTTTCAAAATATCACATCCTCGCAATTCATGGAATTTGATTTCTGTTATACACAAAGTTTTCAGAGATAATAGCAACAACAACGTTTTTTTAACAAAACCATAAAAGCAGAATTTGAATTTTCACAAACAATAAAGCTCGGAGTTTTAAAAAGAATACGAAGTTTTAACGAGCGCGCAATTTTTAAACAAACCCTTTTTATGTGACATGCCAGATCCGATTGTAACGTCTAGGCCGGGTTTGGGGTGTTACAACGATAGAGTGTTTCTAAAAGTATCGTCCAGGAAGAAAGTTCTTCGGTTTGGTCACAAAGAAAGGCTGAGTCCGCGATTTATCGAGCCGTATGAGATTACTGAAAGAATCAGACCTGTTGCATATTGATTATCTCTACCGTCAAAACTAGAAAAGATTCATAATGTCTTTCACGTGTCTATGTTACGACGGTATCGATCTGACCTTTCACACGTTATCTCCCTGACGGATGTTTAGATTCAATTTGATATGACATACTGTGAGGAACTAATCAAAATTCTGGCTCGAAAGATGAAACAATTAAGAAATAAGAGCATAAGTTTAGTAAAAGTTGTAACATCCTGAAATTGGGCCTAGTAGGATTGGGCACATTGGGCCTTGGGCTTAGGAGTGTTTAAAATCTTCGAGAATATGAGAATGGTGTTATTGCAAATTGGACTTATTAGTTAAGTGAATTTGGAAGGTTACGAGGTTTCTATGAAGTCTCGGGTTTAATTGGGCTTTAGGAAAAATTTGGTATTTTAGCACTTTAAGGAAAGATGGTAAGTAGCTTCAAGGCATATGGAAATTTATGAGTAAATAGCTTGCATAAATGAGCAATTGGTAAAGAGGATATGATGCCACATGAAGCACCTTGAGGGAAGAGGTTTAAATCCCATTGTGTGCAAATTTTGATTATTTTTGCATGCTTTCCTTAAGTGTCAGTCAAGAGGTATTTATGGTAAGGTGGACTTCTTATTTTTGGCAAGATGGCTAAGAGAAAAAGGCAAGGTTGAAGTTGGGGAAAGGAATCAAGAGAAATAGGAAAGAAAGGGGGACATGAGGCTTATTCCATGGGTGATGTTTTGGAAAGCTTGGGTGGCCAAACTCTTATCCTAGGGGGGATGCATGTGGACGGTTTTTGGAGTAGTTAGGTGGCTGAAATTTTATTTGGCATTTGGTAAAGTCTTAGCTTTGTTTTGGCCAAAAATCCTTTTGACAACTTTGTGCCATTTCTCTCAATTTTGCAACCCTCCTTGCCAAATCATAGTAGCACAATAGTACATTGTTTTTCCTCTCAAATTCTTTTCTTTTCCTTTGCTTTGTGCCGAAATTACAAGCCTTGGTGACCACATTTTCTTCTTACTTTTTACTTTGGCCAAATTCCCCTAGCACAATTGTGCACTTTCTTGCTCTTTTGTTTGATCAAGATTTTCATCTATTGTTTATTTCCCTTTTGATAGCCAAAATTACCAGGGCACTCTTCTTCCATCCAATCTCTTCTTAATCAAATCGGTAAGTGATTGAATATTCCTCTTTTCATTTCATTTTCTTTTTCTTCCAAGCCGTATATAGGTGAAGGGGGTGTATTGTGGTGATTCTTTCTCAAGCCGAATAAGGTGTGGCTAATATTGTTTTTGTGTTAATCACTTCTAAGGACTCGAAGTACTATATCGGATGGCCAATCGAACACCTATCCCTCAAAATATAAGACTCAGATCGTTGGTAAGTGATAGATTGATTATCAATTGCAATAATTGGTTGAAGTGGTAATTTGGTTTTGGACTAATTGTTGACCGATTGTACCTTTAGGTGCCGCGGAGAATATCGTGTTACGGATTCCGAATAAGGTGTGTAATCCCGTACCCTTCCGAATATATGTTTGAAATGGTGAGTAAATCTCACATCTCTCTAAAATTTTTCATGAAATATTCTATGATTCAGTAGAAATACCGAAGAAAATCGATAACCGGCATCCGTGATCACTAGGACGTGCGTATGCTCGTAGTGGTAAACGTATTTTGTAATAAAACAGTTTCGGTCAGAAACAGTGACGTGTATTTGAAAAATCACGAAAAATAGGATAAAAGGAATTACAAAGTGAGTAAGATATCAGATTAAAGCTTACTGTGACTATTTTAATATGGAAGAAACGGAAACGGAAAAGGAATAATATATTCTGAGATATGTTAATTTTAGTGAGACTGGTTCTGAATGGTTTTGGGGTATTCTGTTTTGTCTTGGAAAAATCGTATAAAATTGTACAAAGTGAATTAAGAGTTATAATTGATATGTATGGATTCCTTAGTGAACCTAATAGAAACAAGTGGGAGCAGTAGATGAAAAGCGTACAGAAAGATATTTGAGATTAAGGTAAGAGAGCTCAAAATCGTTGGACAGTGAAACAAGGGAAAATTTAAGGAATAAACTGTACTAAATGGTTAAGCTAAAAATTCTAGAAAAATTGTAGGAGAAAGATATACGAGTCTAGTTTCAAGGAAAATTTACGGATTTAGATTTCGAGTTTCCAAACTCGAGTTATAGTCAGTTTAGTCAGTACGACGCAGATGGACAGTTTTGATTTTATGCCCCAAATTAGTAATTAAGCCTAGGTTGCTAAATTACCATCATACCCTTAGAGGGTAAATTACCGGATTACCCTTATTGGGTATGATTACCGAATTATGAAAATGCCCTTACGGGCCGAATTACGAAAATGCCCCTAATGGGCCGAATTGCGAAATGTCCCTATGGACCGTATTACGGAATTGCCCTTAATGGGCTATTTGGTTAAAAAGTGATATTTTGGGCCATACAAATTATTTGATAAATTGGTCAAAGTGTGAAAATTTTGAAAAGGCCCTTATGTGTTTAATGGGCCAAATTTGCTAGATCGATAAATGGGCCAAATTTGCTATATCGATAAATGGGCCAAATTTGCTAGATCGATAAATGGGCCAAATCTTGCTAGACCGAACAATGAGCCAAATTGCTAGTTTGCTTAATGGGCCAACTTGTATTATGGGCCTTATGTTGAAATTATCTTATGAATATTGTTATGCTTTGTATATGCATACATGATTGCATGGGTTGGGATAAAAATTGAAGAGAAGTTCTGGTGGCTCTGCCACAATCTAGTTCGGTGGCTCTGCCACAATCTAGTTCAGTGGCTCTGCCACAATCTAGTTCGGTGACTCTGTCACAATCTAGTTCGGTGACTCTGTCACAATCTAGTTCGGTGGCTCTGCCACAATCAATTTAAAGGCTTTGTGCCATGTTATTAAAGGCTTTGTGCCATGTTATTTAAAGGCTTTGTGCCATGTTATTAAAAGGCTTTGTGCCATGTTATTAAAAGGCTTCGTGCCATGTTATTAAAAGGCTTTGTGCCATGTTATTAAATGGCTTCGTGCCTGCGTATTAAATGGCTTAATGCCTGCGATTGGTGTGTTGGCGGGGTGGGTTGACTTGATCCCCACAGGTGTGCTGGTTGGTACGGGTGGTGTGTAGCGGATGGAAATTTAGGTTTGGTTGGGAATTGCATATCACATGCATATTATATACATGTTATTATGTTATGATTGTAAATGGGCATAGGTCCAAAATATTGCTATGTGTATTCAGACCCAGTGGATGATGGTAAGGGGATTACACACTGAGTTCTTGTAACTCACCCCACTTTCTCTTAACCCTTGTAGGTAATGCTCCGTAGTGAGGACTTGGGCCTATGGATGACTCGGTGGAGGCTATACTTCTGAAATGGTGTTATCGAATTTTAAATATCTATTTTCGTTTATTTAATTATTTTGCTATTTTGGTTTAAGTAGTAATAAGGCCTCTGGAGTATTTTATTATTTGTTTTATTGTTGTTATATTTATTATTTTGCTTAAATTGTTTAAAATGAGATTTTTATTTTCTAAAAACGTAAACAAAGGTTTTCCAAAATCGATTAACAAATGGATTTCAAAATAAACTTTTACAAATATGATTTAACTCGAACTTTCTTTCAAATTATTAACAACATTTTCAAAAGTCACGGATTTAAAGTTCAATTCCTTGATTGTGAATCATCAATCAATCTCTCAAAAATACTTGTATTTTATCTACGTTTCCGCGATGTTTCAAAATGCTTTTACAACTCTATTTCTAACGTCACATTTTTGTAAATCGTTTATTTCAAATATGCTTGCGCAACCGAAAAGTTTTATTAAAGATGATTATGTTTATTTTTACGTAGACACAATTGTTTAAGTGTTTGGTTTTAACAAAGAGGCTGAAATTTTCGAACGAGTTTTTGTGACACGCCAGATTCGGGCCTAACTTCTAGGCTGGGTTTGGGGTGTTACAAAAGTTCTCTGGCAACGACATGGAATAGAAGAAGCCACTTAAGAACCTGAGGCCGAACCTCTTTTCTGGTAAGATTTTCGGGGACGAAAATCCCTTTAGAGGGGAGAGTTGTAAGAGCCCGTTTTTTAGTGAAATTAGAACAGTGGTTTTGAGACCACAAATCTGAAGTTATAAATTTTATTTTATTATTATTTTATTGCCTACAGCATGATAGAAATATCGTATAAAAATTTCGTTAAGAAATTTTACCGTTTACAAGCTTAATTTGATAAAAAGGACTAAATCGCATAAAGTGCAAAAGTTGAGTTCTAATAACTAGAGGTACTAAACAGCTATAGAAATATAAAGTGGAGGTCCTTATAAGGTAATTAGATCATGAGAGTTGATAGTGGATTTCAATGGTTTAGCATTATTGAAATTTGAAAGAATTATTAAGGTTAATTTTGGAAATTAGTAATTAAAGTTATAATTAATTAAATAAAACTAACTATTATCATCCATTATCATTATCTTCCACCGAATTTGAAGAGAAAACCTAGCTATGGAAGCTTGAAGTTTCAGCAAGCTTATTTTGCTCAATTAGATATGCATTTTTGTCCCGTTTTTAATGATTTCTATGTTTTCGGGATCGTTGTAGCTTAATCTAGCTAGCTCGGTGACTAATTTGCAAAATTTTTAAACTATTAGGGTTTTACCATTGTTGAATATACTTAAGTTTTGAAGTTTGATGATAGAAAATGAATGGTTCTCGCTAAATAAACAACTTTTATAAAGAGATTTTTGATGAAATTGTCAATGAGGGACTAAATTGAAAAATCGAAAATATTACATGGTGAAATTGTGAAATAATTAAAGTATAGGAGTAAAACGGTAATTTTTCCCAAAATATATTTTTGATTAAATTGAATGAATTATATGTTAAATTGAGTTAAATTTATCCGTATAGATCCAATTAGACCTCGTACGGAGTTAGATCGGGGAGAAGAGAAAGTCTTAGATTAATCGTCTCCGTATCTTTGAATACTCATCGAGGTAAGTTCATGTAATTAAATTATGTTTATATGATTTTAATTGAAATATATATATGTTATGATTTTTCATATATAATTACCGAATGCATATCCAATGAAGTATGATGATTACCGAGCCCTGTTTGAACCATAGGAATCCGTAGGATAAAACTGACATGTCATTAGGGTTACTGATTTGGCTGAGGTCCTGCATGTGGTTCGAATACTCGACCGCTCATGAGAGCATACCGATTTATAGCTTGAGAGAGCATATTGATCTACAGCTCCAATGAACATACCGATTCACAGCTCATATGAGCATACTTGTACAAGAATTAATGGATTACAGTTATATGAGCTAGCATGCTATGTGTGAGCTATCCTGGGTATCCAATGATATTCTAAACTGTTCAACGGGCAATGTCTTGATACAAAATGATATGAGTTTGATACGAACTATTATAGGTATACACATGAAATACATAGAGATGATGTTACATGATTTATAGATATATGAAATGGATGATACATGAATATGGAACTTGATTAATTGTTGAGTTCATCCATGATTATTGGTTCATATATGTATTTACATGACTAATATGGTTGGTATATTTGTGCTTAGGCATTTGGCCAAAATGTGTTGGAATATGCTTTGTTACTTACCTATTACTTGATTAAATGATAAGTTAAATTTTAAGTTAAACGAACTTACTAAGCGTAAATGCTTACTCTATGTTATTTTCGTGTTTTATAGTGAATCAGAAGCTCGTTCTAGTTGGAAGATTGTCGAAGCTATATTACACTATCTATCGGCTCTGTTGGTACCTTCCGGATGTTTAATTTCAGTTATAATGGCATGTATTGGTATTTTGGCTAATGTTGGCCTATGTGTTTAATTGTTGAAATGGTCATTTGTTTTGGCTTGAGTTGCGGTATTTTGGTGTTCTAGTGAACTTAGTTTTGGCATGTAAATATTAGCCTTGAAAGGGTTGATGATTTGCTTAATGTGTTTGAAAGGTGAAATGGTAGTTGAATGTGCATATTGTATATATTTTATAACTTGATGTGAATTGGTACTTTGCTATGGAAAACATATATGTATATTGAAGCTAGTAATTGAGTTGTATATTTGGTATCATATGGTAAGTTAATTCAATGGTTTGTATTGATGCAAATCTAGTTGGAAATTAGTTGATCATTTGACCAAAATAAGTTTATGATTATACATGTTTTATATATTTTTATTTTAGGTGCCTAAGGGCATATTGGTTGTATGTGATTACACTATATGAATGAAGATGGATTGTATATGATTTTAGTACTTTGTAATGGTTTGTGTATATGTGCATTGGTGTTTGTAGGTACATGTCAATTTGGGTGAGAAAAATGGCTTGATAAATAGCTTATTTTTGTCCACACGGGTACAGACACGGACGTGTGTCTCAGCTGTGTGTCACACACGGTTGTGTGTCCCCTGTAGCTTTCAAAGGTTTCAAGTCAGGCTGTTACATGGCCTAACACACAGCTTGGCACACGGGCATGTGAGGTTACTTCGAAGGGTACACGGCCTGGCACACGATCATGTGGCCCAAGTCAGTGAGTTACACGGATACGAACACGGGTTGGGACACGGCCGTGTGTCCCTATTTCGAATGCCCACATGGCTTAAGACATGGGCATGTCTCTTGGCCATGTGACCCCTACAGTGTTGAAAATTTTTACTATTTTCTAAGAAATTCTTTAGGTTTTTTATTTCATCCCGACTTGTTTCGAACAAGTATTTAGGGTCTCGAAGGCTCGTTTAAGGGGAAATATGTATAATTTGACTTGGTTTTAATACGCTTATTGATATGTTATGAAATGTTGAATTTTTTCTATTCGTTTGAATTGTAAACTCCAGTAATGCTCCGTAACCCTATTCCTGCTACGAATACGAGTTAGGGGTGTTACAGTGGGTATAATTGGTAATGTGTTGCGTAAAAAGTGTTTCATATTCAATTGTGCTTAATGGAAGGAAATGGGTTGGATTCAGTCCCACTTAAGTATTAAGATAAGGAGATCTTTGAAGTCCATATTTATTCATCCTCTGCATTGAGGGTTTTTCAAGACTTCTTAACATTGCAAAAAGGGAAAGAAAAATTGATGAGGCAAAAGTAGGTAGAGGGGGTTTGATAATAACCCACTTTTTTTTTTTACTGACGACAGTATTTTATTTGAAAAAGCAATAGTGGAAGGAGCTTTAGCCATTCGATCAGTTATTAATGACTATGAAAAAATATCGGAACGGATAGTGAATTTTGAAAAGTCATTAATTTACTTTAGCAACAATTTCAACGAGGCAGTTAAATTGCAAATTGGCAGGGCGTTGGGGGTTCGTATGGCCAACAATCTTGAGAAATATCTTGGATTATCGAAAATGGTAGGAAGGCAAAAGAGAAATGCTTTTATGGAAATTAAGGAAAAGTTTTTGACAAAAGTGAAAAACTGGAGCATTCATAATTTGTCCATTAGGGAAAAAGAGGTTTTTATCAAATTAGTCTTACAAGCCATTCCAATTTATGCTATGCAATGCTTTAAATTACCAAGTTCTTTATGTCGGGAATTAGAGAATATTATGTGTAAATTCTGGTGGTGAAATTTGAAAACAGATAAGGGTTTTCACTGGTGTTGGTGGGCGTCATTATGTATCCCTAAGGCGCAGGTGGGGATTGTTGGAAAAGCAAGGTTGGAAGCTAATTACCAATCCCACAGGCTAACTCGCGCAAGTAATGAAATCTAAATACTACCCAAAAAGTGACTTTTTTAATGCTGATCTAGGGGCTTACCCTTCGTTTACCTGGAGATGCATATGGAACACTCAGAGTATTCTAGAATCAAGAATGGGTTGGAGAATAGGAGATGGTAAATCAATTAACATATGGAATGACCTATGGCTTCCTAGGGAAGGAAAATTATAGATTCAAAATATTGATTATAGGTATATGTTACTTGCAGACCTTATAAATCATGAATTTGTTACCTGGAAGGAGGAAACTTTGAGAGGGCTTTTCCCATAAGAACAAGCGAGGGAGATTGAATCCATTCCTCTAGAGAGCACTCTGCAATAAGATATAACGAGCTGGCAAGGTGACAAGTCGGGAGAATACATGATAAAAACCTGTTACAAAATGTGTGTCTTAGAAGATTTGAAAATGCTAGGAAACAAAATTACAGCAGACCAGGATCTAACTAGAAGTTATTTTACAAAAATTTAGAGTCTAAAAATCCCAACAATGTTCATTTACTCTATGGAGAATTACAAATAACATGAATATATATTTCCATGAATGCATCCAATAGAGAATATTCGAGATTGTGGCATTTATTAAAGCATACTTACCGAACCTTAAAAAGTTAGAGGAAGTATTGAAATGTCAACATAACACAATTATTACCATGTGGGAACCCCCATTAGAAAGACAAGTTAAAATTAATTTTCACTCTGCGCTTTCTCAACAAAGCAACAGAGCAGTCGCGTAAATTATCATCAAAAACCATATAGGGCTTATAATGGGTTCGTGTTCTTACTAGATCCACAATGTTAGAGATCCGACAACCGCTGAAGCGTATGCATGCATCCAATGAGTCATTATTGCTGAAGAAATGAATTTAGCGATGTTATCATTGAAGGGGACTCAAGGATTGCCATTAAAAAATTGCAAAACCATGGACATGGAAATGAAAGATTAGTCGTTGGGGGAATTATAAATGAAATAATAGTAAAATCAAGATTTTTTTTTGGAATATTGAGTTCCGATTCATACTACGAGAAGCCAATGGAATGGTGCATGCGATGGCTGCATGAGGCCGAGGAAGCTATTTTCTGACTTTTTGGGTGCAAGAAACTTTGTTGGAGGTTCAACCCATCGTTGTTAGAGACCAAAGGAGACTTGATTAGAGAAAGTGTGCTGAGGTTTGTTGGTTTGAGTCCGGAGAAGAAGATGGGTAACAAAGCTCCGAGGAACTCAGAAGATGATAGACTGGGGAAACGAAGCCAAGACGAAGAATAGAGGATGTGATTTAATAGATCCATTGATAAAAAGAATTTCAGTGACGTAATAAAAGAAATGGAAGGAGAGAGTTAAGTCTTTAGGGTTTCTTGATCTATTTTTATTTTGTATTTTTTAGGAATGTTAACGGTTTTCTTCTCCTAAGAAAGAGTTGGGGTATAGGCTTAGCTTAGGAAATGAAAAATTGGGGGCTTTGCGCACAGTTTAATAATGTTTTGCTTTTCAATTAATAGGTTAGGTGGTTTATTTTGTGTGTTTTTAGGATTATGTGTTTTAACTATTTTTGTAAGAACCCAATTTTAGTACTGTCAAAAATTATGGTTTTGGAACCACAATTCCGATGAGTGAGTAAATATTTTATGTTTATTTAATGTCTATAAGGTTAATTTAAGGTAGTATTAACTTTCCATTAAGAAATTTTGAAGTTTAAATAGTTAATTAGGTGAAAAGGACTAAATTGAAAAATGTGAAAAAATTGAGTTCTATTAGTTAAGTGGATTAAATAGCTTTAATAAGGTGAATTAATTTCCTTATTGGGTGATTATACCATTGGTGGTGTTAATGGATGGTTTTGATTAAAAGAATGAAAGGTTTTAAAGGTTTTAACAAAGGGTATTTTAGTAAATTAATAATTAAGCATAAAATTATTGAGCCAAATATCATCATCTTCCTCATTTTACCAAATTTTGACTGAAAACACCATGGGAGAGTAGAGAACAATCAGCCAACCTTAGTTTGAAGTGCATGGTATGTAAATTTGAACCGTTTTTAGTAATTTTTATGTTTTTGGACTCGTTTTAGCTTAAACTAATTAGCCAGGGGTTAATTTGCAAAACTGTTAAAGGTTGAAGGATGTGCCATGGATGAATTTGATGTTTTAGTTGAAGGATGTGCCATGAATGAATTTGATGTTTTAGTGAAGTTAGTTGATAGATAATTAAAGTTAGTTGTTATATGGACATGTTTTGTTAAGTGAATTTTAGTAAATTTAAGGTTTAAGGACTAATTTGTTTAAGTGGCAAATTCCATGTATATTGTATGAAATAATGGAAAAATGTAGATTATTTAAGCTTAGGGAAAAATCGGTTATCATGGGTTTAAGTTTAAATGGTTAAATTTCAAGTTACGAGCTTAAGGACTAAGTTGTGAAAAAGTTAAAATAGTAGGGGTAATTTTGTAATTTCATGATAATATGAATTATATATTGAATTGAATACTTAAGGCTATTTGAAGTACTTAATTGAATGAAATTGTGTATTTAGATCAAGATAAACAGCAACCAGGCCTAAATCGAGGAAATGCAAAAGCTTTAGATTAGTCTCTAACTCTACCTTTGCGACTATAGTGATATGAGGTAAGTTCGTATTGAGATTAACATTGTCATGTGATGTTTTAAATGAGTTATTATAAGTAATTATGTGGTTTTAATCTTGTTTAGTAGTTTATTCAATAATTGATATAGTGGATTAAATTATATTATTGGTATATTTCAGTTGGTATTTGAGAAATGTATATTTCATGAAACATGTGTGGAATGATACAATAAAATGATAATAAAGGATTCAAAAATATGCAAAGGTCCCGTTTGAACCTTAAGAATTCTTAGGATACAAATGACATGTCATTAGGGATTTCATGTTTCAGGTGTTGGTCTTGAATGCCCTACCGATGGTTGAGGTCCTGCATTTGTTGCGGATTCTCCACAGCTCGTGTGAGCAACATCGTGTAGCTAACATTCTGACCCACAGTTTGTGTAAGCAAGCCCATTTAACAGCTCGTGTGAGCACTATTGAAAATGAAAGGTTACAGTTATATGGAAAGGTACATTATGTGTGAGCACCCGAGTATGCAATGTATTTCTAGACGGTTCAATGGGTAAGCTAATGTTAATGGATAAACATGTACACCACTTGACAGTTGGTCATAGCCTTATAAAAAGGTGAAGTTGATGAATGCAAATGAATTGAAATGGAACTAATTAAGTAAGTGATGAATGATATGTACATGGAAATTCACTATGATATGGTTGAACTTATATGTATTATGTATGAACTTACTAACTTGTGAGTTTGGTGATGTATATAGGATTTCACTAAGCTTATGAGCATGGTAATGAAATTATGCATAATTTATAATTTGAGTTTATGAAGGGTAAGTTTATGTTTGAGTTAATACAAACTTACTAAGCACTAGTTGCTTACATAGTTATTTTCCTTTGTTTTGTAAATTATCGAAAGCTCGATCTGTTGGAAGCTTGTTGGAGATCTATCACACTATCCAGCAATCGCTTCGGCAGTTTTTGTGTTATTTTGGCCAAGGTTATAAATGGCATGTATAGGACTTTATATAATGGTAGTTTTTGAATGTGTTAATGATCAATTTGATATGAATATTCTTTGGGGTATATATTTTGTTTGATGGACTTATAGTGGTTTTGTAAGTTTATGTCCTTTGGTCAATTTTAAGTACTTTGTAATATATGGTCATTTTGGTATGTTTATTATGAAAAGTGAATGGTTATAATTGATGTCAATAGGTAGCTAATTTGACCATGTGTTGTGCTTGTGATGTGACATTATAGCCTTGTTTTGATTGAAGTTGTTTTGGTAAAAATGTGGTGCCTTTGAATGACATATTGGTTAGGTGAAATAGGTTGATTGAATTAGTATGTTTAGATGTGTTAGAAAGGTGTTTAGGTCTATTGAATGTATGCACAAACAAAGTGGATGATTGGGCAAGTTTTGGTTTAAAATGGCTTGTTTATAGGTAAAATTACGGAGCACACGGCCTGGGATACGGGCTGTCACACAGCCATGTGACACACATGGCTTGACTACACGATCGTGTGTCATTTATTATTTTGAAACACCCCAAACCCGGCCCACGAACCTTGACCGGATCTGGTATGTTCCTTGAGTAAAACGATTCAAAACTTGTTTGCTTCTTTGGAAAATTTTGGATGGTTTTGAAGTCTAGACTTGAAGTCTAGATTTTAATGAAACTTTATTTACGAAATATTAAGTCAAAAATATTTTAAGATTTATTCTTAAGAAAAGTTACTTAAAGTTTAATTTGTTAAAAATTCGTACCATAATAAAATAATTAAAATGCATGCATAAATAGTTCATACTAGTGGCCTTATTACATCAAAAACAAAACCCAAAAAAAAAAATAAATTCAAAGTACTTAAAAATAGAAAGTCTAAATAAAATAAATTTCGTGCTGAGCATGGCCACCACTAAGCTCCTGCCGACCCGGTCCATCACTGAGCGTCACCTGAAAAATATCCCACAACGGGGTGAGTCAAACAGACTCAATGTGTAACAACCAACACTAAGTCTCAACAATTCAGGCATATCAGACCATACATATACATATAGCAATTAAATATAATGATGCAATCCCGAACCCAAACCTAGAAACCATCTGCTACACATCACCCGTACCAACCATCACACCGTGGGGACTACTAAGTCGACCCTCCATCCGCTACACACCATCGAAGGCAGTCGCTGTAGTCGATTGGCACATCGCCCTTATAATTTCGTGGCATAGCCACCAGATAATAATAATTTTGTGACATAAGTCACAACATTCAGATTACGTGACATAAGTCACCACATTCAGATATTGTGGTATAAAACCACCAGATCACTTCCCCTTAATATAATCACCCATATGCCCCATATATCATACATATCATGCAATCTTATGCCATAGGCCTTATTTCACTTTCATAACATTTTCACATTTGTGTCATAACAGATATTCTTATTATTGGCATAACTTTAGAGAATAACGTACCTGAGTACTCTGTACCATTTGTATGGTAGCTTTGGCCACTTCCATATTATTATTAACATACACATAAAATTAGAACCATAAATCTATCAGGAAATAGTGCGGGGTTACACACCTGGTTTACTTAGCGAGTTCACTGAATCCCAAAAATCTACCAAAACCGATTGCACTCCTTCGTAATACCCATAGGTGAAATCGGTTAGGCACTAATACTAAAATATGGCATTGGCCGAATGTTCATATATACTTACCTTATGATTTTAAATCCCGAAAGTAGTCTCTTGGCTAAGAAAATGTCGAAATCCCTATAGGTTTATGTTAGATTCCATTCTAACATTTAATCATAAATAAATGATCCTTTGGCCGAATACCACATAGAGCTTACCTTGGATTCTTGAAATCCCGATGATCTTTCCTTGTAGTCGACTACTTCAAAAATCCCGAGAGATCCTTCAAGGTTTCGGCTAAAGCAATAATGGGATTAGTACCCTGATTTTCGACAATTAGAGGAAGAAAAGAACAAGAGTTCGGCTAGAGAGATCCTTACCAATAAGATGACTAAGACGCAATTAATCACTACTTCAAGAAATCGGCAAAAGAGCTTGCAGGAGAAATCGATTCAAAGGGGGTGGCAATGAAGTGAACTTTCGGCTTTTGATGGGCACCAGAGAGTTTCGGCTTTAACAAGGATGAAAAGGAAAAGTATGGGCTTAGAGAGAATCGGCAATTGATGGGATTTGGGAGAGGGATATTCGGTTTTGAAGAAAAAGAATGAAGGGAAAAATGCCTTCAAAAGTAATAATATTTCGGTACCAAAAGAAAGAAAAGCTTGAGAGGAAAAGAAGAAAAAGAGAATACCAATATGGTCAAAGATGATAGCCAAAACAAAACATAATTTTTACCTAATGCCCATGACAAATTTCCAAAACGTCACCCATACATCAAGCCTTATGTCCCCTTATCCTTCCATAACACCTTGATTCCATACCTTAACTAATAACTTGCCTTATTCCCTTAGTCTACTATCCATAAATGATAAAGTCCAACCTTATCTTAATTAGAGTTGACCGACACATGCCATACACATGCAAAAATAAAAGTCACCTTATTGCCATCCATGGGATTCGAACCTCTTCCCTCATACAATTACTCATGCGCCAACACCACTTTACTACTTGCTCACTTATGCTAACATTAAACACTTAAATTAACTTAAGTATCAGGGTCACTTGATTCACTTCACTAAATTTTCCCATACTAAAAAAAATTATTCTAAATCCAAATAATTCCAAGCCTTCACAAGACTATATTTGGCACACAATAAAATCATATCCGAGCTAACACAATCAACAAGATGATACTCAAATTTTAGGATGTTACAACTCTACCCTCCTAAAAGAAAATTTCGTCCTCGAAATTACCTGGCTAGAACAAGTGAGGGTATTGCTGTTGCATTGCCTCTTCCGACTCCCACGAAGCCTCTTTCGATCCATGATTACGCCATAACACTTTGACAAGAGGAACTGATTTCTTCCGTAACACCTTCACATCCCGATCTAGAATCTGAATCGGCTCCTCCTCGTAGGACAAATCTGGTCTTAGTTCCACCTCCTCAACTGGCACTACATGAGATGGATCCGACCGGTAACGTCGTAGCATCGAAACATGGAACACGTCGTGCATTTGCTTCAACTCCGAAGGCAACTCTAACTGATAGGCCACTGGTCCAACCCGCTTTAACACCCGATAAGGTCCTATAAACCTGGGACTTAACTTTCCTTTGCGACCAAATCTCATCACCTTCTTTCAAGGCGAAACTTTAAGAAATACTTGATCTCCCACAACAAACTCTATTTCTTTCCGCTTAAGATATGCGTACGACTTTTGCCTGTCAGATGCCTTCTTTAACCGAGCCCGAATTACCTTAACCTTTTCTTCGGATTCAGCCACCATCTCTGGACCCAAAACTTGACGTTCCCCTAATTCTGTCCAACACGTAGGAGTGCGACACTTCCGACCATACAGCGCTTCATATGGTGCCATCTGAATGCTAGCCTGATAGCTGTTGTTGTACGCAAATTCTGCTAGAGGCAAATATTCTTCCCAACTTCCTCTGAAGTCGATCACACAACCTCTCAGCATATCCTCTAACACTTGGATTACTCGTTCAGACTGACCGTCCGACTGTGGATGAAATGCCGTACTGAAGTCTAATTTGGTGCCTAAAGCCTGATGTAGTGCTTTCCAAAACCGAGAAGTAAACCTCAGATCCCTATCTGAGATAATCAACACCGGCACTCCACGCAACCTCACAATCTCTGCTACATACAATTTCGCCAACTTCTACAGAGAATAGTCGACCCGCACTGGAATGAAATGCGTGGACTTTGTCAACCGATCCACTACTACCCATACCGAGTCCTTCTTAATAGGCGTAAGGGGAAGCCCACTAACGAAGTCCATAGTGATTCTCTCCCACTTCCACTGCGGAATCTTTATTGGTTGAAGCAATCCTGACGGAACTTGGTGTTCAGCCTTAACTTGCTGACACGTCAAGCACTTCCCTACAAACTCTGTAACTTCCCGCTTAAGACCAGGCCACCAAAACTGTTCCCTTAGATCTCTATACAACTTACTACCTCCAGGATGCATAGCATAAGGGCTACTATGCGATTCCTGAAGAATTCTCTGCCTAAGTTCCTCGTTCCTCGGCATACAAACCCTACCCTTGAAACACAATACTTCCTCATCATTAATACCATAATCTTCCAACTCACCATTCTGTATCTGCCGTAACTTAGTACTTAGATCCTCATCCAACAACTGACTTTCCTTAACTTCATTCAACCATGTCGGTTTGACTTGCAATTCTGCCAGCAGACTCCCATCATCATACAAGCTTAGATGTGCAAACATCACCCTCAGATCCGACACTACTTTCCGACTTAGGGCATCCGCCACTACATTTGCCTTGCCCAGATGATACTCTATCGAACAATCATAGTCCTTCAGTAACTCCACCCACCTTCGCTGTCTCAAGTTCAACTCCTTCTGAGTCAACAGATACTTAAGACTCTTGTGGTCTGTGTAAATCACTGACTTCTCTCCATAAAGATAGTGCCTCCACACCTTAAGAGCAAAGAGCACAGCCGCCAGCTCCAAATCATGCGTCGGATAATTAACCTCATGTGGCCTTAATTGTCGAGACGCATAAGCGACTACTTTCCCGTCTTGCATCAAAACACATCCTAATCCGGTATGAGAAGCGTCACAATACACCATAAAATCCTTTCCTGCCTCCGGTTGAATCAAAACCGGAGCTTCAGTCAAGACCCTCTTAAGCTTCTCAAAGCTCTCCTGTTGCTTATCCGTCCATACGAAAGGTGCTTCTTTTCTCAACAACTTTGTCATAGGTGCGGCTATTGGCGAGAATCCTTCCATAAACCTTCTGTAGTAGCCTGCCAATCCCAAGAAACTACGAACCTCAGCCACAGACTTAGGTGGTTTCCAATCCAACACTGCCTCAATCTTCCTAGGATCCACCCTTATTCCTTCTGCAGACACTACATGTCCTAAGAACGCAACTTCTTTCAGCCAAAATTCACACTTGCTGAATTTGGCATAGAGCTTCTTCTCCCTTAACACTTGCAACACTATCCGGAGATGCTCATCATGTTCTTCCTCAGACTTGGAATATACTAGGATGTCGTCGATGAACACAACAACGAACCGATCCAAATAAGGTTGAAAAACCCGATTCATCATATCCATGAACGCAGCTGGGGCGTTCGTCAATCCGAATGGCATTACTAAGAACTCATAATGCCCGTATCTTATTCGGAAAGCTGTCTTATGGATATCCACTTCCTTCACCTTAAGCTGATGATATCCTGACCGTAGATCTATCTTTGAGAATACCGCCGCTCCCTTAAGCTGATCGAACAAGTCGTCTATCCTAGGCAAAGGGTACTTGTTCTTGATGGTCAGCTTATTCAACTGACGATAATCTATGCACATGCGCATAGTTCCGTCCTTCTTCTTCACAAACAAGACCGGTGCTCCCCATGGAGACACATTAGGTCGGATAAACCCACGATCAAGCAACTCTTGGATCTGAGCCTTGAGCTCAACCAACTCCTTTGGTGCCATTCTATACGGTGCAATTGACACAGGAGCTGTACCAGGTAGCAAGTCAATTCCGAACTCCACCTCCCTATCCGGGGGTATTCCAGGTAATTCTTCCGGAAAAACATCCACAAATTCCCTTACGGTCCTAACTCCACTAACTCCCCATTCTTTTGCATCCAACACACTAACGAAAGCCAAGAATGCCTCGCATCCTTTCCGAACCATCTTATCAGCCTTTAGTGCTGAAACTACGTTGGACAAGTAGTTCCTTCTTTCTCCTATCATGATTATCGCCTCATCCTCCGGGGTCCTTAGTTCCATTCGCTTAGCTGCACAATCCAATACAGCTCGATGTTCCACTAACCAATCCATGCCAAGTATGAGATCGAATTCTCCGAAGGGTAATTCCATCAAGTCAGCCGGAAATACTACTCCTTGAATCTCTAAAGGTACTTTCCAAAACATCTTATTCACCACTACAGTTTGACCTAGCGGGCTTACTACAGTCATCTCCCTATCAGATAGTTCAGAGGCTATGCCTAGAGTTTCAACTACTCTACATGCAACATAAGAATGGGTAGAACCCACATCAGTCAAAGCGAAGTAAGGCTTGCCAAATATAAGGAACGTACCGGTTATGACGTCCGGTGCATCTCCATCTTCCCTACGGCGAACAGCATACACCAGACCTGGCTGTCTTGCCTCTGTATTACCAATACCTCTGCCCGGGGTTCCTCTTCCTCTTCCAGCACCATTACCTGGCCATTCGCACCTCGACCCCGCTGAGGCTGCTGTCCACCTCTTCCAGCCTGATTAACACCCTGAGCTGCTGATCGATTCCCATCTAGTTTCATAGGACAGTCCTTAATCATGTGATCCTTAGACCCGCACTTAAAGCATCCTCCCGTTTTCTTCCAACACTCCCTTAAGTGCATTTTCCTACACTGAGCACAAGTACGATACTGCCCTCCTGACGCGGCCTGCTGACCTCGCGGCCCATCAACTCTAAGCCTCTTTTGCACATTCTCAAACGATCTTGCTGATCCAAAACCTCTCTTCTGCCTATTCCGATCAGTGTTCTGCCTCACAAAGTCCTTGATTCCTTTGGCTACCTTAGCCTTCTCTACCAACAAAGCAAATTCCCGCTCTTGCTGTGGGGCTATCAATAACCTTAGATCATCTCTCAATCCGTCCTCAAACCGGACACATCGTTCATGCTCCGTAGCCACGATTCCTTGAGCATACCGGCTCAACCTCAAAAATTCAGCTTCGTACTCCGCTATGGACTTGTTCCCTTGGACCAGTCCCAGAAATGCCTTTCTCTGCGCATCAATATAACTGGTTCCGACATACTTCTTCTGATACGCCGTCTTAACATACTCCCAAGTAAGTTCCTTAGCCATAGCACCATCCCGAACTGTGAGCCACCATTGATATGACTCATCACGAAGAAGCGACACCATTCCTTTCAACTTCTCCTCAGCAGTTAAATCGAGCTCATGCATAATTCGTTCGGTCACCTCCAACCAATTCTCAGCAGTACTGGGTGCCACACCAGATACACCACGGAACACCTCAGCTCCATTGGCTCGGAGTCGCTCGGGTACAGATTTTCGAGCTCCCATACTTCCACCTGCTCCAGCCACCATCTCAAGAACTCACAGCACCGCCTACGATACAGCATCATCCCTCATCTGATCTTGCTGCTCAACACCAACAGCTGGTGGTGATGGTGGTGGTACCTCATTTTCGGACCCTTGACCAGACCTAACAGGTTCCGATACAGCCATTCTGCCTCTACCACGTCCTCGCACATTACGACCACGTCCCCTAGAATTCATGTCTACGATCGCGATTTAATCTGATTTAAGAAATTTTATGCATTAGTATTTGTTCCACTGATTATCCGCAAACAATTTTATGAAAAAGAGATTAATAGTAGTTTTTTTTCGATCATTACAAAGTTTCAAGTCTTCTATCCTAGTTCAGAGAAACACATCCATTCGGTAGTATCTACCATACACATTCACTCTTCGAACATTTTTGTCTGTTCCTAACCCAGGGTTATTTTCGTCATTTGTCCTACAGGGGTATTTTGGTAATAAATCGGGGTAATTTCCAAAAATCTAAAAAGACACTCTGAAATTTTAAAAACTCATGGGTATTTTTGAAAGATAATTTTTTTTTCAAATCAAAGGTGTTGTGAAAATTTTGGAAACCGGGGTTATTTTGGAAATTTCGTAAACCAGGGGTAATTTAGTAAATTTTCCAAATCAAGGTATCTTGGTAATTTTGAAAAATAGAGGTTTCAGGTATTTAAAAAAAAATATCTTAGTAAAAGTCGAGGGTAGTATGATAACAATTTTTTTTCCAAACCAGGGGCATTTTAGTAATTTTACATCTAGGGGTATTTAGGTAATTTTGTAAATCGAGAATATTTTAGAAAAAAAAAATTTATAAAATAGTTTTTACAAATCAAAGGGGTAACTTGATGATTTTTAAAACTAAGGTTTTTATAAAAATATGGCTATCCCTTTCGGGTTTTAAATTATGGAGTTTAGCCCGTGAATAAGTCCTCTTGGTTAGGGTGAACCGTCGCTACGCACCAGGTAGGATTCGAGTGGAGAGGAGGTGAGTCACTAGGACTGCTTAAATACCAAGCTGTCACCGAAACCAATCCTAGACATGCGCACAATGGTTGCCACACCCTAACTCGGCGACTTAATCACAGGTTTGTTTAATTAGGCTTTAAAATTTTATGCAATTCTGTGTTGGAGTAAGCTAATCCTAGGGTTCAATAACTTAATAGACTAATCTACGTTCTTGTTATACCCACATACAAACCATACAATAAGTCATACAACAGTTAGGGGTACTTACCTGGTGGACTTCGGGTCGGAGACTTAGGTGCCATGTCAGAAAACCTGCTCATTTCCAAAATTTTTCACAAAATCTTAATTGGGCTTAGTTTTGAAAACATTGTGGGCTTTAAACCCAAGGCCGAGAGTTTAAAACTAGGCTCTGATACCAAGTTGAAACACCCCAAACCCGGCCCACGAACCTTGACCGGATCTGGTATGTTCCTTGAGTAAAACGATTCAAAACTTGTTTGCTTCTTTGGAAAATTTTGGATGGTTTTGAAGTCTAGACTTGAAGTCTAGATTTTAATAAAAATTTATTTACGAAATATTAAGTCAAAAATATTTTAAGATTTATTCTTAAGAAAAGTTACTTAAAGTTTAATTTGTTAAAAATTCGTACCATAATAAAATAATTAAAATGCATGCATAAATAGTTCATACTAGTGGCCTTATTACATCAAAAACAAAACCCAAAAAAAAAAATAAATTCAAAGTACTTAAAAATAGAAAGTCTAAATAAAATAAATTTGTGCTGAGCATGGCCACCACTAAGCTCCTGCCGACCCGGTCCATCACTGAGCGTCACCTGAAAAATATCCCACAACGGGGTGAGTCAAACAGACTCAATGTGTAACAACCAACACTAAGTCTCAACAATTCAGGCATATCAGACCATACATATACATATAGCAATTAAATATAATGATGCAATCCCGAACCCAAACCTAGAAACCATCCGCTACACATCACCCGTACCAACCATCACACCGTGGGGACTACTAAGTCGACCCTCCATCCGCTACACACCATCGAAGGCAGTCGCTACAGTCGACTGGCACATCGCCCTTATAATTTCGTGGCATAGCCACCAGATAATAATAATTTTGTGACATAAGTCACCACATTCAGATTACGTGACATAAGTCACCACATTCAGATATTGTGGTATAAAACCACCAGATCACTTCCCCTTAATATAATCACCCATATGCCCCATATATCATACATATCATGCAATCTCATGCCATAGGCCTTATTTCACTTTCATAACATTTTCACATTTGTGTCATAACATATATTCTTATTATTGACATAACTTTAGAGAATAACGTACCTGAGTACTCTGTACCATTTGTATGGTAGCTTTGGCCACTTCCATATTATTATTAACATACACATAAAATTAGAACCATAAATCTATCAAGAAATAGTGCGGGGTTACACACCTGGTTTACTTAGCGAGTTCACTGAATCCCAAAAATCTACCAAAACCAATTGCACTCCTTCCTAATACCCATAGGTGAAATCGGTTAGGCACTAATACTAAAATATGGCATTGGTCGAATGTTCATATATACTTACCTTATGATTTTAAATCCCGAAAGTAGTCTCTTGGCTAAGAAAATGTCGAAATCCCTATAGGTTTATGTTAGATTCCATTCTAACATTTAATCATAAATAAATGACCCTTTGGCCGAATACCACATAGAGCTTACCTTGGATTCTTGAAATCCCGATGATCTTTCCTTGTAGTCGACTACTTCAAAAATCCTGAGAGATCCTTCAAGGTTTCGGCTAAAGCAATAATGGGATTAGTACCCTGATTTTCGACAATTAGAGGAAGAAAAGAACAAGAGTTCGACTAGAGAGATCCTTACCAATAAGATGACTAAGACGCAATTAATCACTACTTCAAGAAATCGGCAAAAGAGCTTGCAGGAGAAATCGACTCAAAGGGGGTGGCAATGAAGTGAACTTTCGGCTTTTGATGGGCACCAGAGAGTTTCGGCTTTAACAAGGATGAAAAGGAAAAGTATGGGCTTAGAGAGAATCGGCAATTGATGGGATTTGGGAGAGGGATATTCGGTTTTGAAGAAAAAGAATGAAGGGAAAAATGCCTTCAAAAGTAATAATATTTCGGTACCAAAAGAAAGAAAAGCTTGAGAGGAAAAGAAGAAAAAGAGAATACCAATATGGTCAAAGATGATAGCCAAAACAAAACATAATTTTTACCTAATGCCCATGACAAATTCGGCTAAGGAGAAAGATTTTGGAGAAAATGGAAAAAGATGCACAAAATACCAAAAGTTTGGCCAACTATCTTCCCCCCAATCCCATACAATATTCGGCCAACCCCCCTAGCCCCCTAAGCCGTCCACATTCATGGTCAAAATGACCATGAAAAATTTCCAAAACGTCACCCATACATCAAGCCTTATGTCCCCTTATCCTCCCATAACACCTTGATTCCATACCTTAACTAATAACTTGCCTTATTCCCTTAGTCTACTATCCATAAATGATAAAGTCCAACCTTATCTTAATTAGAGTTGACCGACACATGCCATACACATGCAAAAATAAAAGTCACCTTATTGCCATCCATGGGATTCGAACCTCTTCCCTCATACAATTACTCATGCGCCAACACCACTTTACTACTTGCTCACTTATGCTAACATTAAACACTTAAATTAACTTAAGTATCAGGGTCACTTGATTCACTTCACTAAATTTTCCCATACTAAAAAAAATTATTCTAAATCCAAATAATTCCAAGCCTTCACAAGACTATATTAGGCACACAATAAAATCATATCCGAGCTAACACAATCAACAAGATGATACTCAAATTTTAGGATGTTACATATTTCAAGTGTAAGTATCACACGGCCTAAGACACGATCGTGTATGTCAAGTCAGTGAGTTATACGGTCTAGCACACGGCTTGCAACACGACCGTGTGACACAAGTCAGAGAGTTACATGGTTTGGCACACGGTTTGCGACAAGGCTGTGTGTCTCATTGTTCAAGCACCACACGGTCTGGGCTATGTCATACGGCCGTGTGACCCCTATTTTCTAAACTTTCAGTTTTTCTTTAGAACTTTCTGATTTGTTTCAAATTAGTCCCGGATTGATTCTGAACTGTTTTTAGGGCCTCGAAGGCCCGATTTAAGGCCAAATGTATATGTTTGATAGGTTTGTAATGAGTTTTAAGTAATTATTATTAAATGACTTTGTTGTTTTGATTTGTATGGTAATACTCCGTAACCCAAATCCGACGATGGAGATGGGTTAAGAGTGTTACAATTTTCCCTCTTATCAATAAAGTGGCCGAATTTAAATGCAAAAAAAAAAAATTACTGATGATTTTTCTCATATATTATTTGATTGAAAACATCAAACTATCAGAATTTTTTGTAGAGCTAGATTTAAATTTAAATTGATATACAATCAAAATCTATATTATTCTAAGACTTTTTTCTATGTTATAACTCTACCAAATAAATCAATTATTATTAAACCCCTTAAAAATATCACTATCACTAGAGTAACTAATAATTGTTAATTATAATTTGGATAAATCTCGAAATTATATATTAATTTTGATTTAATGTGTAATTGTATATATGAATTTTATTTTGGTGTAATTGTACACGTGAAACGCTAATTGTCGTTCAAATATATACTTCAAACTCTAATTTTGATTTAATCATACACATTTAAAGAAATAAATACATCAATTTATTTTTATATTAGATAAATATAATTATTTATGTATGCAATACATAAACATAGAATGATGTTATATCAATAATCATGTTAATAATTTACAAGAATTGGATCAAATTAAAATTTCATATATAAAATTGCACAAAATTAAAATTCATAAATACAATTGCACATTAAATCATAATTTATGTATAATTTTAAGATTTGTCACATAATAATTCTATTTTATATTTAAAACTCCTTAAATATATATTACCAAATAAAAAAATTATTCACATGAATTCAAAATATGAAATAATGATCTATTCTATCATATCACCATCATAACTAATAAATTTTAAAAATTATATTTTTATTTTATGCTTAGTCTCTTTAAAAATATAATACCAAATAAAACAAATAATTTAGTCACATAAATTTAAAGATAAAACCAATCTCTATTTATGATTGCTTAGCCTTTTTTCATGATAGAAATCTATTTTATAATTATAATTATTTTAAAATTTCAATCTAATAATATGATAGAAAATAAATAGTATTTTTATCGATTTGAAAATTTTTCTAAACTCGTACTTTTATATATACTTGTTTCTAATATCACATGTGTTGCATGTGATTTCAATTATATTAATAATGATTATTAAAAAATAATTATTGAAATTTGACCTTCTTTTCAAAAGAAATTCACAAAATGTTTTTCAAATGTACCTAACAAATACCTGATAGATAAAAAAAAAAACAAAACAATGTTAAGATTGCTTGCTTCATATGGTATAAACAACATAAGCATTCTTGTAAAAAAATCATAATATTATATTACTTCATTAGTAATTAAAATAATCTTCCATTTTTTCTTCGGGGCCATTATAGTTTGAATATGATTCAATATTACGAAGAACCATTGCTTTTCTTATATATATATATATATATATATATATATCTAATTTATTGATGCTAACAATCTCTAACTTTTTTATTGATATTTTTTCTTAGATTCTACTTGATCAAATATGTCTAAGTTTATAAAGCTAAACTTAAATTTTAATCGGTATGTAACTCTAATATTAATTAAGTAATAATTAAGATGCTTATGATTTTATTCAAGTAGTAACTCTATTTTACATCAATAAAATTAGCACAACTTTTTTACGTCAAATGTTTTTTTTACTAATAATTGTATTTATCATAACCTTTTTCTCATACGTTCTATTCAAGTAATAAATCTATTTTAAAATTTTGCTCAACTTTTTTAACTAATAATGATAAATTAACTTATAATTATTTTTAAATGTGTACTTAACACAACTTGTATTAAATTATAACTATTTTTAAATGTATAATTATCACAACTTTCATTTTACATCAACTTTTTTAACTAATAATTATAAATTAAATATTATAATTATTTTTTAAATTTGAGTTTAGAAATATAATGGAAAATAATGATATTCTTGTTGGTTCAAAAATTTTCCAAACTCGTATTTTTATATATACTAGTTTTTGTTAGAACTTTTGTTATACTCATTCCATGTTTTGTTCGAATGAAATCATTTTCTTCTTGTGCTGGTCGAACAAGTATAGTCACAACATTCTTGGGTTGAAAAGATCAGGTGACATATTTGACAAAACATGACTGTGGGTCTCTCATCCAATTACTTTGGCATGAGAAACTCTGACTCTTTCATCATTTTCTTAACCGAATGGATAAGTGATTATGAGTAGCCTATTGGATAAGGATTGGTGGTTTATCATTGTCAACTACCCTTTAAATATGAAATTGTGGTTTGAGAGACTTATAAACTATTTCGTAAAGCTTATCAAGACCATTTTAACTTGCTGATTGAATCTATATAAAATAGGCTCATTCCTTTGGTATAGTTGTGACTTTTGCATGTTGGAATCGAATAACCTTGTTTAAAGTTCTTGTTGCCAACTTTTGTTTATTCCGTTGAGTTGAGATTTTCATACTTTTGTCTAATATTGAAGTACTCTCATGTGTTATATTGAGAGTGATAATTGATGTATGTTGGTTGATTCATTGCTCTCTCTATTGGGGTTGCATGAACTTTACTTGTAAAGGGAGTTTTGGGCTTTAGTCGATAGACGCGTGTTGATTTATTAGTTGATATGGTTGATTGAATAAAAGTATATCCTGAACGAGACTTTACATGCGTAGGATCATTGTGTCTAAATTGTATTAACAAAGTTTGTTTTTGCTTTATTTACTTTGCTGCTATTGTGTTATTGCTCACATCGTAATTTCTTTTATTCTTTGTTGTAACAACATTTAGAACAATTTGTTTTTCCATTATTGCATACTAATCTTTTTCAATTGGTATCAGAGCTTAGCTTCATAAGGTACTTGAAGACTGTTCGGTGATAAGATTACAACTATGAAAACTATGAAAGAAGGAAGTTCGGTATATCGAGATTCGCTTTTAGTAGGCGCGTCGAATTACATTTATTGGAAAGAACGTTTAAAAGCATTCATTATGTTTATTGATGTTGTTGCTTCGGAGGCTGTTAAAGAAGGTTGGACCCTGCCAATTGTTACTAGGATAGAGGGAACTAGTCATCTAAAAGCAAAGACTCAGTACTCTACCTAAGAGAAAAATGGCTGCTGAAAATTCAAAGGTCTTGAATCATGTTTTTAGTGGTGTGGATATGGAGCAATTCAAGGTCATACCAATGTGTGAAACTGCCAAGGAAGCTTGGATAATCCTTCAAAAATAGCATGAGGGAAATCCTATTTTAAGAATGTCAAAACTAAAAATTATGTTCACTTGGTTTGAAAATTTGAAGATGAATGAAAAGGAAACAATCTCTAAGTTTTATGCACGTCATGTGACATCTTGAATGTAACTTTTTGCCTTGGTGAGTGATTCTTCAAGACTAAACTAGTGCGAAAAGTTCTACGATCGCTGCCAAAACAGTTTGTTATCAATGTCACCCCCTAGATTTTATTTATTATTTTGTGCTAATTTATGTCACAAGGGATAAATTGTCTTTGTGGTTAAGTGTGCTAATTGTTTCCAAAAATATCTTAAGTTCACGCCCCCACAAGCACACTATTTTAATTAAAATTTTGACAAATTTAGCTATGTGTGAACACCCTTGCTGTCAAACTCATGTTGCCATACTAGGAAAGATTCTTTCCTTAATTACAAGGTCAACATTCCTTTTTAGCTCCCCTTTTCACTCCCATGATCCAATTTTAGTGCAATTGTCCCCTCAACTTGCCAAATCTCTCCCCTTACCTTACCTTGGTCGGCCATGTACCTAGACTCATTTTAGTTTTTATTTTTTTTCTCATCCTTTTTCTCCTCCACTTCCTTTTGCCGCCCCGCTTCCTTGCTCCTGCCTATTCTCTTTTTTTTCTTTCTTTTCACCACCTAAAACACCCCTTCTCCACTCCACCACCACACAAAATCGCTACACCTCCACTGCACCACCAATTTTCCCCTGTTACCATCCCTCCCATCGCATTGTCGCACCGCCACGCTTGAGAATTAATTTATGGTTTTTCGAATTATTAATTAATTAATTAATTGAAGTTCAAAAATGAAATGAAATTAATTGTTCATTTTGAATCTATTGAATATAGAAAATTAAATATATTTTCTCATAGATTCTTTTATGATAAAATTGCCATGATTTTAACAAAATCAAAATCGGGTTAAGAAAATTATTTAATTAGGAAATTAATTAATTATTTTTATTTTGGAAAAATAGAAAAGTATGTATTGGGTTAGATTGAATTATAAAATGTTAGGTTAAAAGTCTTGGAAACACTTATAATTGGAGCCAATACAGGAGAGGCCTAAAAGCCCATCATGTTAATTACTAGAGATGAAAAACCCTAGTATATTTAACTAGGGTTCCTGCCCATCTCTCTCCTAGTTTAACTAGGAAATTGTTTTTCTATTGAAATAGGCTTCTACTAATTCAATGAGAGTTTCATTTCTTTTCCCTATTAATAAATGACACTGGTGGAACTAAAAACACAACAAGTTTTACATAACTTTAAGATATTGTTATTTTGCCTGAAAATTGTGCGAATTTATTTCTAAGTATAAATTCTATTTTTCAGAATAACAATTCTACCGATTTCTATTAGAGATAGTTTTTTGCTACCCCACTGAAAGTAAAGTAAATAATTTCTGATTCTATATTTGATTTGAATTTGTTCAAACCCACACTCGAAGTAGCTTGTGGTACGAGAAATAGTGGAGAAGGTCGTTTAGTTGAAAATCGAAAATGACAAGAATATGTCTAGCCAAAAACACATGCGATTTCAGGTAAAGTTTATTGCTATAAATATCACAAGTCGGCTCAAGTTTCAAAATTTTAATTTTTCATTGTGCAAAAAACTGTTTTCGAATCAAAAATTTTCCAACAATTTTTGCATTCTTTACTTTGTTGCTATTGTGTTATTGCTTGCATCATCATTTCTTTTATTCTTCGTTGTAGCAATGGTTAGAACGGTTTGTTGTTCTATTATTGTGTACTAATATTTTTTTAGTACTCATATCACTTACGTTATACGTGCTTGTTTTGACATTTATTAAATAATAATTTTTTAAAATTTTTTAAAATTTTAAAATATATTTTCTAAATAAATGAGAATAGGTATAATTCATAATAAAAGTCCATTGATTTTGAAAAAAAATTGAGAGAATCAAATAAAATTTTAAAAGTAACGAAAAAAAGTGGACAAACAATTGATAGTAAAATATTAAGTAATTAGATAAAATAACTTTCTATTCAAATATGAATCAAAATTCCACTACAAAGAACCACTACTTTAATACTTCATTCCCTTTGACATAACATTTCACAACATAATGGTAAACAACATTCCAATTATGTAAATATTATTTAAATCAAATAATAGTCAAACTAACAAATATCAAATAATAATTACTAAACATCTCATATAATAGTTAAAATCATACCTTTTTGTTATGAAAACAAAACTTATTAAATAATGCTAATATATTATTTTTCTAGTAATTCTGTACGTTATTTTGAATGAAAATGCTTTGTTAATGCATATATTTATAGTGCTAAATATTAATTTTAATGGGTATATAATTGTAACACTAATTAAGTGATAATTAATCTAAAACTATTGGTGGAACAACAAAACTTGGTTTACAACCGTTCAAAAAACAGTCTCGTTCTATCTTCAAAAAGCTGAGACAAAATTTAGAGAGTTTACATAACAAATCCAAAACCATGAGTCAAATAGATAAATAAAAGAGAGATTCAACATACGATATTTATTAATACAGTTCGGATTCCTTAGTCTAACTCCGCGAAGCCTTACTTAGAGAATGATTTTATTCAACAATTCATCTATTACAAGTCTTGGTTTAAGCCCAATCTACCCTTTTCCTAGGATAATTGTGATCCCAAAGTCAAACCCAAATTGTTTCAAATCACTCTCCTCAAATACCTCACATTACATATAATATCTCTCTATAGAAATCCCTAAACAAAAAGTGTCTGAAACACGCCAAACGCCTAAAGAAGAAATTCGACCATCAACCTATTTATAGGCTCTTCTCCAAAGTTGATCAACAGCTTAGAGACGAGTTTTTATCACTAGTTTAAATGCTGATAAATATCTTTATAACTTGTAACACCCCTTACCTGTGTTCGAAGCTGGAACCGGATACGAGGCATTACCTAACTCAACTTTCTTAAACATGATGTTTCGGGCTGTAAAATTTTATTTCGTCTTAAAAACTTTCCATTCAAACACATAACATACTCATCCTGGGCCTACGAGGCCTTAAACATACTTCCGAAAGGTTTTGGGAATTAATCGGAAACGTTTATGCACTTAGAAAAATTTTGCCTAAACAGGGGCCACACGGCCGTGTGAAATGGGACACGCCCGTGGGGACAGGCCGTGTGATCACACACGCCCATGTCCTTCACCCGTGGTCGACACTGACTTATTTCACAAGGCCGGACACACGCCCGTGTCCCTTACACAGCCTCAACACACCCATTTCTCAGCCCGTATTCCAAAACCTTGGCATTCTATTTATGACGTCATAATCTCACTATGGTCACACGGCCAAGGCACACGCTCGTGTCCTTAGACCGTGTGTCGAATTAAATTCCTAATTTCAGGTGCAGACTTCACACGGCCTGGGCATACGCCCATGTCCTAGGCCGTGCCTCCCACACGGCTGAGGCACATGGCCGTGTCTCTGCCCGTGTGTTTACTACTGAGCATACTGACTTGCAATTCTAGCATGCAAGGGGACACACGGCCGATCAACACGCCCATAGGGCTGACCGTGTGTCACACACCCCCTAGACACACGCCCGTATGTCTACTCGTGTGGACAATTATATGGCTATCTACCAAGCTATTTGCCACCCTATCAAGTAATCACACTCATTCCAAAACGTTTCAATATATAAGATGACCAAATGGTATCCCTATGAACTCAAAAAGAATTACTACATCCTCAAAAGCATACACTTCATGAAATTCATCTTCATTAAACATAAGAATTATCCAAGTATTGGCCCAACTTTAATGACCATTTACAAAATGAATTGGAACAACCTTAGTTGCCAACACATTTGGCTTACCAATATGACATAACAAAATACTTGAAACACCCCAAACCCGGCCCACGAGCTTTGACCGGATCTGGTATGTTCCTCAAGTAAACCGGTTCAAATTCTTTTGTTACTTTGTGAAAAACTTGTGTGATTTGAAAAAAAAATTGTTTGGGGTTGGGCTTGTGTTGAAAACCAATTCGATTTTTATATTAGAAAACCCTTTTTAACTCTATGTGATAAAACATATAGAGTATATTTTAAAAAGAATTACTTGATATTTAAACTTCATAAAAATTTGTAACCTAATTAAACAATAAACAGAAATAAAATAGTGCACTATGGCCTTAAGGCCTTATTACATCGTATAAATCCAAATAATTCAGAGTACTTAAAATTAATAGTCCATTAAAAATAAAGACTTCAAGTTGAGCATGGCCACCACAAGTTCTGTCGTCCCGGTCCATCACTGTTCATCACCTGAAACATGTTCCCACAACGGGGTGAGTCAACAGACTCAATGTGTACACAACACTAGAATTTAATAGTTCAGGCATACCATAACGTATCACATGCACATTCATATACAGATAAAATAATGATGCAACCCATACCCAAACCTAGATGCCATCCGCTACACATCCCCGTACCAACCTGCACACCGTGGGAACTACTAAGTCAACCCTCCTTCCGGTACACTCCATCGAAGGCAGTCGCTGCAGTCGACGTGCTCATCGCCCATATAAAATTCGTGGCATAGCCACCAGATAATATAGTTGTGTCATGAGACACCACATTCAGATTATGTAACCGAAGTTACCACATTTAGATAATGTGACCGAAGTCACCACATTCAGATAGTGAGACCGAAGTCACCACATTCACTTCCCCTTTCTCATATAACCCGAATGCCCCCTATTATTCATATCATGCGTATCATACTTAAATTCATATTCATGTCACTTTTCACATGTTAAAATATAATATATTTCGTAATCCTAGTAGGAGTAGGAAACGTACCTGAGTACTTTGTACCACATTAGGGTACTTTTCCATATTCACATTCTTATACATACATATATTAAATATTGCCATATAACATATTAAAAGATAGTGTGGGGTACACACCTGATTCGCTTAATGCTTTTAATCCAAGTCCCGAAAAGCTTGATCTAATGCCTTAGATCTTAAATCTCTACATTTAATCAATAATTTAATACTTAGCAAAGAGCCATTCGGCCATAAATCCAAATCCTAGTAGGATTAGTACACTAAAACTTACCTTGTTGTCGATTGACTTAAGAACCAAGTCCCGAAACTTTGTATCCTTCTTCCTTGTATTCGGCCAACTCTAGATCCCTTTAACATATTAGTTTTCGGCTTTTAAGATAATAAAAGATAGATCCAAACACTAAAATAAGCCTTGGCCGAATGCTATAGACACTTACCTTGTGGATTTTAAATCTCGAAATTCACCGAATAACTAGGGAACACGTAGCTTATGGTGTACCTTCGGGAAAAGAACTTCTCCTTCCTTGTAGTCGACACTTAGTAAATCCCGGAAGATCCTTCCAAATTTCGGTAAACAAGTTTCTAATGGGATTAGTCCTAGATTTCGATAAATCTTAAAAGAAAAAGGATGAAACCGAATGAGATCTTACCCTTACTTTAGATATCGACAGTTCCTTTGCTTGAAGTCTCAAACTATTCGGCTATGGCCTTGATCTTAGCAAGCTTTCGGCTTTTGGAAAATTGAGAGGAGAAGAATGAAGAAGAAAAGAATAGGGGCTGCAGAGAAAATTCGGCAGAGGTTATCAAGGAAGAGAAAATAATGCTGAATGGCCTCTCTTTTCCTTTTATAGCCAAATTTACTAGGCTAGAGTCCCTTACTTGGCCACCACTCTTCTATAACTTTATCCCTTGATTTATCACTTTAATTATCAACAAGACTTAATCCAATATTTATCTCTTATCTCCTAATAAAAATAATACTAATAATAATCCTCTTTTATCTCTTCCTTATCTATCAAAATAAAAGAAATAATATCCACATTTATCTCCCCTTTTAGCCGAATTTTAATAAGAATAAAACCTCATCTTAAACTCCTCCCCTAGACTCCCTTTGCCGTCCACTACCTCCCTTCCTTGCCGAAAATAAAAACTTTTATTTTAGCTTCCCATGTGACTCGAACCCAGGCCCAATTGCACCTGCCTGTGGCGTCACTTACTGGGCTTTAAGTGGCATTTCCAAGCCACTTTTCCAATCCTGTTTGTGTGTCAAATTCCTCCTATTATTTTTCTTAAGGCCACATTGCCTTAGTTTTCTCTTTTTAAGCCTTAAAACTTGACATTTCTTTACATTTCCAAGTTTCCAAAAATTTTTGTTTGCCTCTTTAAACTTGACATTTCCTTACATTTCCAAGTTTCCAGAAATGTTTACTTTCCTCTTTTGAATCATTTCCACATCATTTCCTTACATCCCCTAGTTTCCAAAAATGTTCACTTTCCTCTTTTAAACTTAACGTTTCCAAAGCATTTCCTTACATTTCCTTACATTTCCCTACATTGCCTTACATTTCCATACATTTCCACACATTTCCATACATTTCCATACATTTCCAAGATTCTAATAATGCACACCACACATCTATATCACAGTAAACATGCTATTTCATAAAATTAAGCAAAAATGCACACAATGGGATTCTTCCCTCAAAGTACTTCACTTGATGCCATAACCGTTGCACCTTAGATGGCATCCCTTGCCACTTTTCCACATCACTTCTTGTGTCCTAAACTCCCCAAAACTTTTCTTAAGGTTACCTTAGCCTAGCTCCCCCTTTTTAACTTAAAAACCAATAATTGTCCAAAGCTTTCTCTTCCATCCTAGGATTTTAAAAACCCTTAATTCACTTCCAAACACTGCCAAAACCTACTACTCATGAATTATGCACGAACGCATAACCCCTAATCTAGGATGTTACAGTACTCAAGTCCTATACATGCCATATTCAAAATAAATCTAATTTGGCTATACCAAGTTGTGGTCGATAGTGTGATCTCCAATTCTGACGTCTGCGAATTTTCGAGCTAACTTTGCAATACTACAAGGAAAAAGGGAAATGAAAAGGAGTAAGCACAAAGCTTAGTAAGTTTGCATGGAATTAAATGGCAACAATAAGCTCAATACACAAAATCTCAATACACCCATGCTTACCTGAATTCTCTATGGGTCCCTAGCAACCCATATTTTTCATTTATTTCACAATTTAGTCCCTCAAAATATTATTTTCTCAATTAAGCCCAAATCACTCAAATTCATTAAAACTTCAAAGATAAAACATGTTAATCTAACACATATATTTCATATTTCATCAACAATCATCAAAAAGCTCATGAATCCATCAATGGCACTTTTCAAAATCTTCATCAATTCACAAAATTAATACATGGGTTTGAGAGAGCACTAAGCAATGATTACAAAAACGTAGAAATTATCAAAAACTGAAGCCAAACATACCTTGAATCAAGCTTATACTTAGCCGAAACCTAGATGTTCTTCTTTTTCTTTCTTTTTCTATCACATTCGGCACTAAGGATGTTGATAATGGCCATTTCATGCTTTTGTTTTGATTAAATTAAACTTAATTATTTAATTAAAAAATTAACCTTTAAATTTTAACATTAAAAAGCCACTATCAAGGTCCATTGCCGTCCAAACATTAGATAAATGGCCTAATTTCATTTTGAGGCCCTCTCATTGAAAAGCCAACTCAATTGAGCACTTTAACATATAAAATGTCACTTTTTCCCTTTATGCAATTTAGTCCTTTTTATCAAATTAAACATACAAACAATAAAATTTCATACGAAACTTTCACACATGCTAAATCACATATAATAGACACAGAAAATAATATAAAAATATTTTTCTAACTCAGATTAGTGGTCTCGAAACCACTATTTTGACTAGGGTCTAAACTGAATTGTTACACAAAACGCCTATAATAACCGACTAGGCCCAGAAAGCTTCTAACCTCAATTACGTTCCTAGGTGGCTTCCAATCAACAATCGCTGAAATCTTACTCGGGTCGACTCTAATCCCATCTCCCGAGACAATGTGCCCCAAAAATCTTACCTCCTTAAGCCAAAATTCACTTTTGCTGAACTTGGCATACAATTCTTTTTCTCTCAAAATTTGTAGAACCATACTCAAATGCTCAGCATGTTCGTTCTGATCTCGAGAGTAGATCAGGATGTCATCGATGAAGACCACTACAAATTTATACAAGTATGGCCAAAAAATGTGATTCATCAGGTCCATGAAAATGGCAGGGGCATTCGTTAGACCAAAAGGCATGACCAAAAATTCATAGTGGCCATACCTACTTCTAAATGCGGTTTTCGTTACATCCGAGTCCCTGACTCTCAGCTGATAGTACCCAGACCTGAAATCTATCTTGGCAAATACCGTGACTCCCTTCAATTGATCAAATAAATCATCGATTCTCGGTAATGGGTACCTGTTCTTCACAGTTACCTTGTTAAGTTGCCGATAATCTATGCATAATCTCATAGAACCATCTTTCTTCTTCACAAATAAAATGGGAGCACCCCATGGAGAGAAGCTCGATCTTGCGAAACCTTTATCCGTTAGTTCTTGCAATTGTGCTTTCAACTCGTTTAGCTCTGTTGGGGCCATTCTATATGGAGCAATTGAAATGGGGGCAGTGCCTGGAGCTAACTCAATTCCAAATTCAATCTCTCTAACTGGAGGTAACCTTGGCAATTCCTCTGGGAAAACATCTGGATACTCGCATACTAGGGGTACCGACTCAATTCTCAACTCAGCCTCTTTAGCATTCATCACAATGGCAAGGTAAGCTTCGTACCCTTTTCTTAAATACTTCTGAGTCAACAAGGATGATATCACTACTGGTGATCCATCTTGCTTATCTGATTCAACACGAATAAAATTCTCATTTTCATTTTTCAACTCAATAAACTTCTTTCCACAATTAACAACTACACCATGAGTAACTAACCAATCCATCTCGAGGATGACATCAAACTCATCAAACGGTAATAACATAAGATCAACCGAAATGTAATGACCCCTAATCATCAAAGGGCAACCTTTACAAACTTTATCAACCGTCACATACTTGCCTAGGGGATTAGACACTCTTATTATAAATTCAACAGAATTTATGGGCATATCATGCTAAAGACTAAATTTATGCATATGTATGAGTGGGTATATCCTGGATCAATTAAAGCTATAACACGAGTATAATAGAGTGAAAAGGTACTTGTGATTACGTCAGGGGAAAATGCCTCTTCACGAGCACAAATGGCATATGTTCTCGCTGGTGCTCTACTCTCAACTCTTGCAGTCTGCTCTCTAGACAGATTCTTGTTACTCATTTCATTTTCCGGGTTTCTCTGTAGTCTCCCTCTAGCAGCACTTCCCGGTCTTGCATTCTGAGACTTCTCTTTCTCGCCCACCTCGGGGCAATCTCTGATAAAGTGGTCTAAGGACCCACATCTGAAACAAGCCTTCTCATTTGCCCGACACTCACCAAAATGATGCCAGCCACACTGCGGGCATTCCGGTCTACTCGATCGAACGTTGCCCACACTAGCAACCGATGTGGTCTGCGCTTTAGACCTCGAAAATTGTTTGCCCTTACTTCAGTTTGAAACCCTAACTAAAGTGATTGGTCGAGTAGCAAAATCCCTCGACTTTGTAGATGAGGATTGGTAGGACTTACTCAATTGCCTTTTTCTCGATTCACGGAACTCAATCTCAACTCTTCTCTTCTCTTTAGCCAATTCTCTGGCTTTACAAGCCCTATCCACCAACACTACAAATTCTTTTAGTTCTAAGACTCCGACATATAAACGGACATCTTCATTTAACCCGTCCTCGAATCTCTTGCACATGATAGCCTCGGTAGACACGCACTCCCGAGCATACTTGCTAAGCCTTACAAACTCCCGTTCGTATTCAGTCACCCTCATTCGGCCTTGCTTTAATCCCAAGAACTCTTTTCTCTTATGGTCGATAAATCTCTGGCTGATATACTTCTTCTGGAATTCCTCTTGGATGAATTCCCAGCTAACTCTCTCCCTTGGTACCACCGACACAAGGGTGTTCCACCATTGATAGGCCGAATCTCTCAAGAGAGATACCACACACTTTAAGCACTCCTCAGGCGTGCATGACAACTCCTCGAATACCCTGATGGTATTCTCAAGCCAAAATTCCGCCCTTTCCGGATCATCACCCTTACTTGCCCAGAATTCCTTGGCTCATTGTTTCCGGATCTTATCGACTGGAGGCCTTTCTCTTCTCACTACCTCAAGCACTTGAGGAACTACAGGAGCGGGTTGAGGAATAGGTGGGGGAAGAGGGGGTTGAGCATTTGGATTTGCTCGGGTATACTCAGTATACCAGTTGCTAATCATACGGAGAAAGGCTTCTCGCGCCTCTTCTCCCTAACCCAAGGTCTCGGGTTTACTATCTGCCGACACACTCCCTTCAGCGGGAGCCGACGCATTACTCGCAGCATCATCGGCCGCAGTTTAGTCTAGATCAGAATCCATTTACTACATAAAAACATGATTTTAAATGTCAAGAGCCATCACACTATCATTACACAGGTACTCTTGCATATGACATGTATAGCTAGACTCATACTTACGCTACGTTAGTCCTAGAATCGACTAAACCATAGCTCTGATACCAATAAATGTAACACCCTTTACACGTGTTTGAAACCGGAATCGAATACGAGGCATTACCTAACTCAACTTGCTTAAACATGACGTTTTGGGCTATAAAATTTCATTTCGTCTTAAAAACTTTCCATTCAAACCCATAACATACTCATCTTGGGCCTACGAGGCCTTAAACATACTTCCGGAAGGTTTTGGAAATTAATCGGGAACTTTTATGCACTTAGAGAAATTTTGCCTAAACAGGGGTCACATGCCCGTTTGAAATAGGACACGCCCGTGGGGACAGGCCGTGTGGTCACACACGCCTATGCCCTTCACCCGTGGTCGACAGACTTATTTCACACGGCCGAACACACGCCCGTGTCCCTTACATAGCCTTGATACACCCATGTCTCAGCCAGTGTGCCAAAACCTTAGCATTTTGTTTATGACGTCATCATCTCACTATGGTCACACGGCCAAGGCACAAGCCCGTGTCCTTAGACCGTGTGTCGAATTAAATTCCTAATTTTAGGTGCAGACTTGACACGGCCTAGGCACACGCCCATGTCCTAGGTCGTGCATCCCACATGGATGAGACACACGGCCGTGTCTCTGCCCATGTGTTTACTACTGAGCATACTGACTTGCAATTCTAGCATGCAAGGGGACACACGGCCGATCAACACGCCTATAGGGCTGACTGTGTGTCACACACAGCCTAGACACACGCTCGTGTGTCTACCCGTGTGGAGAATTAGATGGCTATCTACCAAGCCATTTGCCACCCTATCAAGTAATCACACCTATACCAAAACATTTCAATGTATAAGATTACCAAATGGTACCCCTATGAACTCAAAAAGAATCACTACATCCTCAAAAGCATACACTTCATGAAATTCATCTTCATTAAACATAAGAATTAGCCAAGTATTGGCCCAACTTTAATGACCATTTACAAAATGAATTGGAACAACCTTAGTAGCCAACACATTTGGCTTACCAATATGACATAACAAAATACTCAAGTCCTATACATGCCATATTCAAAACAAATTTAATTTGGCTATACCAAGTTGTGGTCGATAGTGTGATCTCCAATTCTGAGGTCCGCGAATTTTTGAGCTAACTTTGCAATACTACAAGAAAAATGGGCAATGAAAAGGAGTAAGCACAAAGCTTAGTAAGTTTGCATGGAATTAAATGGCAATAATAAGTTCACAATATAATCCATCCATGGCAATAATTAACCATACACAAGTCATAGGCTTCTTTCCGTATTTGTACATACTCATACTTGCCCTTATCTACCACATACCATGCCACATATCGTAATTGTTTCTTCATGAATTACTCACTAGTACCTGTGTTAACTCAATCACATAAGTTTAGTAAAATCCTCTTCACTATTTCTAAGTTAATCAATTCATCCCGATAATTCACTAGGGATACTCAAGGATGTATATTCATAAACATTAACATGACACGAAACCAATGCCACATCCCAGATGTGGTCTTACGTAGGATCATTTCTGAGTGCCGATGCCATATCTCGGATATGGTCTTATAAGATTCTCATACTCAATACTGAAGCCATATCCTGGATATGGTCTTATACGGAATCTCAATTCAGTACCGAGGCCATGTCCCGGACATGGTCTTACACGGGACCTTGTTCATCTCATAACTTGATGATAGCTTTTTCACACTTATTATAGTCCTACCGGGACTTCAACACCTCAACTTTTATCATCTTTCTTATATAACACTAATATTCAATTTCATAGAATGTTGCTATAATATCAACCATTCTCAAACATGCTAGCATAAATATTGAATCATCACATACAAACTTACCTCGATTTCAAAATAAGCTAGATCGTCGATCTAGTCCGAGACTTTGTTCTTTCCCGCTCGAGGTGGAATGTTGGTTCTTCTTGCTCTATAATAGCAAATTAGCTCGTTTTCATAATCACATTAATAAATGTATTTCAAAAATCATGCTTTGGCAAAATTACCATTTTGCCCTTAGACTTTGGCAAAATGACCATTTTACCCCTAGGCTCAGAAATTAATTCTAATCAAATTTATACTTTTAATGAGCCTAGGTGAACATTTATTTCTCTTATGGCTATCATCAAAATCCAACATTTCACACATTTACTACAAACTTTATAACTTTTACAACAAGGTCTAATTAGGTGTTTTCATGGCAACACCTTTCACAAAAGTTGTTCATCTAACAACCAAGACTCATTTTCTTCCATAAAAATGCAGCAAATAAAAATGAAAGCTCTCATGGAAAATCACTAAACTCTTCACCATATCACAATTTAGTCCCCTTTTTAGAAAGCTTAAGCTTTAGGGGTTCCAAAAGTACAAATTTCATCAAGAAAAACCATTAAAATCACTTACTTGTGAGGAGATAAGTTTGCTGAAATTTTTGAGCTTTTTAACCCTTGTTTGCTGCCAATTTTTGGCGGTGATGAAGAGAATAAAAGATGATACATTTTCTTTTCTTTATTATTCTCTTATTTTATTCATTAATCACCTAACACCACCAAAACTTGCTTAATTTACTCATCTTGTCCTCCCATGGCCGGCTATGTCCTTTACAAAGGGGCTAATTTCCTTTTAAAGACTCTCAATTAACAATATATGACTATTTGGAACCTTTAGCTTATAAAATAGAACTTTAGCACTTTATGCGATTTAGTCCTTTTTCGCGATTAAGCAAGAAATTTCTAAAACTAAAACACCAAAATTTTCATACACTTATACCATAACACTCTAACGCATAAAATATCATGGAAATAGTTTTCTCTAACCTTAGATTAGTGATCTCGAGATCACTGTTCTGACTAGCCCCTAAATCGGGCTGTTACAATTCTCCCCCTTAAGGATTTTCGTCCCCGAAAATCTCATCGGTGAAAAGGTTAGAATTTTGGTTTCTCATAGTCTCCTCGGGCTCCCATGTAGCCTCTCCTATTCCTTGTTTATGCCATAGTACTTTCTCAAGGGCTATACTTTTGTTTCTTAATTGTTTAACCTCTCGCGCCAAAATTTTAATCGACACTTCACCATAAGTCAAATCCGGTCGTATCTCTACCTCTGTTGGTACTATAATATGTGAAGGGTCTGAACGATATCGGTGCAACATGGATACATGAAAGACATCGTGAATCTTTTCCAGTCTAGGTGGCAAGGCCAAGCGATAAGCCACTGGTCCAATCTTCTCAGTAACTTCATAAGGTTCGATAAAACGAGAACTTAATTTTCCTTTCCGGCCAAATCTGAGGACCTTCTTCCATGGTGATACTTTCAAAAACACTTTTTCACCGACTTAGAACTCAATCTCTTTCCTTTTCAGATTTGAATAGGACTTTTGTCTATCTAAGGCCACTTTCAGACACTCGCGTATCACTTTTACTTTCTCTTCACTTTCCGTGATCAAATAGACCCCGTGTATCTATTTCTCTCTAAGTTCTGTCCAATACAAGGGCTTTCGGCACTTACGCCCATACAATGCCTCATAAGGTGCCATTTTCAAACTTGACTGAAAACTATTATTGTAGGAGAATCCTACCAACGATAAGTATTTCTCCCAATTACCTTGAAATTTCAAAACATAACATCGAAGCATATCTTCAAGTATCTGAATTACTCTTTCTGACTACCATTCGGTTTGTGCATGGAAGGCTGTACTGAAACTCAAATTTGTGCCCAAGGCCTCTTGTAACTTTTTCAAAAACCGTGATGTGAATCTCGAATCTCTATTTGAAATGATCGACAATGGTACACCATGAAGTCTTACTATCTCTGACACGTACAAATTCACCAATTTATCAAGCGAATAATCGACTCGCACTGGTATAAAATGGGCCGACTTCGTGAGTCTATCTACTACGATCCACACAGTATCTTTCTTTTTCAGAGTTAACGCTAAACCAGTCCCGAAGTCCATGGTAATACAGTCCCACTTCCACTCAGGAATCATAATGGGCTGAAGTAAACCCGAAGGTACTTGGTGTTCAACCTTCACTTGTTGACAAATCAGGCATCTCGGCACAAACTCGAAAAAGTCCTTCTTCATACTAGGCCACCAATACCACTTTCTCAAGTCATTGTACATTTTCGTGCTACCTGGGTGCACAGTTAAACATCCGCTATGCGCTTCATGCAAAATCTTACGAATAAGCTCATCATTTCTAGGTACACAGACCCTATCTCGAAACATCAAACATCCCTCAGGATTTACCCGAAAGTCTAACTCAACATTTGACTCACAAAGAATTCTTTTAGCTTGTAAGTTGCCGTCCTCTTTCTGAGCTTCACAAATCTCTTGAAGAAATAATGGTTTAGCCCTTAGCTCAGCTAGAATAGAACCATCTTCCAACAAAGCCATCTGAGTATTCATGGCTCTTGGCGCGAACAATGATTTTATGCTCAAAGCATCGGCGACTACGTTCGCCTTTCCCGGATGGTAGTCAATCACTAACTCATAATCTTTAATCAGCTTCAACCACCTTCTTTGCCTCAAATTCAAATCGTTTGAGTCATCAATTATTTTAGGCTTTTATGGTCGGTAAATATCTGACACTTTTCTCCATATAAATGCTGTCTCCATATCTTCAATGCAAATACAATGGCTGCCAACTCTAGATCATGGGTCGGGTAACTTTTCTCGTGCGGGTTTAATTGTCTAGAGGCGTAGGCAATCACTTTACCATCATAAGCAACTCACCGAATCTCCAAAAATTCCCTATAATATAATTAGTATTTCACGAAAAATGCTGTCAAAATGCATACAAATTAAGAAATATTACTTTATTCGTCTATTGGTTAAGAAAAAGAACCAAATGACAAGATTTTCCTTAGGTAACTCACTGACGGTATGGTGATAACTTATCGATATGCAATAGAACATAGCAGTTTGCTTGTGCAAGTGATCGCATGTCCAATATCTTCGTTTTCATGGTACCAATTGGACGTCTTCCAGAAGAGAAAATGTACCGTTTTTGAATATTCTTATCATTCTTGGGAAGACAGGAAAATATAATCTCCACATTACAAAATAACAGGAGCAAAATGTAAGACATTCTGAAACAATGTACCTGTAACACCCCAAACCCGGTCAACACCCCACGACCGAATCTGGTATGTTATGGGGAAAACGAATTTTGGCGAAGATAGGCTTCCGTTTAAAAGTTTGATAAAAACTCGTTGATAAGTTTTGTACTTGTAGAAATCTTGGCCAAGCTTGATTAAAATCCGATGGTGTATTTGAAAATCCAGAAATTTTGAAAACTTAATCAGATGTGTAGGTAAAACAAGTTTGTCTCATTTAGAAATTCAAGTAGTCTCTTATTGTTACTTAAAACAATTTGACTTAGTAGAAAATTGACTTCAAGTTTGGAAAATGTTCGAGTTTTTATTTATCTCAAGTTACAGTGTGATACCCGATGGTATAGTTTAAAACATATCGCTTTGTAGTTTTGAAATCTTTATCTATCCAAGTTCTAGCAGATTTTAACCCAATTAATTTGTTAAGACATATTCAAAGTCTATTTTAAGCATAAACATAGCAAAACATAATTTAAAGGCCGTTTACAATCCAAAATAAAACCGAGTAGAAATAGATAAACTAAAGTACCAAATTTTAAAAAGTCCGAGCGAATCTGTATTTATTCATGGCATGAGCACCTCGAGTCCATCCCGGCTCCATGTCCGCGTCTAAGTGTCACCTAAAATGTCAAAGGAGAAGGTGAGTTGCAAGACTCAGTGCATAAATCCCTCTCCCGATAATACAACATGCTAACACACATCATAACAAAGCAATACAATTAATGCACCCGTTCCTAACCATCCATAACACCTTTTCTACCCGTGTGGTACCAAACCACTGGTGGTGCCAAACCACTGGTGACCCAAAGTCACAAATAGCCAACTGTGGGGCCAACCCACGTGTGATACCAAATCACTAGCGACAATCCCGTATCTCTCAAGTGGGGCCAACCCACGGTGGTGTTAAACCACAGGGACGAGTCGCAATGAGGTGCCAAACCTCTGGTGTCCCAAAGACACAAGTGTGATACCATATCATTGGTGACCGTAGTCACGAATCGGATGATGGGGCCAACCCATCGTGTGATACCAAATCACTGGCGTCAATCCCGTATAATCAACTGTGGGGCCAACCTACTGTGGTGCTAAGCCACTGGGACGAGACGCTGAGGTGCCAAACCTCTGGTGACCCAAAGTCACAAAATATCATCTGTGGTACCAAACCACTGGAGGTGCCAAACCTCTGGTGTCCCAAAGACACGGATATCATATTCCCCCTCCTCTCATATCACCCATACATGTCATACCGATGCAAATCATGTAAATCATGCAATCATGCCATTATGTTTAATATCGCATCTCATATCACATACATCAGCAATCATGCTATCATATACCATCAATAGAACTCGTAATGAAACGGACTTACCCGGATCCGTACACATACCCCCATCGGGTACCAAATCCATCAACCATATTGTTTCACTCTACACAATCAGGTTATTAACATATTACTAGGTAATCAGTGTGTTAGTTTACACACCTGAAATAACGAAGGTCTTAATCTCAAGAACCGGTCTATGCCCCTCGATCACCTTGTTCCTAAAATCGGTCCAACATGGATTAGTCACTCATACCATTCGGCCAAGACCAAATAAACCAAAGGGTTATCATCCGAACCCTACCTTGCAAACGGTTTTGGTTTCCTACCAACACCCGAACCAAACAATGGTTCCTTGCCAATCGGCCACCCCTACAATGACAACCGTCAATCCCTTAATAACTTTGCTTAATGAGGCTAAAAGAATGAACTAATAGAACCAGCCCTTACCACCACTTACCACTCGGTTAACAAAGGCAGAAGGCTCCACTTGACTGCTTCCCAATCCCGGATGCCCCTAAAGAAATCGGTTACCACAACCGAAAGGTTAACTCCTTTCAACAAACTCAAAATCGACTCTTAGACAACTCAAAATCAACAAAGAGTAAGGGAGAAAAGAGGCAGCCCTTCGGCCAAATACTCACCTTCAACAAACGATTATACAACACGAGATGAGCACCAACACCACACCAAAATTCGGCCACAAGAGATCACTATGAGAGAAGGGAAATTCGGCTAAGACCTTGAACCAAAGGAAGAGAGGATTCGGCCTAGGTGTTTAACACACACCTAATTTCGGCTTTGTGTGAAGAGAAAAAAGAAAGAATATAGATGAGAAGAAATGGAGGTTACGGTAATAGAGTTTTTTGGAAAAGAAAGAAAAAATAATAGATGGATAGGGAGGGTACCTCCGGTTTTGAAGAGAAAAAGAAGTGAAGAAGTGTTTTTTGAGAATGGTGTTTCGGCTACTAAGGTTTCAAGAAAAGAAAGAAGAAAAGTATGAGAAGAAAGAGAAGCTAGTTTCGGCCTACACAAATGAAGAAAGAAGAAGAAATGGGAAGGAACATTCGGCTACCAAAGAAAATTAGAAGAAACAAGCAAGTTTCGGCAAGCTCTTAGGAGGCTTGGTCTTTCGGTTTCAAGATGGAAAAGTGAAGGAATTCTCTTTGACAATTCGGCTTTGGTACCCTAAACTAAGGCTAGCCGAAAATCACCCAAAAATGCCAAAAGAAAAATCGGCACACTCCTCCTACTCACTTACCAAAACCGGCCACTCTCCCCCATGAAGCATCCCACATTCGGCCACTTCCACCATGCACTCCCAACCACTCATTCAAAACACTTTGAACAAGTCTCCTTCCTAAATTCACTCTCCACTCACCATTCAACCACTTGACTAGGTCCAACCTCAACCACCTTGGCGTCAAAATGGAAGTAAAAAGTGTGCGTTCTGCAGCTTGAACACAGGACCTCCTCCCTTGCAAGTGGCGTCACACTCTCAAGCCCTTAGTGGCGTCTAGCTTGCCACTCCACCAACTCATCTCATATGCTCACAAACACCAAATAATATTTATAAACCGCAGCTTCCCCAGCTCCTCTCACCTAAGCCTAAAAACTAAAACTTTCCCTACCTCTCCGGCTCACACCTAGCTTACAACTAAGCCCCGAAACCATACAAACAACAACATAGCAAGTCAATAACATGCAAACAATGCCACGACAAAAATAGCCCCTAACCCGGGATATTACAGTTCTACCCCCTTAAAATAATTACGACCTCGAAATTACCTGGTCAGAAGAGTTGAGGGTATTACTGTCTCATCACATCCTCGGGTTCCCACGTAGCTTCTTCCACGCCATGATTCCGCCAGAGTACCTTAACCAAAGGCACAGACTTCCTACGCAGAACCTTCACATCCCGATCTCGAATCTGCGCAGGTTCTTCCTCCATGGTCAAATCTGGATTCACCTCGATCTCTTCCACTGCTACCACGTGCGATGGATCTGAACAATAACGCCGAAGCATCGAAACGTGAAATACGTCGTGAATCTGACTTAGCTCTGCTGGCAACTCAAGCTGATACGCTACTGGTCCCACTCGTCTCAGTACCTTATACGGCCCAATAAATCTTGGACTTAACTTGCCCTTCCTTCCGAACCTCAACACTTTCTTCCACTGCGAGACCTTCAGAAAAACTTGATCCCCCACAGCAAACTCTATATCTCTTCGCTTAAGATCGACATAAGACTTCTGCCGGTCCGAAGCTTCCTTCAATCGAGCCTGAATCAACTTAACCTTGTCTTCGGTCTCAGCAACCAACTCGGGTCCCAATAACTGACGTTCACCTAACTCCGTCCAACACGTAGGTGAGCGACATTCCTACCATACAACGCCTCATATTGTGCCATCTTGATGCTCGCTTGGTAACTGTTGTTGTAGGCAAACTCAGCTAATGGTAGAAACTCCTCCCAACTACCTCTGAAATCCAGAACACAACCTCTCAGCATATCCTCTAAGATCTGAATAACCCTTTCCGATTGCCCGTTAGACTGCGGGTGAAAAGCAGTGCTGAAGTCCAATCGCGTACCCAGAGCCTGATGCAACGCTTTCCAGAACCTTGACGTAAATCTGGGATCCCTATCCGAAATGATCGACACTGGCACACCATGCAACCTCACTATCTCTGACACATACAGTTTTGCCAACCTCTGAAGTGAGTAGTCAACCCTCACCGGAACAAAGTGAGCTGATTTAGTGAGTCGATCCACAATTACCCAAACTGAATCCTCCTTCCTTGGCGTAAGCGGTAATCCACTGACGAAATCCATGGTTATCCTTTCCCACTTCCACTGAGGAATCTTCACTGGCTGAAGCAACCCTGACGGCAACTGATGCTTAGCCTTGACCTGCTGACATGTCAGACACTTCTCTACAAACTCTGTCACTTCTCTCTTCATACCAGGCCACCAAAACTGCTCTCTAAGATCCCTATACATCTTGCTACCTCCAGGATGCATAGCATATGGACTGCTATGTGCGTCCTGAAGAATCTTCTGCCTCAGCTCAACATCCTTGGGCATACAAGCTTTACCTTGGAAACACAGCACCTCATCACTAGACAAACTGTAACCTTCCAAACCACCATCTTGCACCTGCAACCTCTGCGCACTCAGAACCTCATCCTCTAACTGTTTCTCTCTGATCTGCTCAACCCAAGTAGGCTTAACCTGCAATTCTGCCAGAATACTTCTGTCGTTATACAAACTCAAATGGGCAAACATCGCTCTTAAGTCCGAAACCACCTTACGGCTCAACGCGTCTGCCACGACGTTAGCCTTGCCCTGATGATACTCAATCGAACAGTCGTAGTCTTTTAGCAACTCAACCCATCTGCGCTGCCTCAAATTCAAATCCTTCTGAGTCAAAAGGTACTTCAGACTCTTATGATTTGTGTAGACTATCGATCTCTCTCCGTACAAGTAGTGCCTCCAAATCTTCAAAGCGAAGACTACAGCCGCTAGCTCCAAGTCGTGCGTCGGATAGTTGACCTCGTGTGGCCTCAGCTGCCGAGATGCGTAAGCCACAACCTTACCTTCTTGCATCAGCACACAACCCAATCCCGTATGTGATGCATCGTAGTATACTGTGAATTCCTTACCAGCCTCAGGTTGAATCAAAACTGGAGCTTCTGTCAGAATCTTCTTAAGCTTGTCGAAACTCTCCTGTTGTTTCTCAGTCCAAACAAACGGAATCCCTTTCCTTAACAACTTGGTCATCGGCGCTGCGATCAACGAGAAACCTTCTACAAACCTTCGGTAGTATCCTGCCAAACCCAGAAAACTCCAAATCTCAGCCACTGACTTAGGCGGCTTCCAATCCAAAACTGCCTCAATCTTCCGAGGATCCACTCTAATCCCCTCAGCTAACACTACATGCCCCAAGAAAGTCACTTCTCTAAGCCAGAACTCGCACTTACTAAACTTAGCATAGAGCTGCTTCTCCCTCAAAATCTGCAGTACCACACGCAAATGCGCATCATGCTCTTCTTCTGTCCTTAAGTATACCAGGATATCGTCTATGAAAACCACGACGAACTGATCCAAATACTGCTGAAACACCCTATTCATCATATCCATGAATGCTGCCGGCGCGTTAGTCAACCCGAACGGCATTACCAGAAATTTGTAGTGCCCATACCGAGTTCGAAACGCTGTTTTGTGAATATCCGCTTCCTTTACCTTTAACTGATGGTACCCAGACCTCAGATCGATCTTCGAGAATACCGCTGCACCCTTCAGCTGATCAAACAAGTCATCTATCCGTGGCAACGGATACTTGTTTTTAATTGTCAGCTTATTCAACTGGCGGTAGTCTATGCACTCCGCATCGTACCATCTTTCTTCTTTACAAAGAGTACCGGCGCTCCCCAAGGCGAAACACTTGGCCTGATAAAACCCCGATCCAACAACTCCTGGATCTGAGCCTTAAGCTCCACCAACTCCTTGGGCGCCATCCTATACGGAGCAATAGACACTGGCGCAGTCCCGGGTAACATATCTATCCCAAACTCTACCTCACGATCTGGCGGCAAACCCGGAAGCTCCTCAGGAAACACATCAGTAAATTCTCCAACTGTCCGAACTTTCTCTACAGCAGACTCTTTAGCCTCCAAGGCATACACATGAACCACATACGCTTCACAGCCCTTTCTGACCATCTTCTCAGCCTTCAGAGCAGATACCACATTTGATAAGTAATCTCTCCTATTACCTATCATAACCACTTCATCACCCTCAGACGTCTTAAGAACCATGCGCTTAGCCGCGCAATCCAACCTCGCCTGGTACTTAACCAACCAGTCCATCCCAAGGATCAGATCGAACTCCCCAAATGGCAGTTCCATCAGATCAGCCAAAAACACTACCCCTTGGAGTTCTAGGGGTACCTCCTTAAACAGCTTATCTACTACTACAGAGTGACCTAGAGGGCTAATTACAGTCATCTGCCTAGAAGATATCTCAGAATCTAAATCCATGGTCTCTACTATACTACTAGCAACGTAAGAATGCGTCGAACCCACATCAATCAAAGCAGTAAATGGAGAACCAAAGCTCAAGAACGTACCGGTTATGACGTCCGGTGCGTCGCCCTCCTCTCGGCGCCTCGCCGCATACACTAACCCAGGCTGTCTGGCCTCAGAACTACCCGCACCTCTGCCCGGTGCTCCACGGCCCCGACCAGAACCATTACCTCCTCTGCCATTACCACGACCCCTCTGCAGTGGCGGTCCATTATTCCTAAACTGAGTACGGCCCTGACCCTCGGACTGAATCCTGGCCAACTTACGCGGACAGTCCCTCACTCGATGATCCAAAGAACCACACTCAAAGCAACCTTTCCCACCGGTCCAGCAACCTCCACAATGAGATTTCCCACATCAGTTACACTGCGGCGGTCCCTGATTAGCAGCAACAAACCTACTCGACTGATTCGGCCCACTCTGCCTAGCCCTTTTCTGAAGGTTAGCCGACGACCCAGAAGACCCAAAGCTCCTCTTATGCCTGTTCCTGTCCATGCCCTGCCTTACCGACTCCTTAACACCCTCGGCTACCTTAGCCTTCTCAACCAGAACAGCAAACTCACGCTCCTGCTGTGGAGCAATCAGCAACCTAAGTTCGTCTCTCAGACCATCCTCAAAACGAACACACCTCTCGTGCTCTGTCGCCACAATGCCCCTAGCATACCGGCTCAGCCTCAAGAACTCAGCCTCGTACTCTGATACAGACTTACTCCCCTGGACTAGCCTCAGAAATGCTTTCCGCTGCGCGTCGATGTAGCTAGCTCCGATGTACTTTTTCTGATAAGCAGCCTTAAAATAATCCCACGTGAGATCCTCTGCTGCAGCACTGTCCCGAACCGTGAGCCACCACTGGTATGACTCATCCCGAAGAAGTGATACTATGCCCTTCAGCTTTTCCTCAGCAGTCAGGTCTAAATCGTCCATAATCCGCTCGGTCGCCTCCAGCCAATACTCCGCCGTGCTGGGAGCAACACCAGAAACACCTCAGAAAACCTCAGCCCCGTTTGCCCGAAGTCGCTCAGGCACAGATTTCCTAACTCCTGCGCCACCACCTACTCCAGCTACCCTTTCCAAAACCCGCAGCATCGCCTGCGACACTGCGTCATCCCCAGTCTGATCTTGAAACTCACCACCTCCAGCTGGTGGCGGTACCGGTATCTCATTTTCTGACCCCTGACCATATCCTACGGGTTCAGAAACTGTCATCCTACCACGACCTCGTCCACGACCGCGTCCACCTCGAGCACTCATGACTAAATTCTCTACGTATCTGATTTAGAAGTTTTATGCATCAGTATTTATTCCACTGTTTTAAAGCAAAGTCTTATGGATATTAAAGAAGCTTTGTTTCGCAAGTTCACAGAGTCCTATCAGTCTCAGTCTCTAAAGTAATTCACTATTACAAGTCATCCAATCACATCTCATCAAAATCACAAGTAATAGTAAGGGGTACTTACCTGGGCGGATTGGTGCCGGAGACTCGGTGCCATGCCTTTCAAACCATGCTTTTTAAAACCAAACTCTTAAAACAGACTTTTAAAACATTTTGGGCCTCAGGCCCACAGCCGAGCCTTTGAACTTGGCTCTAATACCACAATTGTAACACCCCAAACCCGGTCAACACCCCACGACCAAATCTGGTATGTTACGGGGAAAACGAATTTTGACGAAGATAGGCTTCCGTTTAAAAGTTTGATAAAAACTCGTTGATAAGTTTTGTACTTGTAGAAATCTTGGGCAAGCTTAATTAAAATCCGATGGTGTATTTGAAAATCCAGAAATTTTGAAAACTTAATCAGATGTGTAGGTAAAACAAGTTTGTCTCATTTAGAAATTCAAGTAGTCTCTTATTGTTACTTAAAACAATTTGACTTAGTAGAAAATTGACTTCAAGTTTGGAAAATGTTCGAGTTTTTATTTATCTCAAGTTACAGTGTGATACCCGATGGTATAGTTTAAAACATATCGCTTTGTAGTTTTGAAATCTTTATCTATCCAAGTTCTAGCAGATTTTAACCCAATTAATTTGTTAAGGCATATTCAAAGTCTACTTTAAGCATAAACATAGCAAAACATAATTTAAAGGCCGTTTACAATCCAAAATAAAATCGAGTAGAAATAGATAAACTAAAGTACCAAATTTTAAAAAGTCCAAGCGAATCCGTATTTATTCATGGCATGAGCACCTCGAGCCCATCCCGGCTCCATGTCCGCGTCTAAGTGTCACCTGAAATGTCAAAGGAGAAGGTGAGTCGCAAGACTCAGTGCATAAATCCCTCTCCCGATAATACAACATGCTAACACACATCATAACAAAGCAATACAATTAATGCACCCGTTCCTAACCATCCATAACACCTTATCTACCCCGTGTGGTACCAAACCACTGGTGGTGCCAAACCACTGGTGACCCAAAGTCACGATATCCATCAATGTGGTGCCAAACCACTGGTGACCCAAAGTCACAAATAACCAACTGTGGGGCCAACCCACGTGTGATACCAAATCACTAGCGACAATCCCGTGTCTCTCAAGTGGGGCCAACCCACGGTGGTGTTAAACCACAGGGACGACTCGCAATGAGGTGCCAAACCTCTGGTGTCCCAAAGACACAAGTGTGATACCATATCACTAGTGACCGTAGTCACGAATCGGATGATGGGGCTAACCCATCGTGTGATACCAAATCACTGGCGTCAATCCCGTATAATCAACTGTGGGGCAACCCACTGTGGTGCTAAGCCACTGGGACGAGACGCTGAGGTGCCAAACCTCTGGTGACCCAAAGTCACAAAATATCATTTGTGGTACCAAACCACTGGAGGTGCCAAACCTCTGGTGTCCCAAAGACACGGATATCATATTCCCCCTCCTCTCATATCACCCATACATGTCATACCGATGCAAATCATGTAAATCATGCAATCATGCCATTATGTTTAATATCGCATCTCATATCACATACATCAGCAATCATGCTATCATATACCATCAATAGAACTCGTAATGAAACAGACTTACCCTGATCCGTACACATACCCCCATCGGGTACCAAATCCATCAACCATATTGTTTCACTCTACACAATCAGGTTATTAACATATTACTAGGTAATCAGTGTGTTAGTTTACACACCTGAAATAACGAAGGTCTTAATCTCAAGAACCGGTCTATGCCCCTCGATCACCTTGTTCCTAAAATCGGTCCAACATGGATTAGTCACTCATACCATTCGGCCAAGACCAAATAAACCAAAGGGTTATCATTCGAACCCTACCTTGCAAATGGTTTTGGTTTCCTACCAACACCCGAACCAAACAATGGTTCCTTGCCAATCGGCCACCACTATAATGACAACCGTCAATCCCTTAATAACTTTGCTTAATGAGACTAAAAGAATGAACTAATAGAACTAGCCCTTACCACCACTTACCACTCGGTTAACAAAGGCAGAAGGCTCCACTTGACTGCTTCCCAATCCCGGATACCCCTAAAGAAATCGGTTACCACAACTGAAAGGTTAACTCCTTTCAACAAACTCAAAATTGACTCTTAGACAACTCAAAATCAACAAAGAGTAAGGGAGAAAAGAGGCAGCCCTTCGGCCAAATACTCACCTTCAACAAACGATTATACAACACGAGATGAGCACCAACACCACACCAAAATTTGGCCACAAGAGATCACTAGGAGAGAAGGGAAATTCGGCTATGACCTTGAACCAAAGGAAGAGAGGATTCGGCCTAGGTGTTTAACATACACCTAATTTCGGCTTTGTGTGAAGAGAAAAACAAAAGAATATAGATGAGAAGAAATGGAGGTTACGGCAATAGAGTTTTTTGGAAAAGAAAGAAAAAATAATAGATGGATAGGAAGGGTACCTTCGATTTTGAAGAGAAAAAGAAGTGAAGAAGTGTTTTTTGAGAATGGTGTTTCGGCAACTAAGGTTTCAAGAAAAGAAAGAAGGAAAGTATGAGAAGAAAGAGAAGCTAGTTTCGGCCTACACAAATGAAGAAAGAAGAAGAAATGGGAAGGAACATTCGGCTACCAAAGAAAATTAGAAGAAACAAGCAAGTTTCGGCAAGCTCTTAGGAGGCTTGGTCTTTCGGTTTCAAGATGGAAAAGTGAAGGAATTCTATTTGACAATTCGGCTTTGGTACCCTAAACTAAGGCTGGCCAAAAATCACCCAAAAATGCCAAAAGAATAATCGGCACACTCCTCCTACTCACTTACCAAAACCGGCCACTCTCCCCCATGAAGCATCCCACATTCGGCCACGTCCACCATATACTCCCAACCACTCATTCAAAACACTTTGAACAAGTCTCCTTCCTAAATTCACTCTCCACTCACCATTCAACCACTTGACTAGGTCCAACCTCAACCACCTTGGCGTCAAAATGGAAGTAAAAAGTGTGCGTTCTGCAGCTTGAACACAGGACCTCCTCCCTTGCAAGTGGCGTCACACTCTCAAGCCCTTAGTGGCGTCTAGCTTGCCACTCCACCAACTCATCTCATATGCTCACAAACACCAAATAATATTTATAAACCCTAGCTTCCCCAGCTCCTCTCACCTAAGCCTAAAAACTAAAACTTTCCCTACCTCTCCGGCTCACACCTAACTTACAACTAAGCCCCGAAACCATACAAACAACAACATAGCAAGTCAATAACATGCAAACAATGCCACGACAAAAATAGCCCCTAACCCGGGATATTACAGTACCTTTTAGCAATGGAACCTTCGGGATAAGATCTATTTCGCACCGAAGCTTTCAATCCCACAAGATACCTGCATCACATACATATATTTTTACATACTTATTATATATTATATTAAAAAAATAAAAATAAAATATTGTGAAATATTATTGATATATTTCATATACCATTCGATCGGGTACATCCACCTATATTAAATAGGTCCACCAAGCTTAGCCTCCATCGACAAATGAATAATCAAATTAATCATGATTGTGAAGAAACTTGGAGGAAATATTTTCTCCATTTCACAAAGTGTTAACACGACTTGTATTTGAAGTTGATAAACTTCTCGTGGCTCAAGACTTTTTGCACATAATCTCTTGAAGAAATCTTATAGATTTGTAATAACACTTAGCACCTTCTTTTCTACAACGCCTCTTAAGCATGTAGTAAGCAAATCTTGCATGAGAATTTGACCGTCATCACTTTTGCGGTTGCTAAACTTGTGCTCTTTCAAATTCACGCATCAAGATATGTTTGATGCATAACCATCGGGTACGTTCAAGTTCTTCACAATGGAAATAAAAATATCTCTTTCCTTTGATGTAAGATTGTAACACGCTTGTGGTAGGTACTCCTTCTCGTTTCTCATTTTTGGATGAAGACAACTTCGGATGTCAATATTTTACAAGTCTTTGTGTGCCATAATATCTTTACCATCGCGTGAGAGATTAAGAAGGGTGCGAACGACATTGTCACATACGTTCTTCTCGATGACATCCAAGTTATGTCGAAGTAGATTGTAAAGCCAATAAGGCAGGATGAAAAATATGTTCCTCTTCTTCTATAAAGTCTCGTCATGATTTATGAGATTTGCTTCATCTCCCTCTACCACAAATTCTTCAAATTTGTTAAACAAATCACACCCTTCGTCAACATCAAGTACTACCGACCCTTCATCTAGAGCTTTTCTACCCTCCTTTCAGCCTTTTTCATAAATGAAATTGATACCTTCAACTTCCCTTAAGATATCTTTCCCCATATCGTGGTATAAGAGCTACCCCACACTCTATAGTGCCATTGAATTCACGACTCTGTTTTCAAAAAGGGTGTTCAGTCGATAACCATCGACCATGACCCATATAATAGAACTTCCAACCATACTGTTATGGGCTAGCAAGGAGATCCTAGGTTCGAATCCTAGCTTAGTATTTTTTTAGAGTTTAATTTTAGCCTTCTAGAAGGTTGGAAGTGGTGTGATGATGGACTCTAAGGAGAGTGATCAGAAGAGAAAATTTAGGAAAATGATTGGGGAGTTATCGTGGAGAAAAATTAGGAGATGAGATATGTGGAAGAGGTTGAGCCGAATTGGGAATTTGGGGATAGGAAATTTGGCTATAGGCTATAAATAGGTGTCGATTTTGGGGTTCAAGGCTAATGCCAAAATTATTTTTCCCTTTAGCCGGATACCTCTTGGGCCGATTGCTTCTTTGGTAAGTATTCTCTATTTTGGTTTAGGTGTTGGCCGAATGGTCATAGGTAGGGAAAGGGGGACTTGTGCTGGATACAAGTCGCCTATTATTTTGTTTTTAATGATTAAGAATGATGCAAATTTAGGAGATACGCGTGATTAGTGATCAAAGAAGGGCTAATAAGGCTTGGTGTTTCAGGTAAGGTTAAGGTGAGACTTCGACTTTTGGTAAAGTATTCGATAAGTATATGTGATTAATCATTGAGCGATATCGTTTGTAAGATTGTGGCTAAGGAGATTGTAGCGTGTTTTGTTATCAGGTGTGTACATACACTACACACATTAGATCGGAGTTGGTAAGTCAGGTGGTAAGGATCTTTATGCTTGTTATATCGTTTTAGATGGTCTTCTAATCGATTAAGTTTTTGGGGACTCTATCTTCCGTTTATTATCTTCTTTCCGTGAATGTTAGATTTTAGAGCAATCAAGAATGGGTTCGAAGAGAGCAGTTCATAGTGTTTGGAAGAGGGGTGGTTCTGCTATACCCTTAAATTTCAAGCGAAGGGCTGTGTCGGGAGTTCGAGACTTTCCACCAGGATGTGGACCCTCTGTCGGCGATAATCGTTTATTTGAAGTCGTTCGTACCCCTGAGCCATTGTTCGTTCGTGGTTCTTCATCGGGTTATGAACCACCAATCGGAGAGAGAGCACGTATAGATGTTGTTCGAGATGCTGAGAGTGTCGATGAGCGAGAAAGTTTAGTTATCACTATTATCAGGCGTGTATCTTACACACTTTATAACTTGGTTTATATATGTATGTATATGTGTGTTATTACTAATCATATTATGAAAGTGGGAAAAACTATGAGATTTGGATATGATACCATGATGGTATGAATGAGGATTCGGGTAAGTCTGTTTCGATATGTTGTTATTATATGTGAAGTGAAAACATGATCTATGATTTATAATATTTATTATATGATTCATATTAAAGTGTATTAACATGATTTGGTTACCTATTGCATTGGTATGGGCAATATGAGAGGAGGGGGAAGATTGATATTCGTGTCGACGGACACCAGTGTTTTGGTAACACATTGTGACTACGGTCACCAGAGGTTTGGTACCTCCAGAGGTTTGGCACCTCATAGCGTCTCGTCCCTGTGGTTAACACCACCGTAGGTTGGCCCCACATTTGAGATATGGGATCGACGCCAGTGATTTGGTATCACACGATGGGTTGGCCCCATCATTCGATTTGTGTCTTCGGACACCAGTGGTTTGGAACCACCAGTGATTTGGTATCACATTCGTGTCTTCGGACATCAGAGGTTTGGCACCTCATAGCGACTTGTCCCTGTGGTTAATTCCACCGTGGGTTGGCCCCACTTTTGAGATATGGGATCGTCTGCCAGTGATTTGGTATCACACGTGGGTTGGCCCCACAGATGGATTATTTGTGACCTCGATCACCAGTGTTTTGGTAACACAATCATGTCTTCGGACACCAGTGGTTTGGCACTACCAGTGGTTTGGTACCACACGGGGTAGAAAAGGTGTTATGGATGGCTAGGTTGGGTGCATTTTACATATATGTGCTTTGTTATAATTTGTGTAAGTATGTGGCATTTACCCGGGAGAGGGAATATGCACTGAGTCTTGGTGACTCACCTTCTCCCTTATCTTTTCAGGTGATTCATGAGATCGCGGATGAGGAGCCGGTTGAACTCGAGGAGGCCATGCAATAAATTTTGGTTCTACGTGAACTTTGGTTTGAGAACTTTACTTTATTTAAATTTGGTTTTATATTTTTATGGGTTTGTAATAAGGCCTCTTTAAAGTATGATTTTGGATTATTTATATGTTTTGGATTTGCTTTAAATGTGGTTTATAAAATTTCTTGATTATTATAATAAATTGAGCACAAAGTTTTCTAAACTACACAACGCGATGGTTTTTAAAACGTTACAATCGGGTAACATAAATAAATTGACAATTTCAAAAACTTAAGTGTTTTCGATAATTCTAAATGATTTACAAATATTTAGTTACTACTACCAAATGTAAATGGTTTTCAAAGTAATAATTTGAGTTTTCTTAAAATGATATAAATGTTTTCTAACCTATGATTTATTCGCTTATTTTAAAGTTTTACGTAATTTCAAAGTAAATTATTTGTTTTAACTTATTATACACCTGAATTCTACAAATATAGAATTTCAAAGGGTTTTTCACAAAAATTTAATCGTTAACTCGTTTTTCTTCAAAATATTTTTCTCAGTGACATACCAGATTCGGTCGTGACGTATTGACCGGGTTTGGGGTGTTACAAATTGGTATCAGAGCCTAGTTCAAAGCTCGGCTGTGGGGGCTCAAGGCCCAAAAATGTTTTTGGTAGGCCTTTTTGAAATATTTTGGTTTTGAATAAGCATGGCACCGAGTCTCCGGCATCAATCCGCCCAGGTAAGTACCTCTAACTTTTTGTGTGGATTATTATTGTAGAAGGGTAGGTAGGGAACGTAGTTAGTATGATAGGTGTTGAACTTTAGGATTAGTCTACCCCAACAAAACTCATAAGATTCTAATGGTCTAATTAAAACCAACCTGTGCCCAAGTCGCCGAGTTAGGGTGTGGTAACCTTGGTGCGCATGTCTAGGATTGGATCCGGAAGAGCTTGGTACTTAAGCAGTCCTCGTGACTCACCTCCTCTTCGCGAGATTCCTACCTGGTGCGTAGCTTCGGTTCACTCTAAACCAAGAGGACTCGGTCATAGGCAAAACCCTAAATAAAACCCGAAAGGGACTAGCCATGTTTTAAGGAAAACTTCGGTTTTAAAACCACTAAATTATCTCTTTTAGATAGTAGGACAAATTTATCTTCAGAAATTATCAAATATTTTCGGTTTACCAAAATTACCGAAATGCCCCTAGTGGCAAAATTACGAAAATGCCCTTGGTTTTAAAAATTTCTGTATTACCCTAATTTTTATAAAATCTACTTACCTTACAAAAGTATCCAATATTCTGTATTTCAAAATAATACCCTGACTTTGGGAAATTTACAAAATTACCCTTGATTGACAAAATTACCAAAATACCCCTGGCTTTCAAAATTTTGTCATATCTTCAAATTGAGAATTTCTCAAAAATACCCTCAATTTTAAAAATCACAAGATGTTTTGATTTATTAGAGTTTTAAAATTTTCTTAATTTATTACAAAAATACCCTGTAGGAAAAATGACTAAAATACCCCTGGGTTAGAAACGGACAGAAATGTCTGAAGAGTGATAGGTATGAAAGGTATTAGGGAATGGATGTACTTTTCTGTGTAAACTAGGATAGAAGACTTAAAACTTTGTTTGATCGAAAGAATCTCTATTAAACTCTTCATAAAATTTCTTCGCGGATAACCAAGTGAAACATGTACTAATCCATAAAAAATTCCTAATCTGATTAAAGCGCGATAGCTAGAATGAGCTCTCGAGATCGTGGTCGTCATGGACATGGTAAAGGCCGATTGTGCTAGGGCTAGATCTTCGACACCGAGGCATATTTTCGAAATGGAGGCGTTAGCATCGCTAGTGCTTGAGACGGGGTTTCATGATTGAATTTGGATTGATGAGCTGACTCAGTTAGTTAAAGAAGTTTTGGAGAAGAATAGAGATCACGGTTCTCTAGGGTCACAATTTCATTCTGTAAATCACGGTATGATCGAACTTATTGGCTTGCGATTACTGTGGAAGGTGTCATCCGGGAGAATATTGGAGGAGGGTTGAAGCATGTTTGAGATGCGGGTCTAAGGAGCATAAGGCTCGGGATTGTTTCCTCACTCTCAAGTCAGGTATGTTTTGGTTAGAAGTGATAGCTGAATGTAGGAAAATTGTTGGTATAAAGTGTAAGTGTTAAATAACAGGTTTGCTAGCGTGAATTAGATGTTTGGTTATGGGATTAAGGATTCAAGATTTTGTTAAAAGAACATTGTGGTTTTAAGATCAGAGTGCGCAGCAAGAGCATAGTGTGGCGAGATAGGATGTACGACGGTTAGTTAGTTGGAAATTTCGAGGACGAAATTTCTTTAAGGAGGGTAGAATTGTAACATCCCAAAATTGGGCCTAGTAGGATTGGGCCTTGAGCTTTAGGAAAATTAGAATATTATTTATTCTTGTGTTAGCTCGGGTATGAATTTTGTGTGTTAGCATAGTCTTGTGAAGGCTACATTTTAATTAGGAAGTTAGAATAAATTTTAGTATGGTTTATTTAATGAAGTGGATTAAGTGAGCTTAGCACTTAAGTTAATTTAAGTGTTCATTTATAGCATAAGAGGAGTAAGTGGCAAGTTGGTTAAGGAGTTTGGAAGGTTGCTAGAGGTTAGAGGTTCGAGTAGCATGTTTAGCATTCTGAAAACTTTATTTTTGTGTTCTAGCATTAATGGACGGTCAAACTTATTTATGATAGGTGGACTAATAACTTTTGGTAAGTTGAATTTTTGTTTAAGGAAAGCTTAATTTATGGGATAAGATTCTTAAGGTTATGGAAGGATATCTTGAAGTTATGGTATATTGAGGGAACAAAAGGCTTGGCTTGTGGAAAATGTTTTGGAAACAATTCCTATGCTTTTAGTGTTGAATGTGGACGGTATGGGTGTCTAGGTGGGTGGCCGAATGTGTTAGGTGGTTTGGGGGAGGATATTTGGCCAATTTTGGCATTTGGGCACCATTTGGCATATTTTCTTTTCCTCTCCAAGCAAATTTCTCTTTGGCCGAATGCACCTAGGCATTTTTGTGCAAAATTGTTTTGGATTTTTAGCCTCATTTTGTTTTAAATCAAATACCATTTCTCTTTCTCTTATTTTCCTTTTTACACCAAAACTACCTTTTCATTTTTGTGCATTTTGGTGCAATTTTTCTTTTGGTTTTTACCTTATTTTTTGTGAACCAAATACCATTTCTCTTCTTTCATTTGTCCTCTTGAAACCGAAGCAACATTGAAACTTTTGTGCATTTTTCTTCTTTGGCAAAATAGTGTTTGGCCGAATCTCTCTCTCTCACATATCTCTTTTCTTCATTTGACTTTTGTTCAATCACATTTTTCTTTCATCCTCTTTTGGCCGAATCTCTACCCATCTCAAATTCCATTTTTTTTCTTTTCATTCACTCAAAGTTTAAACATCCATTACCATTCTATTTCTTTTTTCTTTTTCACTTCACCATAGCTGATTTTTTTTATATATTTCCTTTTAGTATTACTTTTGGCCGAATATTTAGGGGAAACTCTTTTTGTTTTTCTTCAATTGATTTTGGAAAAGTGCTCTTTGGGATTTCGGAAGCAATCGATTTAAGTCATTCCTTTAGTGAATCGGAGTTGGTAAGTCAGGTGGTAAGGATCTTTATGCTTGTTATATCGTTTTAGATGGTCTTCTAATCGATTAAGTTTTTGGGGACTCTATCGTCCGTTTATTATCTTCTTTCCGTGAACGTTAGATTTTAGAGCAATCAAGAATGGGTTCGAAGAGAGCAGTTCATAGTGTTTGGAAGAGGGGTGGTTCTGCTATACCCTTAAATTTCAAGCGAAGGGCTGTGTCGGGAGTTCGAGACTTTCCACCGGGATGTGGACCCTCTGCCGGCGATAATCGTTTATTTGAAGTCGTTCGTACCCCCGAGCCATTGTTCGTTCGTGGTTCTTCATCGGGTTATGAACCACCAATCGGAGAGAGAGCACGTATAGATGTTGTTCGAGATGCTGAGAGTGTCGATGAGCGAGAAAGTTTAGTTATCACTATTATCAGGTGTGTATCTTACACAATTTATAACTTGGTTTATATATGTATGTATATGTGTGTTATTACTAATCATATTATGAAAGTGGGAAAAACTATGAGATTTGGATATGATACCATGATGGTATGAATGAGGATTCGGGTAAGTCTGTTTCGATATGTTGTTATTATATGTGAAGTGAAAACATGATCTATGATTTATAATATTTATTATATGATTCATATTAAAGTGTATTAACATGATTTGGTTACCTATTGCATTGGTATGGGCAATATGAGAGGAGGGGGAAGATTGATATTCGTGTCGACGGACACCAGTGTTTTGGTAACACATTGTGACTACGGTCACCAGAGGTTTGGTACCTCTAGAGGTTTGGCACCTCATAGCGTCTCGTCCCTGTGGTTAACACCACCGTGGGTTGGCCCCACATTTGAGATATGGGATCGACGCCAGTGATTTGGTATCACACGATGGGTTAGCCCCATCATTCGATTTGTGTCTTCGGACACCAGTGGTTTGGAACCACCAGTGATTTGGTATCACATTCGTGTCTTCGGACACCAGAGGTTTGGCACCTCATAGTGACTTGTCCCTGTGGTTAATTCCACCGTGGGTTGGCCCCACTTTTGAGATATGGGATCGTCTGCCAGTGATTTGGTATCACACGTGGGTTGGCCCCACAGATGGATTATTTGTGACCTCGGACACCAGTGGTTTGGCACCACCAGTGGTTTGGTACCACACGGGGTAGAAAAGGTGTTATGGATGGCTAGGTTGGGTGCATTTTACATATATGTGCTTTGTTATAATTTGTGTAAGTATGTGGCATTTACCCGGGAGAGGGAATATGCACTGAGTCTTGGTGACTCACCTTCTCCCTTATCTTTTTAGGTGATTCATGAGATCGCGGATGAGGAGCCGGTTGAACTCGAGGAGGCCATGCAATAAATTTTGGTTCTACGTGAACTTTGGTTTGAGAACTTTACTTTATTTAAATTTGGTTTTATATTTTTATGGGTTTGTAATAAGGCCTCTTTAAAGTATGATTTTGGATTATTTATATGTTTTGGATTTGCTTTAAATGTGGTTTATAAAATTTCTTGATTATTATAATAAATTGAGCACAAAGTTTTCTAAACTACACAACGCGATGGTTTTTAAAACGTTACAATCGGGTAACATAAATAAATTGACAATTTCAACAACTTAAGTGTTTTCGATAATTCTAGATGATTTACAAATATTTAGTTACTACTATCAAATGTAAATGGTTTTCAAAGTAATAATTTGAGTTTTCTTAAAATGATATAAATGTTTTCTAACCTATGATTTATTCGCTTATTTTAAAGTTTTACGTAATTTCAAAGTAAATTATTTGTTTTAACTTATTATACACCTGAATTTTACAAATATAGAATTTCAAAGGGTTTTTCACAAAAATTTAATCGTTAACTCGTTTTTCTTCAAAATATTTTTCTCAGTGACATACCAGATTCGGTCGTGACGTATTGACCGGGTTTGGGGTGTTACAGTGGCTAAGGAGATCGTAGTGTGTTTTGTTATCAGGTGTGTATATACACTACACACACATTAGATCGGCAAAAGCTAAAATGCTGAAAAGTCGAAAGTTTTGGCTACGGTAGTCTTACGAGTGCGCGAACACTCGTAAGGGGAAAATCAATATGTTATCAGAGGCCCCATGAGCGACCTCATGGAGGGCCGTGTTTTGGCCAATCGGGCCAGAATGGGCAAAATGGGCCTGATGGGCCGTAGGCTCAAAATAGGTGAATTTGATAGTTTGGCAATAAGTGATAAACTAGTCATGCTGGTTGTATGGCTTGGAATTGATTTGGGCCAGATTGGCCATATAAATGTGATTGGGCCAGATGGGCCATATAATTGTGGTTTGGGCCTAATGGGCCATACGAATGAGATTGGGCCTGGTGGGCGATATGAACGTATGTGAATTTGTTTGGGCTTTGTAAGGGCTCTTGGGCTTAGTATTTGGTAAATTGCTTAACCTTTCATAAAACTTTAATAATTTATTAAGTGCGACTGTGAACAAGTCATAAGGTTTAAGTGTGGCAACGGGCATATGCATGTCTAGGATTGGATCTAGGGAGAGCTTGGTACGTAAGCGGTCTTAATGAACCACCTTCTCTTCTCTGGAATCCTACCTGGTGCGTAGTGTCTGTTAACTTTAGCCGCGAGGACTTGTTGACGGGTTAGGGTTCGTAATTAAGACCCATACTGTTAAGAATTACTGAAATACCCTTGTAGGGTAAGATTACAGAAATACCCCTAATTGTAAAATTATTGAACTACCCTTGATTTATGAAATGACTAAAATGCCCCTATGTGTTGAATGGAAGATTTATGGATGTTACATGTGCATTTGCTGCATTCATATGATATTCTGTTTAGGTTGCATATGGGTTGGGAAATTATGGAACGGAGGAAGTATATGAGGATCGCATGGTTGTTTGATGTCCATGGATCCACCGATGGCTTTTTAAGCCCATTATATGATTAGCAGCTTTGCTGCAACGTTAGGTAGTACCTCAACTGGGCTATCCTTGAAGTGTATCGGATGGGTGGGTCGATTTAGAAATCCCCACAGAAGTGTTTCGGTTGGACAGAGATGATGTGTACCGGATGGATTATTTGGGGAGGGTTTGCACAGCATGGAATGTATGATATTATTATGTTATTATTATGATATGTATGCTATTTGTTTGACGAGGGTCGTACACACTGAGTTTTCGAAAACTCACTCCCTCTTTTATTTTTCTTAGGTGATCATTAGTAGGCAGTTCGACGGATGGAGGGACTCAGAGGTGGCCAACTAGCAAGACGGTTTCGTAATATCTAAATTCTAGGTTTTAAGTTATTTATTTTAAGTTATGTTATTTCGGATTATAATAATGTTTTCCCTCTAGTTATTATTCCATTACTTCCACTATGCATTGGAATTTTGAAACGAAACCTGAATTTATTTCTTTTAAGCATATTTCAAGTTTTTGAAAATAATTGTGTTTTAAAGAACGAGCTTCCGCTGTCAAAGGAATTCTTTTTACGTAGTAGCAAGGAAATGGTTTTTTTTTATACACCTCGTTTTGAAAGCAACCTGGATTTTACTTAACTTTTCTCTAGAAGAGTTTCAATGAAAACAAGGTTTTCGCATAAACACTTCAATGTGACATGCCGGATTCGAACCTAACTTCTAGGCCGGGTTTGGGGTGTTACATTTAGTGGTATTAGAGCCAGGTTGCAAAGCTCGGGCTGTGAAATGGGCCTTATTACTTGGGTTTAAAAAAACTATTTTTGGATTGGATCAAAATGTTTGGAAATTCTTGTGATGTGGCACACCGAGTCTCCGACGTCGAACCAAGTAAGTTCTCTTATTATTAAGCTTGTTCAACTTGATATATTATAGATAGTTAGGGGCTACTTTAGATAATTATACTAAAGCTTTTTAGTTAGAGTGAAACTAAAGCCCGTAGGAACTTGAAACTGTAGAGGATTTATGAAAACAACCTTTTTACTTAATACTATCATAAAACATCAGCTTAATTACTGAAACTAACTAAAATTCCATAAAATTCCTAATTTAGATAATACGAGAATCAACGATGAGCACTAGAAGAGGTGCAAGGGGTCTCGACAGAGGCCGTGGAAGTGTTAGGGCTGGATCGTCGGCATCGGTCCATATGCCTAATGTTGAAGTAGGAGAGGCTCCGGCCTCACCCGTGGCTAAGACTGGACCGTATGATCTGGCCGCGAGGGATGACGTATTGTTGCAAGCAAAACTGAGGATTTTGGAAAGGGTCGCTGAGCCCAATAATGGTATGGGTAGTTGTGGGTCGATTTCGGAGTGACTACGATCTAATAGGGTTGAACTCTTTAAAGGTATTGCTAGTGTGGCTCCTAACGTGGCTGAATATTGGGCGGAGGCCATTGAGAGGATAATGGAGGATTTGGATTACTCACTTGAGCAAAAGTTGAAAGGGGCAGTGTCGCTGTTTAGGGAAAAAGCAGATCACTTGGGAGTTTTTCAAAATTACGTTTCAAAGGAAGTACGTGGGTGCTAGCTATGTTGATGCTAGAAGGAAGGAGTTTCTGAACTTGATCCAGGGGAACAAATCTGTGGCAGAGTATAAGGCAGAATTTCTACGCCTTAGTAGGTATGCAAGAGTTATGGTGGCAACGGACTACGAGCGTTGCGTAAGGTTTGATGAATAGAGATAGCCTCAGGGTGTTGATAGCTCCTTAGAGAGATCAAGTTTTCTCGAAGTTGGTTGAAAAAGCAAAGGTAGCCGAGGAGGTGAAGCGCATTAAGCGTCTGAATCGGGAGGAGGTGAAGCGCACTAAGCGCATAAATCAGAAGAAGGAGAAAGGCAAGAATAAAAGGGAGGCTGAGTCTTCTGGTGCGGGGCAAAGGCCTAGAGCTAAGGCCAGAGTTGATGGGATAGTTGGAGTGGGGGCCCCTGCTGCTAGTCCAGGGGTGCCACCTTGCGCTGATTGTGGGAAAGGTCATACAGGCGAGTGTTGGAAGAGGATAGGAGCTTGTCTAGCTTGCGAATCTATAGATCATAGGATCAAGAATTGCCCTAGAATGCCGGGTCAGGTGCCAGCTGTGGGCTGGGGTAATGTTCAGCCGCCAAAGGGTGATCAGCTACCGCCAAGGGACCGTGGGCAGGCCAGGGGCGATAATGGCAATGGACGTGGACGTAGAGCACTGGGCGAAGGTGCAGGTCATACTGAGGCGAGACAGCCAGCTTTGGTTTATGCTACTCGTCACCAGGAAGACGGGGAGGCCCAAATGTGATAATGAGTATGTTTTGTGTGGAAGCGATATTTTGGGTATAGAAACTGTATGCGTGCAATGATTATCTGCTCCAATGGGTAGGTTTTTTTTTGGTAAGTGCAAGAGGGTTCAATCAGAGTTAAAGTGTGTTAGTGTTATTAAAATCAGAGTGCGCAGTAAAAACATAGTGGTTTGACTTGAGCGGTGCGATTAATAGTAAGTTTGAAATTTCGAGGACAAAATTTCTTTAAGGGGGTAGAATTGTAATGCCCCGAATTTTTGGGCCTAGAAGAATTGGGCTTTGGGCTTTAGGTCTCAGAAAATTTTTAAGTGAGCGAGAAAATGGCAATTGGCATGTGGGCTTTGAGGGTTAATGAATTTGGAGTGTCTATAATATCCCGAGTTAAGGGCTATTTTTATTGTGACTTTGGTTGCATGTTAATGGCTTGTTAGGTTGTTGTTTGTGTGGTTTCGAGGCTTAGTTGTAGGCTAGGAGTAAGCCTGAGTAGGTAGGAAAATTTTAGTTTTAAGCCTTATGTGAGAGGAGCTGAAGGAGCTGGGGTTTATGTATTTTAATTGGTGTTTTGTTGCACAAGAGATGGGCTACCAAAGTGGCAAAGCATGTGTCACTTGGGGCTTGAGTGTGGCGTCATCTGCAAGGGGAGAGGTCTTGTGTTCAAGCTGCGAAAATCCCACATTTTGGCTCCCATTTTGACGGCATGGAGGGGGAGAGTTGTTGGTAGTTCAAACTCTACCATGGACTTTGTCAACTCATTCAAATGGAGGGTGGAGAGTGAATTTAGGAGGAAGACTAGTTCAACTAGTTTGAATTGAGTGGCTGTGAGTAGTGGGAGGTGTTTGGCCGAATTTTAGGAGAGTTTGGGAGGGAGTGGACGGCTTGGCTTGTGGGGGAGTGGGAATGCCGAAATTGTATAGGCAATTTTGTGCATTTTTTTTCGGCTAAAAGCTGTTGGTAAGCTAAACTTCTTCCTTTGCCAAGCAAAACTCTCTCTTTTGTCCATTTTGAAACCTAAAAGTCTAAAGCATTTGGTTGCCGAATATTGCTTTGATTTTCTCTCAATTTTCTTGGTAGCCGAATGCCCTCCTCCTCATTTCTTCTCTTTTGTTCATTTGTGTTAAGCCGAATTAGCCATTCCCTCACTCTCATATTTTCTTAATTTCTCATAAGTGCCGAAACTTACCATTTGTTGTTAAACCGAATTCTTCATCCATTTTCTCCATTGCTATTGAGCCGAAACCATATTATCTTGTCTTCTCAACTCTCATTGTTCTTTCTTAATACCTTTTTGTCGAAGCTCTACCCATTCACATCTTCTTTTTCTTTTTCCTCTCTTTTCTCACTCAAAGCCGAACACAAAAGTGTCAAATACCTGAAGCCGAATTCTTTTGCTTAGGGTGTTGATCGAATTTCTCCCTTTCTCCTAGTGTTTTGTTGGCCGAATATTGGTTGTTATGGGTGCTTGGTTGCAATCGGCTGGTGGTAGGTAAGGGTGTGGCCGAATGGCCATTTTTTCTCTTTCTTGTTTTAAATCGATTTGGTTTGGTTAAGGGGCCGAATATGGCAATCATGGAAGGGTGTTAATCTTTTTCGTTATAGGGTCCTTGGAGCCTGGAAACAAGCAAGAGGAGCCGTCATTTTTTTTTCTGTTAGTTGATTGGTAAGTGAGGTAAGGGTTGGTTCTCCTAGTCCATTCGTTAGTTTTGTTAAGATAAGGCTTCAGAGGATTAACTGTTCTCTTTAATAGGGTGTGCCAATTGCTAAAAGAGGAACCATTGTTGGTTCGGGTTTGGTAGGAAACCAAACGTTTGCAAGGTAAGGGCTTGTTATTAAACCCTTTGGTTTAATGGTCTTGGCCGAATGATATAGATGTCTAATGCTCTTATTTGGCCGATTATAGGAGCAAGGGGACTTAGATCGATTTCTTGAGTTTTAAAGTCTGCGTTTTAACAGGTGTGTAACTAACACACTCCATACTTAGTAATACTGTTAATAACTCTGATTGCCTTGTTAAAACCAAAGCAGTATGAGGGATTATTTGGTACCCAAATGGGGTATATGTACGGATCCGGGTAAGTCTGTAGCATTCCGAGTTTTATTGTTGATATATCTAATATTATGATCTATGCTATGTATGCTATGAAATGTAATGCTAGGCATGTTGGCATGATATGCATGACTTGTATGATATGCATAATTTACATGAGTATGGCATGATGACGGGTGAAATGAGAGGAGGGGGATTATGATATCCGTGTCTTTGGGACATTGTGTCTTTGGGACACTAGAGGTTTGGCACCTCCAGTGGTTTGGTACCACAGTTATATTTTGTGACTTTGGGTCACCAGAGGTTTGGCACCTCAGCGTCTCGTCCCAGTGGCTTAGCATCACGGTGGGTTGGCCCCACAGTTGATTATACGGGATTGACGCCAGTGATTTGGTATCACACGATGGGTTGGCCCCATCATCGGATTTGTGACTGCGGTCACCAGTGATTTGGTATCACATGTGTCTTTGGGACACCAGAGGTTTGGCACCTCATTGCGACTCGTCCCTGTGGTTTGACACCACCGTGGGTTGGCCCCATTTATGAGATACGGGATTGTCGCTAGTGATTTGGTATCACACGATGGGTTGGCCCCATCATTGGATTATCCGTGACTTCGGGTCACCAGTGGTTTGGTACCACATTATGGATATCGTGGCTTTGGGTCACCAGTGGTTTGGCACCACCAGTGGTTTGGTACCACACGGGGTAGAGAAGGTGTATGGATGGTTAGGAACGGGTGCATTAACTGTATTGCTATGTTATGTTGTGTGTTAGCATGTTGCATTATCGGGAGGAGGATTATGCACTGAGTCATACGACTCACCTACTCCTTTGACATTTCAGGTGATACTTAGACGCGGACATGGAGCTGGGATGGACTCGAGGTGCTCATGCCAAGCTAAAATAAAGATTTGCTCAGGCTATATAAATTTGGTACTTTAGCTTATTTATTACTATTTGGTTTTATTCTGGATTGTAAACGGCCTCTAAACTTATGTTTTTTTTCCTATGTTTATGCTTAAATTAGATTTTTAATATGCCTTAGTAAATTAATTGGGTTAAGATTTACTAAAACTTGGAAAGACAATGATTTCAAAACCCCAAAGCGATATGTTTCAAACAATACCATCGGGTATCACACTATGATTCTAGCCAAAAGGGAACTCAAATGTTTTTCTCCTAACTTAAACTCGATTTTCTATTAAGTAAAAATGTTTTGGTAATGATAAGAAACAACTTGAATTTATAAATGAGATAAACTCGATTTTCTTAACTGAGTGAGTTTTCGAAATTTCTGAGTTTTCAAATAAAACATCAGTTTGCAAACAATCATGCCCAAGATTTCTGCAAGTACAAAACTTATCAAACTGTTTTATCAAACTTTTTAAACGGAAAACCTAAACCTCTCAAATACATTTTCCCCGTAACATACCAGATTCAGTCGTGGTGTATGGACCGGGTTTGGGGTGTTACAATTGTGGTATCAGAGCTAAGTTCAAAAGCTCGGCTGTGGGCCTGAGGCCCAAAATGTTTTCAAAAGTTTGTTTTAAGTGTTTGATTTTGGAAAATATGGTTTGAATGGCATGACACCGAGTCTCCGGCACCAGTTCGCCAGGTAAGTACCCCTTACTATCGCTTGTGTTTCTGATATTGATGAGATGTGATTGGATGGCTAGTAGTAGTAAGATTACTTTAGAGACCGAAACTGATAGGATTCTGTGAACTCGCGAAAACAAAGCTTCTTTACTATTCATAAGACTTTGCTTTAAAACAGTGGAATAAATACTGATGCATAAAACTCTTAAACCAGATACGTAGAAATTTAGTCATGAGTGCTCGAGGTGGACGTGGTCATGGACAAGGTCGTGGTAGGATGACGGTTTCTGAACCCGTAGGATCTGGCCAGGGGTCAGAAAATGAGATACCGGTACCGCCACCAGCTGGAGGCGGTGAGTTTCAAGATCAGACTGGGGACGATGCAGTGTCACAGGCGATACTGCGAGTGTTGGAAAGGGTAGCTGGAGTAGGAGGAGGCGCCGGAGTTAGGAAATCTGTGCCTGAGCGACTCCGAGCAAACGGGGCCGAATTCTTTCGAGGTGTTTCTGGTGTTGCTCCCAGCACGGCTGAGTATTGGCTGGAGGCGACAGAGCGGATTATGGATGATCTGGACCTGACTGCTGAGGAGAAGCTGAAGGGCATAGTATCGCTTCTTCGGGATGAGTCATACCAGTGGTGGCTCACGGTTCGAGACAGTGTGGCAGCAGAGGATCTGACATGGGATTATTTCAGGGCTGCTTACCAGAAAAAGTATATTGGAGCTAGCTACATCGACGCACAGTGAAAAGCATTTCTGAGGCTAGTTCAGGGGAGTAAGTCTGTTTCCGAGTACGAGGCTGAGTTCTTGAAGCTGAGTCAGTATGCTAGGGGCATTGTGGCCACTGGACACGAGAGGTGTGTTCGTTTTGAGGATGGTCTGAGAGACGAATTGAGGTTGCTGATTGCTCCACAGTAGGAGCGCGAGTTTGCTATCTTGGTTGAGAAGGCTAAGGTAGCCGAGGGTGTTAAGGAGTCAGTGAGGCAGGGCATGGACAGGAACAGGCATAAGAGGAGCTTTGGGTCTTCTGGGTCGTCGGGTAACCCTCAGAAAAGAGCTAGACAGAATGGGCCGAATCAGTCTGGTAGGGTTGTTGCTGCTAGTCAGGGACCGCCGCGGTGTAACCATTGTGGGAAATATCATTGGGGAGGCTGCTGGACCGGTGGAAAAGGTTGTTTTGAGTGTGGTTCTCTGGAGCATCGAGTGAGGGACTGTCCGCGTAAGTTGGCCAGGATTCAGTCTGAGAGTCAGAGCCGTACTTAGTTCAGGAATAATGGACCGCCACCGCAGAGAAGTCGTGGTAATGGCAGAGGTAATGGTTCTGGTCGGGGCCGTGGAGCACCGGGCAGAGGTGCGGGTAGTTCTGAGGCCAGACAGCCTGGGTTAGTGTATGCAGCGAGGCGCCGAGAGGAGGGCGACGCACCGGACGTCATCACCGGTACGTTCTTGATCTTTGGTTCTCCTTTTACTGCTTTGATTGATGTGGGTTCGACGCATTCTTACGTTGCTAGTAGTGTAGTAGAGACCATGGACTTAGACTCTGAGATATCTTCTAGGCAGATGACTGTGATTAGACCTTTAGGTCACTCTGTAGTAGTAGATAAGCTGTTTAGAGATGTACCCCTAAAACTCCAAGGGGTAGTGTTTGCTGCTGATCTGATGGAACTGCCGTTTGGGGAGTTCGATCTGATTCTGGGGATGGATTGGCTGGTCAAGTATCAGGCGAGATTGGATTGCGCGGCTAAGCGCATGGTTCTTAAGACGGTTGAGGGTGATGAGGTGGTTATGATAGGTAATAGGAGAGATTGCTTATCAAATGTGGTATCTGCTCTGAAGGCGGAAAAGATGGTCAGGAAGGGCTGCGAAGCGTATGTGGTTCATGTGTATGCCTTGGAAGCTAAAGAGTCTGCTGTAGAGAAAGTTTGGACAGTTAAAGAATTTGCTGATGTGTTTCCAGAAGAGCTTCCGGGTTTGCTGCCGGATCGTGAGGTAGAGTTCGGGATAGATCTGTTACCCGGGACTGCGCCAGTGTCTATTGCTCCGTATAGGATGGCGCCAAAGGAGTTGGTGGAGCTTAAGGCTCAGATCCAGGAGTTGTTGGACCGAGGCTTTATCAGGCCAAGTGTTTCGCTGTGGGGTGCACCGGTACTCTTTGTCAAGAAGAAAGATGGTACGATGCGGATGTGCATAGACTACCGCCAGTTGAATAAGCTGACAATCAAAAACAAGTATCCGTTGCCACGGATAGATGACTTGTTTGATCAGCTGAAGGGTGCAGCGGTATTCTCTAAGATTGACTTGAGGTCTGGGTATCATCAGTTAAAGGTAAAAGAAGCGGATATTCACAAGACAGCGTTTCGGACTCGGTATGGGCACTACGAATTTCTGGTAATGCCGTTCGGGTTGACTAACGCGCCGGCAGCATTCATGGATATGATGAATAGGGTGTTTCAGCAGTATCTAGACCAGTTCGTGGTAGTTTTTATTGACGACATCCTGGTGTATTCAAGAACAGAAGAAGAGCATGATGCGCATTTGCGTGTGGTACTGCAGATTTTGAGGGAGAAGCAGCTTTATGCTAAGTTCAGTAAGTGCGAGTTCTGGCTTAGAGAAGTGACTTTCTTGGGACATGTAGTGTCAGCTGAGGGGATTAGAGTAGATCCTCGGAAGATTGAGGCAGTTTTGGATTGGAAGCCATCGAAGTCAGTGGCTGAGATTCGGAGTTTTCTGGGTTTGGCTGGATACTACCGAAGGTTTGTAGAAGGTTTCTCGTTGATTGCAGCGTCGATGACCAAGTTGTTGAGGAAAGAGGTTCTGTTTGTTTGGACTGAGAAGCAGCAGGGAAGCTTCGATTAGTTAAAGAAGATTTTGACAGAAGCTCCGGTTCTAATTCAATCTGAGGCTGGTAAGGAATTCACAGTGTACTGCGATGCATCACATACAGGCTTGGGTTGTGTGCTGATGCAAGAAGGTAAGGTTGTGGCTTACGCGTCTCGGTAGCTGAGGCCACATGAGGTCAACTATCCGACTCACGATTTGGAGCTAGCGGCTGTAGTCTTCGCCTTGAAGATTTGGAGGCACTACTTGTACGGAGAGAGATCGATAGTCTACACAGATCATAAGAGTTTGAAATACCTCTTGACTCAGAAGGATTTGAATTTGAGGCAGCGTAGATGGGTTGAGTTGCTGAAAGATTACGACTGTTCGATTGAGTATCATCCGGGCAAGGCTAACGTGGTGGCAGACGCGTTGAGCCGTAAGGTTGTTTCGGACTTAAGAGCGATGTTCGCCCATTTGAGCTTGTATGACGACGGAAGTATTCTAGCAGAGTTGCAGGTTAAGCCTACTTGGGTTGAGCAGATCAGAGAAAAACAGTTAGAGGATAAGGTTCTGAGTGCGCAGAGGTTACAAGTGCAGGATGGTGGTTTGGAGGGTTACGACTTGTCTAGTGATGGGGTGCTATGTTTTCAAGGTAAAGCTTGTATGCCCAAGGATGTTGAGCTGAGGCAGAGGATTCTTCAGGACGCACATAGCAGCCCATATGCTATGCATCCTGTAGGTAGTAAGATGTATAGGGATCTCAGAGAGCAGTTTTGGTGGCCTGGTCTTAAAAGAGAAGTGACAGAGTTTGTTGGAAAGTGTCTGACTTGTCAGCAGATCAAGGGTGAGCATCAGTTGCCATCGGGGTTGCTTCAGCCAGTGAAGATTCCTCAGTGGAAGTGGGAAAGGATTCGTCAGTGGATTACCGCTTACGCCAAGCAAGAAGGATTCAGTTTGGGTAATTGTGGATCGACTAACTAAATTAGCTCACTTCATTCCGGTGAGGGTTGACTACTCACTTCAGAAGTTGGCAAAGCTGTATGTTTCAGAGATAGTGAGGTTGCACGGTGTGCCAGTTTCGATTATCTCGGATAGGGATCCCAGATTTACGTCAAGGTTCTAGAAAGCGTTGCATCAGGCTTTGGGTACGCGTTTGGATTTCAGCACGGCTTTTCACCCGCAATCTGACGGGCAATCAGAAAGGGTCATACAGATCTTAGAAGATATGCTGAGAGGTTGTGTTCTGGATTTCAGGGGTAGTTGGGAGGAGTTTCTGCCATTGGCTGAGTTTGCCTACAACAACAGTTACCAAGCAAGCATCAAGATGGCACCGTATGAGGCGTTGTATGGTAGGAAGTGTCGCTCACCTACGTGTTGGACGGAGTTAGGTGAACGTCAGTTGTTGGGACCAGAGTTAGTTGCTGAGACGGAAGACAAGGTTAAGTTGATTCAGGCTCGATTGAAGGAAGCTTCGGACCGACAGAAGTCTTATGCCGATCTTAAGCGAAGAGATATAGAGTTTGCTGTGGGGGATCGGGTTTTTCTGAAGGTCTCGCCATGGAAGAAGGTGTTGAGGTTCGGAAGGAAAGGTAAGCTAAGTCCGAGGTTTATTGGGCCGTATAAGGTACTGAGACGAGTGGGACCAGTAGCGTATCAGCTTGAGTTGCCAGCAGAGCTAAGTCAGATTCACGATGTTTTTCATGTTTCGATGCTTCGACGTTATCGTTCAGACCCATTGCACGTGGTAGCAGTGGAAGAGATCGAGGTAAACCCAGATTTGACCATGGAGGAAGAACCTGCGCATATTCTAGATCGGGATGTGAAGGTTCTGCGTAAGAAGTCTGTGCCTTTGGTAAAGGTACTCTGGCGGAATCATGGCGTGGAAGAAGCTACGTGGGAACCCGAGGATACGATGAAACAGCAATACCCGCAACTCTTCTGATCAGGTAATTTCGAGGTCGAAATTATTTTAAGAGGGTAGAACTGTAATATCCCGGGTTAAGGGCTATTTTTATTGTGACTTTGGTTGCATGTTAATGGCTTGTTATGTTGTTGTTTGTGTGGTTTCGAGGCTTAGTTGTAGGCTAGGAGTAAGCCTGAGTAGGTAGGAAAATTTTAGTTTTAAGCCTTATGTGAGAGGAGCTGAAGGAGCTGGGGTTTATGTATTTTAATTGGTGTTTTGTTGCACAAGAGATGGGCTACCAAAGTGGCAAAGCATGTGTCACTTGGGGCTTGAGTGTGGCGTCATCTGCAAGGGGAGAGGTCTTGTGTTCAAGCTGCGAAAATCCCACATTTTGGCTCCCATTTTGACGGCATGGAGGGGGAGAGTTGTTGGTAGTTCAAACTCTACCATGGACTTTGTCAACTCATTCAAATGGAGGGTGGAGAGTGAATTTAGGAGGAAGACTAGTTCAACTAGTTTGAATTGAGTGGTTGTGAGTAGTGGGAGGTGTTTGGCCGAATTTTAGGAGAGTTTGGGAGGGAGTGGACGGCTTGGCTTGTGGGGGAGTGGGAATGCCGAAATTGTATAGGCAATTTTGTGCATTTTTTTTCGGCTAAAGCTGTTGGTAAGCTAAACTTCTTCCTTTGTCAAGCAAAACTCTCTCTTTTGTCCATTTTGAAACCGAAAAGTCTAAAGCATTTGGTTGCCGAATATTGCTTTGATTTTCTCTCAATTTTCTTGGTAGCCGAATGCCCTCCTCCTCATTTCTTCTCTTTTGTTCATTTGTGTTAAGCCGAATTAGCCATTCCCTCACTCTCATATTTTCTTAATTTCTCATAAGTGCCGAAACTTACCATTTGTTGTTAAACTGAATTCTTCATCCATTTTCTCCATTGCTATTGAGCCGAAACCATATTATCTTGTCTTCTCAACTCTCATTGTTCTTTCTCAATACATTTTTGTCGAAACTCTACCCATTCACATCTTCTTTTTCTTTTTCCTCTCTTTTCTCACTCAAAGCCGAACACAAGAGTGTCAAATACCTGAAGCCGAATTCTTTTGCTTAGGGTGTTGATCGAATTTCTCCCTTTCTCCTAGTGTTTTGTTGGCCGAATATTGGTTGTTGTGGGTGCTTGGTTGCAATCGGCTGGTGGTAGGTAAGGGTGTGGCCGAATGGCCATTTTTTCTCTTTCTTGTTTTAAATCGATTTGGTTTGGTTAAGGGGCCGAATATGGCAATCATGGAAGGATGTTAATCTTTTTCGTTATAGGGTCCTTGGAGCCTGGAAACAAGCAAGAGGAGCCGTCATTTTTTTTCTGTTAGTTGATTGGTAAGTGAGGTAAGGGTTGGTTCTCCTAGTCCATTCGTTAGTTTTGTTAAGATAAGGCTTCAGAGGATTAACTGTTCTCTTTAATAGGGTGTGCCAATTGCTAAAAGAGCAACCATTGTTGGTTCGGGTTTGGTAGGAAACCAAACGTTTGCAAGGTAAGGGCTTGTTATTAAACCCTTTGGTTTAATGGTCTTGGCCGAATGATATAGATGTCTAATGCTCTTATTTGGCCGATTATAGGAGCAAGGGGACTTAGATCGATTTCTTGAGTTTTAAAGTCTGCGTTTTAACAGGTGTGTAACTAACACACTCCATACTTAGTAATACTGTTAATAACTCTGATTGCCTTGTTAAAACCAAAGCAGTATGAGGGATTATTTGGTACCCAAATGGGGTATATGTATGGATCCGGGTAAGTCTGTAGCATTCCAAGTTTTATTGTTGATTATCTAATATTATGATCTATGCTATGTATGCTATGAAATGTAATGCTAGGCATGTTGGCATGATATGCATGACTTGTATGATATGCATAATTTACATGAGTATGGCATGATGACGGGTGAAATGAGAGTAGGGGGATTATGATATCCGTGTCTTTAGGACACTGTGTCTTTGGGACACCAGAGGTTTGGCACCTCCAGTGGTTTGGTACCACAGTTATATTTTGTGACTTTGGGTCACCAGAGGTTTGGCACCTCAGCGTCTCGTCCCAGTGGCTTAGCACCACGGTGGGTTGGCCCCACAGTTGATTATACGGGATTGACGCCAGTGATTTGGTATCACACGATGGGTTGGCCCCATCATCGGATTTGTGACTGCGGTCACCAGTGATTTGGTATCACATGTGTCTTTGGGACACCAGAGGTTTGGCACCTCATTGCGACTCGTCCCTGTGGTTTGACACCACCGTGGGTTGGCCCCACTTATGAGATACGGGATTGTCGCTAGTGATTTGGTATCACACGATGGGTTGGCCCCATCATTGGATTATCCGTGACTTCGGGTCACCAGTGGTTTGGTACCACATTATGGATATCGTGACTTTGGGTCACCAGTGGTTTGGCACCACCAGTGGTTTGGTACCACACGGGGTAGAGAAGGTGTATGGATGGTTAGGAACGGGTGCATTAACTGTATTGCTATGTTATGTTGTGTGTTAGCATGTTGCATTATCGGGAGGAGGATTATGCACTGAGTCATACGACTCACCTACTCCTTTGACATTTCAGGTGATACTTAGACGCGGACATGGAGCTGGGATGGACTCGAGGTGCTCATGCCAAGCTAAAATAAAGATTTGCTCAGGCTATATAAATTTGGTACTTTAGCTTATTTATTACTATTTGGTTTTATTCTGGATTGTAAACGGCCTCTAAACTTATTTTTTTTTCTTATGTTTATACTTAAATTAGATTTTTAATATGCCTTAATAAATTAATTGGGTTAAGATTTACTAAAACTTGGAAAGACAACGATTTCAAAACCCCAAAGCGATATGTTTCAAACGATACCATCGGGTATCACACTATGATTCTAGCCAAAAGGGAACTCAAATGTTTTTCTCCTAACTTAAACTCGATTTTCTATTAAGTAAAAATGTTTTGGTAACGATAAGAAACAACTTGAATTTATAAATGAGATAAACTCGATTTTCTTAACTGAGTGAGTTTTCGAAATTTCTGAGTTTTCAAATAAAACATCTGTTTGCAAACAATCATGCCCAAGATTTCTGCAAGTGCAAAACTTATCAAACTGTTTTATCAAACTTTTTAAACGGAAAACCTAAACCTCTCAAATACATTTTCCCCGTAACATACCAGATTCGGTCGTGGTGTATGGACCGGGTTTGGGGTGTTACAGTGTCTAGGGGTGTTGGAGATGTCTTGGGATCAAGTAAGGGTATAGGAAAAAAAATTTAGCCCAACGGAATTGTGACTTCAGTTAGTAGGCCTTTTAAATAAAAATAGAGAAAAATGGCATCAAAGAGCCTTGTGGTGGAGTGGCTAAGTGACGCCACTTAGGGTATAGGAAGGTGGCGCTATGGGCTAGCAAGGAGATCCTAGGTTCGAATCCTAGCTTAGTATTTTTTTAGAGTTTAATTTTGGTCTTCTAGAAGGTTGGAAGTGGTGTGATGATGGACTCTAATGGGAGTGATCAGAAGAGAAAATTTAGGAAAAAGATTGGGGAGTTTTCGTGGAGAAAAATTAGGAGAAGCGGTTGAGCCGAATTGGGAATTTGGGGATAGGAAATTTGGCTATAGGCTATAAATAGGTGTCAATTTTGGGGTTCTAGGCTAATGCCAAAATTGTTTTTCCCTTTAGCCGAATACCTCTTGGGCCGATTGCTTCTTGGGTAAGTATTCTCTATTTGGTTTAGGTGTTGGCCGAATGGTCATAGGTAGGGAAAGGGGGACTTGTGTTTGATACAAGTCACCTATTATTCTGTTTCTAATGATTAAGAATGATGCAGATTTAGGAGATACGCATGATTAGTGACCAAAGAAGGGCTAATAAGGCTTGGTGTTTCAGGTAAGGTTAAGGTGAGACTTCAGCTTTTGGTAAAGTATTCGATAAGTATATGTGATTAATCATTGAGCGATATTGTTTGTAAGATTGTGGCTAAGGAGATTGCAGCGTGTTTTGTTATCAGGTGTGTACATACACTACACACATTAGATCGGCAAAAGCTAAAATGCCGAAAAGCCGAAAGTTTTAGCTACGGTAGTCTTGCGAGTGCGCGAACACTCGTAAAGGGAAAACCGATATGTTATCAGAGGCCCCATGAGAAATCTCATGGACTTGGGCCGTGTTTTGGCCAATCGGGCCAGAATGGGCAAAATGGGCCTGATGGGCCGTAGGGTCAAAATAGGCTAATTTGATAGTTTGGCAATAAGTGATGAACTAGTCATGTTGATTACATGGCTTTGAATTGATTTGGGCCAGATGGGCCATATAAATGTGATTGGGCCAGATGGGCCATATAATTGTGATTTGGGCCTAGTGGGCCATATGAACGTATGTGAATTTGTTTGGGCTTTGTAAGGGGTCTTGGGCTTAGTATTTGGTAAATTGCTTAACCTTACATAAAACTTTAATAATTTATTAAGTGCGACTGTGAACAAGTCATAAGGTTTAAGTGTGGCAACGGGCATATGCATGTCTAGGATTGGATCTAGGGAGAGCTTGGTACTTAAGCGGTCTTAATGAACCACCTTCTCTTCTCTGGAATCCTACCTGGTGCGTAGTGTCTGTTAACTTTAGCCGCGAGGACTTGTTGACGGGTTAAGGTTCGTAATTAAGACCCATACTGTTAAGAATTACTGAAATACCCTTGTAGGGTAGGATTACAGAAATACCCCTGAATTGTAAAATTACCGAAATTCCCTTGATTTATGAAATGACTAAAATGCCCCTATGTGTTGAATGTAAGATTTATGGATGTTACATGTGCATTTGCTACATTCATATGATATTCTGTTTAGGTTGCGTATGGGTTGGAAAATTATGGAACGGAGGAAGTATATGGGGATTGCATGGTTGCTTGACGACCATGGATCCACCGATGGCTTTTTAAGCCCATTATATGATTAGCAGTTTTGCTGCAACGTTAGGTAGTACCATAATCGGGCTACCTTGAAGTGTATCGGATGGGTGGGTCGATTTAGAAATCCCCACAGAAGTGTTTCGGTTGGACGGAGATGATGTGTACCGGATGGATTATTTGGGGAGGGTTTGCACAGCATTGCATGTATGATATTATTATGTTATGATTATGATATGTATGCTATTTGTTTGACGAGGGTCGTACACACTGAGTTTTCGAAAACTCACTCCCTCTTTTATTTTTCTCAGGTGATCCTTAGTAGGCGGTTCGACGGATAGAGGGACTCAGAGGTGGCCAACTAGCAAGACAGTTAGACCTTTTTTTCGTAATATCTAAATTCTAGATTTTAAGTTATTTATTTTAAGTTATGTTATTTCGGATTGTAATAAGGTTTTCCCTCTAGGTATTATTTCATTACTTCCACTATGCATTGTAATTTTGAAACGAAACCTGAATTTATTTCTTTTAAGCATATTTCAAGTTTTTGAAAATAATTGTGTTTTAAAGAACGAGCTTCTGCTATCAAAGGAATTCTTTTTACGTAGTAGCAAGGAAATGGTTTTTTTTATACACCTCGTTTTGGAAGCAAACTGGATTTTACTTAACTTTTCTCTAGAAGAGTTTTCAATGAAAATAAGGTTTTCGCAAAAGCACTTCAATGTGACACGCTAACTTCTAGGCCGGGTTTGGGGTGTTACAGCTTATGCATTGAGGAAATTCAGGGGGGTATGAATAGAAGTTTATGACATGTGTGTGATATGGTGTGAAATGAGATAATTCTAAGTTGAAGATTGAAATGAGAGTTATAAAGTGATAAACTTATCTGTATTGACTTGATATACATACAGTGTTATATACTCAACCTATCGGTTAGGAGCCTATAGTGAGTAATTTTACCCAGAGAACGGGATATGTGTGTCTGTACAAATGTTTGAATGATGTATGATCAATATGTCCACATAGTTGAATCTCATGTGCGACTGTTGAAGTAGTGGATGTATAATGTTTTAGTTCGTGACTCTGTATGAAGCCACACGTATTATAGTGTGGGAGTTAAACTGGGAAGTTTGATTAAGTAGAATGCAGGAGATGAATACGGTCGTTCAATGTTAAAACGACGAATAAGACCATGGTTGGACCATGGTGGTACATGTGATCCCATATAAGACCATGTCTGGGACATGGCATTGGTAACGATACGTGATTCCGTGTAAGACCACGTCTGGGACCTGGCTTTGGTAGGAAATTGTGTAAGACCATATCTAGGATATGGCATCAATATCGATATAAGATCCCGTGCAAGGCCATATCTAGGATATGGCATCAGCATAGACATGTGTTACCATGTAAGATCGTATCTGGGATATGGCATTGGTGTCGGTATGAGATTTCGTGTAAGACCATAAAGGGGCTACGATATCGTGACGACATGTAAGATTATAGCTGGGCTATGATGTTGTGATACGAATAAGACCATAGTTGGACTATGGCAATCAAGTAAATGACATACTCTAACCCGTAAGACATTCTCTAAATTCATAAGAAATGGTAAGAGAATTCAGAGTTCAATGTTAAGTACTTGAATATATATTAATATGGAGTCTGTGTTAGTAAAATCACCGTTTGAAAATTGTGGGTGATAGAAATATTTGTAACATGAGTAAGTGTGAAAATTCGCTTGGAGCGAGTTGTGTGACTACAATGATATTTCATTAATAATGAAAGTTAAATCATATGCATGTAGTCACGAGAGTCAAGTTGGGGGCTCTACGACCTCGCCCTCTTATTACTGTTGAATTATGATAAGATTTGTTTTATGAGGGTCAAATTGAGTAAGTTTATGAGTATGAAATGAAAGAGTTCAATGGCGAAACAATTAGTAACGTATTTAGAGATAAAGGTAGTTTCAAGATGAGAACAGTTTTGGAAAGAATATCTGAATGTTTTAAAGATCATATTGATTATGCAAGGTACGAGCAAAGAGGAAGTTGGCCTCGGCTAATTGATTCAATTAAGTAGGAAGCCCGAGGTGTACTTACCGAGATCTTCCAAATTTTATGTTCATTAACGAAGGAATAATAAAGAGGTTTTTGATGACAGAAATGGTTAGAGAAACCATATTCGAACTGTGAAAGTGTTTAATTATGACAACCATAGTTGAATAGATTATAATGATCTCTTTGGGTATTATGTATTAATATCTGTTTCCCTTCAAGTGTGATGTTGTTGTTCTTTTTTATGAAATTGCGATCGTGTGAGAATGTTAGATGCCTGTAAAATCAGACAAAATGGTTGTCGATTTGGTTAATTGAAATCGTCATTCCTTTATCTCTTTGTAATTTTATCTTGGTACTTTGAGGAGGAAGTTGGTGATAAAATTTGTGAGACTGTTCTTATGTTTCTGCTGATCATGGTCATCTTTAAAGTGTGTTCTTCATGTTGTTATAGTTATAATTCTAGTATATGGGTATCTCTGATTTTTGTATGAGACGTTGATATCGACAAAAGTATAAGAAGTGAAACCGCAAGTTTCACGTTGTGCGATGGGTTTCCGAGTAAGCTGAATCTTTGATTTTCGAATGAGATGTTGATATCGACAAAAGTATAAGAAGTGAAATCACAAATTTCACATTGTGCAATGGGTTTACGGGTAAGCCGAATAGAGTTAATGCATTCGGTTGACATGTCCCTGCTATCTTGAGATAAGACGATAGTAAAGGTTTTAGATTAGCATATTAAGAGAAACTCAAATGAGTGTGTGTTTGAAATGTATTTCCAGTGTGGAGAAAAGAGTAGATTAATGTATGGAGATATGATTTGAATTATGTGTATACTTACACATGCTTCATAAGGAGGATAAAATTTCTGCGTTCATGAGTAGAGAAATGGTTAGTCTGAATGAGGAAATTAGATTCTAGGGAGGATGATACAGAGATATGCTTATTGAAACTTTACCGGGATGGTAAAGTTGAAAGCTATTGAAGGTACTATTAACTGAAAGTTCTAGTATTGAGTTCAGTATGAATTGAGAAAAAGAATTTATGGTATTTAGTAATGCGCTAATGAATAAATGGAAATACGTTTCAATACTTGAACGTGAAGAGATAGTTTACATCTTTAGATGGTTAGAGTTGCATCAAAAAGAATTGTTGGACTGGCACCTTAGAGACGACCACTTTTGTGTCTGTGTTGTGAACTCGATGTTATGAAATGATCCATGGAAAAACGATATGTGCCTTCTGAATTTTGATGAGTTGAAATATCGAATGTTACAGAAAAATTTGAATGTGGAATAGTGAAAATGGCTTGAACTATTACAATGGTGTGTGTGTAGTTATTGAAATACTTCTTAGATAGTGGACATAGTACAGATGTATAGATGGAAGATCCTTGTTTAACAATGTGAGTTAGTTACTCAATTAACCTTAGTTGGTAATATTCTAGTTTCCACGATGTTGATGGCTAAAGCGAGTTTTCCTTTCGAAACAAAGGATTTCAAAAGTAAGATAGTGAATGGTATTTTAAATAAGCTCTGAATGAGTTTGTTTAAGATGTAAAATTCAGGTTGGATAAGATTTCCATTGTTGATGTTACCTGGAGATAGAATTTGTATGTTGATGAATTCAAAACTTATGCAGAAGTTTTGGTATGAGACTTAGTAGTAGCATGTCTACTCATGCAAGAATAAGAAAGTACAGTTATATGCATAAATTTTTTAACGATTGAGTTTATTATCAAAAGTAGTCGATCGCTAAAAGCTGAATTTTCAGAGTGTGTTAGTCGGGACTAATACAGTCGGTGAACATCCTAGTGAGAAAGTGAGATAAAATACAATAGATTTCAAATTTGGAGTGACCTGATTCCCAAAGAGGGGAATGTCATCCGAATTTTAATGAATTATGCGATAAAGAATTGAATGATCATTTTGGCATGTGCAGAGTTCACAGTTGTCAGATTACTGAGTATATGTGCCCGGGAGGAAGAATAATCTAGGTCTCAAAGTTGTGCTTCGACCTTGTGTACTACAGTTTAAAAGTTGTTGGCGAGAGAAACTTGAGGATAAATTGATTTGTGATTTCGAAGAGTTAGTGGAAATGTTTCAGGAATGTTAAGAGCAACTTCTCCTGGTAAGATTTTCGGGGACGAAAATCCCTAAGGGGGAGAATTGTAACAGCCCGATTTAGGGGCTAGTCAGAACAGTGATCTCGGGATCACTAATCTGAGGTTAGATAAAATTATTTTCATGTTATTTTATGTGTTATAACATGTTTATAAGGATGCATGGAAATTTTACTGCCTTAATTTTAGCGATTTCTTACCTAATCGCAAAAAAGAACTAAATCGCATAAAGGCGAAAGTTCTATTTTATTTTCTAGAGGTGCCAAATAGCTATAAAATATTAATTGGAGGTCCCAAATGTGCAATTTGGCCTTGTTTTAAGGAGTTGGCCGGCCATAGTATGCAAAGGGGACAAGAGCATTAAATTTAGTCAAAAATTTTGTGATGGTTGTTGACAAAATGAATAAAATAAGATGACATAAGCCAAGGCTATCATTTTTTCATTTTTTTTTTCTTCTCCAACCAAAAATACTAGCAAAGGGAGGGCCTTGAAAGCTTGAAAATTTCAACAACTCATTTTCTCTACAAGTAAGTGATTTTGAAGGTTTTAGTTGATAATTTTTGTATTTTTGGAGTCCCCAAAGCTTAAGCTAGCTAATGAGGGGACTAATTTGTAATATGGTTGAAAGTCTAGGGACTTGCCATGAGAGAGTTATTATTATTTGCTGAGTTTTTATGGAAGATAATGAATGTTAAGGAGATGAGAAACAACTTTTGTAAAAAGTGTTGTCATGAAAACACCTAATTGGGACTAAGTTGTAAATGTTGCAAATTGGTAATAAATGCATGAAATAGTTGAAATCTTGAGTTGCTATAGAAGGGAATATGATTCGGCTAGGCTTGATTAGTGAATAATTTGTTTGAAAATTTATTTACGAGCCTAGGGGCAAAATCATAATTTTGCCAAAGTATAAGGGCAAAATAGTCATTTTTGCCTAAGTGTGGATTATGATGTATTATGATTTATAAGTGATTAAATGAGTAAATTCTATTATTCTAGATCAAAGAAAACGAGATTCGGACCTAGAGCGGGAGAAAAGAAAAATGTGGGCAAATAGATTTTCTTTTTACCTTTTTCGTATCGAGGTAAATTCATGTGTTAAATTATGCAACTCTAAGTGAAGTATTTAATGTTTCGATGTTGTATGAATTGTTTATTTCCCCCATGTATACATTAAATACGTTTTGACAGGATGTCAAGAGATGAAAGTCTTAATTTAATCTAAGACTAGTGGGAGTGCATATAGCATAAGATGGTGATAATAAAGGTCCCATGTAAGACCATATTGGAATATGGCCTCGGTGTGAGAATTCGTATAAGACCATGTTTGGGACATGGCATCGATATGATAATTCATGTGAGACTTTATTGAGGGTATGATGTTGATAGGATACTATATGTATATGAGACTCATACGTGTTCTTCAATATAGTGAAGAAACCAACGAGTATGTTGAAATGAAGAAGTATGTGGTTATACTATGAAAGGTACAGGTACGTGCCCAGAGCTCACTTGAGGTGAATTCAGTGTATGAGGAAATCATGGTGAGTTATGAGTAAATAATACACCTTGATTGCATATGTTATAATTATTAATGCAATTCATGAATGTGAATGATCATGTTAGAAATCAAATTAAGAATGATAGTGTGTGAGGATTGTAACACCCCAAACCCGGCCTAGAAGTTAGGCCCGAATCTGGCGTGCCACATGGAAGTGTTTTTCAAAACCATATTTCATGTTGTTAAAACTTGTTGAAGAGTTAAAACCTCTTTGTTAAAACTCAAAATACTTAAGCAATTGTTGTCCACTTGAAAACGTAACTACTTTTAAAACCTTATATGTTGCGGAAGCATATTTAAAATAAAGAATTTACGAAAAGGTGATGTTTAAAAACTAAGTTGCAGAAGCATTTTGAAAACGTTGCGAAAACGTAGTGTTTTGAAGACAATTATCGTTTTGGAAATCGTATTCCACTTTTAGCAGTTAGGAAACATCATAAATAAATATCACAAATAATAAGTTAAAAACATATAGGCCTTATTACAACCCAAATCAAAATATTTAAAAGTAAATAATCACAACAGAAAGCATAAGTAGTGTGTGGTCTTCTCCGAGTCCCTCGCAGCTCTAAATCTTCTAAGACTGGGGATTACCTGTACAGTTAAAAACGGGGCGAGTTTACGAAAACTTAGTGTGTAATCCCCTATTACGGTCACAGTCTGGGCCCAAGCCCATACGATATCAATCTGGGCCTAAACCCTATTCGGTAACAGTCTGGGCCTAAGCCCTATTCGATAACAGTCTGGGCCTAAGCCCTACTTGGTATCAGTCTAGGCCTAAGCCCTATTCGGTAACAGTCTAGGCCTAAGCCCTAAATCATATCAATGCAAACGGGTATGTAACCCAACCCTTAAAAGCCAGCTCATCACCCGTACCAACCATCTCTCCATGTCGGGACCAAGTCGACCCACCTAGCCAACTCTCCAAAAATACCAACCAGCTCTCCATGTGGGGACCATGTTGACCCACCCAGCCAACTCTCCAATAATACCAGCTCTCCATGTGGGGACCATGTCGACCCGCCCAGCCAACTCTCCAATAATAGCAACCAACTCTCCATGTGGGGACCATTTCGACCCACCCAACCAACTCTCCAATAATGCAGCCTAGCTACTAACAGTGATATGCGTGGCTGAGCCACTAGGATCAGAATACGTGGCAATGCCACATAACGGTACTTCCTCCAAATCAGAAAAACCCAACCCAATGTAGTGACATGTCATAACTAATCCCTGTATGCAGTGCATCTCAAACATAATCAATCATACAATTAACACATACAGCACTAATACAACCATAAGGGTACAACGATTATTTAGTCGGTTAGGGGTAAAACAGTCATTTGCCCTTTAGGGGTATTTTGGTAATTTTACAATCTGAGGGTATTTCAATAATTTCACAAACCAAGGGTATTTCGATAATTTTACAATCTGAGAGTATTCCATTAATTTCACAAATCAGGGGTATTTTGGTAATTTTGTAATTCGAGGGTATTTCGGTACTTTCACAAACCAAGGGTATTTCGGTAATTTTACAATTTGAGGGTATTTTGATAATTTCACAAATCAGGGGTATTTCGATAATTTTGTCAACCAAGGGTATTTCAGTAATTTTTTAAACTAAGGGTATTCTAAACAGAGTTAACGATGCGATTGGGCCTAGGGCCCATTCTCAGCCCAAATAGGCCCACAAGCTCGTGTGGCCCTTTTAGCTCAAATCTAGCCACAGATATGAGATTCACATAGACCAGTCCAATATCTACTACACAATCATACAATTTATTCATATGGGCCCACGGGCCCATTGGCCCCACTTGGCCCCTTTCGGCGCATCACGTCGAAGCTCCCACACGTGCACTTGCATGCTCGTGTGGCTACCATTGTCGTGTGACCGGCATTTCGACATTTACTGCTCTACAGCTAGAGTAGTGCGAAATACACACCTGATAGGAATCTGGAGTTAATCCGCGCTCCGAACACTCCTATGCCCAAACGCCAACCAATGTATCCTTACTCTTATCATAGATCGTTATATTTAAAGCCAGCTTCTCCCCTACTCTCATGCTTGCTTCCCGATGTGGGATCCCTCCTTCAGCAGAGTTTAATTCCATCACAACCACCTGCCGTCCCAACTTAGCAAAATAAATATCCCTTTTTGCTTGCAATAGGATTCGAACCCTTGCCCTCTCCTATGCTCCAGACACTACATGCCACCACAACACAAGCTCCTTTTGTGACTTAAAACATGCGCAACTAAATATAAGCCTATAGACCAAAGTCTATGTTCATTTAAAAGGAAAACAAAATGAATTGCAAGCGCCAAGACTTGAACCCAGGCTCTGCCTTACACCCTTAATGACACTTTGCCACTAGACCACATGCTTCATTGTGTCATTTTTTTTTCACATTTTATTCTTAAAGCCTACTTACTTACTCCCAGGGTTTTATTCACCTAAAACCAAAATTTTTCCTAAAGCCCAAGTTTGAACCCGGGACTTCATGGAAGCCCCCTAACCTTCCAAAATCACTCACCTAACAGGTCCAACTTGCATTAGTGTCATTCTCTTATTCTCAAAAATTTTAAACGCTCCCATGGCCAAGGCCTAATAGGCCCAATTCTACTAGGCCCAAAAATTTGGGGCGTTACAAGGATGTTCCCGGGTGAACATTTGAAATAGTGAAATGTATGTGGATAAATATCCTTAAATGTATAATAATGGTGGGCTAAGTGCGATACCACCTTATTAACTATTAGTGATGGGCTGTGTGCGATAACATTACCAATAATGTTAAATGGAGGGCTATGTGTGTTACCACATTATTATTAATTATCGATGGGCTGTGTGCGATACCATCGTGTTTAGTATCAAATGGTGGGCTTTGTGCGATAACACTTTATTATAGGTTGACGGTGGGCTATGTACGATACCACCCTATTAAAGATTGATGGTGGGCAAAGTGTGAAACCACCGAGTGACTGGTACTATAATGTGTTGTATCATGTGACTGGAGGACGTTAAGTGCATTAATGTATGCTAATGAATGTGAGCATTAAACTCGTGATATGGCCAGAATGTGATAAGAAATGGAATGAATGAGCATTATGAATGATTGAATGGTAACCATGAGTTTAAGAGTAACTCTCATTATAACACCTGTGTGGTTGAGGATGATTAATGAATGTCAATAGTTGATTATTATATGTATATGAACTTACTAAGCATTATTGCTTACTCCTCTTCGTTTCTTATCTCTTATAGGTTAACTTAATTAGCTCGGGATGGAGACCGCCGGAGATGTTTTCACACTATCGAGCAAACACTTGGTATGAGGTTTCAAGTCCTTATGGGTTATGGCATGTATAGGGATCTTTTTAAAGTTGATTAAGTCATAGTTGATATAGCCAAATGTGTTGGCTTAAGGGAGTTTATGGTTCGATTGTGTATAGCCATAGATGACGGCTTAAGTCAATTTAATTATACCAGAAATAGTTCTCCCTCGTTTATGGGATGAAGACTTCATTTCATAGTTTAAATGTAATAATTCAAGAGTTATAATTGATGATATGTGAAGTTTATGTGATTGTGTAACATCCTGGAATTTGGGGGTTCTGCATTTTATGTTTTTGTGTATTTGGCTTGTTCTGCTTGTTATTGTGGTGTGTTTGGGGGTCCTGGGAAGGCTCGGGGTCAAGCTAGAGTCTTGGTAAAAATTTTGTTTTTGGGCACTTTAGGGGGGAGAGCTGTTTGAGGCAGGTCTTAAGGGTATTTTCTTGTGTTTGTTGACACAAGAAGGAGTGTGGTGTGGTGGCAAGGTGACGCCACTTAAGGAGCAAGGGAAGTGGCATCACAAGGGAGCAGCAGGAGGAAGGAGTTCGAGTCTCGTCAGCAGCATTCAGAAGCTTTATTTTTATGTGCTTAGGGAGCTAAGGTGTTGGCATTAGGCTGGACTCTTCATGATGGTTGGTTGAAGGAGTCAAAGTATTTGAATGAGTGGACATGAGGAGTTGGAGGTGTTTGAATTGGTCAAATCGATTCAAATTTATGAAGGGGGTGAAATTAGGAGATGAACAAGGGAGTTGGTGGCTAATGGGGTTGTTGGCTGATTGTGGGGAGTGTGGGGGAAGAGTATTTCGGCTATAGGGTGTGTAGGGGTGTGCCGTTTTTCCTTTTGGAAAAAAGGAGAAACCGAAACCATTTTAGAAGCTTCCCTTTTCTTTTGCATTTCGGTCATGTTGTGTCACTTTCTTGTTACCAAAAACCGTAGCACACTCTACTCTTCTCTCTTCGTCTTTTGTTTCTTTCTTCTGTAAACTCTCATAGGTAGCCGAATACTCCTCTTCTCTCATTTGGAAGCCTACCCCTATTAGCTATACCTTAGCCGAACTTCTCTTTCTATCATCTCCTCTCTTGCCAAGCCGAAACCCTCTTTCTCCTCTACCATTTTCTTCCTTAGCTGAATCATCTTTTAAACTTATCTCTTCTGTTGGCCGAATTCTAGTTGCTTATTCTCTCTTTTCTTCGTATTTCTTTTGTTCTAGTGTTGGAAACTGAAACTCTTACTTTTGTTGTTCTTGTTTGGTTCCACCATAGCGGAACGTGGGAATATTTTCTAACATTTCTGCCAAAGCTGAATTTCCTTGGTTTCACTCGGATTTTCTCTGTTCAAGGTAAGGTTCTTCTCTTATTTTTTTTTGATGGACTTTCCCTTCATTCTTTCTTTCTAAGAGGAAGCCGAATCCCTCCTTATATCAACTAAATTTGTTCCTACCATTCTATGCTTTTAGCGGAATCTCAGAAAGCAAGGTTCTTGTTGACTGCTGAAGGTTCCTCTTCGATCGGATTTCATTTGTGCAAGGTAATGGAAGATTCTATCACTTTTCTCTGTATTTTTGGTCCTATGTGGGAGTCATAGTGTAACACCCCAAACCCGGCCCACACGCCACGGCCGAATTTAGAATGCCACTGCGGAAAATGTTTGAAAAGATTTTTGATTTAAAAGTAAAAACATAAAAATTTGTTGTCTTTAATAAAACATTGTGTATTTAAAAATTTAAGAAAAATTAAGCTGTTACAAATTCTCCGATTTAAAACTTTAGTATATTTATTTTTAAGATGTAAGTTGCTAAATCATAAACTCATTTCCAAATAGTATTTTAATCGTCAATCCACAATAAAAATAATAACAAATACTATAAGGGGCCCTTATTACAATAAATGATTATTCAAAAATACTGGGAATATAAAGTGCATGAATTAAATAAAATATCTTCTGCATGGCCACCTTTGTACCCGCTCCAACCCGGTCCAAGCATCATGTATCACCTGCGATGTTTGGTAAAAACATTTGGGTGAGTCACACAGACTCAGTGTGTAATTAGTCCACAGACTTCCACACATGGGCTTAGCCCACAACCACACCACATGTCATATAATAATGCAATTTATCCACATGATTCCACATATTGGGCTTGGCCCATTACCACACCAATCCACATATCACACAGGTTTATGCACAATGCACCCAACCCAGCCTAGGGTCCATCCTCTACACACCCCTGTATCCAGCCACCACACACCAGGGGATTACTAAATCACCCTCCAACCTCTACACACCAATTTGGCAATTAATGCCATCCACGTGAACTAAATCACAAATAATCCACAATGCGACCTTAGTCAGCGCCAATCCACGATGTAGCTCGTAGCTAACATCAAAACCAAGATGAGGCACATAGCCATCACCAACCACGATATGGCACAAAGCCGATAACAATCCCGATGAGGCACAGAGCCACTCATCAATCCACGTGAGGCTCGTAGCCATCACTAAACCACGTACATAAAGTACACCCTGTCCTTCTTTCATATTCATTTCCCACCCCATGCACATGCAACGTACAATAGTGCCATGATAAATAATGCGTGTCCATGTTATTCAGGCATTCAATCACATTTTCATAGGCATATTCACAGTCTCATCAACAATTAACACTGACCTGGTTATCATTATACCCCTTAAGGGTATCCCCTTCATAACTGCCACTGCACTTATTAGCACATACAAAGCACATGCAAATATAACATATACCCGGAAAACGGTGGGTTAATCACACACCTGATAACTTGAAGTACTACGCTCTCGATCCTGATGCTATCACTAATCGAAACTACAGCTATCTGTCTACGCTCCTGCTCTGACGTTGGCCCACACCCCGGTGGCCAATCCCGTACTGCAGAGATTGATCTCCTCTTAAACTTAGGGATAGGAGTTACCCCTTGTCCTTCTTGACTGGTATTCGCCTCCATCAACAATATCTTAATTAGCACATCAGGTTAGCCACTAACGTTACAGTCAAAACAATCTAATTCCAAACTTACAAAGTACCCTTATCGAAACGAATCTGAATCCCGAAAGCTTTTGCTTACTCCCGTCGATTTCCTCCTAAATGCCAAAGTCAAAATCGGTCAACACTTAACTACTCATAAAATGGCCTTTGGCCGAATACCACAATTCACTTACCTTGCTTATCTAAATCCCGAAACCACTACTTGCTCCTGTAGTTGTCGATATCCCTGCTAATCAATTTGTTAGAATCGGCTTCAACCTTAAACTCATGAAAGTGGCCTATGACCAAATGCTACATATCACTTACCTTGATGTTTCAAATCCTGAGAGACCCCTACTCCTTTAACGCTATCCTCCATTGACAACACAAGAAAGAAACATGAAATTAAGGCCCTATTAAGGTTCAGCCAACCCAAATACCAAGGCCAACCATTGATTTCAGCACTCCAATGGAAGAGAACCCAAAATCGATTGCTAGGATAGAAAATACTTACCACTACTCAAGCACCCTCAAAGAAATGGCTCCTAGATCCCAAAGAGAAAGGTTTCGACACTTTAATGGTGAAGAGTGATCACGCCAAAGTGGAGAGGGTTTAGTGATTAGAGAATTCAGCCATGACTAGAAATAGATCCAAGGTTTCGGCTTTTAAGACTTGCGGCAAAGAAAAGAGAATAAGGCATCTTGAGATTCGGCTATGGTGTTCCTTTAAGTTCCAAGCAAAGAAAGGAGAAAAAGAGGCTTATAAGGTTCGGCTAAGCCTTACAAAGGGTGAAGAAATATTCGGCCACAAGAGGAAGGGGTTAAGGTTGAAGAGAAAGAAAGAAAAAGATGACTTGGGAAAGCTAAGGAGAATTCGGCCAGAAGACTAAAAGAGAAAGAAGAAGAGAATGGATGCTCATTAAAAGAAAATTCGGCACTCACTCCCTTGCCACACTTCAAAGCCGAAAATGTGAGCCCCTAGAGTCCTATATTCGGCCACCAGCTTCTTCTCTTATCATATCCCTTTTTCTGCTCCTATTTTCTCTCTTCAACACTCATTCAAAAAGTTTGAATAAGTCAACCATTATCCTTCTCTTCTTAGCCGAAATTTAAAATAAAACCAAGCCTCATCCTCATCCATTTGAAAGTCCAATTGCCGCCCAACTCCTCTCCTCCTTGACGCAAAAATAAAAGCTCCCACTGCTTCCCACATTGCTCGAACCTGAGCCCTTCCTAACAGCTTATGGCGTCACTTACCAAGGCCCTAAGTGGCGCCTCCAAGCCACTTTACCAAGCCCAATCTTATGTCCAAGAACTCCTACAAATTTCCTTAAGGCCTCCTCTGCCCAGCTTCCCCTTTCTAAACTCAAACCCAATATTTTCCAAAGCACTCTCCTTCATCCTAGAATTCTCAAAACCCCTAAAACACATCCAAACATACACCAAGCCCACTATCACTTGAATTATGCATTAAACGCATAACCCCTAAATCCCGGATGTTACATATAGCCGAATGGCTATTGTGTTTTGATGGTTAGATTCCGGCTAATCCCTTCTCTTTTCTCTCGTTTTGAAACGCTTACTCCGGGAAACCTCAGAAGCCAAACGTTTTGAAGACCAAAGTCTAAAGATCGGTTGATTTCTGAATCTTACCTTTCCATTAGGGTTTTAAGGTAAGGAGCCTCTTTTGTTCTTTTTGTTGAGCCTTTATTCATTACTCTATCATAATTCAACCCTTGCCGGGGAAATCTCTATTTTCGCGATAGTATAGTATTGATCCAGATTTTTCGCCATGGATGTAAGTGTTGGTCAAGTTGGGGAGGGGAGTGGACCCGTAGTTTCTGCTAATAAATTAAAAAGGCGTGCTATGTCGACGGTTCAAGACTATTCGCCAGGTTGTGGTAGAGAGCTGACGTCTGCCTGGGTTAGGCAAATAGCCGTTGTCCCTGCTAGTGAGAGCGTCGACGTAGAGAGTTTAGTTTTGCGCGTTATCAGGTGTGTAATGCTCACACTTTGTTAATTAAATTACATTATTAACTGTGTTGGCTGGAAGCCGAAACGACTGTTTAGATAGTCGAGATACCCTCGTGGGTAAGGTTGGTGACACCGGGTAAGTACCTATACAGTTCTACTTTTGAATATATGAATGTATGATACAATTCACCATTGTGCTTTGGAAGCATGTTTGCATTCATCTCATTATGTTAATATGTGCATGGGCTTGGGATATGATGTAAAGGGGAAGTGTTACTTAGGGACTGTCATAGTGGTTCGGTACCACAATGGGTTGGCCCCACATATGTAATTCAGTGACTATGTCTCAGTGGTTTGGTACCACGGTGGTTTGACACCACGTATGTATATTTCAGCGACTTGTCTTAGTGGTTTGGTACCACAGTGGGTTGGCCCCACATATATTTATCCGGGATTGTCGCAGTGGTTTGGTACCAAAGTGGATTGGCCCCATACACATTATTAGTGACTCTGTCACAGTGATCTGGTATCACGGTGGTCTGGAACCACAGTGGCTTGGTGCCACGGGCGTTTGGCTGATTCAGGTGATGTAGAGGATGGAAAATTAGGTTGGGCTGGGTTGCATTACATACATAATTAATATGCTGTATTGTGTGGGCTTAGGCCCAATGGGCATCTGTGGGCTTAAGGCCCAGATTGCTTTGTATGGGGATTTACACACTGAGTCTCGGTGACTCACCCCTCTGCTTAATTTTGCAGGTAATCACTAGGATGCGGATTTGAAGCCGAGGCGGACTCAAGGTGGCCATGCTACATGATTTTCGTGAATTGGTTCCCTTTTTATTTAAACTAAATTTTATTTTGGGTTATTATTATGTAATAAGGCTGCTTTAACTTATAATTTGGGTTTTGTTCAAATGATGATATTGTATGTTTATAAACTGTCGAAGATGGGATCTTTCTAAGATAAAAAAAACTTTGAACAATTAAGTTTTCAATTTGTTAACGAAGATGGATTACAAGTAATTAATTAATTTGGAGATTTCATTAAAACCACAATTTCGTTTTCAAATGTCACATTTATGATATCCTTGATTTCAATTTTTGTAAAAAGGATTTGCTACAACTTGGTGAATCAATTTAATTAAAAGACGATACGAAACCTTCAAACAAAAATTTTAAACTGTTTTCAAGAAGACACTCAATGAAAAGTTCTGAGTTACGATGTTTTTCAAAACCTCCTTTCCTGTAACATGCCAGATTTAGTCGTAGCGTATTGACCGGGTTTGGGGTGTTACAGATTGTGTATGAATGTATGCAAGTGGGAGTGGCTAAATGGCTTGGAAAATAGCCTTGAATTGGTCTACACGGGCGTGTGTCTAGGCCGTGTGTGACACACGATCAGCCCCATGGGTGTGTGACTTGGTCGTGTGTCCCCTGCATGTTACTGTTGTAAGTCAGTGTCGACCACAAGCTAGCCACACGGGCGTGTGCCTAGGCCGTGTGACCCTTATGAGGCTGCTGACGTCACAAACAGAATACCCAAGATTTTACACACGGGGTAAGGACATAGGAGTGTGAGATCACACAGCCTGCCCACACGGGCGTGTCCCATTTCATAGGGCGTGTGGTCCATGTTTAGGTGAAAATTTTCTAAATGTTTGAAAAGTTCCGGTTTGGTTCCGTGACATCCCAAGCGGGTGTAAAAGGGTCTCGTTGACCCATGATAGGGATGTTACGTTGGCGAATGAAATGTTTTAAATTGGAAAGAATTTTTATAGCCTAAAGTGGAACGATCAAGCAAGTCAAGTCCGGTAATGCCTCGTGCCCGGTTCTGGCATAGAATCCGGGTAAGGGGTGTTACAAAAATGAAAGGTTGTTGATAGATAAACAACTTTTACAAAGTGATTTTTGATGAAAACATGATTTAGGGACTAAAATGTAAAGTTGTGAAAATTGATGAAAAATTCTAAATTTCTATGAATACATGTGCTGTAAATTTTGTGATGTAATTTTGGTTAGGCTTGGAATAGGGAGGAAATTGCATAAATTTCATTTTCCGAGCCTGGGGACGAAATTCGAATTTATGGAAAAGTTAGGGGCAAAATGGTAAATTTGCCTAGGATGTAAATTGAGTCCACTTATATATGAAATGTGATAAATTGATGTTAAATTTACTTGTATAGATCTGGATAGACCAAATTCGAAGCTAGAACGAGGAAAAGAGAAAATGTCAGATTAGTAGATTATATGTACACGAACATTTGTCGAGGTAAGTTCGTGTAACTGAATTGTGTATATTTATATGCTTGAATTAAATGTTGTGCTTGTGAATTGTATAAATATTTTATGTATATGACATTGGAAATATACCTGACGAATCCCGATCAATAATAAGGCCCGATAAATGATGAATAATAAAAACGTTACTTATGTACTTGAAATGAATGTGGAATATGTCTATTTGAATTATGTGAATATTATAAATGTATGAAATAATCACATGCCTGATAATGCTTGGAAAATGTCAAACTCCATTTGAATAAATGGAAAATTTGATGGATATGTGATTTCCCGAAATGAATGAGGTCCTGCATTTGTTGCAAACGAGATTTAGTTGGATGAATTGACCTCATTATGGAAAGGATTTAGCCCGGACGGGTAATCCAGATCAAGCTTTTTAGAGCTTATGTCATAAAAAGGATTTAGCTGGACTGGTAATCCTGCCGTATATATGTGTGGCTCGAGAGTGTACTCTCTGAAATAGTACCTTATGGGTACCATTGGACGTGAATTGACGGATCCTAATTTGTACACCTCGAGTGTACTATTTGTGTATCCATTGATATTCTGAATAAATTCAACGGGTAAAAATCATGACATGAGAAAATATGAATAAGAAATAAGTTATTACATGTATATGTCTGAAATACATGAAAATGATGATATATGACAATCGCTATGAGAAAACATGAGATGATGATACTTGAACATGGAATTCATTTGATGAATATGTTCATCCTTGATTATAGACTTGTATACTTTGAGTGCACTACTAGTCGTGTGACATTGATATTTTGAGTAATATGAGTAAAGTTTTAATATGAAATAATCTGAACTCGAGATGAACTATTATGAAATTATACTTGTAATATAAAGATATGATTTATACATGTTAAATGAATACATGTTGTGGAAAGCATATGTGCCTGGAAACTTGATTGTTGTTGATCCCAAACATGTTTTGATGTTATTATGGATATATGACTAACAAGGGCAATGAGGATATGTGTAGGGCTTTAGGTCGAATTGAATGAATGTGACTTACATAGTTACCACAAAATAGAATGAATGGTAAGTTAAGTACCATGTTATACGAACTTACTAAGCATGTAATGCTTACTTAGTTTTATTTCCCTGTTTTATAGTAAATCGAAAGCTTGTTGGATTGGAAGCTAGGCGGAGATCACTCGCACTATCCATCGGCCCATGTCGGTACAATATGGTAAATCAATTATGGTTATAATGGCATGTATAGGACAACTTGGCCATTAGTGGCTTGATAATGATGTTTGTAATCTAGCAATTGGAATGGCTAGTAATGGTTGTTTTGATATACTTATAATGTCAAATTATGCCTAACATATGGATTGAACCAAGGTAAGATGGTAAACATATATGCATGTAATGGTATGCCATGTTGAATGATGGAATTTGTTTAATTGGAATGCTTGAAATGGTTGGTATTTGGATGTAAGTTTTAAGCATAGGTCAATGGTGTGATTTTGGGTGAGAAATGAAGCTAGAAATGACTTTATTTTGTCCACACAGGCAGACACACTGGCGTGCGGTTAGGCCGTGTGTCCCCTGCACCTTAAATCCGAGAAAATAGAATACTCAGAATTGAGCACACGAGCAGAGACACAGGTGTGTCTTAGTCGTGTGTGCTACGCGGGAGTGTGTCTTGGCCATGTGAAACCTGCACCTAATTTCGAAAGAATTTAATTAAACAACACAGCCTAGCACACGGGCGTGTGTCATGGCCGTGTGCACAAGTCAGAGAGTTACACGGGGTCGAACATGGCCTATTTCACGGGCGTGTCCTTTGGTCACACGGGCGTGTCCTAGGGTCACACGGGCGTGTCCCTCGGACCACACGGGTGTGTGAGCCCTGCAACTTGAAAAATTTTTGTAATTTCGTGAAAAATTCTTAGAGTTTTCGATTAAGTCCCGACTCGATTCTAATACTCATATTAGGCCTCGAGGGTCCATTTAAGCGACGCTATGAATAAATCTAGGGAAATGAATAGTAATTTACATGAACTATATATAAATGTTCTGAAAGTTCTGGTAATACTCCGTAACTCTGTTCAACGATGGACACGGGTTAGGGGTGTTACATCCTAGGCAGAACCATCGGCTGGATGTCTTAATGTACCATATTTGGTTTGTCCTTCTTTATGCCATCTCATGGATTATGATGTCTTGGAGGATTGAAACAATCTTTTAAGTTTGGGAATCAAGGGAAAGTACTGTAATACCTTGGTAGGCTTAGGATGGCGACAACTACCATCAACCTGTTCATCTGCATCCAACTCATCAGATGATTCCCACCTTGAGCTTTTATAGAGATCACAACTGACCTTTTTACTAGCATCGCCCCACTATAACATACAATCATTCGGGCATGCATCAATCTTCACATACCCAAGATTTAGTGCAGAAATCTTTTTCTTCGCTTCATAGTATGTAGTTGGGATTATGTTTCCATCTGGAAATTCCTAATTTAAAAACTCCAATAAGCATTTCAATGATTTTTCTGACCATCCAAAAAGTGCTTTGAAGTGGTAAAGGCGAAGTAGGAATGAGAAACATGAGAACTTGACACAATCGGGATACAACAAAATATCACAATCATCTAGATGAGTAGTTGCTCTCTCCGTAGTCTTTTTGCCTCATTAGCATCATACTCCCGACCATTATTCTAAAACTAGCTTGAAACTCCATCAAATCTCTCATTAAGAGTTGGGATGTTGATACCTAGAGCATCCGTTATGAGATCTCTTATATCAGCTTCGTTGTCTTGTGACAACGTACAAATTGACGGAGAAGTTCTCACCGTTTGGCTGGTTTGCACCAATGTCCTTTTAATGGATTCTCCATGAAAAATCCAATGCTTGTATTCTTTTATTATACCATGAAGACGAAGATGCTCACCCAGAATATGTGGTTCGTGCAATATCCTATGATTGCAATGATGGCACAGGCAATATATTTTTCCATTAAAGAGTGATTTTCCAATTGCAGATGATAGAAATCTTTCTATTCTAGCCAGGTGATTGGCGCTAAATCTCAGAGCATCCATCCAAATTTTATCCACAATATGTTAAAGTAATTAATATTAAATAACATGAGTATTTAAACTCGTAGATACCCATTTAGACATTTCATCAGCAACATACAAGGTAACAACCCAACTATTTAAACTTGCAACTACCATTCAGACATTTCATCTATAATGATAAAAGACAATTCCAAATAATGCAAGCTGGTACTAGTGTAACTAATCATGCTAATGTAAAAACACAGCTTACCTTTGGATCCCCATTGGTGATGGAAACAACTTCATTATCTTTAGGGCTAGAATGTACATGAACTTGCTCTTGAGTCATACTAAAATAAAAAGTTGAGGTTAAAGCTAACATAAAAAAAAGATATCGATTATAGAATAGTAGTCGGCGAAATTAATACAAGTATTTAGCATATTAAAATTAAAAAGAATTATTTTCTCATATTTTCGTATAAGCATCATTTCAAATTCTAAAAAGTTGAGTGGATACCCCCTAACCCAACCCCATTTCGTCTCTCGATGGAAGAGCTCATTTGGGATAATATCATTTCCTAACTTATACTATCTTTCTATTAATTCAGGATAATTTAGCAAGGAAAAGAAAGAGCACCAAAACTCACTCAATTGCTCTACATCCTACTATAAACCATGAATAACGATATAAGAAAAATGCATCACTCTTCCCTTCATTTATGGTAGAACTAGAATGAATTCATGTGTTGATGAGAGTAAGAAATATCCCAAGGAATAAAGTCAAATTGGTGAGTACCATTAATTTAAAGTTGAGGACATCAATTATCATGTTAGCACACACTTAGCCAAAGGTCAAACTATCTGTCCAATTAAGTTGCAACTCAGACAAAGTTGTGAAATTTTCAGTAGCTCTCTCGGCCCCGATTGCTATCTTATTTTCATTTACTTATAAAATAATTTTGTAATTAGATAATACTTGAAAAAGAAAAAAAAAACACAACAAATCGTGTAAGAAATTTAAGAAGGAATGAATCATGGCCCAACTTATGGACAAGTAGACAACAAGATTTGCCTTAATTCATATTTTGATTTTATTTACTTGTTAGTAAGTAAAAAATAATAATACAAATTATATATTTTTATTTACTCATTAATATATAGACAATGCATCAAATATTGAAATATGAATAGAAAATGCACGTAATTATTATTAATACTTCTTTAATTAGATTTTTGACTGAAATAAATGAGAAGTTTTATAGTATTGAATAACAATATATGTTTTCTTCCATGTTATGTGAATCTATTTAATGAGATTTATAGGTATGTAAGTTTCAATTAGCTAATAAATGAGAAGTTTAATTTCTCACATTTCAATAAGATTTGAGGACAAAAATATATATATAACAAACTCAAATTTGGAGCTTTGCTTCACACAAATCAACCAACAAAAAAAGAGGCTCCTATAATAGAAAAACCAACCCTAATTTCAATATATCTTCCTATACGGTCCTATGAACAAAGAAGACGAACTTTCAGCTTTAAAACAAAAAAATTGCCTATGATGGAGTCCTTTTACAAGATGAATGGAGGTGAGAGAGTGAATATTTGGATAAAGTGAGAGGTTTGGTCTTCCATTCCTTGTGTAATGGGATAAAGCCTTCTTTTTGAGTTGACTAACTTAACTTTTTCCGTTGACTTGAAAAACTCGATTAACAAACTTGAATAAGGTAAACTCAAATTAACTCAACCAAAAATAACTTAAAATTCAAAATGATTAAAAAAAATTTTAAAATCAGAATTTACCCTAAATAGTTCATAATGCCACAACTTCATAACTCGATTAACAAACTTGAATGAGCTAAACCCAAATTGACTCGACCAAAAAAACTTAAAATTCAAAATGATTAAAAAAGTTTAAAATCCGAATTTACCCTAAACAGTTCATAATACCATAACTTCATAACTCGATAACAAACTTGAATGAGCTAAACCCAAATTAACTCGACCAAAAATAACTTAAAATTCAAAATGATTAAAAAAATTAAAACCAAATTTACCTTATTCAATTCATAATACCATAACTTCATAACTCGATTAACAAAATTGAATGAGCTAGACCTAAATTGACTTGACCAAAAATAACATAAAATTCAAAATGATTAAAAAAAGTTTAAAATTCAAATTTACCCTAAACAATCCATAATACCATAACTTCATAACTCGATCAACAAACTTGAATGAGCTAAACCAAAAACGACTCGACCAAAAAACAAAAACTTAAAATTCAAAATGACTAAAAAAAAGTTTAAAATTTGAATTTACCCTAAACAATTCATAATACCATAACTTCATCATTAAGTGTTAAGTATTTTTTTTTGAAAAATCTCAATATAGGTTCTAATAATATTTGTTCTTTTTAACACAATACTTAAAACTACCCAGAGTCCCTCCCAACCCATAAATAGGAGGATAATGCGCTTCAGCCCATTCGAACCCACGTCCTCCTACATTGACAACAATACTTATATCGATTAAGCTAAGACTTAATCGGCAAATTTAAATTTCTTAAAATAAAACTAAAGTACTAAATTACAAATGTTCGAAGAATATTCCCCAAGTATTTTGGGTATGTTCTTCATATCAAACGTTGCTCTAGATCATATAATCCATTGAGAAAATGCAAAGTGCCATCCTAGGCATTGCTGCTTCAAATATATAACCCCATTGAACACTAGCTTCAAAGAGAAAGCATTTATCAAAAGCTCAGAATTTATCGAACAATTTGGTCCTTTTTATCGAACAAGGTTCCATCCAAAGAGAATAACAATGATATTCTTTTCTTGCCCTAATTTTTTACCTTTTAACCAAATAAATAAAATAATAACAATAATATATATTTCCTCAAAATAAATAATATAATTAGATGGCTAACATTTATCAACATGATTATTTTACAAAATAATAAATTCTTTGTAGCCTTTTAACAAATAATAAGATTCGCGAACATAATATCTATAATCTTTAATGTTTTAATTTAAATATTTCAATCAAAACATTTTTTAATGTCAATCATTTATGAATATATTTGTTACATAAATTAATTTGCCTATTTAAGTGTTGCCTTAGGCATGCATATCCCAACCCTTATACAAAGAGTTGGCCAAAGCATATGTTGGCAAGTCTATCCAAACACATAGGAAAGCGTTGGCATAGTGTTGGACAAAGCCGACTCTTATTTACGCGTTGCCTTAGGCATGCATATCCCAACCCTTATACAAAGTTGGCCAAAGCGTATCTCAAAAACTCTATCCTAACAATTAGGAAAGTGTCGACTCAAAAGTGTCGGTATAGTGTTGGAAAAAGCCGACTCTTATTTAAGCGTTGCCTTAAGCAAGCATATCCTAACCCTTATACAAAGAGTTGGCCAAAGCGTATGTCGGCAAGTCTATCCCAACACTTAGGAAAGTGTCGTCTTAGGACTGGACAAAGCCAACTCTTATTTAAGCGTTGCCTTAGGCATGCATACCCCAACCCTTATACAAAGACTTGGCCAAAGTGTATGTTGGCAAGTCTATCTGAACACTTAAGAAAGTGTCGCCCCAAAAGTGTCGTCTTAGGACTAAACAAAGCCAATTCTTATTTAAGCATTGTATTAGGCATGCATATCCCAACCTTTATACAAAGAGTTGGCCAAAACTTATGTCGGCAAGTTTATCCAAACACTAAGGAAAGTGTCACCCCAAAAGTGTCGTCTTAGGACTAAACAAAGCCAACTCTTATTTAAGCATTGCCTTAGACATGCATATCCCAACCCTTATACAAAACATTGGCCAAAGCGTACGTTGGCAAGTCTATCCCAGCACTTAGAGAAGTGTCACCCCAAAAGTGTCGTCTTAGGACTAAACAAAGTCAACTCCTATTTAAGTGTTGCCTTAGACATGCATATCCCAACCCTTATACTGTAACACCCCTAACCAGTATTCGTCTCCAGAATAGGGTTACGAGGCATTACCGATCAAATCACAACATAGAACGTACATTTATGCATCCATTCTCAAACACCATTCAATCATAATTACATTGTCCCTTATAAGGGCCTACGAGGCCTTAAACATGTTTTAGAAGTGGTTCGGACTAAACCGATAACTTACAAAAATTCTCGAAAACTTAGAAAATTTTCAAACATACTAGGGTCACACACCCGTATGAACAGGCCGTGTGCCTCACACGGCTCCAGACACGCCCGTGTCCCAAACCGTGTGAAAACAGGGCATACATACTGACTTGGGTTACACGGCTAACCACACGCCCATGTGTCTAGCCCGTGTGCTCTTCGAAATGGCCACACACGCCCGTGTGCCAGGTCATGTATTAGGCCGTGCCAATCCTGTAGGGTATACTGCCTTATGCAACATGGCCAAGTCACATGCCCGTGTGCCATTTAGGGGGTTTACTGACTTGTGCCACACGGCCAATCACACTCCTGTGTGTGAGTCCGTGTGGAGCATACTAAATTCAATTCAATGTCAACACAAGGGGACACACGGCCATGTAGCATGACCGTGTGTCACACACGGATGAGACACACGCCCGTGTCTCTGCCCGTGTGGACAAAAATAGGCCATTAGCAAGGCCAATTTGCCACCCTTTCTCATGCTCACTTAAACAACCAAAATAATATCATTTCAACACATTTATAGGCAACCAAAACAAGCCATTTCATCTTTAACCATTTCAGTACTCAAATCATAACCATAAACATACCAAAACAATATATCATTACCAACCATTTCACCTATCTTCTCTATACATTTTTCTCATCATTTTATCAACTAGTTCATGTCATAAAACATACCAATTCATTATCCCTATATCATACCAAATCAACCATGATATATCATTGGAAAATAATCAAAACAATTAACCACTTAGCCATCACAACAATCATACCAAACATGCCAAAACACAAGGCCATATATACATCACATATCACTTACCAAATTCATAAATTAAGCCAACTTAGATGGCCAAATACACACCAACATGTACATCATTTACAAGCCAACTCGCATGGCGAAAATCACAACTCAAAATGTATCATCTTAACACTAGCCTATACACGCCATATACCATATATAGATAACATCAAAAGTACCAACAAGTTGATCGATAGTGTGACGATGTTCCTGATGATCCCCGAGTCTGAGCTAGCTTTGATTATCTATAAAATAGGGAAAGAACACACAAAATAAGCTTTAAAAGCTTAGTAAGCCATATACAAATAAATTACAATATGAATTAACATCATCTCCATCAATAGGCAAACTATAAGTATGTACATATAAGTTCACAAACCTTTCCCAATGTATACATATTCAATATCATAAATGAATTTATCAAATACTTCCTTTTTCAATACTTGTATGAATCTCATATGTACCTGAGTCACTCAACTCATTCACACATTCTTTCTCAACTTGACTTTGCCCGTTGAACCATTCGGAATCGTTAAGGATACTCGGAAATCACATATAACTCGTACAATGCCATATCCTGGATATGGTCATACATGCTATCACATATCGATTCCACTGTCCCAGACAGGCTCTTATATGAAATCATATAACGATGCCAATGTCCAAGACATGGTCTTACACGTAATCACATCTCGGTAATCTTAATGTTATGACATTCGTATCCTGTATTATTCCTAAGGTTGTACGAGACTTTCAGATATTGTAAACCTGTCGATTACTTCTCATATTTGATCATTCAACATTCATAACAGTTCAATGACAATTAAACATATATAATTCAATTCAAAGACATTTATTTGCATATGAACTTACCTCGTATTAGGGATAAACGGACTAGATCGACTATTCGATAACGTTTGATTTTCCCCGATCTAAATCCGATTTCTTTCGTTCTTATCTATATACATTCAAAATTAAATCATTTATTCATCAAATCACTCAATTCAGTCCACAAACACATATTTGGGTCTTTTTACACTTTAGCCTCTAAAGTTCCATATATTTACAATTTAGTCCTTATTTCACAAATACACAAAATTCATGCAATTTGATACCTTCCTAAGCTAGCCAAATTTTCCTAGTGCACATATTAGCCCATATTTATCATTTATTCACACATTTAACCACACATTTTCACATTTTCACATATAAATCCCTATTTGACATTTTTACCAAAAAATCACTTTACAAAACTTGTGTAACTATCAACAAATATTCATTTTTCATCATAAAACATTCAAAAGCTTAACTATTCATCAATGGAACTTCAAAAAATCATCAACAAACTCAAAAATTAGGGCAGGGCTAGCTAGTACTCGATGCAACGATCTCAAAAACATAAAAATCATCAAAAATCGAGCAAAGAACATACCATAATCAAGAAAAGTAAGAGCCGAACCCTAAAATACTTCAAAGCTTTCTTTTTTCTTCCTTAATTCGGTTGAAGAAGATGGAAATGATGAATTAAAATGGTTTTGTTTTATTTAATATAACTTAATTCACTAGTTACCATTTTATCGTTTAGTTAAAACATTATAAATCACATAATTCAAGGCCATTTATGTCCATCTCCACTATCAATGGTTTATTAGCAACACAAGGACTTCACATTTAATTATTCATAGCAATTAAGCACTTAAACAATTAAAATACAACTTTTGCATTTTACGCGATTTAGTCCTTTTATCAAATTAGACATCCAATCGATAAAATTAAATCACGAAACTTTCACACATATATAATCACATGCTATAAACACCAAAAATAATATTAAATAAATTTTTGACCTCAGATTTGTGGTTTCGAAACCACTGTATCGATTTAGCTAAAACTGGGATGTTACAACTCTCCCCCTTAGGGATTTTCGTCCCCAAAAATCTTACTAGTGAATAGGTTCGGGTATTGATTTCTCATAGCATCCTCGGGTTCCCACGTAGCTTCTTCAACCCCATGTCGATGCCATAATACTTTCACTAATGCAGTTTTCTTATTTCTCAATTCTTTGATCTCACGAACTAAAATTCGAATTGGTTCTTCAGCATATGACATATCAGACTGGATTTCAACCTCGGTCGGGGAAATGACGTGTGAAGGGTCGGATCGGTATCGTCGAAGCATCGACACATGAAACGCATTATGTATTTTCTCTAACTCGGATGGTAGAGATAGTCTATAAGCAACTACTTTTGAAACACCCCAAACCCGGCCCATGAGCCTCGACCAGATCTGGTATGTTTCCCGAGAAAAACCCGTTCAAATTCGTTTGTTTTTTGGAAAACTTTGAGTGATTTTGGGAGAAAACTCGATTTGGGTTGGGCTTAAGTTGGAAACTAGTTTATTTCTGAAACATAAGTTTTTATAAAGATTCCATTGTTAGTTTCAAAACTTTAAGTTAAAAGATATGCCGAATTTGTTTTAGGTTTCATTAAAAATCATTTATTTTTAGGTGTCAAAACACTTAGGGTTTATTTTTAAATAAAATACTTAAACTTTAATTTGATAAAAAGTTCGTATCATAATAAAGTAATTTAACGTGCATGCATAAAATAAATTTCATACTATGGCCTTATTACATCAAAACAAACCCAAAATAAATTAAAGTACTTAAACAAAATAAAATGTCCACATCATAAAAGTTTGTGCTGAGCATGGCCACCACTAAGCTCCTGCCAACCCGGTCCATTACTGATCATCACCTGAAAAATGTTCTCACAACGGGGTGAGTCAAACAGACTCAGTGTGTACACAAACACTAAGTCCAAACAGATTCAGGCATAACACATCATACACATACATATCATAATTTACAATTAATGATGCATTCCCAAGCCCAAGCCTAGTTACCAACCGCTACACATCACCCGTACCAACCTGCACACCGTGGGGACTACTAAGTCAACCCTCCATCCGCTACACACCATCGAAGGCAGTCGCTGCAGTCGACGTGCTCATCACCCTTATAAAATTCGTGGCATAGCCACCAAATAATATTTCGTGTCATGAGACACCACATTCAGATAATGTGACCGAGGTCACCACATTCTTATATCGTGACAATAGTCACCACATTCACTTCCCCTTTCATAATCACCCAAATGCCCATGTCATACATATCATGCAATATAATATCTTATTTCACATTCTTATAGTTTCTCATATGTGGCATAACAGATCAAATTGTAATCCTAGTAGGAGTAGGAAAACGTATCTGAGTACTTTGTACCATTGCATGGTACTTAGCCACATTCACATTCTTATAAACACATATATCAAAATATAGCCATACATCTTATTAAGAGTTAGTGTGGGGTACACACCTGATTCACTTAGCGGTTCACTTAAATCCCGAAAAGCTTGATCTAATGCCTTAGATCTTAAATCCTACATTCGGCCAACCTTAATATGTTAGCAAAAAGCCTATTCGGCTAAAAGACCAAATCCCAATAGGATTGTCGAAATCAACTTCTTACCTTGGTGCCGATTTCACTACTAATCAAATCCCGAAACGTTGAAATCCTTCCACCTTGTAATCCGCTAATCATTAGATCACCTAAAGGGTTAGTTTCCGGCTTTTGAACATGTAAGAAATAGATCTAAGTACTAAAATAGGCCTTGGCCGAATGTTCATATGTACTTACCTTCCAAATCTTAAATCCAGGAATTAATCTCTTGTCTTGAAGATGTCGAAATACCTATAGGCTCCCATTAGATCCAATTTCAATCACTTAAACATGATAAATGGCCTTTGGCCGAATACATAACTTACCTTAGATCTTTATAAATCCCGAAATATCCTTCCTTGTAGTCGACAGTTGCAGAACCCCGAAACACTCCTTATAGTTTCGGCCACATAATAATAATGGTATTAGTTCCTATGTTTCGGCTTTAAGAAAAAGAATAAAACGATAACAATAAAATTCTTACCCTTAATATGGAAATCGACAGCTCCCTCCTGACACCACTTCAGAGATTCGGCTATAGACTAAGTAGATACTTGACAGATTTCGGCTTTTGATCAAGTGAAGGAATCGACTTTGCCAAGAATGGAAGAAGAGATTGATGATGGGGGTTCGGCTTCAATTGAGAGAGTATGGGACTTAGGAAGAAACGGCAATGGTGGACTTAGGGAGTAGAAGATTTCGGCTTTGGCAAAAATAAAAGAGAAAGGAAAGAAAGTGACAAGCTTTTGGAGAGAAAAGAGTAATGAAGGAGAGGCTAAATGATATTATGAAATTCGGCTACTCCTCCCTCCTATTTTGGCCGAAAATACCAACCCAAGGAGCCCCCCATTCGGCCAACTCCTTCCCCCCTATCTCATCCCTCCCTTTTCTCCTATTTTTCCTCTCTTTTATCCCTTCATAAATAATTAAAATACTCATTTACTTATCTACCACCTTAGCCGAACTTTTAAAAGGAAATTAGCCTCATCTTATGCTCATCCTTAGTGCCTTGTTGCCGTCCAACTCTCTTGCTGCCTGACGCAAAATAAAACACCTTTATTTGTTTTCTTTGCAACTTGAACCTTGGCTCACTTGCACCTGTTGTGGCGTCATTTACAGAAGCCCTTAGTGGCGCCTCCAAGCCACTTTTCCAAGCCCAATTGTGTGTCATACTTTCCCTACATTTTCTCTTAAGGCCACCTTGCTTTAGTTCCCTCCTTTAACTTTTAAACTTAATATTTTCTAAGGCTTTCTCCTATTTCCTAAAGTTCACAAACATTCATAAAAACACATTCAAGCTCACAATGACATGCTATTTCACACATTTTAACAATAATGCATAAGCCATACTTCGGGATATTACAAGTTTGACTCGCTCGATAATCCTATACATCCCGATGAATTGCTGACTCAATTTTCCTTTTCGACCAAACCGCAATATCTTTTTCCATGGCGACACTTTCAAGAATACTTTATCCCTGGTCTGAAACTCAACATCTTTCTATTTCAAATTTGTTAAGATTTCTGTCGATCCAATGCTGCTTTCAAACTATCACGAATTACTTTCACTTTTTCTTCAGTCTCTCTAATCATATCAACCCCGTGAACTTTACTCTCGGTGAGCTTACTCCAATACAACAGTGTTAGACATTTACGTCCGTATAGAGCCTCGTACGGTGCCATTTTAATACTCGATTGAAAGCTATAACTATAAGCAAACTCAATTAGCGGTAGATATTTCTCCCAACTACCTTCAAACTCAAGAATACAACAATGCAACATATCCTCGAGTATTTGAATAACTCGTTCGGATTGACCATCCGTCTACGGCTGAAACGCGGTACTAAAATGTAGCTTTGTACCCAATGCGTCTTGCAGTTTCTTCCAAAACCGCAATGTGAACCTCGGATCTCTATCTAAAACAATGGAAATAGGTACCCCGTGCAATCTCACAACCTCGGAGATATATAACTCAGCTAACTTATCAAGCGAGAAATCTGAACGTACAGGAATGAAATGAGCTGATTTCGTCACTCGATCAACAACAACCCATATTGCATCTTTTTTTCTCAGAGATAGGGTTAAACTTGATACAAAATCTATAGTCACTCTATCCCATTTCCTCTCGGGAATCATTATTGGCTGAAATAAACCTGACGGTACTTGATGCTCAGCTTTGACTTTCTAACAGATTAAATATTTCAAAACAAACTCAGAGATATTTCTTTTCCTGCCGTGCCACCAATACAGCTGTTTCAAGTCATTATACATTTTCGTGCTTCCCGGATGAACAGATAAACGACTACTATGTGCTTTATTCAAAATCATCTGAATCAACTCTGAATTTCTCGGAACACATATTTGGTCTCTGAATCTTAAACAATCATCGGAAATAAGTTGAAACTCTGAATTAGGGTTCGAATCACATTGAGCTCGTTTTGCTAACATTTCATTATCGACTTTCTGAGCTTCGCAAATCTGTTGTAAAAATAATGGTCTCATTTTCATCTCGGCCACAATCGAACCATTATTACACAAAGCTATTTGAGTGTTCATCGTACGTAGAGCGAATAGGGATTTTCGGCTCAAAGCATGAGCAGCGACATTAACCTTTCCTGGATGATAATCGATCACTAACTCGTAATCTTATAGTAATTCAAGCAACTCCGTTGTCGCAAATTCAGATTTTTCTGAGTCATCAAATATTTCAAACTCTTGTGATTAGTATAGACGTGGCATTTCTCAGCAAACAAATAGTGACGCCAAATTTTCAATGCGAACACAATAGCTGCTAACTCTAAATCGTGCGTCGGGTCTTTTCATGAGATTTCAACTGTCTCGAGGCATAAGCTATAACTTTGCCTTTCTGCATCAAAACACAATCCAGACCATTCAACGATACATCACTAAACAATACGAACTCTTTACTCGATTCAGGTTGAACTAACACTGGTGCCTCTGTCAATAACTCTTTCAACTGATTAAAACTTTTCTAACATTTATCTAACCACTCGAACTTAACATATTTTTGAAACAATTTCGTCATCGAAGTCTCAATCATCGAAAAGCCTTTCACAAATCGTCTATAATAGCCGGCGAGTCTCAGGAAGCTACAGACTTCAAATACATTTCTTGAAGGCTTCCTATCCTTTATTACAGAAATTTTGCTCGGATCAACTCGAATACCTGATGCTGACACAATATGCCCCAGAAAACCAACCTCGTGCAACCATAATTCACATTTGTTGAACTTTGGAAATAACTACTTATCTCGTAGAGTCTGTAGTACAATTCTCAGATGCTCTGCATGCTCGGATTCATCATGTGAGTAAATCAAAATGTCATCAATGAATACAACGACAAATCTATAACACCCCTAACCTATGTCCGTCGCCAGACTAGGGTTAAGAGGCATTACTAGAAATAACGGAACATTTCACAAATATTTCACAAACATACATTATGCATCAACAAATCATCATCATTCACAATCACTTTGTCCCTTTAGAAGGTCTACGAGACCTTAAACATGCTTTAAAGAGGGTTCGAGACCAAACTGATCTCATGCGGAAATTTTACAAAACTTAGAAATTTTTTCTTTCAAAACAGGGCACACGCCCATGTGGCTAGGCCGTATGCCTCACACGGTCGTGCCTTGGACCATGTCTCAGCCCGTGTGCAAAATTGACTTGAATCACATGGCCTGTCACACGCCTGTGTGTCTGGCCTGTGTGCAACACTGACTTGAATCACACAGCCTGCCACACACCCGTGTGTCTGACCCTTGTGCAAGTTTGACTTGCTTCGAATTGGGACAGTGAATGACACAGTCAGGACACACGCCCGTGTGCTTAGTCGTGTGGGCAACTATAGGCCATTTTCAAGGCCAGATTGCCACCTATTTTGGGTCATACCTACAAGCATCAAACAAGCATCAATTCATATTCCATAGGCAACCAAAAACATACCAAATCATTCACAATTTGACCTGTAATAACATCTTTCATTTCCATAGACAAATCCAACTCAAACATACCAATTCAAAGTACCAACTTCACATCAAAAACATGTGGTTCATACATCATATTACTCCATTTCAACTTATATCATTTCTCAAATCAACCATGAAACTTACCAAAATTGACCATTTCTTTTGGCCATTCATGAGCACATCAAAACATACCAAATTTTGCATCACATAGCATGCACTAAATTCACTATATAATCAAATTCATTATCAAGCCATATCACATGGCTATATATACACATTTCAAAATATAATCAAAGTTCTCTCGCCTATACATGCCATACTTCAATATGAACATTTTCAAAAGGCACCAAAATATAGTTCAATAGTGTGGTGATGATCCTCGACAATCCCCGAGCTTCCGATACCTTCGAAAATCTATAAAACAATTGAAACATACACAAAGTAAGCTTATAAAAGCTTAGTAAGCCATATACAAATAAACTTATCATATAGAACAATTATAAACCATTTCATACATATGGTTTATGACATAACACGATCATAAGTCATATTTCTCTTATATCTCAATTGATCATGTTCACTTACTCATAACCACATATCATGTAATGTAGCTCACATATCAAATAATCATATACATACATACCTTTCATTGCCAAATTTCATATACATACATACATACCGGAATTCGAATGCACATTCGTATAGTCATTCATTTCTCGGAATGCTCGATGAACCGTTTTGAATCAAATAGGATACTCGGATAGCTCGGAAAGCTCGTACAATGCCAACGTCCTAAACCTGGTCTTACTTGTAATCAATATCGATGCCACTATCCCAGACAGGGTTTTACACGAAATCAAATATGATGCCAATGTTCTAGACATGGTCTTACACGTAAATCACAAATCGATGCCAACGTCCAAGATGCGGTCTTACACGATAACACATATCGGAATCCTATGTCATGACATACGTATCCTAACTACTTCCTAAGGTTCGTACGGAGCTTTTCGGACATCGTCACATTACCAGAACTTTTTCAGATTTCACATATTCAGCTCAAATTGCCATATATCACAATTTATTCACATATAAGCAATTATAATTCAATTCAAACACATTTATTTGTTTATAGCCTTACCTCATACGGGAAAGAACGGAAACGAACGACTATTCAACTACTTTCGATTTCCCCCGATCTAATTCTGTTTCTTTGGTTCTTGATCTATACACATTCAAAGTTATCTCCTTTATTCACCAAATCATTCAATTCAATCCATATATACATATTTAGGGCATTTTACAAATTAGCCCTCACATTTTCACATTTTGACATTCTAGTACCTCAATTCACAAAATCACAAAATACACATAATTTCTTTATACACATGCTTGGCTGAATATTCCATTAGTCCATATAAGCCCATATCTTTCATTTAGTTCACATTTTAGCCCCTCAATTTATCATTTTCATAATTTAGCCCAAAATAGTCAAATTCATCAAAAATTCAAAGATAAAACATTTTAATCTATCACATATCTTTAATATTTCATCAATTATCATCACAAAGCTTACAAAACCATCAACAATTTTTGAAATTTAGACATGGACTTGATAGAACACAAAGCAACAATCACAAAAACGTAAAAATTATTGAAAATAGATAAAAAATCATACATCAATTAAGCTTATTAATGGCTGAATGAAACTAAGCTTTAAACCCCTTCTTTTTCTTTGAAATTCGGTGAAAAGATGATGAGAATGGCCATCAAATTGGTTTTATTTTAATTATATTAACATTAATTATCAAATACCAATTTTAACCTTTGTTTAAAACATTTATAAACATATAATAAATGGCCATAATTGTCCACTTTCAAGTTAATGGCATAATAACAACATAATGACCTCACATTTATAAAGAAACATCAATTCAGCCATTATTGAAATAGAAGGACAATTTTACATTTTTTGCGATTTAGTCCTTTTTTTTCAAATTAAGCACACAAACAATAAAATTTTTATACGAAACTTTGACACATATAAATTCACATACTATAAACACGGAAAATAATATTAAAATAATTTTCTTGACTCAAATTTGTGGTCCCGAAACCACTATTCCAGCTAAGTTATAAATTGGACCGTTAAAACTCTCCCCACCTTAGGGATTTTTGTCCCCGAAAATCTTACTGTTGAACAGATTCGAATATTGTTCTCTCATAGCATCTTTGGGCTCCCACATAGCTTCTTCAACCCCCTTGTCGATGCAATAATACTTTTACTAACGAAATTTTCTTATTTCTCAATTCTTTAACCTCGCGAGTTAAGATACGGATCGATTCTTCTTCATAAGTCAAATCAGACTGAATCTCTATCTCAGATGGAGAACTCAAATGCGAGGGATCAGATCTGTATCATCGAAGCATCGATACATGAAACACATTATGAATCTTTTCTAACTCAGATGGTAGCAACAGTCTATAAGCAACCGGCCCAATATGCTCGATAATCTCATACGGCCTGATGAATCTCGGACACAATTTTCCTTTTCTACCGAATCAGAGCATTTTCTTCCACAGAAATACTTTCAAAAATACTTTATCACCGATCTCAAATTCAATATCTTTTTGTTTCAGATCTATGTATGATTTCTGTCGATCAAACGTTGTTTTCAGACTATTTCGTATCACTTTTACTTTCTATTTAGTCTCTTTAACCAAATCAATCCCGTGAATTTTATTTTCACTAAGTTCAGACCAGTACAAAGGTGTTCGGCATTTCGTACCATACAAGACTTCGTACGGTGCCATTTTAATGCTCGATTGAAAATTATTATTATACACGAATTCAACCAATAGCAAATACTGTTCCCACGTACCTTCAAACTTAAGAATGCAACATCTCAACATATCCTCGAGTATCTGAATAGTCCGCTCGGATTGACCATCCATCCACAGGTGAAAAGCAGTACTGAAATGCAATTTCGTACCTAAAGCCTCTTGCAGTTTCTTCCAAAACTGCGAAGTAAACCTCGAATCTTTGTCAGACACATTAGATAGTGGCACCCGTGCAATCTCACAATATCAGAAATGTATAACTCAGCTAACTTATCAAGCAAATAATCCATTCTCACCGAAATAAAATGAGCTGATTTTTTCAATCTATCAACTATAACCCAAACTGCATCTTTCTTCCTCAGAGTTAAAGGCAATCTTGAAACAAAATCCATCGTCACTCTATCCCATTTCCACTCGGGAATCATAATCGGTTGTAACAAACTGGATGGCACCTGATGTTTAGCTTTAACTTGCTGAAGATCAAACATTTCGAAACAAAATCAGAGGTATCTCTTTTCATTTCAGGCCACCAGTAAAATTGTTTCAAATCATTATACATTTTTGTAGTTCCCGGATGAACCGATAAACAACTACTATGTGCTTCTTTGAAAATCAACTGAATCAACTCTGGATTTTTCGGAACACAAATCTGATCTCGGAATCATATACAATCATCAACATCAACTCAAAATTCAAAATCAGAGTTCAATTCATACTGAGCTCGTTTTGCTAACATTTCATTATCAACTTTTTGAGCATCAACAAATTTGCTGTAAGAATAACTGTTTCGTTTTCAATTCTGCCAAAACCGAATCATCATCAGACAGGTCTAAATGAACGTTCATAGCACGTAGCACAAACAGTGATTTCTGACTCAAAGCATCAGCAACAACATGTGCTTTTCCCAGATGATAATCTATAACTAACTCGTAGTCTTTTAACAATTCTAACCATCTTCTCTGACGCATATTCAAATCTTTCTGAGTCATCAGATATTTCAAACTTTTATTATCTGAAAACACATGACATTTCTCACAGAAAAGATAGTGGTGCCAAATTTTTAGAGCAAACACGATCGCAGCTAATTCGAGGTCATGTTTTAGATAATTCTTTTCATGTAGTTTCAATTGTCTCGAGGCATAAGCTATAACTTTGCCTTCCTGCATCAAGATGCAACCCAAACCATTTAACAAAGCATCACTAAAAATCACGAACTCTTTACTCGATTCTGGCTATACCAAAACTGGAGCTTCAGCCAAAAGGGCTTTCAACTGATCAAAGCTATTCTGACACTTTTCAGACCATTCAAATTTCACATCTTTCTGAAGCAATCTCGTCAACGGAGTTGCAATCATTGAAAAGCCTTTTATGAATCGTCGGTAATAACCCGCAAGTCCTAGAAAATTGCAGACTTCAGACACATTTTTCGAAGACTTCCACTCTAAAATAGCTGAAATCTTGCTCGGATCAACTCATATACTAGAAGCTGACACAATATGCCCCAAAAAGTAACTTTGCGTGACCAGAACTCACATTTACTAAACTTTGCACACAATTACTTATCACGCAGAATTTGTAACACAATTCTCAAATGTTCGGCATGCTCAATTTCATCACGCGAATACATCAAAATGTCGTCAATGAATACAACAATAAATCGATCTAAATACTATCTAAAAATTCTATTCATTAAGTCCATAAAGACAGCAGGAGCATTTGTTAGTCTGAAAGGCATAACTAAAAATTCATAATGCCCGTACCTCTATCTGAAAGCAGTATTCAGAATATCTGAATCTTTTACTCGCAACTGAGAGTTTCCCGATCTCATATCTATAATTGAAAACACAGTAGCTCTTTTCAGCTGATCGAACAAATCATCGATTCTGGACAGAGGATATTTATTCTTAATAGTCACTTTGTTTAACTGACAGTAATCAATGCACATTCTCGTCGTGTCATCTTGTTTTTCACAAATAGAATAGGAGCGCCCCAAGGAGAAAAGCTTGGTCGTGCGAAACCTCTATTTGTCAATTCTTGCAATTGAGACTTCAATTCTTTTAATTCTGTCGGAGCCATTCTATACGGAGCTCTTAAGATAGGGGTCGTCCTTGGCACTAACTCAATGCCAAACTTAACTTCTCGTATCGGAGGTAATCCAGGTAATTCTTCAGGAAACACATCAGGAAACTCACAAACCATAGCATAGATTCAACTTTCTTTTCTGTCACTTTCGTATCAATCACATATGCAAGATAAGCTTCGCATCCCTTTTCACATAATTCAAAGTTTTCATCGAAGATATTACTGCCGGTAATCCATTTAAATCACTGGACTCAATCCGTATTATCTCATCATTTTGACATCTCAAATCAACAGTCTTTCGTTTGCAGTTCAGAATAGCATCATGCAAAGTTAGCCAATCCATACCCAAGATTATATCAAATTCATCAAAAGGTAATAACATCAGATCAGGTAGAAAACAGATATCTTGAAACATTAACGGAAAATTCTTGCACACTTTATCAACCATAACACACTTGCCTAAGGGGTTCGATACTCTAATTACAAATTCAGTAGACTCTATAAGCAAAGTCTTACTTATAATAGCCTGATTTTGGGGCTAGTCAGAACAGTGGTTTCAGGACCACTAATTTAAGGTTGAAGAAAATTATTTTGACATTATTTTATGTGTTATAGCATGTTTATAGGGATGTATGAAAAGTTTGGTGCTTTAATTTTAGCAATTGTATGCTTAATTGTGAAAAAGGACTAAATAGCATAAAGTGCGAAAGTTATAATATCCAAGGTAGAGGTGTTTAATAGCCATAGAATATTAAATTAGAGGTTCTTAAAGTGAAATTAGGCCATTAAGGGTGTGTTGGCCGACCATAGAGACAAGGAGACAAGAGCATCAAATTTTGGTCAAGATTTGGTGAAATTAAGTGATAAAAAATGAATAAAATAAGATGAATAAAAGAGATATCATCTTTTACTATTCATGCTTCTTCTACCATCGAAAATTGAAGGGAAATTAGAGTTCTTGGAGTTCAAACTTTCAGCAAAACAAATCTCTTGCAAGTAAGTGATTTTAGAGGTCTTTCTTGATAATTTTTGTACTTTTGGAACCCTCAAAGCTTAAGCTAGCTAATGAGGGGACTAATTTGCAAAATGGTTAAAAGTTTAGGGACTTGCCATGAGAGTGTTTATGGTGTTTTCTGAGTTTTTATGGAAGAAAATGAATGTTAGTGAGTTAAGGAACAACTTTTGTGAAAGGTGTTATCATGAAAACACCTAAATAGGACTTATTTGTAAATGTTGAAATCGTGTAATAAATGCATGAAATAATTGGTCTTGTGAGTTGTTGTAAGAGAAACAAATGTTCATCTAGGCTTATCTAATGAGGAAATGTGATGAAAATGATTTACGAGCCTAGGGGCAAAATCATAATTTTGTCAAAGTATAAGGGCAAAATGGTCATTTTTCCCTAAGTAGAAATTTTGATATATAATGAATTATAAAGTGATTGAATGAGTGAATTTATTATTATAGATCAAGAAGAGCGCAAAAACAACCTTGACCGAGGAAAAGGCAAGGTTATGGACTAAAACGTCGATTAATACATTTTGCACCGAGATAAGTTTATGTGTAAATGGTACATCTTTAACACATATGTTGTTACTTATTTGTGCATTGTATGAATGAGATCAATTATGTTTGAGATTGATTGAAATTGATAGATAGTGAATAATTCTTGCACGAACCTCGGAATAGATATGTAAGTGCTGAAAAATTTTCGAAATAATTATTAGTGGGTTGTGTGCGATACCACCGTAATTATCCTTTTTGGTGGGCTATGTGCGATACCACCTTATTACTTATTTACGATGGTTTGTGTGTGATACCATCGTTTATATTACCTTTTGGTGGGCTATGTGCGATACCACCCTATATTTGATTAATGGTGTATTGTGTGTGACACCAGCGAGTACTTAGTATTATTCCGAGGGGTTCATCGAGAAATTATTTAAGAGAATGTTTCATGTGGCTTTGTGGTGATGAGCGCAGGGGATGTGTACAAGTAAATGTGAGCATTATATTTGTTACATGGTTGGAATGTGGTAAGAAATGAGATGAGTAAGCATGATTAAGGACATGTGAATTGTTCTTGCTTAGTATGGAATGTTATTGATTGATTACCATATGTTAAGATGCTTATTATTTACATGTAAGCTTACTAAGCTTAAAGCTTACTCCCTTTCTTTTTCCTTGTTTTATAGTGTCAAAGAGCTGGCTCGAGATATGAAGATAATCGGAAGATCACCCACACTATCAGCTCGTCTCAGTATATTTAGATTTAGCATTGTGAGTATGGCATGTATAAGGGCTAAACTTAGTGAAATGTCTTGTTGTTTTGGCCAAGTGTGTTGGCTCATTTATAGATGAACTCTTTTGTAAATGGCCATATTTAATGGTTCCTTATTATTAATATATGGAAAGATAAGGTTGTTCATGAATGTGTAGGATGCATAATTGAGTTGCTTGGTTAATGGTTGAATGTGATTTATGTTGTATGAGTTAGGGTGATAAAAGAACTTGGCAAATAACCTTTTTCTTGTCCACACAGGTAGGCACACTGGCGTGTATCTAGGCCGTGTGTGACACACGGTCAAGCCCATTGGTGTGTGACTAGGCCGTGTGTCCCCTGCATGTTAGATTTGAAAGTCAATGTCGAACACAGGCTAGACACACAGGCGTGTGTCTAGGCCGTGTGCCCCTTATATGGTTGCTAATGTCATAAACAAAATACCCAGGTTTTCACGCATGGGTGAGGACACGGGCGTGTCTAGGCCGTGTGGAGGATAGGGGCCAAGGAAATAGGAGTGTATCTGGTCGTGTGAAAACCTTTGTAGGTTCAAAAAGACAATAAATTGCACGCGGGCCAGGGACATGGCGTGTGCAACCAGACGGCCTGCCCACACGGGCGTGTCCCATTTCACACGGAAGTGTGGCCCTGTTAAGGCAAAATTTTTCTAAGTATACAAAAGTTCCCGGTTTGATTTTGAGATCCTCCGTTTGCATGTTTAAGGCCTCGTAGGCTTATAATAAGGATATTATGAATGTGAATGAGAAGTTTAAGTTGGAAAATAAATTTTATAGCCCAAAGATGTACGTTCAAGCAAGATAAGTCCGGTAATGCCTCGTACCCAGTTCTGGCATTGAATATGGGTAAGGGGTGTTACATTTAGTGGTATTAGAGCTATGGTTTAGTCGGTTCTCGTACTACCGTAGCATGTGGTGACTTCTAAAAATTCTAAAATTTATTTTTTTATATAGTAAATGGATCCCGACTGAGAGGCTGTTGATGATGCTGCTAGTAACGCGCCGACTCCCGCGCAAGGGACCGCTCCTATAGAGAGTAGACCCAAGACTGTGGGTCAAGGAGAAGAGGTCTGGGAAGCCTTTCTCCAAATGATGAGTAATTGGTACACGGAGTATGTACGAGCGAATCCTAATGATCAGCCTCCTCCACCCCCTCCTATACCTCAGCCATCTCCTGTGGCTCCTCAAGGTATAGATTTGGTGAGAAGGACCAAACCCCCGGTAGATAAGATTCAGAAGCAAGGGGCCGAGGAATTCGAAGCTAATATAGACGATGACCCCGAAAGGGCAGAGTTCTGGCTTGAGAACTCAATGTGAGTATTTGATGAACTATCCTGCACACCTGAGGAGAGCTTGAAATGCGCCGTGTCATTACTGAAGAACTCGGCATATCGTTGGTGGAAAATGTTGACGTCGGTGGTTCCAAGGGAGAGAGAGACGTGGGACTTCTTTTTGGAAGAGTTCCAAAAGAAGTACATAAGTCAGAGATTTATGGATTAGAAACGGAAAGAATTCCTTGAATTGAAGCAAGGAAAAATGACTGTGGCAGAGTATGAGCGCGAGTTTGTTAGGCTCAGCAAGTATGCACAAGGGTGTGTGTCTACAGAAGCTATCTTGTGCAAGAGGTTTGAAGATGGGCTAAATGAGGATATCAGACTTCTAGTTGGGATCTTGGAATTGAAAGAATTTGTTGTGTTGGTTGATAGGGCATGCAAGGCCGAGGAGCTGAATAAGGAAAATAAAAAAGCCATGAGTAAGGCCCGAGATACAAGAAAAAGACCGATGAATAAATCGTACCAAACTCAATTAAAGAGGTCCAAGAAAATATACCCTCAGACAACTATGTCGTTGGATATTCACACTGAGGTCGAGGTAATACCTACTCGGGCTAGAGGGTTCAAGCCACCTCGTTGGCAAGCGTGGGCAATCCAAAGTCAAACAAACTTAAGTGTCCAAATTGCGGTAGGCAACACATAGGGGAGTGTTGGGGGAATAACCATAATTGTTACAAATGTGGTTCACCTGACCATTGCATCCGGAATTGTCCAGAGAGTGATGAGAAGGAAAGAAAGTAAGAAGTGAGATCAAGCAATGTATCTTCGAGGCGTAGATTACAAAAGAACTCGGGAGGTGGGGCTAGTAGTAGAGGTGTACCTAGAAACTCTGCTGTGAGGTCAGAGGGTCGAGAACCTGCAAGGACTTATGCCATTCGTGCTCGCGAAGAGGCATAATATCCAGATGTGATAACGGATACTTTTTCTCTTCATGATTTCTCTGTTGTTGCTTTGATTAATCCGAGGTCTACCCATTCGTACATTTACATGAAATTGGCATCTAGCATGAGTATGATTGTTGAGTCTACGAAATTTGTAGTAAAAGTGTCAAACCCGTTAGGCAAACATGTGCTAGCTGAGAAGGTGTGTAGGAATTGTCCTTTGATAGTTAGAGGTCATTATTTTCTGGCTAACCTTATGATATTGCCGTTTGATGAATTCGACTTGATTCTTGGTATGGATTGGCTGACTACTCATGATGTTTTAGTAAACTATGGTAGAAAGTTTATTGAATTGAGATCTGTAAATGGAGATGTCATTCGGGTTGAATCAAGTAAATCGAATAGTTTGCCGGTAGTGATTTCGTCTATGGTAACTGAGAAATACTTGAGAAAAGGGTATGAGTCCTATCTCGCCTTTGTGCTGAATACTCAAGAGTCAGAGGTAAAGATTGAATCAGTGCCTGTAGTGTGTGAGTATCCGGATGTGTTTCCGAAAGAGTTAACCGGATTACCCCCAGTTAGAGAGATCGAGTTTGGGATTGAGTTGGTTCCGAGTACAGCACCTATTTCGGTGGCCCCGTACCGTTAGAGTTGAAAGAGTTAAAAGTTCAGTTGCAAGAATTAATGGACAAGGGTTTTGTAAGACCGAGCTATTCACCGTGGGGTGCTCCATTACCTTTTGTAAAGAAGATTGATGGGTCGATGAGATTGTGCATAGACTACAGACAACTCAACAAAGTAACAGTGAAGAATAAGTATCCTTTGCCAAGGATAGATGATTTGTTTGACCAACTGAAGGGAGCTACGGTGTTCTCTAAGATAAACCTAAGGTCTGGTTATTATCAGTTGAGGGTTAAGGAGCAAGATGTGTTGTAGACTGCATTTTGGACGAGGTATGGCCATTATGAGTTTCTCGTCATGCCATTTGGCTTAACAAATGCTCCTGCGATTTTTATGGATTTAATGAACCATATCTTTCGACTGTATTTGGATAAATTTGTGGTTATTTTTATTGACGACATATTAATTTATTCCCGAGATGAGAGTGAGCATGCAGAGCACCTGAGAATTGTTTTGTAAACTTTGATAGACAAACAGTTGTATGCTAACTTGATCACTGAAATCGGAGCTTTAAAATTTATAAAACGAATGATCAAACCTGGAAACTAACTCTGACAACGATTAAAGGCAAGTGTACCTATCGAACAGTAGTATAGCTTAGGCAAGACTGGATTGTCGAACCCAAAGGAACTAAAAGTACTAATACTAACTTTCTTTTTATTATTTAGCCTTAAAATATAGTGAATTTGCTTTAATCTAAATTAAAGACTACTAAGCTAAAGACACAAAGACAAAAAGAACGAATTGGGAAATAACTTGAAGGAAAACTCAGTTGATTACGACGATACCCTCAGAAAGAATCCACCTAGACTTCTCTTGTTACTTAACACTGAACCATATGATTTCTTTACTTAGCTTGACCCGTAGGACTCCCTAACCTATATTAAACCCTCTCTCGAAGCGAATAACGTCTAACCCTAGGTTAATTAGTGGAACTCTCATTTGCTTATAATAACCCCCTAGAATAGCAAGAAATCGATCTATGGACTCTCATATTAGGTTTCACCCTAATCTGGCAAAATCTCGTAACCCTATCTCTAGGCGTTCGATCAACTCTGCTTAATTATGTTAGATCTACTCTTAGGAAGAGTCTATTCCTCCTCCACCTAAGCACATCAGATTTGGATTAAGCAACATAGCTAAGAACAAACTAAGTAATTATCATATAATTCAGAAATCAAATAACAAGACTCATCTAGGTTTCATCCCCTTCAGGTATCTGAATGGTTTAGTTCATGACATAAGAAATCCCTAAAACCTCCTGAAGGAATTGAAGGAGAAATCCGCCGTCTTGAGTATAACTCCGGCTTCTTGGGATGGATCAACTGGCTATCTTCAAGTGATTCCCTCAACTCTGACCTTTCCGGCTTGGCTCTTTGGCCTAGCTTTCACGCTCTTTCAAAGGTGGCACTTGGGGGCTATATATAGGCTCTTGGAATGTGTTTCTTTGCCCCAAAGTATCCAATTCCGAATGAAATTGTTCATTGCCACGACAGGGACACGGCCGTGTAGATCAGGGGAGAGGTCGTGTCCTAGAGGCTTGACAAGGCACGGCCGTGTGGACTTTGGGCCAGGCCGTGTTGATTTCGTGATATGGCTTATTTACTCCATTTTGGGCCCGTTTTGTGTCCTTTTCATCCTCGGGTGCTTTCCTAGGTATAAGTCATGAAAAGAAAGGATTAAAAGCACCTTTTTACATAAATTGATGGATAAATCATCCAAAAGTAAGCTAAATGTGGGATTAAAATATGTTATAATTACGGTTTATCAAATACCCCCACACTTAAGCTTTTGCTTGTCCTAAAGTAAAATATTCTCAACTTACAATTAAAATGAACTTTCCATAATTCACAATTCCTATCAACAATGCCTCGTCATAATTCGTAGATAATTTATACATGGATAATTCAATTCAAAGAGCCCTAAAGATTCAAACAATGATAAGTCATTCATTTGTGATTGAAAACGTAGGTGTTTCCCCTTATCTGAAATATTACCTTTGATTCGAAATTGACAAGAGTTGACATCCTCATTATAGATTCACTCAAATCACTCAAAGTGTTTAAGGGTTAGGAAAAAGAAGCACTCATACGTCGAACCTGAAAAGTTAATCCCATAGGCTTGCCTGAAAATCAAATCTCCACCACTTTAAAATGAGATGATAAACAGATCAAAAGGTCTTTGTTAGGGTTGTAACGGGGCTAGGGTTAAGGTGTGGATAAAGGCTGAAATTAGGAGGTTAGAATCGAGATTGAATTGACAAGTACCTACTTAATGAAAACTGAAATAATCTTTACATCAACTGATAATAATAATCCTAACAATACGAGCTTTTCTTTCAGAAAATAAACTTTAGCTGTATAAGCTCACCACTAATACTGGATATACTTCGAATTTTTTTTAAGAACAATCTAATAATAAAAGATGAATTCAACTCATAGCCTAATTCGGTAACTAATCAAATCATATCTCAATTAAAAGGTAGTCAAAAGGAATGGTGATAACAAATACAAATGGGTTTTTGGGTTTTTAATGGGTGAGTCAATAAAAAGGGTTGTTAGGATCAACGGGGCTCACTAGGGGTTAATTTATGAAGGTAGGCTTTTTAGTGGAGTGAGTGGGCTAAGTCCTAGGTGCCTTTGTCATTTCTGTATATCAAATCATAAATGTGGTCTCGACATGTATAAACGAGGCAAGTTCTAGAATAACAGTTCAAAGTTGACACACTCATAATCAAAAAGTGAGCACGAAAAAGAATATATGCTCTATAAGACTCAAAATCTCACAAAAATTATGGGTGTTTTGACATCAATCTCATAAATTTCAAATTTCAAAGCAATATTCAAATTTGGGTTAACAACCTAGCAAAAATTTTTAACTATTGAAAATTAGACTTATCATGTTTAATTCTCTAGTATCTTAAAATTTAATTATCAATGCACAATTATCAATGACTTAGTCTAAAACATGTTAATAAAAATAAATTATCAGAAATTTCATCCTAATTAGTAATATGAAAAATTTACTTAAAAACAAGACTAAATTCAGGGATTTCAGAATAATGAAAAAAGTTTGGCCGGATTTGAGACTAATGCAGAAAGTTAGGCCCTTTTTTTAGATAAATATTCACCCCCACACTTAAGATGTACATTGCCCTCAATGTACAAAGATAGTTATTTAAAATTTAAAGAAAAAATCAAAAGAGAGAGAGAGGAGAAAATGACACTTCCTGAATTACGGATGAGATCCTTGGAAGACAGTAGAGAATACGTGGCATCAGGTGACTTTATTGAATTTCTCCTAGTTATATGTTTGTGTATGTGGAGTGTGCACTTTATTCTGCAAAGTCACTTAGTTAAAGATCTTGGTGGCGGAATAGATATGTGTTAGGTAAACTCGAATAGTTAGATAACCAATGATTGAAGTTTGCACTAAAATAAAAGTTCGAATTAAAAATTAAAATAAAAACTGAAAACAAATAAAAGAAAGTTGAAGATAACAAAATAAGGGGTCTCGAAAATCTTCATCATCAGCTGGGTCCTGTGGTGGTACTGGTGACGAGATGTGGAGGTGCTGGCAAATCTGTTGAAGGGTGGCCTCTATCCCATCAAAACATCGACTGTTTTCAACGAAATATAGCTCGAACTGGTCAAGTCTTGCAGATATATCTGCCAATGAGGTTGCCGTATGGGATGGCAGCTGACTCAGAATCGGTGCCTCCTGTGGTGGTGGGACATCATCAGTAATGTCCTCGGGCTCCCCTTCAGCTATGGAAGTCACCAATCGGTATTGCGGAGGGTCGATTCTTTAACGCTATTTAATCATCCTCATGTGTAGCATCGTTTGGATGCCCTGAGGTACCATATGGCCAATCAGTGTAAGTGAGGAAATCTGAGCCTCAGTGTGGAGGAGGCCAAAGTATCGAGTCAGCCTTATGATAAATGGCCCCATTGATAGAATCCCCTTCCTATGTGCCTCTGTTTGATGCTAAATTGGACACGCGATGAAATATGCCAGGTCGAAAACATGCCCTTCTGACATGCACGATAGGTAATATACGTCGTGCTTGTTAACCACGTCGGTGCTCTCTCATCATCCTGTAATGGTGTGAGCGAGAATGGCGTGAAGATATCGTAGGTGTGGTTGAAGGGCTGTCGCCTTAGAACAACTGGGGTCGTAGATGCTTGTGGTGGGGCCTAGATTGCGCCAGCAGTTGAGCGGAGTGCAATGGAGCTGGCGGTTTAATCCAGAGAATGGGTTTTCCTCTATGAATTTTGGTGTATAAAGTCCGAGTGCTGAGCCGAATTGCGGTACGCTTAGTCGACGTACCGTGCCTCCTAAACGAAATTGAACTGTTCCTGGGTCGTCGAATTCTGCTATTACTGTTTGTAATGTGGAGGTGGTGCAGAACTCTAATGTGAGCTCCAAGTAAGTGGGCTCGACGATTGAGAAGAATTGTTCCCACGGGTCGGTTGATATTAAGGCTCGAATATTGGTTGCGAGCCCGACTTGTTTTAGTGCATTCCAATCGATGCATTGCCAGCGCCTAAAGGTCTATCTCGGATTGTCTTGTAGCGCTCTTCTTGTGTTGCTTGAGAGAATCGGAGGAATGGGTGTCGAAGCTCGGTAGAGGCACTTGCGGAGGATGATCCGGGCCCCTTTCTTTTCTTGGTTGGGGTTGCTGTGGATCGTTTGGGTCGTGAGGTTAACATGGTACCTGAAAATAATCAGATATAAAGCAAGTCTCTTAACAATAATATGGTCAAATTAAATTAAGCAAAATGGTAATCAGTGAATATTATTTGACATCAGTGATTCTTCAAGCAAGGAGGTATATCAAAGATGCAAGAGTTTATTGCTATAATGAAATAAATCAACACCCAATTTATCAAAGAATTATCCATGAGTTTTTAATAGAAATCTCTAAATGTCAATCATGCCTAATACTTAAACAATGATGAAAAGCAAAATGGCATAATATTTATCAAGTTTTTAGTCAAGCAAGTGAAGTAGTGAAGGGAACCAGGTGTTGTAATGGTGTGAGATGATCAGGCACGGGCGACGCACGACGGTGGCACGGGTTTCTGCAGCACGAACACGGCAGTGGCGGGGTCGTGGCGTTCGGTAGCACAGCTGTGGTACGGGCGTGCGAGCGGTATTTGGATGGTTTTTGGAGAGAAATGGCAAGGGGAAGCGATTTTAGGTGGATAAGAATGTAGGTGCGGCTGGATTTGGGGGGGAAGGATGAAATCTGATTTTAGGGTTAAGTTTTGGGGAGGAAGACGGTTAAATTTTGTTATATAGGGGAAGGGACACGGTCAATTGCCACGCCCGTGTGAATTTTAATTCGCTCGTGCTTTTCGTGATTTCAGGATTTTGGGCGCGTTCAAGGTTTGTGGCACGGCCGTGGTTACATGGGCACGCCCGTGTTCGGCAAGTCAGTATGTGGGCACAGTGGGGTACCACGGGCGTGGATAGCCCGTGCTTGGTAAATCAGTAGCTTCGCACGGTCGTTGGGCACGGTCGTGTTTGGCCCATGGTGTGTAAGTCAGTAGCTTCACACGGTTATGAAGCACGGGCATGTTCAACCCGTGGTCTACAAGTCAGTGACCTCGTACGGTTAGATAGCACGGGCGTGGTCTGGTTTCGCAGCCCGTGTTGAAGAAAGAAATTTCTCCCTGGTTATGCACGGCTACCGACACGCCCGTGGTTCGTTCCCTGTCTTGTACACAGCTAATGGCACGCCCGTGTGCCAGCCGTGTTTAAGAACCTGTACTTCCATTGGACTAATCTTTAGTGTGAAGTTAGAAATGAAAATAAAATGTTTAGTGAGTTTGTGGGTTAATGCTCGGGTTGCCTCCCAAGGAAGCGCTTGTTTATAGTCTTAAGCTATACTTTCCCTATTTTCGGTTCTAAAGAAGGTTCATGGAGCAGAAGCTCCTCTCTCATATCTCCAAAATCTTCACCATTATAAATTTTGAGTCGGTGACCATTTACTTTGAATGTGCCTTTAGTGGGATGAGTTACCTCGATTGTGCCATATGGAAAAATTGTTTTGATCATGAATGGACCTGACCATCTTGATTTCAGCTTTCCCAGAAATAGTTTAAGCCTCGAGTTGTATAGCAGGACCAAGTCCCCTACTTCGAATTGTTTTGATCTTTTGATACGAGGATCATGGCGTCGCTTTGTTGTTTCCTTGTATAGTTTTGAATTCTCATAGGCTTCAGTTCTCCATTCGTTCAGCTCGTTCATCTGCATCATTCTTTTCTTTCCTGCAACTTTAAGATCAGAATTCAAAAACTTTGTTGCCCAAAAAGCTTTGTGTTCTAATTCGAATGGTAGATGATAGCTGTTCTATAGGCCCATAAAGCATCATCTACTTTTAATGCCCAATCTTTTCTGTTTGATTCAACCGTTTTTTCTAGGATGCGTTTAAGTTCTCGGTTTGTTACCTCAACTTGCCCACTGGTTTGAGGGTGATATGGGGTGGCTGTCCTGTGGTATACTCCATATTTCTTGAGAACTTTTTCAAATTGAGTATTACAGAAATGAGTACCCCTATCACTAATGATGGCTCTAGGTGTCCCGAATCGGGAAAATAGTTTCTTGAGAAACTTAACTACTACCCTGGCATCATTGGTAGGTAAAGCTTTCGCTTCTAGCCATTTTGACATGTAATCAACTACCACTAGGATGTACTTGTCTCCTAACGAACTAGGGAATGGTCCCATAAAATCAATACCCCATACATCAAATATTTCACATGACAACATATATGTTTGAGGCATTTCATCACGTTTAGAAATATTACCTATTCTTTGGCATCTATCACACGAGGTAACATACCTTTGGCATCTTTAAATAGAGTGGGCCAATAAAAACCTGATTTGAGTATTTTGTGTGCTGTCTTAATACCACTGTAGTGTCCTCCTGAAGGTCCTGAATGGCAATGTTCCAGGATTTTGCTTGCTTCTGCCTTTGTAACGCATCTTCGAATTACCTGGTCTGCACATATGCGGAAAAGAAAAGGATCTTCCCAAAAATAATTTTTTACATCAGCAAAGAATCGCTTCTTTTGGTGATGTGTTAATTTTTTTGGCAAGATGTTAGCTGCTAAATAATTCGCAATATTTGCAAACCATGGTACCTCAAAATGTGTTATAGAAGAGAGTTGTTCTTCGAGAAACAAATTGTTTATTTCACTTTCATTGAGCTCTTTGGTATGTGGACTTTCAAGTCTAGAAAGGTGATCCGCTGCAAGATTCTCAGCTCCCTTCTTATCTTGTATTTCCAAGTCAAATTCTTGTAAGAGTAAAATCCATCGTATGAGCCTGGGTTTTGCATCAGGTTTGTTTAAAAGATAACAAAGAGCTGAATGGTCAGTGTAAATGACAACTTTAGACAATATTAGATACTGTTTAAATTTATCAAAAGCAAAGACTACAGCTAACAATTTTTTTTCTGTGGTGGTGTAATTTTCTTGTGCGGGTGTTAATGTTCTGCTAGCGTAGTAAATTGGCTAAAAGTGCTTGTCTCTTCGTTGTCCCAAAACTGCACCTACTGCAAAATCACTTGCATCACACATCAGTTCAAAGGGTAAGTTCCAATCAGATGCAATTATAATCGGAGCATTTCTTAATTTATCCTTAAGGACATTAAATGCATCTAAACATTCCTGATTGAAATCGAAAGGAATATCTTTTTCTAGTAATTTTGTCAAAGGCTTAGCTATTTTAGAAAAATCTTTAATAAATCTTCTATAGAACCCTGCATGTCCTAAAAAACTTCTAATAGCCTTAACAGAACTAGGGGGAGGTAGTTTTTCTATGGTTTCAACCTTTACCTTGTCTACCTCAATTCCTTTACTAGAAATCTTATGTCCTAACACAATTCCTTCTCTAACCATAAAGTGACATTTTTCCCAATTCAAAACAAGGTCTGTTTCCTCACATCTCAATAAAACTCGTTTTAGATTTTTAAGGAAAAGATGGAAAGAATTACCGAATATCGAGAAATCATCCATAAATACCTCCATGATGTCTTCCACGAGTTTGTCAAAGATTGCCAACATGCAACGCTGAAAAGTAGCAGGAGCATTACATAATCCAAAAGGCATTCTTCGATAAGCAAACGTACCATATGGGCATGTAAATGTTGTCTTCTCTTGATCTTCAGGGGCTATGGGGATTTGGAAGTAGCCGGAGAGTCCATCCAAGAAGCAGTAGTACATATGTCCGGATAGTCTTTCTAACATTTGATCTATGAAAGGTAGAGGAAAATGATCTTTTCTGGCGACGTCGTTCAGCTTTCTGTAGTCTATGCAGACTCTCCATCCTGTAACTGTTCTTGTAGGGATTAACTCATTCCTTTTGTAACATCCTGAAATAGGGGTTATTCGTGATTGAATTTTTTTTTTTGCTTGTGTTTAAATTTCTGTGATATTATTTGTGGTGTTATAAGACTTAATTAGGGGTCTTGAATAAGCTCGGTTTAGTAGAATAATTTTTAGTTTGGCTTATTTAATGAAGTGGATTATGCGAGCTTAGCACTTAAGTTAATTTAAGTAGCAATAAGTGACATAAGTTGAGTGCATGGCAAGATGGTAAGGGCGCATGGAGTTTAGCTTGAGGGGAGAGGTTCGAATCCCTTAAATAGCATTGGGACAACTTTTATTTTTGCTTTGGTATGGTAAGTGTCGGCCAAGGATAATTAAGGTAAGGGTTGACCTTGTTATTTTTGGTTAGTAGACTATAGGTTTAAGGCAAGTATTAACTTATGGAAGGGAATCAAGTAATTAAGGAAAATATGGAGACATGGGGCTAGTATCAAGGAAAACGTTTTGGAAAGAAATCCTATGCCTTTATGCCATGAACTTGGACGGCATTGTGGCTAAGGAGGGGAGTTTTGGCCGAATATGCTAGTGGTGGTAAGGCTTAGGAAGATTTTTGGTCATTTCTTTCATTTGGTGCAAAAGTTGCAAAACATTTTCTCTCAAACTCTTTTCTTGTTAGCCGAATTTCACCTTTTGATAAGCCTAATACTTTTTGACCATTTGGTCATTTTTTGCTCATTTTCTATTTCTCCTTTTCATTCTCTCAAAACCGAAACTTGAGTATTTTCTTCAACCATTGCCGAAACACTTATCTCTTTTGTCCATTTTCTTCTTTCTTTCTTAGCCGAATCTCCTATACCATAATATTCTATCTATTTCTTTCTTTTCTCTTCTCAAAGGCACTTAGCCGAAACTATTAGTTCACTTTCTTACTTCATCTTTTTCCATACAAGTTGAACCTTGGTTGATTGTGTTGAACAAATCATAGCCGAATCCACTCTCTTGGGTATACCGAATTTTCTTCTCCTATCTTGATCAACTTTGGCCGAATATTGAAGGTAAGATAGTTTTCTTTGGGACTCCTCTAGCAATCAGTTTTTGGTAAGGTGGTAAGGGTTTATTTTAAAGGATCATTCTTTTAAGTTTTCGTTTAATCCGAAGGCTAATAAACCTTAATGATGATGGTTGATTGTAGGGAAGTGAGGCCGATTCTTTTAGGAGTGTGTTGGCTAGTGTTCGAAGGCTTTTGGGTAAGATTTTAGGTTCACAAGGAACCCTTCTCAATTATTTTGGTTTGGCCGAATAGGCCATGGTTCTAATATTCTTTTTTTGGCCGAATATAGGGGCAAGAATACTTGTGTGGCCGATTTGTCTATTCGGGATTTAGAACTCTTTTTGGTGCCAGGTGTGTATACATACACATCTTATAACTTTTAATATGCTAAGTGTTATTTTATGTCTAATCGATTTATGTAGACATGGATGTAATACCATCATGGTATTAACAAGGATTCGGGTAAGTCTTTGTGACTATGAGATTATTATTTGATGCTTTTGGAAGCATGACACATTTGGTATGTGTATTATTGATTTATGGCATTGATAAAATATACAAATGATGTTAAATGAAATTTTAGCATGATTTCTGTAAAAGCATGTATTTGATTGATATGGGTTGATGAGAGGAGGGGGCAGTGATATTCGTGTCGACGGACACCAGTGTTTTGGTAACACATCGTGACTACGGTCACCAGAGGTTTGGTACCTCCAGAGGTTTGGCACCTCATAGCGACTTGTCCCTGTGGTTAATTCCACCGTGGGTTGGCCCCACTTTGAGATATGGGATCGTCTGCCAGTGATTTGGTATCACACGATGGGTTGGCCCCATCACTTGATTTGTGACTTCGGTCACCAGTGTTTTGGTAACACAATTGTGTCTTCGGACACCAGAGATTTGGTATCTCCAGTGATTTGGTATCACATTTGTGACTATATGTCACCAGTGGTTTGGCACCACCAGTGGTTTGGTACCACACGGGGTAGAGAAAGGCGTTTGGATGGTTAGGTTGGGTGCATTTAAACTTATGCATGTTAATTGGTTATGATTTGTGTATGTTATTGCACTAAACCGGGGAAGGGTTACACATTAAGTCTTGGTGACTCACCTTCTCCTTTAATTTTTCAGGTGATTCGTAGATCGCGAGTGAGGAGCCGGATGGACTCGAGGTGGCCATGCAGTGGAGACTTTTTAATAAATGAATTTTGGATTTTATCTATTTTTCTTTTGGGTTTATGTTTGTAATAAGGCCTCCTAGAATTATTTTATTATTGCTGCGTGTTTTGAATGTTTGGTTTAAACTACTTGATGATGTTAAAATGGATGCACATGTTTTTCTCAAATTAAACGCAAAATGTTTTAAAGTACCATCGGGTACCTCTGAAATTTTTAAACAACCGACTCAACAAATTTCTTTTGAGTGTGATTTCTAACAAATAAAATTTTAATTGAAAGGCAATTTGACTAAGTTTTAAATGGTTTTTCAAAAATGTTTTCTCGGTAGCAAACCAAATTCGGTCTTATGGTTTGGGCCGGGTTTGGGGTGTTACAAAATTGGTATCAGAGCCAAGTTCAAAGCTCGGCTGTGGGGGCCCAAGGCCCAAAAAAAATGTTTTGGTAGGCCTTTTTGAAAAATTTTTGGTTTTGAATAAGCATGGCACCGAGTCTCCGGCACCGATCCGCCCTGGTAAGTACCTCTAACTTTTTGTATGAATTATTTACTGTAGAAGGGTAGGAAGCATGGGACGTAGATAGTGATAGTATTTTGAACTTTAGGACTACTTTACCCCAACAAAATTCATAAAACTTTAATGGCCTAATTAAAACCAACCCGCGACCAAGTCGCCGAATTAGGGTGTGGTAACCTTGGTGCGCATGTCTAGGATTGGATCCGGAAGAGCTTGGTATTTAAGCAGTCCTAGTGACTCACCTCCTTTTCGCGGGATTCCTACCTGGTGCGTAGCTTCGGTTCACCCTAACCAAGAAGACTCGGTCATAGGCAAAACCTTAAATAAAACCCGAAAGGGACTAGCCGTGTTTTAAGGAAAACTTCGGTTTTAAATCATTAAATTATTTTTTTTTAGATGGTAGGACAAATTTATCTTCAAAAATTTTCAAATAATCCCGATTTACCAAAATTACCGAAATGCCCCTAGTGGCAAAATTACGAAAATACCCTTGATTTCTAAAATTTCCATATTACCCCAATTTTGATCAAATTTTTATTTTACAAAAGTACTCAAAAATGTTGTATTCCAAAATAATACCTTGACTTTGAAATTTACAAAATTACCCCTGATTGACAAAATTACCAAAATACCCCTGGTTTCCAAAATTTTGCTATATCTTCAAATTGAGAATTTCTTGAAAAATACTCCTCAATTTTAGAAATTTCAAAATATCTCGATTTATTAGAGTTTTAAAATTTTCTTCGGTTTATTACAAAAATACCCTGTAGGAAAAATGACGAAAATACCCCTGGGTTAGAAACGGACAGTAATGCCCGAAGAGTGCATAGGTATGAAAGGTATAGGGAATGGATATACTTTTCTGTGTAAACTAGGATAGAAGACCTAAAACCTTGTTTGATCGAAAGAATCTCTATTAAACTCTTTTCATAAAATTTCTTCGCGGATAATCAAGTGAAACATGTACTAATTCATAAAATTTCCTAATCAGATTAAAGCGCGATAGTTAGAATGAGCTTTAGAGGTCGTGGACGTCGTGGACGCAGAAGGGGTAGGATGGCTGTATCGGAACCTGTCGGGTCGGGTCAAGGATCTGAGAATGAGATACCGCCACCACCACCCCCAACCTTTGGAGCTGAAGAGCAGGATCAGACGGGTGACGACGCTATGTCACAAGCAATGCTACGGGTTCTGGAAAGGGTAGCTGGAATTGGAGGAGGTGGAGGAGCTCGGAAGTCGGTTCCTGAGAGACTTAGAGCTAACGGAGCTGAATTTTTCCGAGGTGTGTCTGGTGTAGCGCCCAATACGGCTGAGTATAGGCTAGAATCGACCGAAAGAATCATGGATGAGATAGATTTGACTAATGAAGAGAAACTGAAAGGAGCGGTGTCGCTTCTCAAGGATGAGTCATATCGTTGGTGGCTCACGGTTCGAGATGGTGCTACGGTAGATGATCTCACTTGGGAGTATTTCAAGAATTCGTATCAGAAGAAGTATGTTGGCTCAAGCTATATTGATGCTCAAAGGAAAGCTTTTCTGGGTTTGGTACAAGGAAGTAAATCTGTGTCGGAATATGAAGCGGAATTCCTAAGGCTGAGTCGTTATGCTCAGGGAATAGTGGCATCGGAGCATGATCGTTGTGTTCGTTTTGAAGACGAACTTAGAGACGAGTTAAGGTTGCTGATTGCTCCGCAGCAGGAGCGTGAGTTTGCTGTCTTGGTGGAGAAGGCCAAGGTAGCCGAAGGAGTCAAGGAGTCCGCGAGGCAAAGTTATGATAGGAACAAGCTGAAGAGAGGCTTTGGATCGTCTGGGTCAGGTGGTAATGTTCAGAAAAGGTTTAGGCAGAGTGGGTCAAATCAGGCAGGAAGGTCCACAGCTGCTAATCAGAGACCGACCCAGTGTAATCGTTGTGGGAAGTTCCATTGGGAAGAATGTTGGACCGGAGGGAAAGGATGTTTCTAGTGTGGTTCATTGGATCATCGTGTGAGAGACTGTCCGCGTAAGCAAGCTAGGAATCAGTCTGAAGGTCAAGGTCGTGCTCAGTTCAGAAAAGAGGGACCAGCACCGCAGAGAGGTCGAGGTAATGGTAGAGGTGGTTATGGCTCTAGTGGAGGTCGCGGAGCAGCTGGCAGAGGTATTGGCAACACGGAGGCTAGGCAGCCTGGTTTGGTGTATGCTGCGAGGCGTCGTGAGGAAGGAGACGCACCGGACGTCATAACCGGTACGTTTTTAATCTTTGGTGTTCCATATACTGCTTTGATAGATGTGGGTTCGACACATTCTTACGTTGCTAGTAGCATAGTTGAGACCATGAATTTAGTTCCTGTGACTGCTTCTAGGAGGATGACCATACTTAGTCCTTTAGGTTACTCCGTAGAAGTAGATAAACTATATAGGGATGTACCCCTAGAACTCCAAGGGGTAGTGTTTGTAGCCGATCTGATGGAACTGCCGTTTGAGGAGTTCGATCTGATTCTTGGGATGGATTGGTTGGTCAAGTACCAAGCAAGTTTGGATTGTGCTGCTAAGCGCATGGTTTTGAAGACGGTTGAAGGTGAAGAAGTGGTCATGATAGGTAATAGGAGAGATTATCTATCCAACGTGGTATCTGCGTTGAAAGCAGTAAAGATGGTCAGGAAGGGCTGTGAGGCGTTCGTAGTTCATGTGTGTGTTTTGGAAGCTAAGGAGTCTTCTATGAGGAATGTTCAAACTGTAAAGGAATTTGCTGACGTATTTCCTGAAGAACTTCCGGGATTGCCTCCGGATCGTGAGGTCAAATTTGGTATAGACCCGTTACCTGGAACGGCGCCAGTGTCTATAGCTCCGTATAGGATGGCACCGAAGGAATTGTTGGAATTGAAGGCTCAGATTCAAGAGTTGTTGGATCGAGGTTTCATTCGACCAAGTGTTTCACCTTGGGGAGCGCCGGTACTTTTTGTCAAGAAGAAGGATAGTGCGATGCGGATGTGTATAGACTACCGCCAGTTGAATAAGCTGACGATCAAAAACAAGTATCCTTTGCCAAGGATAGATGACTTGTTTGATCAGCTTAAAGGGGCTGTGGTTTTCTCTAAGATTAATTTAAGGTCTGGATATCATCAGCTGAAGGTGAAAGAGGCTGATATCCATAAGACGGCATTTCGTACTCGTTATGGACACTACGAGTTCCTGGTGATGCCGTTTGGTTTGACTAACGCACCGGCAGCATTCATGGACATGATGAATAGGATATTTCAGCAGTTTTTGGATCAGTTTGTTGTGGTCTTTATAGATGATATTTTGGTATACTCGAAGTCAGAGGAGGAACATAATGCGCATTTGCGAGTGGTGTTGCAGATTTTGAGGGAAAAGCAGCTGTATGCGAAATTTAGTAAGTGCGAATTCTGGCTTAGGGAGGTGACTTTCTTGGGTCACGTTGTTTCAGCCGAAGGGATTAGAGTGGATCCTCGAAAGATTGAGGCAGTGTTGGATTGGAAGCCGCCTAAATCTGTGGCTGAAATTCGGAGTTTTCTAGGTCTGGCGGGGTATTACCGAAGATTTGTGGAAGGATTTTCTTTGATCACCGCACCGATGACTAAGTTGTTGAGGAAAGGAGTTCCATTTGTGTGGACCGAGGAACAGCAAGGAAGTTTCGACAAATTGAAGAATATTCTGACTGAAGCTCCGGTTTTGATTCAACCTGAGGCAGGCAAGGAATTCACGGTTTATTGTGATGCATCACATATTGGTTTGGGATGTGTGCTGATGCAAGAAGGGAAGGTAGTGGCGTATGCATCTCGGTAGTTGAGACCCCATGAGGTTAATTATCCGACTCATGACTTGGAGTTAGCGGCTGTAGTCTTCGCTTTGAAAATATGGAGGCACTACTTGTACGGAGAAAAGTCGATAGTCTACACGGATCACAAAAGTCTGAAGTATCTCTTGACTCAGAAGGATTTGAATTTGAGGCAGCGTAGGTGGATTGAGCTGTTGAAGGACTACGACTGTTCGATCGAGTATCATCCTGGTAAAGCTAACGTGGTGGCAGACGCGTTGAGCCGTAAGGTTGTATCGGATTTAAGATCGATGTTTGCTCGACTTAGTCTGTTCGATGATGGGAGTCTTTTGGCAGAATTGCAAGTCAAGCCGACTTGGTTAGATCAGATTAAGGAGAAGCAATTAGAGGATGATGATTTGAATGATCGGAGGTTGCAAGTTCAGAATGGTGAATTAGAGGATTTTAGTCTGTCCAGTGAGGGAGTTTTGTGCTTTAAAGGGAAAGCTTGTATGCCGAAGGATGTGGAGTTGAGACAAAGGATTCTTCGGGACGCACATAGCAGCCCATATGCTATGCATCCTGGAGGTAGCAAGATGTATCGGGATTTGAGAGAGCAATTTTGGTGGCCAGGTCTGAAACGGGAAGTAACTGAGTTCGTGGGTAAGTGTCTGACGTGTCAACAAGTCAAGGTTGAACATCAGTTGCCATCTGGTTTACTTCAGCCGGTGAAGATTCCTCAGTGGAAGTGGGAGAGGATCACCATGGACTTTGTCAGTGGTTTACCTCTTAAGCCTAGCAAGAAGGATTCAGTTTGGGTGATTGTGGATCGTCTGACTAAGTCAGCGCATTTCATACCTGTAAGGGTAGATTATTTGCTTCAGAGGCTAGCAAAGTTATATGTGGCTGAGATAGTGAGATTGCATGGTGTGCCAGTATCGATTATCTCGGATAGGGATCCGAGGTTTACATCAAGGTTTTGGAGAGCGTTGCATCAAGCTTTGGGTACGAGATTGGACTTCAGCACAGCTTTTCATCCGCAATCCGACAGACAATCGGAGAGAGTGATTCAGATCTTAGAAGATATGCTCAGAGGTTGCGTTCTGGATTTCAGTGGTAGTTGGAAGGAGTATCTACCGTTGGCGGAATTCGCTTATAACAATAGTTATCAAGCGAGTATTCAAATGGCACCATATGAAGCACTGTATGGACGGAAGTGTCGTACTCCTACATGTTGGACGGAACTAGGTGAACGACATGTCTTGGGTCCAGAGTTGGTGACTGAAACTGAGGACAAAGTTAAGATAATTCGGGCTCGTCTCAAGGAAGCGTCAGATAGACAGAAGTCTTACGCCGATCTCAAGCGCAAGGATATGGAATTCGAGGTAGGAGATAAAGTCTTTCTGAAGGTGTCGCCTTGGAAGAAGGTGTTGCGTTTTGGGCAAAAAGGGAAGTTAAGTCCAAGGTTCATCGGCCCGTATACTGTGTTGAAGCGAGTAGGATCGGTAGCTTATCAGCTTGAACTGCCAGCAGAGTTGAGTCAGATTCATGATGTCTTCCATGTGTCGATGCTTAGACGGTATAGGTCGGATCCATCGCACGTCGTGCCAGTAGCAGAGATTGAGGTTAACTCCGACTTATCGTTCGAGGAGGAACCAGTTCAGATCTTAGATCGTGATGTCAAGGTTCTGCGTAGAAAGTCAGTACCCTTAGTGAAAGTGCTATAGCGAAACCATGGTACGGAGGAAGCGACGTGGGAACCCGAGGATGTGATGAGGCAGCAATATCCCCATCTCTTCTGATCAGGTAATTTCGAGGACGAAATTATTTTAAGGGGGGTAGAACTGTAACATCCTGAAATAGGGGTTATTCGTGATTGAATTTTTTTTTTTTGCTTGTGTTTAAATTTCTGTGATATTATTTGTGGTGTTATAAGACTTAATTAGGGGTCTTGAATAAGCTCGGTTTAGTAGAATAATTTTTAGTTTGGCTTATTTAATGAAGTGGATTATGTGAGCTTAGCACTTAAGTTAATTTAAGTAGCAATAAGTGACATAAGTTGAGTGCATGGCAAGATGGTAAGGGCGCATGGAGTTTAGCTTGAGGGGAGAGGTTCGAATCCCTTAAATAGCATTGGGACAACTTTTATTTTTGCTTTGGTATGGTAAGTGTCGGCCAAGGATAATTAAGGTAAGGGTTGACCTTGTTATTTTTGGTTAGTAGACTATAGGTTTAAGGCAAGTATTAACTTATGGAAGGGAATCAAGTAATTAAGGAAAATATGGAGACATGGGGCTAGTATCAAGGAAAACGTTTTGGAAAGAAATCCTATGCCTTTATGCCATGAACTTGGACGGCATTGTGGCTAAGGAGGGGAGTTTTGGCCGAATATGCTAGTGGTGGTAAGGCTTAGGAAGATTTTTGGTCATTTCTTTCATTTGGTGCAAAAGTTGCAAAACATTTTCTCTCAAACTCTTTTCTTGTTAGCCGAATTTCACCTTTTGATAAGCCTAATACTTTTTGACCATTTGGTCATTTTTTGCTCATTTTCTATTTCTCCTTTTCATTCTCTCAAAACCGAAACTTGAGTATTTTCTTCAACCATTGCCGAAACACTTATCTCTTTTGTCCATTTTCTTCTTTCTTTCTTAGCCGAATCTCCTATACCATAATATTCTATCTATTTCTTTCTTTTCTCTTCTCAAAGGCACTTAGCCGAAACTATTAGTTCACTTTCTTACTTCATCTTTTTCCATACAAGTTGAACCTTGGTTGATTGTGTTGAACAAATCATAGCCGAATCCACTCTCTTGGGTATACCGAATTTTCTTCTCCTATCTTGATCAACTTTGGCCGAATATTGAAGGTAAGATAGTTTTCTTTGGGACTCCTCTAGCAATCAGTTTTTGGTAAGGTGGTAAGGGTTTATTTTAAAGGATCATTCTTTTAAGTTTTCGTTTAATCCGAAGGCTAATAAACCTTAATGATGATGGTTGATTGTAGGGAAGTGAGGCCGATTCTTTTAGGAGTGTGTTGGCTAGTGTTCGAAGGCTTTTGGGTAAGATTTTAGGTTCACAAGGAACCCTTCTCAATTATTTTGGTTTGGCCGAATAGGCCATGGTTCTAATATTCTTTTTTTGGCCGAATATAGGGGCAAGAATACTTGTGTGGCCAATTTGTCTATTCGGGATTTAGAACTCTTTTTGGTGCCAGGTGTGTATACATACACATCTTATAACTTTTAATATGCTAAGTGTTATTTTATGTCTAATCGATTTATGTAGACATGGATGTAATACCATCATGGTATTAACAAGGATTCGGGTAAGTCTTTGTGACTATGAGATTATTATTTGATGCTTTTGGGAAGCATGACACATTTGGTATGTGTATTATTGATTTATGGCATTGATAAAATATACAAATGATGTTAAATGAAATTTTAGCATGATTTCTGTAAAAGCATGTATTTGATTGATATGGGTTGATGAGAGGAGGGGCAGTGATATTCGTGTCGACGGACACCAGTGTTTTGGTAACACATCGTGACTACGGTCACCAGAGGTTTGGTACCTCCAGAGGTTTGGCACCTCATAGCGGCTTGTCCCTGTGGTTAATTCCACCGTGGGTTGGCCCCACTTTGAGATATGGGATCGTCTGCCAGTGATTTGGTATCACACGATGGGTTGGCCCCATCTCTTGATTTGTGACTTCGGTCACCAGTGTTTTGGTAACATAATTGTGTCTTCGGACACCAGAGATTTGGTATCTCCAGTGATTTGGTATCACATTTGTGACTATATGTCACCAGTGGTTTGGCACCACCAGTGGTTTGGTACCACACGGGGTAGAGAAAGGCGTTTGGATGGTTAGGTTGGGTGCATTTAAACTTATGCATGTTAATTGGTTATGATTTGTGTATGTTATTGCACTAAACCGGGGAAGGGTTACACATTGAGTCTTGGTGACTCACCTTCTCCTTTAATTTTTCAGGTGATTCGTAGATCCCGGGTGAGGAGCCGGATGGACTCGAGGTGGCCATGCAGTGGAGACTTTTTAATAAATGAATTTTGGATTTTATCTATTTTTCTTTTGGGTTTATGTTTGTAATAAGGCCTCCTAGAATTATTTTATTATTGCTGCGTGTTTTGAATGTTTGGTTTAAACTACTTGATGATGTTAAAATGGATGCACATGTTTTTCTCAAATTAAACGCAAAATGTTTTAAAGTACCATCGGGTACCTCTGAAATTTTTAAACAACCTGACTCAACAAATTTCTTTTGAGTGTGATTTCTAACAAATAAAATTTTAATTGAAAGGCAATTTGACTAAGTTTTAAATGGTTTTTCAAAAATGTTTTCTCTGTAGCAAACCAAATTCGGTCTTATGGTTTGGGCCGGGTTTGGGGTGTTACACCTTTCATTGGGCACCACCGTCATGCCTCCTTTATTTGGAACTACCTGCACAGGACTTACCCAAGTGCTATCAGAAATAGGATAAATTATTCCTGCATCTAGAAGTTTAATTACCTCAGCTTTGACTACTTCTTTCATGTTAGGGTTTAGCCTTCTCTGGGGTTGCACACACGTCTTGTATTCTTCTTCCATTAAAATTTTGTGGGTGCAAAACGAATGACTTATACCCTTGTTGTCAGAAATTTCCCAAGCTATAGCCCTTTTATGTTCTCTTAGTACCCGTACCAATTCCTCTTTTTCCTTGGGCTCTAGTTCTGAAGAAATAATAACTGGTAGCGTAGAATTTTCCCCAAGGAATGCATATTCCAAGTGTTTTGGCAACTGTTTTAATTCCAGATTGGGTGGTTCTTCAATGGAAGATTTCTGTTTTATTTCGTCATTATTTCCAATGCTTTCGTCTTTCATCTGTCGAAATGAAGATGTATTCGAGTTCATCTCTTCAACTTCATCTTCTTCCCCCTCTTCTTGAGTCTGTCACAGTTCCATCGTGTCATCATGGATGATTTCTTGTAATGAACTTTGAATGATATGATCAGTAGTATCAACAAAATAATAGAAATCATCTTGTTCTTTAGAATATCGCATGGCATCATAAATTTGAAAAATAATTTCCTCATCGCCTATCCTCAGTGCAAGTTTCCCGTCACCTACATCAATAACAGCTCTAGCAGTAGCTAAAAAGGGACGACCTAAAATTAAAGGGACATTAATGTCTTCATCCATGTCTAACACAACAAAATCAACAGGGAAAATAAATTTATCAATTTTTACCAAGACATCTTTAATAACTCCTCTAGGATATTTAATGGATCTATCAGCTAACTGAATACTCATCTTAGTGGGTTTTGGTTCCCCAAGATTTAGTTGTTTAAACATTTTTTAAGGCATTAAATTAATACTGGCACCTAGATCAGCTAATGCTTTCTTAATATTTAGGCTACCAATTAAACAAGGGATAGTAAAACTTCCTGGATCTTTTAATTTGGTTGGTAACTTGTTTTGGAGGATGGCTGAGCATTCTTCATTAAGTTCCACTGTCGACACTTCTTCAAGCTTCCTTTTGTTTGTTAGGAGTTCCTTTAAGAATTTTGCATACTTTGGCATCTGTGAAATAGCCTCAACAAAGGTTAAGTTAATATGTATTTGTTTAAAAAGTTCAAGAAACTTACCGTATTGGGCGTCTAGTCGTTCCTTCTTCATCGTTACTGGATATGGGATTGGTGGTTTACCTTCATTTCGTACTGGATTTGCTTCCTCAACTCTCTCATTTCTTGGTTTGTTACCTTCGTGTGGGATTTGTTTCTTTGGTTTGACTAATTCCTTTGCACTTCTTAATGTAACTGCTTTTACCTGTTCTGTTTCTTTAGAAAAGATTTCTGCCCGTATTTCACAAATCATCTTAGTAAGTAGTCCAACTGACTTAGAGAGCTCCCCGAATGACTCAGTGAGTTTTTCAACTGACGCTTGTTGATCTTTAAGTGTTTTCTCAGTTTCTTGGAAACGTTTTTCTGTGTCTGCCGAAAATTTTGTCAGCATCTCTTCGAGGGTTGGTTTCTTCTCTTGTGGATAGGGCTAATTTTGGAAGTTTTGAGGAGGTTGTTGTCTTTGATTTCCTTGGTTTCCTTGACCTCCCCATGAAAAATTTGGGTGGTTCCTCCAACCTGGATTATAAGTGTTACTATAAGGATTATTATTAGATCTAAAATTGTTACCTATATAGTTTATCTATTCGTTCTCTGCTTCAGGTTGGTAGGGTGGGTACTCAGGATTCGCCACGGTTCCACTTGCGTCACACTGCATGACTGGATGTACCTGTGAAGAACACAAACTATCAATCTTTTTGTTCATCATCTCTAATTGTGTTGATAGTGTGGTTATCGCATCGAGGTTGTAGACTCCGGCAGATTTTGTCGGTTTCGTCCTTGTAACCTGCCACTGATAACTATTCAGTGACATCTCCTCAATGAACTCGTAGGTTGCTTCAGGAGTCTTGTTATTCAGAGTTCCACCGGCGGCGGAATCAATTTGTTGCCTCGTGGAAGGGTTTACACCATTGTAGAAAGTTTGGACTTGTAGCCACAAGGGTAGACCATGGTGTGGACACCTCCTCAAGAGATCCTTGTATCTCTCCCATGCATCGTATAGTGTCTCTAAATCCATCTGTACAAAAGAAGAAATATTATTTCGTAATTTAGCCGTTTTGGCTGGTGGGAAATATTTCAATAAAAACTTTTCGGTTATTTGTTCCCATGTAGTGATTGACCCTCGTGGTAACGAGTTTAACCACTGTCTGGCTTTATTCCTTAATGAAAAAGGGAATAACCGAAGAAGTATGGCATCATCAGAAACACCATTTATTTTGAAGGTATCACAGAACTCTAAAAAGTTAGCTATATGAGTGTTTGGATCTTCGTCCTGCAAACCATCAAATTGAACAAACTGTTGAATCATTTGTATTATGTTAGGTTTTAATTCAAAATTATTAGTAGCTATAGCAGGCCTAACAATACTCGATTCTGCTCCTGTTAAATGTGGTTTCGCATAATCAAACATTGTGCGTGGAGCATTGTTTTCCCCCACATCACGTGGTGGTCGGTTATTCTCGTCCATCCCTTCAGTAGGATTGGATCTGTCGTCTTGATCTTCCTCTGTGTAATTTAGGGCTCGCCTGATTTCTCGGCGATTCCTGCGAGCGGTAGGTTCGATCTCACTGTCCTATACTAAAGGTCCTATCGGGTTTGTTCTAGTCATAAACTAGAGGTACCTGCTAGGAAAAGAAAGAAAATTTAGCAAAAATTAAAATTTAACCTAAAAATAAAATTGCGAAAAAATAAAAAAAAATAATGGCTAAAGTAATAAAAATAGAGCGTTCTTAATATTTTAGTTCCCCTGCAACGGTGCCAAAAACTTGATCGCTGAAATCAGAGCTTTAAAATTTATAAAACGAATGATCAAACCTAGAAACTAACTCTGACAACGATTAAAGGCAAGTGTACCTATCGAACAGTAGTATAGCTTAGGCAAGACCGGATTCTCGAACCCAGAGGAACTAAAAGTACTAATACTAACTTTCTTTTTATTATTTAGCCTTAAAAGTATAGTGAATTTGCTTTAATCTAAATTAAAGACTACTAAGCTAAAGACACAAAGACAAAAAGAACGAATTGGGAAATAACTTGAAGGAAAACTCAGTTGATTACGACGATACCCTCAGGAAGAATCCACCTAGACTTCTCTTGTTACTTAACACTGAACCATATGATTTCTTTACTTAGCTTGACCCGTAGGACTCCCTAACCTATATTAAACCCTCTCTCGAAGTGAATAACGTCTAACCCTAGGTTAATTAGTGGAACTCTCATTCGCTTATAATAACCCCCTAGAATAGCAGTAAATCGATCTATGGACTCTCATATTAGGTTTCACCCTAATCTGGCAAAATCTCGTAACCCTATCTCTAGGTGTTCGATCAACTCCGCTTAATTATGTTAGATCTACTCTTAGGTAGGGTCTATTCCTCCTCCAACTAAGCACATCAGATTTGGATTAAGCAACATAATTAAGAACAAACTAAGTAATTATCATATAATTCAGAAATCAAATAACAAGATTCATCTAGGTTTCATCCCCTTCAGGTATCTGAATGGTTTAGTTCATGAAAAATAAAGAAAACATCTCAAGAGAAAAGATAAAACAAAACATAAGAAATCCCTAAAACCCCCTGAAGGAATTGAAGGAGAAATCCGTCGTCTTGAGTATAACTTCGGCTTCTTGGGATGGATCAACTGGCTATCTTTGAGTGATTCCCTCAACTGTGATCTTTCCGGCTTGGCTCTTTGGCCTAGCTTTAACGCTCTTTCAAAGGTGGCACTTGGGGACTATATATAGGCTCTTGGAATGTGTTTCTTTGCCCCAAAGTATCCAAATCCGAATGAAATTGTTCATTGCCACGACAGGGACACGGCCATGTCACACGCCCGTGTGACTCGTCTTCAGGCCGTGTTCGGAATTCTAAGTTGAGGCATGGCCGTGTAGATCGAGGGAGAGGCCGTGTTCTAGAGGCTTGACAAGGCACGACCGTGTGGACTTTGGGCCAGGCCGTGTTGATTTCGTGATATGGCCTATTTACTCCGTTTTGGGCCCGTTTTGTGTCCTTTTCATCCTCGGGTGCTTTCCTAGGTATAAGTCATGAAAAGAAAGGATTAAAAGCACCTTTTTACATAAATTGATGGATAAATCATCCAAAAGTAAGCTAAATGTCGGATTAAAATATGTTATAATTACGGTTTATCATAACTTCAGCAAGAGTGAGTTTTGGCTCTGAGAGGTCGGATTCTTAGGACACATTGTGTTGGGTGATGGCATTAGAGTTGATCCGATTAAAATCTCGGCTATTGTGGAGTGGAAACTACCAAGGAATGTGTCAGAAATGAGAAACTTTTTGGGTGACGTTTCATAAAGGGGTTCTCCATGATTACTACCCCGATGACGAAATTGTTCCATATAGATGTTATGTTTGAATGGACTAAAAATGCCAACAGAGTTTCGAGAAATTGAAAGCATTGTTGACTAAGGCGCCGGTTTTAGTGCAACCTGAGTTAGGGAAAGAGTTTGTGGTCTACAGTGATGCGTCATTAAATGGTCTTGACTGTGTGTTGATGCAAGAGGGTAAGGTAGTAGCTTACACCTCGAGACAGCTAAAACCGCATGAGAAAAATTATCCAACTCATGATTTGGAGTTGGCTGCGATCATCTTTGCTTTGAAGATTTAGCGTCATTATTTATATGGTGAAAAGTGTCGAATCTCCACCGATCACAAGAGTTTTAAATACTTGATGGACCAAAAGGATTTGAATTTGCGACAATGGCGGTGGCTCGAATTATTGAAGGATTATGAGTTAGTAATCGATTACCATCCGGGGAAAGCGAATATGGTTGCGGATGCCTTGAGCAGAAAATCCTTGTATACTTTGAGCGCTATGAGTACGAGTTTAGCGTTGTCTGATGATGGTGCTAGACCATTATTTTTTCAGTAGATATGTGAAGTTTAAAAGAATGATAGTGAGATGCAAGCTAAGAGAGCTCAGTGCGAATCGGGAAATGACTCTGATTTTCGAGTGAGTTCAGATGGTTGTATAATGTTTCATGATAGAGTTTGTGAACCTAAGGATGATGAGTTGATCCGGAAAATTTTGCATGAAGCACATAGTGGTTGCTTGTTAGCACATTCGGGCAGTACGAAAGTGGACAATGATTTTAAGAAATTGTATTAGTGGCCGGGTATGAAAAGAGACATATTCGAGTTTGTTACAAAATGTTTGATCTGTCAACAAGCGAAAGTCGAGCATCAAGTACCTTCAGGATTACTTCAGCCTGTGATAGTTCCCGAGTGGAAATGGGATCGAATCACCATGGATTTTGTAACGGGGTTACCTTTGACTCCAAGAAAGAAAGATGTTGTGTGGGTTATTGTTGATAGATTAACGAAGTCAGCTCACTTTGTACCGGTGCGTGTGGATTGCTCACTTGATAAGTTGGTCGAGCTGTATATTGCTGAGGTGGTGAGATTGCATGGGGTGGCTATATCTATTATCTCGAATAGAGACCCAAGATTTACTTCGAGGTTTTGGAAGAAGTTGCAAGAAGCCTTTGGTACAAAATTGAATTTTAGTACCATCCTCAAACTGATGGCCAATCTGAAAGAGTGGTTCAAGTTCTTGAGGATATGCTCCGAGGCTGTGGGTTAGAGTTCGAAGGTAGTTGGGAAAAATATCTACCTTTGGTTGAATTCGCCTATAACAACAGTTATCAGTCAAGTATACGGATGGCACTGTCCGAAGCTTTATATGGTCGCAAGTGTCAGACTCCCTTGTATTGGACCGAGCTTAGTGAGAAGCAAATTCACGGGGTCGATTTGGTTAAAGAGACCGAGGAGAAAGTGAAAGTGATCTGTGATAGTCTGAGAGATGTTTCGGATAGACAAAAGTCATATTCGAATTCAAAAAGGAAAGAAATCGAGTTTCAAGTGGGTGACAAAGTATTTCTGAAAGTATCCTCGTGGAAGAAAATATTGAGATTTGGTCGAAAGGGAAAATTGAGTCCACGATTCATAGGGCCGTATGAGGTTACTGAAAGGATTGGGCCAGTAGCATACTGGTTGGCATTATCGGAAGAGTTAGAGAGAATACACAACGTGTTTCATGTGTCGATGTTGCAGTGATATCGTTTTGATTCTTCGTATGTGATCCCTCTAACAGAAATTGAGATACGACCGAACATGACCTATGAAGAGGAACCAATCAAGATTTTGGCCCAAGAGATTAAGCTGTTGAGAAATAAGAGCATAGCCTTAGTGAATGTGTTGTGGCAAAAACGCTGTGTGGAAGAAGCTACGTGGGAACAGGAAGAAACCATGAGGGAACAATACCCAAACCTTTTTACCGGTAAGATTTTTGGGGAGGAAAATCTCTGAAAGGGGGAGAGTTGTAACAGCCCAATTTTAGGGCTAGTCGAAACAGTAGTTTCGGGACCACTAATTTGAGGTTGAAGAAAATTATTTGACATTATTTTATGTGTTATAGCATGTTTGTAAGGAGGTATGAAAAGTTTGGTGCTTTAATTTTAGCAATTGTATGCTTAATTGTGAAAAAGGACTAAATCGCATAAAGTGTGAAAGTTCTAATATGCAAGGTAGAGGTGTCTAATAGCCATAGAATATTAAATTGGAGGTCCTTAAAGTGCAATTAGGCCATTAAGGGTGTGTTGGCCTGTCATAGAGACAAGAAGACAAGAGCATTAAATTTTGGTCAAGATTTGGTGAAATTAGGTGATAAAAAAAATGAATAAAAGAGATATCATCTTTTACTATTCATGCTTCTTATACCACTGAAAATTGAAGGGAAATTAGAGTTCTTGGAGTTCAAACTTTCAGCAAAACAAATCTCTTGCAAATAAGTGATTTTAGAGGTCTTTCTTGATAATTTTTGTACTTTTGGAACCCCCAAAGCTTAAGCTAGCTAATGAGGGGACTAATTTGCAAAATGGTTGAAAGTTTAGGGACTTTTCATGAGAGTGTTTATGTTATTTGCTGAGTTTTTATGGAAGAAAATGAATGCTAGTGAGTTAAGGAACAACTTTTGTGAAAGGTGTTATCATGAAAACACTTCAATAATATTTATTTGTAAAGGTTGAAATTGTGTAATAAATGCATGAAATAATTGGTCTTGTGAGTTGTTATAAGAGAAATAAATGTTCATCTAGGTTTTTTAATGAGGAAATATGATGAAAATCAATTTATGAGCCTAGGGGCAAAATCATAATTTTGCCAAAGTATAAGGGCAAAATCGTGATTTTTGCCTAAGTAGAAATTTTGATATATCATGAATTATAAAGTGATTGAATGAGTGAATCTTATTATTATAGATCAAGAAGAGTGTGGAAACAACCTTGACCGAGGAAAAGGTAAGGTTATGGACCAAAACGTCGATTAATACATTTTGCACCGAGGTAAGTTTATGTGTAAATGGTACATCTTTAATACATATGTTGTTACTTATTAGTGCATTGTATGAATGAGATCAATTATGTTTGAGATTGATTGAAATTGATAGATAGTGAATAATTCTTGTATGAACCTCGGAATAGATATGTAAGTGCTGAAAAATTTTCGAAATAATTATTGGTGGGCTGTGTGCGATACCACCGTAATTATCCTTTTTGGTGGGTTGTGTGCGATACCACCTTAGTACTTATTCACGATGGGCTGAGTGTGATACCATCATTTATATTACCTTTTGGTGGGCTATGTGCGATACCACCGCATTATTGATTAATGGTGGGCTGTGTGCGAAACCAGCAGGTACTTAGTATTATTTCGAGGGGTTTATCGAGAAATTGTTTAAGAGAATGTTTCATATGGCTTTGTGGTGATGAGCGTAGGGGATGTGTACAAGTAAATGTGAGCATTATATTTTTTACATGGTTGGAATGTGGTAAGAAATAAGTTAGTAAGCATGATTAAGGAAATGTGATTTGTTCTTGCTTAGTATGGAATGTTATTGATTGATTACCATATGTTAAGATGCTTATTATTTACATGTAAGCTTACTAAGCTTAAAGCTTACTACATTTCTTTTTCCTTGTTTTATAGTGTTAAAGAGCCGACTCAGGATATGAAGATAATCGGAAGATCACCCACACTATCAGCTCATCTCGATATAGTTAGATTTAGCATTTTGAGTATGGCATGTATAGGGGCTAGACTTAGTGAAATGTCTTGTTGTTTTGGCCAAGTGTGTTAGCTCCTTTTTAGATGAACTCCTTTGTAAATGGCCATATTTAATGGTTCCTTATTATTAATATATGGAAAGATGAGGTTATTCATGAATGTGTAGGATGCATAATTGAGTTGCTTGGTTAATGGTTGAATGTGATTTATGTTGTATGAGTCAGGGTGATAAAAGAGCTTGGCAAATAGCATTTTTCTTGTCCACATGTGTAGGCACACGGGCGTGTGTCTAGGTCGTGTGTGACACACGGTCAAGCCCATGGGTTTGTGACTGGGTTGTGTGTCCCCTGCATGTTAGATTTGCAAGTCAGTGACGACCACAGGCTAGACACACAGGCATGTGCCTAGGCCGTGTGCCCCTTATATGGTTGCTGACGTCATAAACAGAATACCCAAGTCACACATGGGTGAGGACACGGGTGTGTCTAGGCCATGTGGACGACATGGGCAAAGGACACGGGCGTGTGTTCGGCCGTGTGAAAACCCCTGTAGGTTTGAAAAGAAAATAAATTCCACACGGGCTAGAGACGTGGGCGTGTGTGACCACACGGCCTGCCCACACGGGCGTGTCCAATTTCACACGGGCATGTGGCCCTGTTAAGGGAAAATTTTTCTAAGTATACAAAAGCTCCCGATTTGATTTCGAGATCCTCCATTTGCATGTTTAAGGCCTCGTACGCTTATAATAAGGATATTATGAATGTGAATGAGAAGTTTAAGTTGGAAAATAAATTTTATAGCCCAAAGATGTACGTTTAAGCAAGATAAGTCCGGTAATGCCTCGTACACAATTCCAGCGTTGATTATGGGTAAGGGGTGTTACATTACTGGATACTAGTTCCTCACGAGCTCGAATGGCGTAAGCTCTGGCAAGTGCTCTCGCCTCAGATCTCGCAACTGTATCTTTTGTAGCTCTCTGGCTACCACTCACATTTCCCGTGTTTCTTGAAGATCTACCCCGAGCTGAACCGTTATTCGACTTCGAATTCTGTACAATCTCTTGGTCAACAGACTCAAGACAGTCCTGGATAAAGTGATCTAAAGATCCACATTTGAAACAAGCTCGATCCATTAATCGATAATTTCCCAGATGTCTTTAACCACAATGTCTACACTCGAGTCGCTCAGATTCGACATTTCCAACACTAGCTATCGAAGTAGCTGGAGCTCTGAAGCTTGAATGCGATCTAGCACGATCTCTGCTCGAATGTCCCACATTAGCCTTTGAACGGCTATACACATCTCAAAATCTCTTTGATACAGACTAAAATGATTTACTTGAGGATCTCTTTCTCACATCTCTAGCTTCTGACTCAGCTTTACTTTTATCTTTCTCGAGTTCTTCGGCTTTACATGCTCGATCAACAAGCGCAACAAACTCTTTTATTTCCAGAATTTCGACTAAAAAACGAATATCTTCATTCAAGCCGTCTTCAAACCTTTTACACATTATTGCTTCATTCGAGACACATTCTCGTGCATATTGGCTCAGTCTCACAAATTCTCACTCATAGTCTGTAACAGACATACAACCCTGTTTCAATTAAAGAAATTCTTTCCGCTTTTGATCAATGAATCTCTGACTAATATATTTCTTCCTGAATTCGGATTGAAAGAAATCCCAGGTAATTCATTCTTTCGGAACAATAGAAGTCAAAGTTTTCCACCACTGGTAAGCTGCATCTCTCAACAAAGAAACGACACATTTCACACATTCATTAGGGGTAAACGACATCTGATCAAATACTCGAATTGTATGCTCGAGCCAAAACTCAGCTCTCTCAACATCATCATCATTAGTGGCCTTGAACTCGTCGGCCCCATATTTACAGATTTTATCGATCAGAGGCTTATTCAACAGATTCAGATTCATAACCGGAGGTACAACAGGAGTTCGAGGGGGATTAGGTGGGGGCAGAGGTTGAGGAATAGCCAGATTTGCTCTAATATATTGAGTGAACCACTCATTCATCACTTGGAAGAAGGCTTGTTTAGCCTCTCCTTCCTGACTGCTAGTAACTAGTCTAGAACCAGACGGTGCTATCTCTTGAGCGAGAGCAGACGCCCATGTGGCACTGTCGTATGCCTCACACGGCTATGCCTTGGACCATGTCTCAGCCCGTGTGCAAAACTGACTTGAATCACATGTCTGTCACACGCCCGTGTGTTTGGCCTGTGTGCAACACTGAATTGAATCACACGGCCTGCCACACACCCGTGTGTCTGGCCCATGTGCAATTTTGACATGTTTCGAATTGGGACAGTGAAGGACATGGTCAGGACACACGCTCGTGTGCTCAACCGTATGGACAACTATAGGTCATTTTCAAGGCTAGATTGCCAACTATTTTGGGTCATACCTACAAGCATCAAACAAGCATCAATTCATATTCCATAGGCATCATTCACAATTTGACCTGTAATAATATCTTCCATTTCCATATACAAGTCCAACTCAAACATACCAATTCAAAGTACCAACTTCACATCAAAAACATGTGGTTCATACATCATATTACTCCATTTCAATTTATAGCATTTCTCAAATCAACCATGAAACTTACCAAAATTGACCATTTCTTTTGGCCATTCATGAGCACATCAAAACATACCAAATTTTGCATCACATAGCATGCACTAAATTCACTATATAATCACAATCATTATTCACATGGCTATATTTACACATTTCAAAAATATAATCAAAGTTCTCTAGCCTACACATGCCATACTTCAATATGTATATTTTTAAAAGGTACCAAAATATAGTTCGATACTGTGGTGATGATCCTCGACGGTCTCTGATGATACGAATCGTCTCGGGTTTGAAAACGAATTGTAAATGTTGTCCGATCGTAAATTAGGTAGTTTTTCGTTTAGATAACAAAAGGGGTAATTTTATTGATAATGTCTTTGAAAAGAATAAAGATAGGTAAGTGGTTGAGGTGGATACGAATTTGAAGCAAGAAAGAACCTTTAATGAAAAATTAAAGACCCGAATCTTATAAGCTTCAAATTGATGAAAGGAGTTTTGGATAAAAACCGAGACCCACTATCTAGCAAGATAGGAACCAACGGTACAGATAAATGAATGCCACACCTGATAGGATGATAAGTTCGAAACAAGGATAGAATGACGCCACTAGGAACTAGATAAGTGAATTCGAACCTTGAAGAATTAGGAGAGTGAATTAAACTCACCAAAGAACATATTCATTCATAAAAATTCAACCCCAACAAATGAAAAAGGTCCACCTATTTATAGGACAAGTGGATACCGGGATTACAAATGTTTCCCAACTCTTAATGCTTTTTTCTTAATTATTTATAACTTGTGATCATCCAACATGCATCAAAACGTGGAGCAAACTACAAAACGTATAAACCAACATTAGTAAAATTTAGCTGAACATAGTTGGCACAGAATTTAATCACTTTATTTAAACACTAGGTAAAACACACTAACATTCAACTTCGACAAAAGGACATATTAAAAACTCGTACTATCTAGATAAATTAACATGAACTAAGAAAATACAGCAAACTAATAAATGACTGAAGATAAATCAAACATGCATAATAAAGTGTTAAATAAACTAGCAGTCAAACTAGCTAGTATATTCAACTTCAAATAAATTGTAAGAGTTCAGCATGTTCTTGGGCTCTTTTCTATCTATATTCCAAATTTGTGCCACCAAAGCTAACATGGCATCGTTGAATTGTTTAGCATGGGCACGCGTAATTGGCCCATTAGGTAGCTCGATTGGGTCGTGGTTGACTTCCATCACAGGCTTCTTAGGTGAGTTCGTATCATCCCCTCCCTCTTTAAGTTGATCCGTCCTCGAATAATCACCTACATTGAAAGGAGACAGATCAGAGACATTAAAACTTGCACTCACATTATACTCACCTGGTAAGTCCAATTTATAAGAGTTGTCATTTATTCGCTCAAGGACTTGAAATGGACCATCTCCCCTCGGAAGAAGTTTGGATCGTCTTTGCGTGGGAAACCTTTCTTTGCGCATATGAACCCAAACCCAGTCCCCCGGTTCAAAGCGAATGTGCATATGGCCTTTGTTGGCTCGTTGCTCGTACTCCTTAGTTTTGACCTCTATGTTGTCCCTAACCTTTTGGTGCAACTGTTTAATATATTCAGCCTTGTGTTTTCCATCTACATACACAAGTTGATTAGAAGACAAAGGTATTAGATCAAGCAATGTTAATGGATTAAAACCATACACAACTTCTAATGGGGAAAACTTAGTAGCGGAGTGTATAGAGCGATTGTAAGCAAACTCCACGTGTGGTAGGCAATCTTCCCATGTCTTTAAATTCTTCTGAATGATTGCTCGAAGCAATGTCGAAAGAATTCAATTTACCACTTGGTTTGACCGTTCGTTTACGGGTGGCAGGTGGTAGAGAATAGTAACTTGGTTCCTAATCGTCCCCACAGTGTCCTCCAAAAATGGCTAAGAAATTTTGCGTCCCGGTCGGACATGATCGTCTTAGGCATGCCATGCAACCTAACCACTTCTTTAAAAAAAAGATTAGCAATATTCACAGCATCATCAGTTTTATGGCAAGCTATAAAGTGAGCCATTTTAGAGAATCTATCCACAACCACAAATATCGAATCTCGTCCATTCTTGCTTCTTGGCAAGCCAAGTACAAAATCTATAGAAACATCAGTCCAAGGAGTTTCAGAAATGGATAAAGGTTTATACAAACCGTGCGGATTAGTTTGAGATTTAGCCCTTCTACAGGTAACGCATCTCCCACAATATCGTTCTACATCTCGTCGCATCTTAGGCCAAAAGAAGTGCTATTGGAGGGTGGCTAAAGTTTTAGCAACTCCGAAATGTCCCATCAATCCACCACTATGAGCCTCATCTACTAGCACCTCTCGCACAGATCCTTACAGAATGCATAGTTTACCTTCTCGAAACAGATATCCACCATGGCGGTAGTATTTCTCGTAGGCTCCCTTTTCACATAACTTGAAAAATTCACCAAAGTCAGTATCATTCGCATATAGGTCCTTAAGAAATACAAACCCCATCAATTTAGAATCTAACACATTTAACAAAGCATACCTTCGGGATAGTGCATTAGCTACTACATTTTCCTTACCTTTTTTGTATTTAATGACATAAGGAAATGATTCGAGAAATTCTACCCACTTAGCGTGACGCTTGTTGAGTTTATGTTGCCCCCTTAAATACTTCAATGACTCGTGGTCGGTATGAATCACGAATTCTTTGGGCAGTAGGTAATGTTGTCATGTCTCCAAGGCTCGAATTAGAGCATACAATTCCTTGTCATATGTCGGGTAGTTTAAGACAGCACCGTTGAGCTTTTCGCTGAAGTACGCAATGGGGCGTCCGTCTTGCATAAGTACAGCGCCAATACCTAACCCTGATGCATCACATTCTAACTCGAAAGTTTTGTCAAAGTTTGGTAAAGCTAATAATGGTGCTTGAGTCAAACAGTCTTTAATTTTCAAAAATGCTTTCTCTTGTTCTTCTCCCCAAACAAAGTTAGAATTCTTACGGATTACACCGGTCAATGGTGCGGCCAACGTGCTGAAGTTCGGTACGAACCGTTGATAAAAACTAGCCAGCCCATGAAAGCTTCGAACTTGGGAAATATTTGTCGGACGGGGCCATTCTTGGATTGCTTTAACCTTCTCTTGATCAACTTCAAGGCCTTCCGAACTGACAACAAATCCTAAAAACACAATTTTGTTAGTACAAAAATCACATTTCTGCAAATTTGCATATAAGGTTTCCTTTCGCAGAACTTCTAGAACAGACTTTAAATGTTTCACGTGCTCATCTAAAGTTTTACTATAGACAAGTATGTCGTCAAAGTATACGACACAAAATCTACCGATGAATGATCGCAACACGTGGTTCATGAGTCGCATGAATGTGCTTGGGGCATTTGTTAGCCCGAATGGCGTAACGAGCCATTCATAGAGTCCTTGCTTCGTCTTGAAAGCAGTCTTCCACTCGTCACCCTTGTGCATACGTATTTGATGATATTCAGTTTTAAGGTCGATCTTTGAAAATAAGCTCGCTCCACTCAATTCGTTGAGCATGTCATCCAATCGCGGGATAGGGTGTCGGTACTTGATCGTGATCTTGTTGATGGCTCGGTAATCTACGCACATCCTCCATGTTCCATCCTTCTTGGGAACTAACAAGATTGGCACAGCACAAGGGCTTAAGCTCTCGCGTACATGGCCCTTTTCAAGAAGTTCATTCACTTGTCTTTGAAGTTCCTTCGCCTCTTCTGGATTGCTTCGGTAAGCTGGTCTATTTGGAATTGCGGCTCCCGGTACAAAGTCTATCTGATGTTCTATTCCACAAATAGGAGGCAACCCACTTGGAATCTCTTCCGGGAATATGTCTCGAAATTCCTATAACAAAGACAAAATAGGAGAAGGTATCTTGTCATCGAAATCGTTAGTTCCAAAGAGACTTTCCTTGTACATAAGTACCAACAGTGGCTGTTTTAACAACATAGACTTCCGGATTTCTTTCTCTTTAACATAAAAACTTTCTTTTTCACTCTCGTCTTTCGTTTCCTTTTCTTTTTGTTCCCACTCTATTTTTTTATCACTCATTTTCTTGCCCCTCTTTTTTCTAAATTCTTTTCTTTTTCTTTCTCATTTTTCCGCTCACTTTCCTTTGATTTTTCAATTGATACCTTCATCTTCAATTGATCTTCATAAACTTGCTTGGGTGTTAGCGGAGCTAATGTCACGTTCCGGCCCAAATATTTGAAGGTGTACCGATTGGTGTAGCCATCATGGATCGCTCGCTTGTCGAATTGCCAAGGTCGCCCAAGTAGGAGATGTCCCGCTTGCATCGGTACCACATCGCACAAGACCTCATCTTGATATTTCCCTATTGCAAAGGAGACCAAAACTTGTTTTGTGACCTTAAGTTCTCCCCCGTCGTTAAGCCATTGCAGTTTATACGGATGGGGATGTTTGGTGGTAGTCAATCCGAGCTTATCCACCAACATGCTGCTGGCCACATTAATACAGCTTCCTCCGTCAATAATGACACAACAAATCTTCCCTTGTACTTGGCAACGCGTATGGAAGATGTTTTCGTGTTGTTGTTCATTTTCGACGCCTTGTAAGCTAAGACTCCTTTTTACCACTAAAATCTCTCCATTTTCGGCTTGTTCTACTTCTTCCTCGTCTTGGGACGTCTCACTAGCATCATCTTCCCTTTCACTTTCAAATTCAATCTCGCCATTATCTCGAATAAACATAGTGTTTTGGTTTGGACATTGACTTGCAATATGGCCTCGACCCAGACATTTGAAACACTTAATGTCTCGAGATTGATTCGGAATAGCTTCCATTCTGCCCTTGCTCGTCTCGCCGCTTGGCTTGTTAAACTTGGGTGCGCCACTGGCTTCTTTGGTTCAGCTTGGTATGTCCCATTTATTGGTCACTTGCCCCCACTTAGATGTTGAAGCATGATTGGGGATTGCTCTAGACGTAGCCTTTCGTTTTAGCTACTTTTCGACCTTTATTGCCATGTGAACCATCGATGATATCGATGTAATGGTGTAATTCTACAACATTTACGATATCTCGATTAAGGCCAGTGCTAAAGCGTGCCATTGTGGCTTCTTGTTCTTCATCTACATTGGCTCGGATCATGGCCACTTCCATTTCCTTGTAGTACTCCTCCACACTACGATGACCCTGAGTTAGGCTTTGCAACTTTTGATGCAATTCGCGGTGATAGTAAGTTGGGATGAATCTTTTCCGCATTAGTGCCTTCATTTCCGCCCATGTAGATATTGGGCATTCACCATTCCGCCTTCGGCTCGTTGTTAATTGATCCCACTAAATAATGGCATAACCAGAAAACTCGATGGCAGCAAGTTTCACCTTCTTATTTTCTGAGTAATTATGGCATTCGAAGATTAACTCCACCTTCTTTTCCCACTCAAGGTAGGCTTCCGAATCGGACCGCCCTTGGAAGGTAGGAATCGCCATTTTAATATTTTTCAAGTCATCATCAGCCCATTCTCGATCTCTTCGTTCACGGACTCGTGGGCCTCCTCTCCGTTCATGGTGTTCGAAAGCTGGATTGCTGTCAGCTTCACTCGGTTCGTAGATGTCGTTGTCATGTAGCCAAGGTTGTTCTTGTCCCCTTCTTGGAATTGAAGGGTTGTTTGTTCGAGGCCTCCGTTCATTTCTTCGGTCCAATCTCTCATTGATTGATTGGAACAAACGTGTGATTTCTCGCATTACGGTTTGCAAATCAGGATCTCTTCCTTCAGGATCATTCCTTCGGGGTTGCAATCCTCTTCCACCCCCGGCGGCATCTGATGCTTCGTCGCTTACTATTCAACGTTCGGGACTCCTAGACATGTTAAACAAGATTAATGAAACCTTACTACAATCCTCACTTGCTCACTCACAAAGAAATTATTAACACTCACACTCATGTTTTCACTCAATTTCTGGCTTTTCTTTCAATGTAATCTCTCTCGCCTTTTACCACTCGAATTCACTCTTCTGGATTCTAGAAGGTTGTCTTTGACTTACTAACAACTTGTAGGTCGTTTCAAAGAGTTAAAAGGGTAAAATTGTTTCGGAAAAAGGTAGGTTTAAAAAGGGTAGAAAGGTTGGTAGGTGGTGTCGGAAAGTAAGGCTCGATAGTAGAGGTGGTGAATTATGAAGAGTTTTGAAAATCTAGATATTACGACAATTTTTTTGAACTTACTCGAAAAAACTCGAGATGATCAAACACGTGCCTAATTTAATTGGCTCCGATACTAACTAATACGAATCGTCTCGGGTTTGAAAACGAATCGTAAATGTTGCCCGATCGTAAATTAGGTAGCTTTTTGTTTAGATAACAAAAGGGGTAATTTTATTGATAATGTCTTTGAAAAAAATAAAGATAGGTAAGTGGTTGAGGTGGATACGAATTTGAAACAAGAAAGAACTTTAATAAAAATTAAAGACCCGAATCTTATAAGCTTCAAATTGATGAAAGGAGTTTTGAATAAAAACCGAGACCCGCTATCTAGCAAGATAGGAACCAACGGTACAGATAAATGAACGCCACACCCGATAGGATGATAAGTTCGAAACAAGGATAGAATGACGCCACTAGGAACTAGATAAGTCAATTCGAACCTTGAAGAATTAGGAGAATGAATTAAACTCACCAAAGAAAATATTCATTCATAAAAATTCAACCCCAACAAATGACAAAGGTCCACCTATTTATAGGACAAGTGGATACCGGGATTACAAATGTTTCTCAACTCTTAATGCTTTTTCTTAATTATTTATAACTTGTGATCATCCAACATGCATCAAAACGTGGAGCAAACTACAAAACGTCTAAACCAACATTAGTAAAATTTAGCTGAACATAGTTGGCACAGAATTTAATCACTTTATTTAAACACTAGGTAAAACACACTAACATTCAACTTCGACAAAGGACATATTAAAAACTCGTACTATCTAGATAAATTAACATGAACTAAGAAAATGCAGCAAACTAATAAATGACTGAAGATAAATCAAACATGCATAATAAAGTGTTAAATAAACTAGCAGTCGAACTAGCTAGTATATTCAACTTCAAATAAATTGTAAGAGTTCAGCATGTTCTTGGGCTCTTTTCTATCTGTATTCCAAATTTGTGCCACCAAAGCTGACATGGCATCTTTGAATTATTTAGCACGGGCACGCATAATTGGCCCATTAGGTAGCTCGATTGGGTCGTGGTTGACTTCCGTCACAGGCTTCTTAGGTGAGTTTGTATCACCCGAGCTTTCGGTAGCTTCTAGAATCTATAAAACAATTGAAACATACACAAAGTATGCTTATAAAAGCTTAGTAAGCCATATACAAATAAACTTATCATATAGAACAATTATAAACCATTTCATACATATGGTTTATGACATAACACGATCATAAGTCATATTTCTCTTATATCTCAATTGATCATGTTCACTTGCTCATAACCACATATCATGTAATGTAGCTCACATATCAAATAATCATATACATACATACCTTTCATTGCCAAATTTCATATACATACATATGTACCGGAATTCGATTGCACATTCGTATACTCATTCATTTCTCGGAATGCCCGTTGAACCGTTTTGAATCAAATAGGATACTCGAATAGCTTGGAAAGCTCGTACAATGCCAACGTTCTATACGTGGTCATACATGTAATCAATATCGATGCCACTGTCCCAGACAGGGTCTTACACGAAATCAAATATGATGCCGATGTCCCAGACATGGTCTTACACACAAATCACAAATCGATGCCAACATCCCAGACGTGGCCTTACACGATAACACATATCGGAATCCTATGTCATGACATACGTATCCTAACTATTTCCTAAGGTTCGTACAGGGCTTTTCGGACGTCATCACATTACCGAAACTTTCCTGAATTTCACGTATTCAGCTCAAATTGCCATATATCACAATTCATTCACATATAAGCAATAATAATTCAATTCAAACATATTTATTTGTATATAGACTTACCTCGTACGGGAAAGAACGGAAACGAACGGCTATTCAACTACTTTCGATTCCCCCGATCTAATTCCTTTTTCTTTGGTTCATGATCTATACACATTCAAATTTAACTCCTTTATTCACCAAATCATTCAATTCAATCCATAAACACATATTTAGGGAATTTTAGAAATTAGCCCTCACATTTTCACATTTTGACATTTTAGTCCTTCATTTCACAAAATCACAAAAAACACATAATTTCATTATACACATACTTGGCCGAATATTCCATTTGTCCATATAAGCCTATTTTTATTTCACATTTTAGCCCCTCAATTTCTCATTTTCACAATTCAGCCCAAAATAGTCAAATTCATAAAAAATTCAAAGACAAAACATTTTAATCTATCACATATCTTTAATATTTCATCAACTATCATCACAAAGCTTACAAAATCATCAATAGCACATCACACAATCCTCAACAATTTCTAAAATTTAGACATGGGCTTGATAGAACACAAAGCAATGATCACAAAAACGTAAAAATTATCGAAAACAGATAAAAAAATCATACCTAAATTAAGCTTATTAATGGTCGAATGAAACTAATCTTTAAACCTTTTCTTTTTCTTTCAAATTCGGTGAAAAGATGATGATAATGGCCATCAAATTGTTTTTATTTTAATTATATTAACATTAATTATCAAATACCAATTTTAACCTTGGTTTAAAACATTTATAAACATATAATAAATGGCCATAATTGTCCACTTTCAAGTTAATGGCATAAAAACAACTTAAGGACCTCACATTTATAAAAACACATCAATTCAACCATTATTCAAATAGAAGGACAATTTTACATTTTTTGCGATTTAGTTGTTTTTGCAAATTAAGCACACAAATAATAAAATTTTCATACGAAACTTTCACACATATAAATTCACATGCTATAAACACAAAATAATATTAAAATATTTTTTTGACTCGAATTTGTAGTCCCAAAACCACTATTCTGACTATGATATAAACAGGACTATTACAAAATCGATCTAGATACTGTCTGAAAATCCGGTTCATTAAGTCCATAAAGACAGTAGGTGCATTCATTAGTTCGAAAGGCATAACTAAAAATTCATAGTGACCATGTCTCGTTCTAAATGCAGTCTTTGGCACATTAGAGTCTTTTACTCACAACTGGTAATAGCCCGATCTCAAATCTATTTTCAAAAACACTATAGCCCCTTTCAATTGATCAAACAAATCATCTATTCTGGGCAGGGGATACTTATTCTTGATCGTCATTTTGTTTAGTTATCGATAGTATATACACATTCTCATCGTGCCATCTTTTTTTTTCACAAATAATACCGGTGCACCCCAGGGAGAGAAACTCGGTTTAGCAAAACCTTTATCTGTCAACTCTTGCAGTGAGCTTTCAATTCTTTTAATTCTGTCGAGGCTATTCTCTACGAAGTTATTGATATCAGCGTAGTTCCCGGGACTAACTCAATGCCAAACTCAACCTCTCGGATCAGTGGTAAACTCAGTAACTCTTCAGGAAACACATCCGGATACTCACACACAATTGGCACTAATTTGATCTTCTTTTCAGTTACTTTCGTATCAAGTACCTAAGCAAATAAGCTTCACAACCCTTTCTCACATTTTTTTGAGCTAACATCGATGAAATCAGTGCTGGTAAACCATTCAAATCATCTGACTCAATCCGAATAATCTCATTATTCTGACATCTCAGATCAATCGTCTTTCGTTTACAGTTTACTATAGCATCATGTAGCGTTAGCCAATCCATACCCAGAATTATATCAAATTCATCAAATGGCAACAACATCAGATCAGCCGGAAAACAAAAATCCTGAATCATCAATGGACAGTTCTTGCACACTTTATCAACCAAAACACACTTGCCTAAAGGGTTCGATACTTTAATCACAAATTCAGTAGACTCTATAGGCAAAGTCTTACTAGATACTAAATTCACACATATATACGAATGAGTTGATCCTGGATCTAGCAATGCAACCACATTAGTATCATAGAGAATAAAAGTACAGGTGATAACATCTGGAGATGACACTTCTTCGCGAGCGTGAATAGCGTAGGCTCGTGCAAGTGCTCTAGCCTCTGACCTCACAGCAGAATCTTTAGTCGCTCTCTGGCTACAACTCACATTTCCCGTGTTTCTGGGTGGTCTACCTCTAACTGCAGTATGACTCGGTCTCGTGTTTTGTACTGTATCTTGCTCAGCCAACTCAGGATAGTTATGATGAAATGATCTAATAATCCACATTTAAAACAGGCCCAATCATTCAATCTACAATCACCAATATGCCGTTTTCCACAATGTCTACACTCGGGTCAGTTTTGTTTCACATTGCCAACACTAGAAATAGATGTAGCTTGAACTTTAGAACTCACAAGTTGTTTTTCACGATCCTTGCTAGAATATCTCATCGATGCATTGGAACGATCGAACGAGTCTTGGAATTTCTTTGATACAGAATGATAAGATTTACTCGTCGATCTTTTTTTGGAGTCTCTAGCTTCAAAATCAGCTTTTCTCTTTTCTTTTCTGAGTTCTTCAGCTTTACATGCTTGTTCGACGAGTATCACAAACTCTTTGATTTCCAGAATCCCAACTAATAGCTTGATGTCTTCATTTAAACCATCCTCAAATCTCTTGCACATAATAGCTTCAGTTGAAACACATTCCCGAGCATATCTGCTCAATCTCACAAATTCTCGCTCGTATTCTGTAACAAACATACGGCCTTGTTTCAGCTCGAGAAACTCTTTGAGTTTTTTATCAATGAATCTCTGGCTAATATATTTCTTCCGGAATTCAGTTTGGAAAAACTCCCAAGTAACTCGTTCTTTTGGAACCACTGATACTAATGTATTCCACTAGTGATATGCAGTGTCTCTTAGCAAAGATACAGCACAGTTGATACATTCATCAAGAGTACAAGATAACTCCTCGAATACTCGGATTGTATTATCGAGTCAGAACTCAGCTCGTTCAGCATCATCATCAACATTAGCTCGAAACTCTTTAGCTCCATATTTACGAATCTTATCAACAAGTGGCTTACTCAATCGAATCGGATCTATCATTTGTGGCACAACTAGGACTTGTTGAGGAATAGGCGGGGGTGGAGGTTGTTGAGAAGCCGAATTTGTTCGAACGAACTCCGTGAACCACTCACTCATCATTTGGAAGAAGGCTTATTTAGCCTCTCCCTTGTGGCTACTAGTTACAAGTCTAGAGTCAGATTGCGCTGCCCTCTGAGCAGGAGCAGGCGCATTACTCTCTACATCATTAGCTACAGCTCTTTCGGGATCCATTACTATACGAAAACTCAATTTAAGCTATCAGGAATCATTACACTATCGTAGAGTATATATGGCATGTATAGCTAGACTCTCACACACGCTACGTTAGTCCTAGAATCGATTAAACCGTAGCTCTGATACCAATAAATGTAACACCCCTAACCCGTATCCGTAGCCGAAATAGGGTTACGATGCATTACCGATCAAATCACAACATACAACATACATTTATGCATCCATTCTCAAACACCATTCAATCATAATCACATTATCCTTTATAAGGGCATATAAGGCCTTAAACATGTTTAGAAGTGGTTCGGGACTAAATCGATAACTTACAAAAATTCTCAAAAAATTAGAAATTTTTTAAACATACCAGGGTCACACGCCCGTGTGAACAGGCCGTGTGCCTCACACGACTCCAGACACGCCCGTGTTCTAGACCGTGTGAAAACAGGGCATACATACTGACTTGGGTCACACGGCTGACCACACGCCCGTGTGTCTAGCCCCTGTGACCTTCGAAATGGCCATACACGCCCGTGTTCCAGGCCGTGTAACACCCTTAACCCGTATCCATCGCCGGATTAGGGCTACAAGGTATTACCTAACCTAGCATAAATCACCACAAACTTTTATTGCTTATAAAATCAAAACCGAATGCATTATGAACAATTTCGTTTTTATGGTATGCTTTAACCACATCATATATATCTTAAAACACTTTAGCCAAGTACACATACAAGCAAATTACAACATATAACAAATGTGTTATTCATCTGGTCATTTTAAGCCACAATAACTGAATATACAAATATTCATAGTTACTACCTAAAACTAGATAGCAATTACCAAATCTAAATATACATATGAGGTTGCATGATACCCTGTACAACCGAATTCAATAGATCAAATAAATTTCATTCAAACAAAGTATACATTAAAACATTTATATAAAAAAAATATAATCAAACCAAAATATCAAATATTCCTCTCATAGTCCGAAACACATAAATTGAACTTAATACACATGCAAATATATAAATCATAACCGAATATGCCATTTCCCAAATACCTACCTATGATTTCATCTTTTGACCGAATATGAAATTGAAAATATAAATGATCTCCAATTTATTCATGTTTCAATTAATCACCTCAATAGCAAGTTTTCATCAATCCATAACCCAAGCATACTCAGATACACATATGTCAACCTTCCCAAAACATCAATTGCAAGACATAAACAAAGACCTCATTGCCACACCATATTTATATATATGCTTACATATAATCACTTAACATGAATTCATAACACCACTGAATTCAAATTTCAAGCAGGACATACATATGCTACGAATAAAAATTATTTAGACATTAGGTCATTAGCATTTAAACCAAGCCATTTTGGCACGGCTTATGTTTACATCATCAAAATATTTTCCAAGTAATTAACTAGCCTATACATGCCTTAAGTTCAAACCCAAGCTTTAAAAATACCAAAATGAGTCGATAGTGTGGATGACTTAGTTGACGATCCCCTGAGCTCGTAGCTTGATCAAAATCTATAAAACAGAACAACAATCACATAGAGTAAGCTAACTTAGCTTAGTAAACCTTAAGCAAATATAACCATTTAATCAAACAATTAAACATTATAAACCAATCCTTTTATAACCTTAATATAATTTCTTAGCACAATTATGCTATCATGGCCGAATACCACCAACCTTTCGAAGTAATTTAATTATCACTTATCAATTCCATATAATCAGGTATGTTTTCGTATACAACAGATTAAATAAATACCAAGTACATACTTACCACTTATAATTGATTATACACATATAATAATATCATTTAATCTTCACATGTATACAATTATAATATCTATGTAGTATCGTTTTATCCACATCTATAAGGCCGAATATACAAAAGCACATTGTTAATTAATTAGTTCAATATACATTACATGTATATTTACCCTTTTGGCCGAATCTACATGACACATTCATGTTCACATCCAAATCAACTTTCAATATAACATACACTTCATTTATAAGGCCTAATACCCTTAATAGAATTTTGTGAAAATTCCTCAATTGCATCACAAACCATTAGTATCAATCGTAATATACTAACTTACCTTATCCCGTACAACCAATTAGCTCATTTATTGTACTCAAAATTCCACATCTATTATGATCCATTGAAACACATACATATGAATAATCACCGGCATAAAGCCTGCTAGGCATAAAGCCTGAAACACACGCACCGGCACTAAGCCTGCTAGGCATAAAGCCTGAAACACACGCACCGACACTAAGCCTGCTAGACCCGAGGTCTGATATTTAATCACCGGCAATAAGCCTGCTAGGCACAAAGCCCGATTTATTTCACCAGCTCAAAGCTTGCTAGGCTCGAAGCCCAAATATTGATACCACAAAATCATTTCTTAATCATTTCGTACAACTTTCTGAGGTTTTTAACACAATCGAATAAATTGAACCACATCATTTAAATGCTAATATTCCATTCGGCTACTAAGTTATATAATTTTGAACAATCATAGTAAACAATTTAATAAACGAATTTAACTGTACTCAATTGCTTAAAGACTTACCTCAGATTCGGTTTATCGGAATGAAAACGGCTACTCGTTTACTTTTGTTTTCCCGCGATCTAAATTCGTTTTCCTCGGTTCTTGACCTACACATATTCAGAATTAACCTTTTTATTCACTGTTCATTCAATTCAATCCAAAGGCACACATTTAGGGCTATTTGTAATTTAGCCCTCACATTTGCACATTTTATCAATTTAGTACATTTCTCTCAAAACATCAAATTCACAAATTCCATTCACACCCATGCATAGCCGAACTTCTCTAGGGACTATATAAGTCCAAATATTTCATCAAATTCACAAATTAGTCCTCCAAAATAATATTTTCTCAATTTAGCCCATTTAGCTAAATTTAACAAAACTTCAAGAACAAAACATGTTTATCAAGCTTAGATCTTTCATTTAACAACATAAAACATCACAAAACTCAACATATCAACAATGGCATCTCACACAAACATTACCAATTCATCAAATTTAGACATGGGTTTTAAAGCTCTCAAAGCAACGATTACAAAAACAGAATAAAATCTAACCTTGAATTTAAGCTTGCATGTGCCGAAAATATAAAGCTTCAAAGCTTTCTTTTTCTTTCATGTAGTTTCGGCAAGAAAGAGATGAAATAATGCCACTTTCTTATGTTTTTTTATCATAAAATAAACATAACTCATAAAATGAATTTAATATAACTTTAACTTATAAAACCATAATATTTATACATATATAAAAACATATATATAATTATGTACATATTTCATTACACATGCCGTCCACTAACCAAAATAGTGGCAAATTTGCCACATAAGTCCTCACATTTAAAAAGCCACAACACTTTAATACCTTGACAAATAGCAAGCAACTTTCACACTTAATGCAATCTTATCCTTTTGTCAAATTACACACACAGACGAACAAATTAACTTACGAAAATTTACCACATGCTTAGTCACATATTTACGACACAGAATATAATATTAAAATATTATACGGACTCGGATTTGTGGTCCCGAAACCACTATTTTGACTAGGGTATAAACCGGACTGTTACAATTCTCCCCCCTTAGGGATTTTCATCCCCGAAAATCTTAACGCTAAACAGATTCGGATATTGTTGTCTTACTGAATCTTCAGGCTCCCATGTTGCCTATTCTATTCCGTGTCAATTCCATAATACTTTCACGAATAGAATTTTCTTATTCTTCAACTCTTTCACTTTACGAGCTAAGATACGGATTGGTTCCTCTTCGTATGTCATATCAGATCGGATTTCAATTTTAGATGGGGCAATTACATGAGACGGATCGGATCGATATCTACGAAGCATCGAAACATGAAATACGTTGTGTATCTTTTCTAGCTCAGATGGCAACTTTAACCTATATGCAACTAGCCCGACACGTTCAATGATCTCATACGGTCCGATGAACCTCGGACTTAATTTGCCTTTACGTCCAAATCGAAGCACTTTCTTCCACGGAGACACTTTCAGAATACCTCGTCGCTAATCTTAAATTCTATATCTTTTCATTTCAAGTCTGCATAAGATTTCTGACGATCATATGCTGCTTTCAAACATTCTTCGATCAGTTTCACTTTCTGTTCTGAGTCTTTTATCAAATCAACTCCGTGTAGCTTATTATTCTTTTTTTTACTGAGTTCAGTCCAATACAGAGGTGTACGACATTTACGTTCGTACAAAGTTTCATATGGTGCCATCTTAGTGCTTGACTGAAAACTATTGTTGTATGCAAATTCAATCAATGGCAGATATTGTTCCCACGAACCACTAAACTGAAGTATACTGCATCTCAACATATTTTTCACACTGAACTCGTCTTGCCAACAAATCTCTGTCAACTTTTTGAGCATCACTAATTTGTTGGATAAACATCGGTCTTGCTTTTAACTCAATTACTATCGAACCATCATCAGACATAACCATATGCGCGTTCAACGCATGAAGAGCAAATAATGACTTAATACTTAAAGCATCCACAACAACATTAGCTTTTCTCGGATGATAGTTAATCACTAATTTGTAATCTTTCAACAGCTCTAACCATCTGCATTGTCTCAGGTTCAAATCTCTCTGAGTCATCAAATACTTCAAACTCTTGTAATCTGAATAACCATGACATTTCTCACCGAATAGATAATGACGCCAAATCTTTAAGGCGAACACAATGGCTGCTAGCTCTAAATAATATGTCGGGTAATTTCTTTCGTGTGGCTTCAATTGTCTCGAGGCATAAGCTACGACTTTGCCTTCCTACATCAAAATGCAACCCAAACCATTCAAAGATGCATCACTATAAACAACAATTCTTTACCCGACTCAAGCTGGACTAACGCTAGAGCTTCGGTCAAAAGAGCTTTCAACTGATTGAAACTTTTCTGACACATTTCCAACCATTTAAACCTAACATCTTTCTGTAATAGCTTTGTCAATGGGATAGCTATTATAGAAAAACCATTCACAAATCGTCTGTAGTAACCAGCAAGCCCCAAAAAGCTTCGAATTTCAAAAACATTCTTCGGTGGTTTCCAATCGAGTATAACTGATATTTTATTCGGATCAACTCGAATACCTGATGCTAAAACAACATGGCCCAGAAAACTAACTTCACTTAACCAAAACTTAGATTTACTAACTTTGCATACAACTGTTTATCTCGCAAAGTTTGTAGCACAAGTCTCAGGTGCTCAGCATGTTCGGTTTCATCTCTGGAGTAGATCAGAATATCATCTATAAACACTACCACAAACCGATCCAAATACTGTCTGAAAAATCTGATTCATCAGATTCATAAACACAGCAGGTGCATTAGTAAGTCCGAAAGGCACAACCAAAAACTCATAGTGTCCATACCTCGTTCAAAAAGTAGTCTTTGGCACATCAGAATCTCTGACTCGTAACTGATAATAACCCGATCTTAAATTTATCTTAGAAAACACTGAAGCCTCTTTCAACTGATCAAACAAGTCGTCAATCCATGGCAATGGATATTTATTCTTTATAGTCACCTTATTTAGCTGTCGGTAATCAATGTACATTCGTATAGTTCTATCTTTCTTTTTCACAAATAAAACTGGTGCACCCCAAGGAGAGACACTCGGGCGTGCAAAGCCCCTATCTGATAACTCTTGCAACTGTGCTTTCAACTCTTTTAATTCTGTAGGTGCCATCCAGTACGGAGTTATCGAAATTGGAGTCGTCCCCGGTACTAATTCAATGCCAAACTCTACCTCTCGAACAGGTGGCAAACTCGGTAATTCCTCAGGAAACACATTTGGATACTCGCACACGACTAGAACAAATTCAATCTTCTTTTCAGTCACTTTACTGTCAAGCACATAAGCAAAGTAAGCTTCATACCCTTTTCTCATATACTTCCTAGCTAACATCAAAAATATTACTGCTGGTAACCCATTCAGATCATTTGATTCAATTCAAATAATTTCACCGTCCTGACATCTCAAATCAATGGTCTTTTTTTTGCAATTAACAACAACATCATGCAAAGTCAGCCAGTCCATTCCCAGAATTATATCAAATTCATCGAAAGGCAACAACATCAAATCGACTGAGAAATATGAACCTCAAATCATCAACGGGTAATTTTTACATACTTTTTCAACCAAAACACACCGACCCAAAGGTTTGATACTCGAATCACAAACTCAGAAGACTCAATAGGCAGAGTCTTATTGGATACTAATGTTTCACACACATAAGAATGAGTCGAACCAGGATCTATCAACGCAATAACACTAGTATCATAAAGAGTGAAGGTACTGGTAATAACATCCGGGGAAGAAGCATCCTCCCGAGCACGTATAACATATGCTCTAGCAGGTGCGAGCCTCTGATTGAACTGCAGTATCCTTTGTTCCTCTCTGACTGCCACCTACATTTTCCAAATGCCTGAGTGGTCTGCCACGCACTGATACATTGCTCGGTCTTACATTCTGAACAGTGTTTTGCTAGGCTAACATCGGGCACTCCCGAATAAAATGATCCATCGATCCACATTTAAAATAGGACCGATCATGCAATATACAACTCCAGAATGCCATTTTCCACAATGTTTACACTCAACCTGGTTCTGCTAAACATTACCAACGCTAGCCATCGAAGTTGTTCGGGAACTCGCAAGAGGCCGGTCTCGGTCCCGTCTAGAAAAGTCTGAAGTAGCTTTATGTCGACTAGATTCATCTCTAAACTTTTTTGATGCTGAATGAAAATTCTTACTCGATGATCTTTTCTGAATGTCTCTAGCTTCAAACTCAGTTTTTCTTTTCTCTTTTCCAAGCTCTTTGGCTTTACAGGCTCGTTCGACAAGTACTACGAACTCTTTAATCTCAAGTATGCCGACCAGCAACTTAATTTCTTCATTCAAACCGTCTTCAAATCTTTTACACATAATAGCCTCGGTTGAAACACATTCACGAGCATATCGACTCAATCTCACAAATTTCCATTCATACTCAGTCATGGTCATACGACCCTGTTTCAATTCCGGAAATTCTTTACGTTTTTTTTTTTGATGAATCTCTGACTGATATATTTCTTACGGAACTCAATCTGGAAGAATTCCCAGATCACCTTCTCTTCCGGAACCACCGATACTAGTGTATTCTACTAGTGATATGCAGTGTCCCGTAATAAGGATATAACACACTTTAAGCACTCATCTAGAGTACATGATAGCTCGTCGAACACACGGATAGTATTATCAAGCCACAGCTCAGCTCGTCCGCATCATCATCATTATTAGCTTTAAACTTTTTAGCCCCGTGTTTCCTGATTTTATCTACAGGAGGCCTGCCAAATCTCATCGGATCTACTATCGGAGGTACCATAGGTATCAGAGATGGATTATTCGGGCGTGGAGGTTGTTGCACAGCCGAAATAGTCCGGATGTATTGAGTAAACCATTCGTTCATCATCTGGTAAAAGGCTTGCTTAGCCTCCCCCTCATGGCTACTCGAGATAGGTCGAGAGTCTACCGGCGCTGACCCATACGCGGGATCAGGCGCTACGCTCACAACATCATCAGCTACTACTCTATCGAGATCCATTTACTAAATAAAAACACAATTCAGATGTCATAAGTCATCACACTATCGCATTATAAATTAAGGCATGTATAGCTAGACTCACACGTGTTACGGTAGTCCTAGAATCGACTAAACCGTATGCTCTGATACCAATAAAATGTAACACCCTTAACCCGTATCCGTCGTTGAATTAGGGCTACAAGGTATTACCTAACATAGCATAAATCACCACAAACTTTTACTGCTTATAAAATCAAAACCGAATGCATTATGAACAATTTCGTTTTTATGGTATGCTTTAACCACATCATACATATCTTAAAACACTTTAGCCAAGTACACATACAATCAAATTACAACATATAACAAATGTGTTATTCATCTGGTCATTCTAAGCCACAATAACTGAATATACAAATATTCATAGTTACTACCTAAAACTAGATAGCAATTACCAAATCTAAATATACATATATGTCTAACATCCCGAAATAGGGCCTAAACAGAATAGTGGTTTCGAGACCATAAATCCGAAGTCAGAAAAATATTTTAATATTTTATTTGATATCTATGTTATGTGTTTGAGCATGTGCTAAAATATTGTAGGTTAATTTTTTTGTTTGGGTGTTTAATTTAAGTGAAAAGACTAAACCGAGTAAGTGGGAAAAATAGCCATTATGAAATTAAGTGGTTGAATTGATGTGTTTATCTATAAGGGAGGACTTAAGTTATAAATTGTTCATTTTAGTGGACGGCATAATGATAATATATATGTTTTTATATGTTAAAATTATATGTTAAAAATTTGTATTATTTTATATTATATATTAATGATATAATAAAACAAATGAAGAGATAGTGGGGTGGGTGTTCATCTTCTTCCACGAAAATGAGAAAGATGAACAGCCATGGAAGCTTCAAGCATTCGGCCAAGCTTCTTAGCTTATTGGTAAGCCCGTTTTTGTTCGGTTTTTAATAATTTTTACGTTTTTGAGATCGTTGCTTCGAGTGCTACAAAACCCATGTTGAATTTTTTATTTTGGTGAATATTTTGAATTATGCCATTGTTGAAAGCTTGTGTATTTTGATGTTTGATGGTAGATTATGCATGTTAATGAGTATAGAAACGATTTTTACTAAGTGATTTTTTGGTGAAAACGAGTAAAACGAGCTAATTGGTAAAAGTTGTTATTGTTGATAAGTATGTGTTATAGTAAGAATTTGAAGTTGCTATAGAAGGGAAAAATGTTCAGCATGTTATAAAACATAAGAATAAGGGCTGAAGTTTAATTTCCGAGCTTTGGGGCAAATGTGTAAATATGTAAAAGTTTAGGGGCAAAATTGTAATTTTGCCAAAGTTAGAGTTAAGGATTATTTTAGTAAATGTGAGTATTAAATAAGATAAATTTGCTATTATAGATCAAGAAGAACAAAATCCGGAGTTAGACCGGGGAAAGAAAAAGATAATGGACTAAATCGATATAGTTTATCGTATTTTGTTTCGAGGTAAGTTTGCGGTAAATAAATGCAATATTCTATTATTTTACATTTAATATTATTAAATTCCAGCATTTACATATTTATTCAGTAAATTTATTATTTAAAGACTCAAGCATGAATTGATGGAGAAGCAATCTCAGAAAGTTCCGGTTGAACCTTAGGAATGTGTAGGATACAAATGTCATGACATTAGGGTTTAAGGAAATCATGCATGACCATGTCAAGACATGGCATTGATAAGTTACTATAAGGCAAAGGTCCCATGTAAGACCATGCTAAGGCATGGCATTGGTGAGTTCATAAGGCAAGGATACCACGTAAGACCATGTCAAGACATGGCAATGGTTAAGTTTCATAAGGAAAGGTACCTGCGTATCCTTAGTATTCCAAAGTGGTTCAACAGGAAAGTTCAAAGAGTATACCAAAGTAAAGGTAAGACAAGTTCAAGCTAAAAAGGTAAGGTAAGACAAGTTCAAGCTAAAAAGGTAAGGTAAGAATATAAGTTTTAAGTATATTGAGTTAAAAGCTTAAGTGATCTTGATAAGAAAAGAATAAGATATAATTCATTAAGAATGTTGTTATCTATTTACATGTAAGCTTACTAAGCTTTATGCTTACCCCCATTCTTTTTTTTATAGTATTACAAGCCAAATCGGGGATCGCAAGGACGTCGGAGATCGTTACACACTATCAAAGGATTATATTGGTATTTTGTGACTTAAACGTTTTAAGTAATGGCATGTATAGGGACTTAGTCATTTTGTACGTATGACCTTATGATATGGCTTAATATTGGCTTGTAAAGGCTTGGTAATGATTAGCCATTAAAATGGTTAATTAAGAACATGTTTTGGATGTTATGAAATGCCTACTTGATAGTTATTTTAAAGAAATTATGTAATTATATGCAGGGGAATAGTTGGACAGCAGCAGTGACGTGATTTTGAAAAATCACCAAATATAGTAGAAATGGAATTAGGTTGTGAATGAGATACAGAATTAAATCTTATTGAGTCTATGTTTATATAAAAAAAACGGTGTAGGAAAAAGAGTTGTATATTATGAGATAATTGATTTTTAGTGAAGAGAGGTCAAAACTATCGAACTGTGTAATAGGGGAGACTTTAACTAATGAACTGTACTAATTGGCCACACCAAAAATTCTGGAAAAATTATAGTAAGAATATATATGAGTCTAGTTTCAAGGAAAATTTACGGATCTAGATTTTTAGTTTCGTAACTCAAGTTATAATTGATTTAGTGAACATGACGCAGATGGACCGTTTTAATTTTTATGCTCCAAAATAGTAAGTTAAGTCTAGTAATGCCTCGTGCTCGACTCCGGCAACGGTCTCGGGTAAGGGGTGTTACATTTATTGGTATCAGAGCAAGATTTTAGTCGATTCTTGGAATATTCAGTATGAGTAAGAGTCTAGCTATACATGCCATACTTATATTTTGATAGTGTGACGACTCCTGACAATTTTAAAAATGTTTTTCTTTTATAGCTATGGATCCCGAACAAGATGGTACAGATGATGTAGAGAGTAATGTGCCCACTCCCACTGAAGGGACGGTGCCACTAGATAGTCATGAAAGGCCCGTTACAGTTAGTCAGGGAGGAGGGGCTCGAAAAGCCTTCTTCCAAACTATGAATGATTGGTTTGCTGAGTTCGTTCGTACGGACCCGGCTGTTAGACCTCCACCCCCTCAAGATCCATAGACCACCCATGTAGCTTCCCCAGTTATAAATACAGTTAGAAGAGAGAAAACCACCTGTTGACAGGATCAGAAAACAAGGGGCTGAAGAGTTTCAGGCTACCAAAGATGATGGTGCAGAGAAAGCTGAATTTTGGCTCGAGAACACTATCATAGTCTTTGATGAGGTATCCTGCACACCGGAAGAATGTATTAAATGTGTGGTGTCACTTCTTAGAGATTCGGCCTACTAGTGGTGGAAGACACTTGTGTCAATAGTACCGAAGGAAAGAGTTACCTGGGATTTCTTTCAGGAGGAGTTCAGTAAGAAGTACATCAGTCAGATGTTTATTGACCAGAAAAGAAAAGAGTTCCTTGAGTTAAAACAGGGTAAGATGACTGTGATCGACTATGAACGTGAATTTATCTGACTCAGCAATTATGCTCGAGAGTGTGTGTCTACAGAGGCTATCATGTGCAAAAGAATTGAGGATGGGCTCAATGATGATATCCGACTGTCAGTTGGTGTTTTAGAGATAAAAGAGTTTGTTGTTTTAGTTGAACGAGCCTGTAAGGTAGAAGAGTTATTAAAAAGAAAGGGTAAAGCTGAAATTGATATGCAAGACACGAAGAAAAGACAGATGAGCAAGTCATTTCAGTCTACATCCAAGAGGCCTAGAGAGTTTTCTACTAGACCTAATTTTTCAACCGGGTTTTCTAGCCGAAACAGAGGTGGAAGATTTATGGATTCAAAAGCTCAAACCACTTCGATTGCGAGTGCTGGCAGTATTCAGCCTGATAGACCTGAGTGTCCTCAATGTGGTCAACGTCATCTAGGTCAATGTCAAGCAACAGAGACTGGTTGTTTCCGATGTGGTGCACCGGATCATTTCATTCGGGAGTGTCTCGAGATGGTTAAAAAAGAAGTAATACCGAGTGCAAGATTAGGTAATGCCCCGGTTAGAGGCAGATCTCAGAGAAATTCGGGAGTAGGGGCAGGTAGATGTACATTTAGAGATACAACAACAAGATCAGATGTTAAAGCACCTACAAGAACTTATGCTACTCGTGCTCGTGAAGAGGCATCTTCCCCCGACGTAATTACGGGTACATTTTCTCTTCATGATGTTAATGTTATTGCTTTGATTGATCCGGGTTCAACCCATTCCTATGTTTGCATGAAATTAATGCCTAGTATGAACATGCCTATAGAGTTTACGGAATTTGTGATTAAAGTATCAAACCCATTAGATCAGCATGTGTTAGTAAACAAAGTATGTAAAAAATGCCCTTTGATGATTAGAGGTTACTGTTTTCCGGCTGATCTCATGCTATTGCCATTTGATGAGTTTGATGTGATTCTTGGTATGGATTGGTTAACTACACATGATGTGATAGTGAATTGTGGAAAGAGATTCATTGAGTTGAAATGTGAAAATGGTGAGTTCCTTCGGGTTAATTCAGATGAGTCAGATAGTTCAATTTCCATGATTTCTGTTATGTCTGCTCAGAAATGTTTAAGGAAAGGATGTGAAGCTTATCTTGCTTTTGTGTTGAATACTAAAGACCCAGAGTTGAAAATTGAATCAGTGCCAGTGGTAAATGAGTTTCCTGGTGTGTTTCTGGAAGAACTACCAGGTTTGCCTTCTATCAGAGAAGTTGAGTGTGGTATTGAATTGATTCCAGGTACCACACCTATTTCTATTGCTCCTTATAGAATGGCTTCAATAAAATTGAAAGAATTGAAAGCTCAGCTATAGGAATTAACTGATAAAAGCTTTGTAAGACCTAGTTATTCACCATGGGGCGCACCAGTGTTATTTGTGAAAAAGAAAGACGGTTCCATGAGATTGTGCATAGACTATCGACAGCTTAACAAGGTAACCATCAAGAACAAATATCCATTACTTAGAATAGATGGTTTGTTAGATCAATTGAAGGGAGCCACTGTGTTCTCTAAGATAGATTTGAGATCTGAATACTATCAGTTGCGAGTTAAAGAGTGAGATGTTCCAAAGACTGCTTTCCGAACTAGGTATGGTCACTATGAGTTTCTTGTGATGCCATTTGGCTTAACTAATGCTCCTACTATTTTCATGGATTTAATGAACCGAATTTTTAGACCTTATTTGGACAAGTTTGTAGTTGTGTTTATTGATGACATCTTGATTTATTCTCATGATGAGACTGAGCATGCAGAGCATTTGAGAACAGTTTTACAGATTTTGAGAGATAATCAGCTTTATTCCAAGTTTAGCAAAAGTGAGTTCTGGTTACGGGAAGTTTGTTTTCTTGGACATATTGTCTCAGGTGAAGGTATTAGAATTGATTCGAGTAAGAGTTCAGCAATTGTTGATTGGAAGCCTCCTAGAAATGTATCAGAGGTCAGAAGTTTTCTTGGTCTTGCCGGTTATTATAGACGATTTGTAGAGGGATTTTCCAAGATAGCTACTCCATTGACAAGATTGTTACAGAAAGCTGTCAAGTTTGAATGGACTGAGAAGTGTCAACAGAGTTTCGACAAGTTAAAAGTATTGTTGACTAAAGCTCCTGTTTTAGTACAACCAGAACCGGGTAAAGAGTTTGTGATTTACAGTGATGCATCCTTGAATGGACTAGGCTGTGTACTTATGCAGGAAGGAAGGGTAATTGCTTATGCCTCTAGACAGTTAAAGCCACATGAGAAAAACTATCCGACACATGATTTAGAGCTAGCTGCTATTGTATTTGCATTGAAAATCTGGAGACATCACTTATATGGTGAGAAATGCCGAATATTCACTGATCACAAAAGTTTGAAGTACTTGATGACTTAGAAAGATCTGAACTTGAGGCAAAGAAGATGGCTAGAGTTGATTAAAGATTATGAGCTAGTGATCGATTATCACCCGGGTAAGGCAAATGTTGTTGCTGATGCTTTGAGTAGAAAATCGTTATTTGCATTGAGAGCTTTGCACACTAGTTTGGCATTATCAGATGATGGTTCTATCTTAGTTGAGTTGAAAGCTAAATTGACGTTTCTTGAAGAGATTTGTGAAGCTCGGAAAGATGACAGTGAGTTGCAAGCCAAAAGAGTTCAGTACGAGTCAGGTGTAGAGTCTGATTTTCAGATCGGTTCTGACGGTTGTTTGTTGTTCAGAGACAGAGTATGTGTACCAAAGAATGATAAGCTTATTCGAAAAATCTTACAGGAAGCATATAGCAGTTCTTTGTCTATTCACCCAGTTAGTACAAAGATGTACAATGATTTGAAGAAAATGTATTGGTGGACAGGAATGAAAAGAGATATTTCAGAGTTTGTTTATAGATGTTTGATCTGTCAGCAGGTAAAAGTCGAACATCAGGTACCTTCAGGTTTATTGCAGCCTGTATTAGTTCCCGAGTAGAAATGGGAGCCCGAAGAGACTATGCAAAAACAGTACCCAAATCTCTTTATAGGTATGATTTTCGGGGACGAAAATCCCTAAAGGGGGGAGAAATGTAACATCCCGAAATAGGGCCTAAACAGAATAGTGGTTTCGAGACCATAAATCCGAAGTCAGAAAAATATTTTAATATTTTATTTGATATCTATGTTATGTGTTTGAGCATGTGCTAAAATATTGTAGGTTAATTTGTTTGTTTGGGTGTTTAATTTAAGTGAAAGGACTAAACCGAGTAAGTGGGAAAAATAGCCATTATGAAATTAAGTGGTTGAATTGATGTGTTTATCTAAAAGGGAGGACTTAAGTTATAAATTGGTCATTTGAGTATAGTGGACGGCATAATGATAATATATATGTTTTTATATGTTAAAATTATATGTTAAAAATTTGTATTATTTTATATTATATATTAATGTTATAATAAAACAAATGAAGAGATAGTGGGGTGGGTGTTCATCTTCTTCCACGAAAATGAGAAAGATGAACAGCCATGGAAGCTTCAAGCATTCGGCCAAGCTTCTTAGCTTATTGGTAAGCCCGTTTTTGTTCGGTTTTTAATAATTTTTATGTTTTTGAGATCGTTGCTTTGAGTGCTACAAAACCCATGTTGAATTTTTGATTTTGGTGAATATTTTGAATTATGCCATTATTGAAAGCTTGTCTATTTTGATGTTTGATGGTAGATTATGCATGTTAATGAGTATAGGAACGATTTTTACTAAGTGATTTTTTGGTGAAAACGAGTAAATCGAGCTAATTGGCAAAAGTTGTTATTGTTGATAAGTATGTGTTATAGTAAGAATTTGAAGTTTCTATAGAAGGAAAAAATGTTCAGCATGTTATAAAACATAAGAATAAGGGCTGAAGTTTAATTTATGAGCTTTGGGGCAAATGTGTAAATATGTAAAAGTTTAGGGGCAAAATTGTAATTTTTCCAAAGTTAGAGTTAAGGACTGTTTTAGTAAATGTGAGTATTAAATAAGCTAAATTTGCTATTATAGATCAAGAAGAACGAAATCTGGAGTTAGACCGGGGAAAGAAAAAGATAGTGGACAAAATCGATATAGTTTATCGTATTTTGTTTCGAGGTAAGTTTGCGGTAAATAAATGCAATATTCTATTATTTTACATTTAATATTATTAAATTCCAGCATTTACATATTTATTTAGTAAATTTATTATTTAAAGACTCAAGCATGAATTGACGGAGAAGCAATCTCAGAAAGTTCCGGTTGAACCTTAGGAATGTGTAGGATACAAATGTCATGACATTAGGGTTTAAGGAAATCATGTAAGACCATGTCAAGACATGGCATTGATAAGTTACTATAAGGCAAAGGTCCCATGTAAGACCATGCTAAGGCATGGCATTGGTGAGTTCATAAGGCAAGGATACCACGTAAGACCATGTCAAGACATGGCAATGGTTAAGTTTCATAAGGAAAGGTACCCGCGTATCCTTAGTATTCCAAAATGGTTCAACGGGAAAATTCAAAGAGTATACCAAAGTAAAGGTAAGACAAGTTTAAGCTAAAAAGGTAAGGTAAGATAAGTTCAAGCTAAAAAGGTAAGGTAAGAATATAAGTTTATGTATATTGAGTTAAAAGCTTAAGTGATCTTGATAAGAAAAGAATAAGATATAATTTATTAAGAATGTTGTTATCTATTTACATGTAAACTTACTAAGCTTTATGCTTACCCCCATGCTTTATTTTTTTTATAGTATTACAAGCCAAATCGGGGATCGCAAGGACGTCTGAGATCGTTACACACTATCAAAGGATTATATTGGTATTTTGTGACTTAAACGTTTTAAGTAATGGCATGTATAGGGACTTAGCCATTTTGTACGTATGACTTTATGATATGGCTTAATATTGGCTTGTAAAGGCTTGGTAATGATTAGCCATTAAAATGGTTAATTAAGAACATGTTTTGGATGTTATGAAATGCCTACTTGATAGTTATTTTAAAGAAATTATGTAATTATATGCAGGGGAATAGTTGGACAGTAGCAGTGACGTGATTTTGAAAAATCACCAAATATAGTAGAAATAGAATTAGGTTGTGAATGAGATATAGAATTAAATTTTATTGAGTCTATTTTTATATAAAAAAACGGTGTAGGAAAAAGAGTTGTATATTATGAGATAATTGATTTTTAGTGAAGAGAGGTCAGAACTGTCGAACTGTGTAATAGGGGAGACTTTAACTAATAAACTGTACTAATTGGCCACACCAAAAATTCTGGAAAAATTATAGTAAGAAGATATACAAGTCTAGTTTCAAGGAAAATTTACGGATCTAGATTTTGAGTTTCGTAACTCAAGTTATAATTGATTTAGTGAACATGATGCAGATGGACAGTTTTAATTTTTATGCTCCGAACTAGTAAGTTAAGTCTAGTAATGCCTCGTGCTAGACTCCGGCAACGGTCTCGGGTAAGGGGTGTTACATATATGAGGTTGCATGATACCCTGTACAACCGAATTCAATAGATCAAATAAATTTCATTCAAACAAAGTATACATTAAAACATTTATATAAAAAAAATATAATCAAACCAAAATATCAAATATTCCTCTCATAGTCCGAAACACATAAATTGAACTTAATACACATGCAAATATATAAATCATAACCGAATATGCCATTTCCCAAATACCTACCTATGATTTCATCTTTTGACCGAATATGAAATTGAAAATATAAATGATCTCCAATTTATTCATGTTTCAATTAATCACCTCAATAGCAAGTTTTCATCAATCCATAACCCAAGCATACTCAGATACACATATGTCAACCTTCCCAAAACATCAATTGTAAGACATAAACAAAGACCTGATTGCCACACCATATTTATATATATGCTTACATATAATCACTTAACATGAATTCATAACACCACCGAATTCAAATTTCAAGCAGGACATACATATGCTACGAATAAAAATTATTTTGACATTAGGTCATTAGCATTTAAACCAAGCCATTTTGGCATGGCTTATGTTTACATCATCAAAATATTTTCCAAGTAACTGACTAGCCTATACATGCCTTAAGTTCAAACCCAAGCTTTAAAAATACCAAAATGAGTCGATAGTGTGGATGACTTAGTTGACGATCCCCTGAGCTCGTAGCTTGATCAAAATCTATAAAACAGAACAACAATCAGACAGAGTAAGCTAACTTAGCTTAGTAAACCTTAAGCAAATATAACCATTTAATCAAACAATTAAACATTATAAACCAATCCTTTTATAACCTTAATATAATTTCTTAGCACAATTATGCTATCATGGCCGAATACCACCAACCTTTCGAAGTAATTTAATTATCACTTATCAATTCCATATAATCAGGTATGTTTCCGTATACAACAGATTAAATAAATACCAAGTACATACTTACCACTTACAACTGATTATTCACATATAATAATATCATTTAATCTTCACATGCATACAATTATAATATCTATATAGTATCGTTTTATCCACATCTATAAGGCCGAATATACAAAAGCACATTGTTAATTCACTAGTTCAATATACATTACATGTATATTTACCCTTTTGGCCGAATCTACATGACACATTCATGTTCACATCCAAATCAACTTTCAATATAACATATACATCATTTATAAGGCCTAATACCCTTAATAGAATTTTGCGAATATACCTCAATTGCATCACAAACCATTAGTATCAATCGTAATATACTAACTTACCTTATCCCGTACAACCAATAGGCTTTCATGTACCTGAACAATTAGCTCATTTATTGTACTCAAAATTCCACATCTATAATGATCCATTGAAACACATATAAATGAATAATCACCGGCATAAAGCCTACTAGGCATAAAGCTTGAAACACACGCACCGGCACTAAGCCTGCTAGGCATAAAGCCTGAAACACACGCACCGACACTAAGCCTAATAGACCCGAGGTCTAATATTCAATCACCGGCAATAGCCTGCTAGGCACAAAGCCCAATTTATTTCACCAACTCAAAGCTTGCTAGGCTCGAAGCCCGAATATCGATACCACAAAATCATTTCTTAATCATTTCGTACAACTTTCTAAGTTTTTTAACACAATCGAATAAATTGAACCACATCATTTAAATGCTAATATTCCATTCGGCTACTAAGTTATATAACTATATAATTTTGAATAATCATAATAAACCATTTAATAAACGAATTTAACTGTACTCAATTGCTTAAAGACTTACCTCAGATTCAGTTTATCGGAATGAAAACGGCTACTCGTTTACTTTCGTTTTCCCGCTATCTAAATCCGTTTTCCTCGGTTCTTGATCTAAACATATTCAGAATTAACCTTTTTATTCACTAGTTCATTCAATTCAATCCAAAGGCACACATTTAGGGCTATTTGCAATTTAGCCCTCACATTTGCACATTTTATCAATTTAGTACATTTCTCTCAAAACATCAAATTCACAAAATCCATTCACACTCATGCATAGCCGAACTTCTCTAGGGACTATATAAGTCCAAATATTTCATCAAATTCACAAATTAGTCCTCTAAAATAATATTTTCTCAATTTAGCCCTATTTAGCTAAATTTAACAAAACTTCAAGAACAAAACATGTTCATCAAGCTTAGATCTTTCATTTAACAACATAAAACATCACAAAACTCAACATATCAACAATGGCATCTCACACAAACATTACCAATTCATCAAATTTAGACATGGGTTTTAAAGCTCTCAAAGTAACGATTACAAAAACGGAATAAAATCTAACCTTGAATTTAAGCTTGCATGTGCCGAAAATATAAAGCTTCAAAGCTTTCTTTTTCTTTCATGTAGTTTCGGCAAGAAAGTGATGAAATAATGCCACTTTCTTATTTTTTATCATAAAATAAACATAACTTATAAAATGAATTTAATATAACTTTAACTTATAAAACCATAAGATTTATAAACATATATATAATTATGTACATATTTCATTACACATGCCGTCCACTAACCAAAATAGTGGCTAATTTGCACATAACTCCTCACATTTAAAAAGCCACAACACTTTAATACCTTGACAAATAGCAAGCAACTTTCACACTTAATGCAATTTTATCCTTTTGTCAAATTACACACACAAACGAACAAATTAACTTACGGAAATTTACCACATGCTTAGTCACATATTTCCAGCACAAAATATAATATTAAAATATTATACGGACTTGGATTTGTGGTCCCGAAACCACTGTTCTGACTAGGGTATAAACCGGACTGTTACAGGCCGTGTGTTAGGTCGTGCCAATCCTGTAGGGTATACTGACTTTTGCAATACGGCCAAGTCACACGCCCGTGTGTTAGGTCGTGTGCCATTGAGGGGGTATACTGACTTGTGCCACACGGCCGGTCACACGCCCGTGTATGAGACCGTGTGGAGCATACTGACTTCAATGCAATCTCAACACCAGGGGACACATGGCCGTGTAGCATGACCATGTGCCGCACATGGCTGAGACACACGCATGTATCTCTACCCGTGTAGACAAAAATAGGCCATTTGCAAGGCCAATTTGCCACACTTTCTCATGCTCACCTAAACAACCAAAATAATACCATTTCAACACATTTATAGGCAACCAAAACATGCCAATTCATATACAAATCATGCCATTTCATCTTCAACCATTTCACTACTCAAATCATAACCATAAACATACCAAAACAATATATCATTACCAACCATTTCACCTATCTTCTCTATGCATTTTTCTCATCATTTTATGAGCTAATTCATGTCATAAAACATACCAATTCATTATCCCTATATCATACCAAATCAACCATGATATATCATTGGTAAATAATCAAAACAATTAACCACTTAGCCATAACAACAATCATACGAAACATGCCAAAACACAAAGCCATATATACATCACATATCACTTACCAAATTCATACATTAATCCAACTTAGATGGCCAAATACACACCAACATGTACATCATTTACAAGCCACTCTCATGGCTAAAATCACAACTCAAAATATATCATCTTAACACTAGCCTATACATGCCATATACCATATATACATAACATCGAAAGTACCAACAAGTTGATCGATGGTGTGACGATGTTCTTGATGATCCCCGAGTCCAAGCTAGCTTCGATTATCTATAAAATAGGGAAAGAACACACAAAGTAAGCTTTAAAAGCTTAGTAAGCCATATACAAATAAACTACAATATGAATTAATATCATCTCCATCAATAGGCAAACTATAAGTATGCACATAAAAGTTCACAAACCTTTCCCAATGTATACATATTCAATATCATAAATGAATTTATCAAATACTTCCATTTTCAATACTCGTATGAATCTCATATGTACCTAAGTCACTTAACTCATTCACACATTCTTTCTCAACTTGACTTTGCCTGTTGAACCATTTGAAATCATTAAGGATACTCGGAAATCACATATAACTCGTACAATGCCATATCCCGGATATGGTCTTACATGTTATCACATATTGATGCCACTGTCCCAGACAGGGTCTTATACGAAATCATATAACGATGCCAATGCCCCAGACATGGTCTTACACGTAATCACATCTCGGTAATCCTAATGTCATTACATTCGTATCCTATACTATTCCTAAGGTTCGTACGAGACATTCAGATATTGTAACCTTGTCGATTCTTGCTCGTATTTTATTATTCAACATTCATAACAGTTCAATGGCAATTAAACATATATAATTCAATTTAAAGACACTTATTTGCATATAAACTTACCTCGTATTAGGGATAAACGAACTGGATGACTATTCGATAACTTTTGATTTTCCCCGATCTAAATCTGATTTCTTTCGTTCTTGATCTATATACATTCAAAATTAACTCATTTATTCATCAAATCACTCAATTCAGTCCACAAACACATATTTGGGCCTTTTTACACTTTAGCCCCTAAAGTTCCATATTTTTACAATTTAGTCCTTATTTCACAAGTACACAAAATTCATGCAATTTGATACCTTCCTAAGCTAGCCAAATTTCCCTAGTGTACATATCAGCCCATATTTATCATTTATTCACACATTTAACTACACATTTTCACATATAAATCCCTATTTGACATTTTTACCAAAAAATCAGTTTACAAAACTTGTGTAACTATCAACAAATATTCATTTTTCATCATAAAACATTCAAAAGCTTAACTATTCATTAATGGAACTTCACAAAATCACTTAGGAAAGTGTCGCCCCAAAAGTGTCGTCTTATGACAGTTTTGTTATAATAGTAATAGTACAATATTATAAAATATTATTTGTGTACAATGTTTAATGGGACATATTGTAGAATCATAGTTTTACTTTTCAATTCTAATTGTTTTGATCACTGCAAAGCCGATATAATAATGTTTTTTTTCAATTATAAAATAAATGTTGTATATGTATATTTCTTGTAATAACATCTCCTTGTTGACTACCTTTTTCGTGTTTTTCTTGTCTAACTTGACTAAAAGTTTTGGTGAAGATATTGAAGCCCCTCTAAATAATACAACATATAGTTTCCCATTAGATAAAGCATTGGTATTGTTCAGCCTTGTGCTTTGTTTATAGTCATAGCAAAACAAAGATGTATTGGAAATCGTTTTCGCTTAAACTGAAAAAGGATATCCTTCATTTTCTGCAAGTGAGAGTGGAATTCTTGGAAAAAGGACTTGTTTTTTAGCATGTTGACCAATTATTATCTCAACGTGCTTTACATAATTATCGAAACGTTTGCAGACTATTCTTGCTCCATTGCACAAGCTATTTGATGGATCCAATTTTCTTAAAAGTATTAACGGGCAATTGACTTTTATGACCAATTTGTGTGGAGGCAAACCATTTGGTAGAAGTGTATTCAAGAATTCTTCTAGATAACTATTATTTGTATCATCCACAACTTGGTCGAAACTATTGAATGTTTTACTCTCACCTAGGAACATGCTCATCATCTTCTCATTGATTTTGTCTACATAGTCATTTGTCATTATTGAGCTGAAATTGAATTTTCATTCAACCATAGGAAAACATCTATCAAAGCATCTTCACATGCTTTTTCACTTTCATATTTTATCACCATTTTTTCTAGCAAAAGAATCAAGTCATCATGTATTGTAGGTTGAATTCCGTTACCAACTTGAAGGAGGAATCCACCAAACACTTTATCTTCTTTAGCTCTCATGTCCTTTTATTAACATGAGTATCTATATTTTTTTCCAAAGAAACGATTTCACCAAACTATAATTAACTGTTTGAAATCTTGTCACTTGTGGCACAACTAGTAAACTTGTGACAATCTACTCCAAATACTATTATTTTTCCACCTAACGGTTCTGAGTTACTCATAATGTCCTTTAAAGTTCTATCAACTGATTCTATATCAAAATATTTTTTCATTGGTGCTTCATCCCATATGAGTAGTGATGCTCATCGTATCAATTCTGCTTTAGCACTTTATTTGGATGTCAAAGGAGTAATTACCTATCATTAACAATGATAATTTCTCTTTTTATCCATCTTGCTTGCCAATAATATCTAGCAAAAAAAACACAAAGTACATAATAAAATATCATAAATTAAATAAAATAAAAGTATATATCTAATACTAAGTGAAAATTAAAATTTTATCGATTTGTTTGCCAATATACTCTTTTAGATCATCAAAAGAAACAAAACCATAAAACAAAAAACTTTTATGAATGAGAGAAATTATAAAAAGTCAATGATATTAATATATTATGAACACTATTATTCTCATCATAAAGATTTCTTTATATGTACTCCTCCTTTATCAAGAACTTGAAATATATTAATATATTATATTATTAACACTACAACAAAACAGTGCTAAGACGACACTTATGGGCAACACTTTCCTAAGTGTTGGGATGGACTGACCAACATACGCTTTGGCCAACTCTTTTATAAGGGTTGGGATATGCATGCCTAAGGCACACTTAAATAAGAGTTGGCTTTGTCTAGTCCTAAGACGACACTTTTGGGGCGACATTTTCCTAAGTGTTGGGATAGACTTGCCAACATACGCTTTGGGCAACTCTTTGTTTAAGGGTTCGGATATGTATACCTAAGGCAACGCTTGAATAAGAGTTGGCTTTTGTATAGTCCTAAGACGACACTTTTATGGCAACACTTTCCTAAGTGTTGGGATAGAGTTGCGAACATGCGCTTTGGCCAACTTTTTTTTATAAGGGTTGGGATATGTATGCCTAAGGTGACGCTTGAATAAGAGTTGGCTTTTGTGTAGTCCTAAGACGACAGTTTTGTGGCGACACTTTCCTAAGTGTTGGGATAGACTATGCTTTGGCCAACTCTTTGTATAAGGGTTGGGATATGTATGCCTAAGGCAACGCTTGAATAAGAATTGGTTTTTGTGTAGTCCTAAGATGACACTTTTGTCACGACACTTTCCTAAGTGTTGGGATAGACTGTGCTTTGGCCAACTCTTTGTATAAGGGTTGGGATATGTATGCCTAAGGCAACGCTTGAATAAGAGTTGGCTTTTGTATAGTCCTAAGACGACACTTTTGTGGCGACACTTTCCTAAGTGTTGCGATAGACTACGCTTTAGCCAACTCTTTGTATAAGGGTTGGGATATGTATGCCTAAGGCAACGATTGAATAAGAGTTGGCTTTTGTCTAGTCCTAAGACGACAGTTTTGGGGCGACACTTTCCTAAGTGTTGGGATAGACTTGTCAACATACGCTCTGGCCAACTCTTTGTATAAAGGTGTAACATCCCAAATTTCCTTAATTCCGGCTTTTTTTGAATGTGTAGCACCAAAAAAATTGGATTTAAAATATGAATATTCTTAAAATTTTACATCATCAGTTTGTGAATAATTATATATATTCAAATTAAAAATAACTTAATAACTTCGAGTGTGAATAAGGTTTTTAATAAAAATGCCACAAAAAAATTAATTTAGTTTAGGGTTTAAGGTTTAGTGTTTAGAGTTTAAGGTTTAAGGACTATAGCTTGTGGTTTAAGGTTTTAGGGTTTTGTGTTTATGAGTTTGGGGTTTAGGATTTTGGAATTTGTGATTATGGGTGTGGGGTTTAGGATTTTAGGGTTTTTTAAATGTTTTAAAATTTATGTTATATATATTTAAAAATTTTAATCATAAATTAGATAAATATAAATTATTATTTTTCAAATAATAAAATATCAAAATGGGATAAATCCCAAAAGCATACATGAACAATGATTTAATGTGCAATTGAATATATGAACTTTAATTTGATCCAGTTCTTACAAATTTATCCTGAAGAGATTTAAGGATATCTTATGAGAGTAACACAATTATGACAAGGTCATTGGGCGATCACTTAAGGAGTAACTTTCGTAATAATCATGGTACTATAGTAGAATGACTCCACGATTAAATAATATTGTAATTAATAAGCAAAGAACAATAACTTAATTACAAACTATTTTATCCCTAATTATATATATATATGCCCGATCAGTCCCTCCACTAGCTCGATATAACATAAAACAAATTGCATGTAGAATTGATTAATGTGGAATTAATGAAAACTATAAGTAAGAGAAATGAATCGCATATATCACTATCTGCAGTGAATGTGTTTTCTCACTAAGTACAACCAATACTTTAGTAGCTAATTTCCATGTCAAACAAGTTCTATTATATCAAGAAATTGTAAGAAGTTTTTATTAAATATAAATATTTTTATTAAAACATAAAAAAATATATTACATTAAATTAAAACTCCAATAATATGTTACATAAAAAATACTATTTTATTAGCCTAATTACCATTTATGTTATACTGTAGTTTTAGATGGTTTGATAAATACAACAAAACTCCATCTTGGTTTCCATTTGTGAAATAAGGATGAATAATAAAACAATGAGTAATCTAATTATTAAATTTATGTTTTGGTAACTCAATTTTAAAAAGTTATAAAATAGTCATTGAATTATTAAAAAGTTTTTATTTAAGTCTATATGGCCTTCTCTGTTTACACCGCCGCCTGCACCAATTAAAAGTTCTACTTCCCTTTCCTTCTACAGTTCGATTTTTTTCATAAAACAATTTTGAATATTATAAATCCATGAATCAAAATTCAAATAACTTTATTCTTTGATTTTCAGTAACGATCGTCATATTGACTTGGATCTAAAGTGTCTTCTACTACTCATCGATCGGTTTTGGTCCACCATACGATCATTAATTTTTTTTTATATTTTATAGTCATATATTACCTTACAATTCTAATAATATATCAAATAGTGTTGTTATAAATTATAAATATCTATTAGGTCATGATGACGTTTGGAAGCTGATGTGAACAGGAATACGTAGTTACAAATAATATAAAAATAAAATAAAAATTCAAATATATTAGGACAAAAACTTCAATTTATAATAATTTTTTAAATATTTTTATATGAGTAATATTTTAATAATTTAATAAATATTAATATCTATAATATATATAAAATGAATTAAAAATTTATATACATAATCTTCTAGTGATGATGGAAAATGTTGAAAGCATGGTGACGGTGGAAAATGTTGAAGAGCGCCAAAATTTCGCGGTCGCTAAAAACAATTCAAAATTTCAACGGAAAAATTCCACCAAAATTCAAAAACCAAATGAACATCACAAGCTAAAGCAAAAACACAGCGCTTTCCCCTTCTGTCTCTCACTCTCTTTTCTTTTGCTCTCTCAGATCTGAATTTCAAAATAAGCAAAAAAGAGAAGAAAAACGCTAAGAAATTTCACCATTCCTTTTTCTTCTTCGATCCCAGGTACTTCAAAAGCAATATTTAATTTCAGGTTTGTTTGTATTAGATCACCAATTGTATTGTTGGTTTTCATTTTATTGTTTGTTTGGAATTGCATCTATTTTATGAAAATTTGATACTCAATTGAGCTTAATATGTATAAAATTATACTACGAGTTGTTTCTTTTAGATATTGGATTTAGGATGCAATCTAGCGAAATAACGTGAAAAAAGAGAGGGAATTTTCTTTCTGGGTCTTAAGGGTTTTTTTTTTCACCACCAAAGCCTCAGTTTTTGTTACTTTCCAGAGAAAGTTACAATATTTTCAACCAATTTCAGTACCGAAATTGAGGGGAACGAAAGAAAATGGTGAGGGAGGAAAGAGTGGAGTCATTTTAGGCGAGGCTTAGGGAATCGGCTAGGGCATCGTCTCTCTCGCCTTTACTCATATTCCCGTCAACGTCTGATGTTGACTCTCTATGTGCTCTCAAAATCATTTTCCACATTCTCAAATCTGATTCAGTCCGGTACTCGTGTTATCCGGTGTCTTCTTTTCAAGAAATTAGAGAATATGCTACTTCTGAGTTGAGCTCTTCATCTGAGGAGCCCATCACTATGCTTTTGATAAACTGGGGGTGCCACCGTGACCTACAGGAGGATCTTAAGTTAGGGTCAGCTACCAAGGAGAAAAGACAGAACTCCTTGTTGGGATGGAAAATGTTGGTAATTATTTCGCCTACACAACATTCTTGGCTCATCTTCTAGTGAAATTTGATGTGTTAAAACTGGTTGATTTATCTGTCTATTGTTGGCTATGCTTACATGTTTACCTCTTTTTCATCAGTCATGGCTTACTTCGTTAAATTGCAGGGGAGTCATTAATAGCTTTATTTAAAAATGATTTTGATTCTGGTTTATTTTTCTTCCAGATGGAGATAATAATGAGGAACCTGCTGCTGGTGGTGGTCTCTATAATGCTGTTTCCTTTTCATATGGAAACACTGGTAAATCAAACCAGCAAAAGGATACTAATGTGGAATCTAGTTTTCGGCCACCCTTTCCTGTTCCTGAAACCTTACTTCAAAACCTAGTAAGTACATGCTCATATTCTTAGGATATATCTTTGCTTACTTTTTGTATAATCTAGATATAATTGTTTGTTGATACTTATCCAATGTGGCTGTCTGATAGTTGAGTAAGGTGCGTGTGTTATTCTAAGGCTTACTATATTTGTAAGCAAACATGGTGGGCAATCAGAGATTGTTTTGAGGGTCAAATAAGGAGACAACCCAACATTTGGCTTCTTAATGCCTGATCATCGACTTCATCACGTCATGAAGAGAAATTTGAAAGAGTCTCTGTTTTGTAATTTTAATCAATTGAATGTTGGTACATTGATTGTATTCTCTCTTTCCCTATTCATCATCCTATTCTTCTTGCTTAACTAAAGAACTTTGGTGGTACTTTTGCTTAACTAAGTACCTTGATTGTACCTTGAATGTTGGTACTTTTGTTGGTAGGGTGTTTTTACTAGGGTCATTATTTTATTGACAAGTGGGGGTAAAAGCTCTCATATTTAAGTCTTTAGTGAAGATCTGTTCTTTATCTATCTTCTGCCCCCTATTATATTCAATGATGGGTAAGTTTGTTATCTTTCATTTTCATTTTAATTTATCTTGTGAATGGAAAATATGAAGATAAATTATTATACCTTGTAAAAGGTAAAAGAGATAGACATATAATACTTGTCCAATGTGAAGCTTTGTTTTGTTTAAATAGCCATTCCCTAGTTTTTATTCTGGCTTGAACTTGAGTGCATTGAGAATTCCCCAATGTTTTCATTTCTGTAAACAGAGAAACATAGATGCCTTTTCTACTTATCAAGGTTTGATGTTTTATTTAAATTTTTGTAGAGTAAAAATGATGGCGGCATTTAGTTAATATTTTGCTTTCCTAAAGCCTTTTTGATCTTTTCTTTCTCTGCCAGGTTTCAGGTGAAAAAGAAGCAATTTTTCTGTAACTTTATCACCATCATACTGTTTAGGGCTATTGGTACACTAGTATCTTGTACAATTATATCTTTAGGTATTTCAAACGACCTTATGGAGGCAATATATAGTAGTGCAGATGTTCTTAAGCGAAGCACCTCAATTCATTGGAACAAGAAACGACAAAGTGGTTTTCAATCGATGAAGAAGAAAATTCAAGTAGCAACAAACGAAATCAGAAATGTTGCAAGGTAATGTAGCTATAAAATCATGTTTGCGTACAGGGATTTATTTATATCTGATTATGACTTTTTGATAAACCTTATTCTTTCTGAAATGCATATCAGTGTAATTTCCTTTTTGAAGCTTTCAAACCACCTGAAACTTCTCTAATTGTTATATTAGAATGTAATGGTAACGCACATGTGATACCAACATTCATATTAATAAACCATTATGATGAAGTATTCATTGTGTTTGCAATTATGATAAAGAAAAATCTATTATAGAAGATACAGTAAAAATGAAATTAAGTGTCGTTTGTGTAGAATTGAGTGCAAGAACCTTAAACACTCAGTCTTTTGTTTGTTATTTATTTATTCTCAGTCCTTTTGATCTTAAAGGGAATACAAAACCAAACAAAGTTTTAAGTTTTTGATTTGGTTTGTGCAGGATTGGTCATTACACAATCCCTAGAGAGATGAATGAGGTCTGCAATTGGCTTACAGCAAGGTTGGGGCTTGAGGGATAACGCTAAATATAGCGAAGAGTCAAGAAGCAATAAAGGTGAAAAGAGAGAAAACTGCATATGTTACAAGTAGGTAGTAAACAAAATGGATTGTTTGGATCTGGATATATTTCACTACTTGGGGCTACTTTTGTAGAAATAAGAGATCAACAGAGTTTCTTGGAATTAAAGTTGCAATTTCAAACTGTATTAGCTTTTTTGTAGTACAACATCAATATCAATGTCCATCGCCTTAGGTACTTTTTTACTTGTTTACTTTTGTACATTGAGTTGAATGTTAGTGGTATACATTTCAGCTAAATGTTAGTGTATTTTGATTGTTGGATCGATTTTTATAGTGAATATTCAATCTTTATTTTAATTTTAATTTTAATTTTAATTTTATATTTTATATTTTTTTAGTTGTATTTAAAGCAAAATTCCTATCATTATTCACTGTAAATATTTATAAAAATATATTAATATTGAAATAATAAAAAATAGAATAAAAATTACATTATACGTGTCTATCCCAATCTTTTTCAGGTTATTTTAGACAGGTTTATCCTAATCTTTTTTAAAGGTTGCATTAGACAAGATTTATCTCAACATTTTTAAGGTTGCTTTAAGCGGATTTATCCCAACTTTTTTTAAAAGTTGCCTTAGACAGGGTCTATCCCAACTATTTTAAGGTTGCCTTAGACGGGTCTATCCCAACTTTTTTTAAAGGTCGCCTTAGATATGGTCTATCCCAACCTTTTTAAGGTTGCTTTAAACGGGTCTATTCCAACTTTTTTTAAAGGTTGCATTAGACATGGTCTATCCCAACCTGTTTAAGGTTGTCTTAGATAGGTCTATCCCAACGTTTTTTTTATAGGTTGTCTTAGATAAGGTCTATCTCAACCTTTTTAAGGTTGTCTTAGACGGCTCTATCTTGATCGTTTTTAGAAGTTGCGTTAGACAAAAACTATACTAACCTTTTTAAGGTTGCCTTAAAACATGTCTATAACAACTTTTTTCAAAAGTTGGCATTGACTAGGTCTTTCCCAACCTTTTTTAAAGGTCGGCATTGACCAAGCTTTTCACAACACTTTAATAAGGGTCGGCTTATGTTGGCTTATGGCGACGCTTTTGAAAAAGCGTCGCCATGCATATGCCAACTGTACTATAGACGACCATTTTGGAAGCGTCGGACGAAGCGTCGCGAAACCTATGCCAACCTTTTTTGCGTCGTTTTAGGTCAAAAAAAGTGTCACGGTAGGGTTGTTTTGTTGTAGTATAATACATTTATGAATTACGTATATTAAAAGAGATTAATTTTGAAAAACTTAAAAAGAGTCCCTACAGATTAATACTAACTGTCGCGATGCTTATTCTCTATATTATTTCAAGTAATATTATTATAATTAGGAATCACATTTGATGCATTTTATCTCATATAATAGTATATCTCATCATTAAATTTAATTAATAATTATTATAAATAAATATTAATAACTCTCGAATTTAAAATCTTGCTGTTAGAATATTGAGTTTAAAAGTTTAGGATATTGGATCTACCCCTCAATGGGCCTACAGAATGCAGATTATTAATTACTAGGATCGCTCTAGTAGATACATTGAGAAATTAAAAAAAAAACTTTAGTTTTATCATTTATTTATAATTAATTATTACTTAGTCATATTTAAATAAAATTATTAGTATTTATTTATAAGTCCTCCATTTTTTGTTTTATTTAATAATGGATGTGTCATGTTATTATTCACTGATAATACATGAATTTATGCACTGACAATATATTAAATGTTCTCCCTTATAAATATATATTATAAAATATTTAAATCTTAATTAATTATTTTAAATGAAATTATAATTATATTTAGATCACAATTTAGTAATATGATAGAAAAACTAGGATATTATTATTGTCTCAAAAGTTTTTCTAAAATCTGTGTTTATATATATTATAGATAGATTTTAAATTATACAAACAAAAAAAAAATCTAAACCACGAATACACTTTTTTGTTTTCTTAGCTAGGAAAACTAGCATGATATATGCTAGAAGAGTTAGTTTGCGAGGGTTACAATATTTTTAGACGAATCAAATTAACGACGACACGTTTCATCCCAACCCAATTTCAAAATTCGAAAACTGTTTATTAATTGACACAAAGTGGGTAGAATCTTTTGCATGAAACAGTGACATATGTATAGGAAATTGACCATAAATCTAAATAATGTTAATTTCAAAAAATAAAATTAAGATTCTTTTTATGTATTTTCACTTAAAAGTGTAATTATTTATATTTTAAAAACCATTTCTTTAATAAATTTACTCTTATCAATTTTTTTAGTTAATAAAAAGAAAATTATCCATCCTTTTTACTTGAAAAACTTTCTTTTTAATGCATTATTATTTCTTAAAAAGAGAAAAAACATTAACCTACAAGTGCCGAATTCATTTTTTTCCCCTAATATGTAAAAAAGTGTGCCATCATTTTCATGAAACTTATTGATAGATGATGTTCTTTTTCACTTCAATGATACAAACTCTCACCTCTTTGGTTTAACTTTTGAATGATGAGAGGGGATGGGAGGTTTTCAAATTCTTTTGAATCCTTTATCTTTCTCAATCAAATAGAAAACATACAACTCCATATCACCAATAACAAAAGTTAGGATTTTGGGAAGCTTTTATAAAGAAACCCTTGTAACATATAAAAAGCCTTCTTTTATATCCTTCCCCCCCCCCCCCCCAAACAGAATATGAGCAAAATTCAAATGATTAGCCATGAAATGTTGGGAGAGGGCAGGCCTTGAGAGAGAAGAGATGGGGTTTGTTCATGTGACCTGTGGGACTTGTTTTAGCATCATGGTTGCCCATATGCCCAGCGAATATAGCATAGGCAGCCTTTGCTCTTTAGCAATGATGGCTAATTCCCTCTTCCCCCCCTCTCACCTACGTCAAAGCCTGAAAAGTGTGAACAGTGTGACTAATTTGCAAACAGTCTCACACACTGTCCTCTTAAAGTAGCCTCTGCATATTTGAGCAATTGAGCTGGAACTCTGAAGGAGTTGCACAACTTTTGGCATCCGCATCCCATCCTCACTTGAAAGTTGAAACCATTCCCTCATGCATTTGGAAAAGCATATACTCAAGATTTTAAAGAATGGAACAAGACAAACTTTCATATCTAAAGAATAATAGTATGATATTCCCTACCACATTTGTTTATATTATAAAGTTTTAGAACCTTATTTGAATTTTAAGTAATGGCGTTTTCTTTTCGACCTCAAATTTAACAGCATTGGGTTCTCAACGCCTTCCTCAATGGGATGTTTTTAAAAATATAGGAAGATATTTTGTTATCATTTCACATAATTATTGGATGGATCTTTGCTTCACTTTTTTCAAGTGGTCCACTTCTCTTTTTAAAGAGAAAATAAAATGGCTTAAGAGCAACTCCATCATAATGGTGCTTGATTAATCAAAGTTTTATTTTTATTCTTTTTGAGTTTCACATTTAAGTTTCTAGAGTTATCTTGAGAGGGCTCTCTAGATCTTAAGGACTAGAATTTGTAGGCAAGGCATGTGCCAAAACCATCTTTGTGGCAGATAGATAGGGGCTTAAATTGATATCAAACATCGCACATGGTTTCAGCTTAATTTGGGATGACAATTCTACAAAATTTCAGTTTCATCAGTAGATGAGTATAGCAAGTTAGGCTAGAGATGTTGATTTTATTTTTATATGGTTTTTTTTCAATAAATATTCATCCATATTTATGAAAATTTATTTTATGGACTCTTCTCACCACATCGTTCATGGTCTCCTTTCAATTATTTAATGTCATTTCAACAATTTTTTATGCCATTAATACATAATTTTGGTAATTCTTTTACCCTGGATCATGAATCCTGATCCCCAAACCCTAAACCTTGACCTTGAACTCTAAACTCAAATCACAAATCCTAAACCCCAAATATTAAACTCTAAATCTTGAACTACGAACACTGAACCTTAAACTCTAAACTTAAACCCTGAATCCAAACCTTGAGTTCGGGATTCAGGTTCAAGGTTTAACCTCATGCCCATGGTTCAGGTTCGAAGTTTGAGTTTGGGATTTAGGGTTTGAGGTATAAAGTTTGAGGTTTAGGATTTGGGTTCAATGACAAGGCTTAAGGTGTGGGATTCAAGGTTCTGGGTGAAAAATTTACCAAGTTATGTGTCAATAATATGGAAAAATTATTAAAATGTTGTTAAATAATTAAAAAGAGACCATGAATGATATATTAGAAAAGGTCCATAAAACAATTTATCCATATTTAGACATGTAAAACAACAAAGAATATAAATATTAAAAAAATATTATTCCTAAATTTAATAAGAATTTGAGTAAGCAATTCAAACTTGGAAAAAATATATTGCAAGATAATATTAAATTTTCGGAAGAAAAAAAAAAAAAACCTTCGCAATATACCAAGTCTCCTATTGTATTTCTTAGTGGAACGTCTACACTATGGAATCTATGTTTTGGAAGAAAATCACTTCTCATTATTGAACATCAGTAAAGTAGACGGAACTTGGGTTGTTGTTATGTCCTAAGAGGTTATCACAAATTCTAGTGATGGATCCACCCCTTTCAAGTATTCATTGTCCTTTTCATTATGCACCATCATAAAACTTTCTTCCATTACCAACAACAATAAATATTTAATAACAAAATACATTCGTCCAAAAGTTAAAAAGTTCAATTTTATTTTGAAACCTTTTTTTTTTAAATTATAAATATATAATATTATTCAAAAATCACATCTAGAATAAACTTAAGCAAATAGATATCCCAACATTTATTTGTGCGGATTAATTTTAGACATTTTAAATAATTTTTAATAATTCTTTTAAAAAGTTAAGTTTTTTTATTTGTTGACGTGACAAAATGTCACGTAATCATCAATTACACGCAGGGGCGAAGCCAGGACAATTTTTTAGGGGACAGATGAAATTTTAATTTTTTATAGTTTATATTTTTCTAACTTGTAAAGGATTAAATCAAATTTTTATAATTTTAGGGGGGCCAAAGTGCAATTTTACCTTTACTAATTTAAATTTTTTAAAAAATTTTAAGAGTCTAAATAGAAATTTTACCTTTTAGGGGGGCCGGGGCCCATGCCAACCCCCTGGCTTCGCCACTGATTACACTTAGCATGTCACGTCTTATCGTCTTCTGTAGTCATTTGCATCATCAGCAATATGTTATAATCAACACGGTCAACTTTAATGCATGTGACTTAATTGATGTTTTTTTGGTTGTTAAAAACTCATCTGGGCGAATTTTTTTATGAGAATATTCTATAAAAATACAATTTAAACTTAAAATAAATTTAAAATATTAAGTTATTTTTATTCTGATTTTCGGAGTTAAGGTTTTTTGTTAGATTATTTTACTGGATGGTTTTAGGTGCTACATACTCGTACATATCTTCTTTTTAATAAAGTGGTTTCCCTTTAAGAAAACCCTCAATTTTGTAATTCCAATTAAGTTTCATTGATGTAATATATATATATATATATATATATATATATATATATTAAATATATCTTTTATATAATCTTTTCACTTACCCCGTAAGTGAAGTGAAATTTTTTTTTTTGAAATGGAACGATGAGATGGAGTTATATATATTTTTAAAAGTTAAAATATAATTTTATTATTGTATTGGTATGTATCTTTATAATTTTTAGAAGAATTAAATTAAAATTTTATTATTTTTGAAACTAAACTATAATTTTATCATTTATTAACTTAAAATTTTTTTAAACTTTCAAGGACTAAAAAGCTTACCTTTTCATTTTAAGAGACCAAGATCCCTTACCTGCCTTGCTCACAAGTATCTTGTAACTTTTTCTATTTATTTATTTATTTCTTTTTGTACGAGTGTAGCATCACGATTTCTAGTATTTGTTTTTTGATACAATACCTAGAATTACTTATAGCCACTCCCTAACTTTTAAATAAATGGATAATACACTTCAACGCACTCAAATTCATATCCTTTTACATTAGTAATAATAAAGATGCTGATTGAGCTAAAACTCAATCGTATGTCGTAATCTAATACATATTATTGGTGTTTAAATATATTGGGTTGTTTTCACCAAAAAAAAATATATTGGGCTGTATTCATTATTTTATTTCATTTAAATTAGCAAACTATGCCAGATGCCATAATGGTGGGAGGTGATTTTATGATGCCCACATTGTCTACCACTACTTTTTGAACTGTCGGAACAATTGCAAAAGGCAAATCCTTCCTTATTCAGACGTTTCATTGTCTCAAAATCCTCCTACCTCTCACGAGTTTAAGATTATCCTACAAAATCTAGGTAGTTTGACTTAACCATGAAATTTGGATTTTAATGTATCATGGCACAAGCTTATGGATATATTTTAATGGGCAACAATATATTACAATAATATTTCATTATTATAACAAAGGCATTATTTGATTCTTTTTTCCAAGTGACATGATTTGATTTGATTATTATAATTTTGATGGCATTTTGCAATGAGCAGAACTGTTTGTTTAGAAACCTCTCAAAAGTTCAATCAAAATGAAATTGTTACCAAATCGACAAGGAAGCCCTAGGATAGATTCAAGTATGACTGGCAGACACCAAACCGAAAAAACTGGACTTGGATTAGCACAAATTAAAATATGACACTTGAATTATTTGAAAACTCGAAAAGAAATAACCAAAATTAGTATATAAAATAGGAAGAATGAAATTGAAAAGAAAAGAAGGAAAGAACAAATTTGGCCAAGAAACTAAGACCTCGATGAAATCGAATTAGAGATGATTTGGTGGACAAATGTGGCTGCCCAATATTAACGTAGTTTTCGAAATTGAATTTTGGATTTAGTTCGTCATTTTCAAATTTTTATTTGAGAATTAAAATATTTAAAATTCAAGATTTTGAATTAATTCAAATTTAGTATTTAAATAAATCAATTTTAGATTTAGATTTTAATTAATTTTAAGCCTTAAAAATATTTTTTAAAATTAATTATTTAAGAAGATTTTGAATATTGTTGTTTGAATTGAAATGGACACTTGAATGTTTTTTAATTATTTAAAAACACAGACGGGTTGATTGCATGGTTAAATCGATTGAGTCAAATTTTTTTAATATTCTTATATTTATGACTTTTAATTATTTATTTAATAGAATTGGACAAATCGATCATACCAGTCAAACCGATCAAACATGTAAAATTGATTGAACTTATTGGACCAGCAAATTGGTGGCCTACTTATGGAAATTATAAATTAAAAGCAAGGGGTTTATAAATTAAAATTGTGGAAATTATATTAAATGCGTGAAACCTCGTCACTATTTTCAAAAATAGATCGGACAGGCTAGTCAAATCGATTCGATCCGAAATCGGTCGAGGTACCAATGTAGAATAAGGGGTTATATTGATTAACTCCTAAACTGGTTGAATCAATCTTACCGAATGAACCAATTTTATCTTTTTTATTTTTTTAATTTTTAATAATTTATTTAATTAAATCGATTGGATAAGATGAGTCGAGAACTAATGGTTTGATCGGTTCGCCTATCAGTCCAGTTATGAAATTCTTGAGCTTCGTTGATGATATATTATAAGCAAAATTAATTATTTATTGTTTGGGTTTTGAAGGAAGTGTGAAAGAAGAGAGAACAAAAAAAAGTTTTCTTGTTTTTTTTAATCAATCTTGGATTTTGAAAATTTCAAGTTTTAAAATGGATTTTAAAATCCAAAATTTAACTCTTATGAAATTGGACGGATTTGCTCAAATTCAAATCCAACTTTTTATTTGTTATCCAAATAAAGAATTTGAGTTTTCATATCCAAATCCAATTTTTTTACCCAAACCATGGTTTCCAAACATGTCATGTAACACCCTATACCCGACTCGGTTGTTGGGTCCGAGCTACAAGATGCCACATTCGTCACCAGAGTGACTATGATCATTTCCATTCGAATTATACCACTAGTTAATCAAATTCATTCAAACATGCATTAAACGTGTTAAACAATCATTATCGAGTCTTACACGAGCTTACGATAGCTCAAATATTAAATCACGGTCAAATAAAGACCAAAGTTAAAAAAAAAATCTCGAAATATAGGGTTGGCGTCGCAACGTGAGGGGGGTTCTTTGTCACGACGTGACAAACTAACTTCGTGTGGTGACTTGGGTCCATTCCTCGTCGCGATGACTTACTATTGACGTCGCATCATCACTTGCAATTCTTACAAATCTAATTTCTCAAACCTACACTTTAAATCTATTTAACTTATATTCAAGCCATTACCATATTTTGACCAAACATATATAGTTCCTAAAGAACCATATTTGAGTTATAGTACATATGTATTTAAAACATCACTCCTAAACATCATTTACTTCTATTCATCTAATCAATTCATTAACTAACATTACTTAACTTAGTCGATACATGCCTTTTAACTAACAAAATGGTAGCTACACGAACATTGTTGAGTTCGGGATCTTGACTGGATGCTGAAGTAAGTACTTGGGTTCTCAAATTGAACCTAACCTATACATGAAAAACAAAACCTGCGCACTGAGCAATAAAGCTAAGTTGTATTGCTATAATTCGAATCAAATGATATAAGCAAGAATCAAAATGCATAAAATTTCATTTTTTATTCTATTAATCAATACAAGTGTATCTTATAACCAAATCTTGTTCAACACACATATATACATACATACATAATTCACTAGTGAATCAATAATTAAAATAAATTGTCAAATACTTCATATCATTATCACAATGCTAAACTGAGTTGTGAAAATACTTAATTTGTAACAAGCAATCATGTTTCATTACATAACAACATCAAATGATTCATTCCTTATCTTATCAAATCGACTCTTTAGTTTATTAGTCGACTTGTAATGTTTTTTTTATACTTACTCCCGATATCCTGTAATGTAACAGTCCGATTTAGACCCTAGTCAGAACAGTAGTTTCGAGACCACAAATCCAAACCTGAATAATATTTTAATATTATTATCTGTGTCTTTGGTATGTGTTTAAGCATGTGCTAAATTTTCGTACGTTAATTTGTCCGTCTGTGTGATTAATTTGACAAAAGGATTGAATTGCATTAAATGTGAAAGTTGCATGCTATATGTTAAAGCACCTATTTGTTGTGGCTTTTAAAAGAGGAGGCCTTAAGAGGCAATTAGACCACTATTTAGTTAGTGGATGGAAATGGTAAAAAATGACCTTGTATTATATGTTATAAATATTTTGTTTTGAGGGTTAATTTTGGAAATTAGTTATTAAGTTATTTTATAACAAAAATAAAGCATTAAAATGGCCATTTTCAATTGATTCATCACCGATTATAGAAAGAAAAGAAAGGTTTTGAGTTTTCATGGTCTTCAGCCATCATTAAGCTCAATTCAAGGTGTGTTTTTAATCGGTTTTTGATAATTTCTACGTTTTTGCAATCGTTGCTTTAAGAACTACAAACCCATGTATTAATTTTGAGAATTGATGATGTTCATGAAATGTGCCATTGATGAAATGGTAAACTTTGTGATGAGTTTAGGTGTTTAATGAAAGATATATGTTAAATGAACATGTTTTGTTCTTGAAGTTTTGATGAATTTAGCTAATTAGGGCTATGTTGAGAAAATAGCATTTAGAGGGACTAAATTGTGAATTTGATGAAATGTTTGGACTTCTATGGGATACATGAGTATTCGGCTAAACATGGGTATATGTTGATTTTGTATATTTGATGTTTTGAGAAAAATGGACTAAATTGATAAAGTGTGCAAATGTAAGGGCTAAGTTGCAAATAGCCCTAAATGTGTGATTTGGATTGAATTGAATGTGTTGTTAAATAAGAGGGTTAAATTTGAATATGTATAGATCAAGAACCGAAGAAAACGGACTTAGATCGCGGGAAAGTAAAGGTAGTCGAATAAACAAGTCCGAACGAATATTCGAATCCGAGGTAAGTCATTATACAAATAAATATGTTTGTATTGAATTATGTATGTTCATTTGACTATTGATAATGATTAATGCTTATGAGATGTTGTGTACATGAATTCCGAGATAAGATCGACATAGTGACAATGTCCGAGAAGTCCCGTACGAACCTAGGAATAGATAGGATTAGCTATGTCATGGCATATGTGTCTGTTATGTATATCATGTAAGACCACGTCTGGGACATTGGCATTGATTTGAGATTTCGTGTAAAACCACGTCTGGTACGTTGGCATCGATATGAGATTTATGTGTAAGACCATGTCTGGGACATCGGCATCGTATTGATTTGTGTAAGACCACGTCTGGGATGTTGGCATTGTACGACTATTCTGAGTATTTTGTATATCCTATTAGATTCCGAACGGTTCAACGGGCAATTCTGAGCTACGAATGATTAAGTGAATGTATATCCGTTTCAGGTATGTTTGATAAGTACACAAGGTGTGTATGAAAGGTAAGTATCTATGTGAGCTTACTAAGATGAATATATGAAATAGAAAGATGAGACAATATGTGATTATATGCTCAAATGAGTTATGTTTATATAGATGTGATATTTGACTTGAAGTATTTGGTATCATATGGCTAAACATATAAATCAATGATTATGAGATGTAGTTGTTATGAGAACTATAAATGATATCTTATCAAATTGAATATGTGTAATATTTGCTAAGTTTATTTGTATATGGCTTACTAAGCTTTTGAAAGCTTACTCTGTGTGTGTGTTCTCTCTATTTTATAGATCGTCATAGCTACTGAAGGCTCGGGACCGTCAAGGATCGTCATCACACTACCTAAGCTTATTTTGGTATCTTTTGAAATATGTATAAAGCTAGATATGGCATGTATAGACTAGTCATTTTGGTTATCTTTTGAAATGTGTATAATAGCCATGAGATGTGGCTAGAAAAATATTAGTAATATGCTTGAGCATATATATGAAAATGATGTAAGTTTTGGTATGGCATGATAGCTTATGAAATAGTTAAAGATATGGTGAGCATATGGATGCTTGATGAATATATTTGATTGATCAAAGAAGTGAATAAATGAAAAGTATAGATGGATGGATCATGCTTAATTGCTTATGTGTTTAGTTGTACAATTTGATATGATTGAAGTTGCAATTATAGGTGAAGATTTGATGTCTTCTTTGATATGTTTTGATTGCAAAATATGCATGAAATGATTTGGTAATTTGCTTGTAGAGATTGACCCTTTTGTGGGTGGCATTATGGCCTTGACAATAGCCTGATTTGCCAACATGGTTATGGCACATGGGCGTGCCTAATGGCCGTGGGGAAAGGGCAGGATCTAGTTAAGTGTGCACGGCCTTGGCACACGGACGTGCCTGGTAGCCGTGGGATTAAGTCAGTATATGGCCTTAGAGCACACGGCCATGGTACACGGGCATGCCTAGTGGCCGTGTGGAAAAGTCAGTATACATGGCTTGAATTGGCACAACCAGGATACACGATTGTGTCTAGTAGCCGTGGGAGGCACATGGCCTGCCCACACAGGCATGTGGCCTTTATAACTTAGAAAAATTTTAAATTTCTGATAATTTCTGTATGTGTTTTGTAACAGACCAATTTCGACCCTAATTGGAACGGTGGTTTCGGGACCACAAATCCGAGCCTGTGAGATATTATAATATTATGCCTTGTGTTGTTATGTGTGCTTCTAGTGAGTGTAAAAATCTCGTAGAAAATTTTAGCTATCTAAGTGTTTAATTTGCTAAGAAGGCTTAAATTGCAAGAAGGGTTAATGTAGTGGGCATTAATGAAAAGGGAGCTAATTGAATTGTCCATAAAACATGGGAATTTGCATGTCAAATTCCCCACAATTGAACAAGGTGGACGGCAAGCATGCATATATGCTCTTTTTTCTATTTTTTTTATGACATTTAGGCACTATTATATTCAAGCATGCTAGGAATTTATGCTTTTAATTTATGCCTATTTTGATTTTAGAAAAAGCATGCTATGAATTTTGATAAAAGAACAAAAAGAAAAACAAAAAAAAAAATTCTCTCATCCTTCCTCCCTTCTAGCCGAATTCTACCTTGAAGAGAAGAGAAGAACTTTCATCTTCTTCAATCGGCCCTTGCATGTGTTAGTATAGGTAAGAGTTGAACTTCACCTTGATAATTTATCTTGACATGGCTTGGATTCTTGATTGTTTCTCTTTGGAAAACAAGCAAAACTTGTTAAGTTGGTAGGATGAGATTCGGCCATGCATGGGGGAATCAAGATAAGAGTTGAATCTTAGCTTGATAGCCAACCCCTAGATTTTGTTGATTTCTTTAAGCATTGGGGAAAAATAAGTGAAGTTTTGTGATGCCATGCATGATGAAGTTCGGCCATGGGGGGGGGGGGAAAGGGGTTAAAATTTGAGCTAAAAATAAACTTAGATAGTATAAGAAGAAATAGCTTGAACTTGTAAGAAAGCTTTATCTATTTTTGGCTTGAAGATACCTTCATATTTGGCCGAATATGGGGTTGAACATTCATGAAATAATCCCTTCTTGTGTTGGATGTTCGGCCATCCACATAAAATGAAGTTGACCCTAGATTAATTGTTATAGATGATGTGTTAATTGTTGGGTGAACTAAGTATAAGACTTGAGTAATTGAAGTAAAATAATGTAAGGAGTAAATTAGATGGATGGAAGAGTGGTAGAGAATCCTAAACCCCTAAGGGCCATTCGGCCATGTAGAAATAACCTAAATGGCTTGAAATTTCTATTGTGGTGTTCAATAGGAAATTGGATTAGTTGAATGCTTGAATTAGATGTGGTTATTAGCTTGTTTCTTGGTTGTAAATTGAAGAAAAATGCAAGGGTATGGAAGTAGTACATTCGGCCATAATAGAAAATGAATTTGAGCTAATATGTTTGATTATCTAGGTGTAATTATATAAAGTTAAGGTACGGTTAGATAAGAAGGTAAGTGTAAGTTAAAACACACCAAGGAAATTATCGCCAAAGTGTTCCCTAATAAATTGAATGCACATTGTTATGTCTCGAAATATGTATTTTATGATTTTGCTCTTGAATTGAATAGAAGTGTAGTTAATTGGTTAAAATTGAATCAAATTAGATCGGGAACAAAAAGAGAAAGATCAAGATCGAGGCAAAGCAAAGATTATCGAGTAGCCGATTTGCACGGCTTATCGACAACCGAGGTAAGTCCTTTGGTTAGATTTTGTCAAAGAATAAATTATGGTTACCTTGACTATAATAAAATTTATGAAGGTTAGTAGCAAATTGCATCATGGCCGAATGTATACCTACATGTTGGTTGATGATTTATGTTGAGAATATGATGGAAATTGTTTTGGCTAATGCAAGGTAAATGAGTAAGTTCTTGAGCTACTTATTATCTAAAGATCATTCACACATCTAGTGAATGATAAAGTTGGTAATAGCTTGGTGTAAAACTATGAGTTGGCCGAATGTGATGATTGATGGATTAGGTTGATTACAAATTTATTTATTGCAATGGGAATAAACGGTTATAATTCGATATGTGATGGTGGAATGTGAAAAGCATGTGATAATATTCTGATATTCGGGCTTCGAGCCTAGCAGGCCTCGTGCCGGTGACATTTATCGGGCTTATGCCTAGCAGGCCTTGTGCCGGTGTTATTTATCGGGCTTATGCCTAGCAGGCCTTGTGCCGGTGTTAATTATCGGGCTTTTACGCCTAGCAGGCTTGATGCCGGTGATGGAATTTCCTAAGAGGAGTCTAATCCTCGTCAAGACAATTTAGAACTAAATTGTCAAGAATGTGGTACGGGTAAGTATGTGAGGTATGTTATGTTAGATATTACTTGTGCTAAGTTGTCATTGATGAATATAATTTGTCGGAAGTCGACCTTCGAACATGCTACTATGGGACAATTGATTTGCATGAATGACTACTATGAAAGTGGATCCTTGAATTATTAAACTTGACTTTGTGTAAACTATTTACTTAGTTGTTATTGTAGAATACCATATGTGGATTGCTTTATCTTCATACATAATTAGATGTTATGATTCTAAATGAATTGGGACTTACTAAGCTAGTATGCTTACCCGTGTGAGATGTTTCCTCTGTTTTATAGATTAGGGGCAAGCCACAAGCTCATCAGGGTCGTTGGAAGGTCGCTCACACTATCAACCTATCTTTTTGGGGTACTCCTTCATTTTGGGATTGGTTTTGAACGAAGGCATGTATAGGATAGGCTCGGATCGTTTGAGAAAGTTTTACGATTCACATGTAAACCCTAAAAGAATGGCCATGCGAATATGGCTAAATTTCTGATTAAGTATGCAGTGATGTTGTTAATGTGTATGCTGGTTTTTGAAGGTCAAGTATATGCTTTCTAAATCAAAGTTTAATCATTTTGTTAAGGAAATGATTATACATGCGGAATGAATCCTTGAATTAGGAATGTAGGTAAGTTTGATAAGAAGCTAGTCCTTCATAAATTGTGACAAAACAACTTGCAGTAACAGCAGTGATATGAGTTAGAAAAATCACCAAAAATAGGGTATATTGAATTAAAAGGTGAATGAGACATGGAGTTAAACCTTATTGTGTCTATTTTTATATGGAAGAAATAGAGTAAGCAAAAGATTTTTATATTATGAGATAATTCGGTTTTAGTGAGACTACTCTGAATGCATTTGCGAGTCACTGTTCTGTTTTGGAAAAATTGTCAAAAATTGTACAAAAATAATTAGGAAGCATGGGATATATGTGTAGAACCCTTATTGAGTCTATTTTTCGTTGGTATAAACTAGAACAGTATATGAAAATTGTGCAATGAGATAATTGCAGTTGTATAGGGACAGGTCAGAACTGTCCAGCAGTGTAATAAGGGTAACTTTGATGAATAAACTGTACTAATTGGCCACATGAAAAATTCTAGAAAAATTATGGTAAATAGATATATGAGTCTACTTTCAAGGAAAATTTACGGATCTGAATTTCGAACTCTATAACTCGAGTTATAGCCGAATTAGTCGGCACAACGCAGTTTGACAGCTTTAAGACTTTCATGTTTTGAACTAATAGTCGAGTCTAGTAATGTCCCTTGCTCAACTCCGGCGACGGTACCGGGTACGGGGTGTTACATTTGATTGGTATCAGAGCTTACGGTTTAGTCGATTCTAGGACTACCGTGGCGAGTGTGAGTCTAGCTATACATGCCTGTGGTTATATGTTGATAGTGTGGTGACTTCTGACAACCTAAATTTTGTTTGTATAGTAAATGGATTCCGAACCAGAAAGAGCCGTGGCTGATGATGTGGAGAGCGTGGCGCCTGACCGTACCCATGGATCAGCGCCGATAGACTCTCGACCTGTTTCGGGTAGCCACGAAGGAGAGACAAAGCAAGCCTTTTATCGGATGATGAATGATTGGTTTGCCCAATTTATTCAGAATAACCCGAATATGCCCCAACCTCCACCCCCGAATAATCCAACTCCGGATCCTCTAGCGCCCCCGATGATAGATCCGATGAGATCTAGTAGGCCCCCAGTTGACAAAATTCGAAAATATGGGGCCGAAGAATTTAAAGCCAATGACGATGATGATGCTGAGAGAGCCGAAATGTGGCTCGATAACACTATTCGGGTACTTGGTGAGCTGTCTTGTACTCCGATGAATGCTTGAAATGTACTATATCCTTACTACGGGACACTGCATATCACTGGTGGAACACACTAATATCAGTGGTTCCGAAAGAAAGAGTGACATGGGATTTCTTCCAAACTGAATTCCGCAAGAAGTATATTAGCCAAAGGTTTATTGATCAGAAACGAAAAGAGTTCCTTGAGCTGAAACAAGGACGAATGACTGTAACGGAGTATGAAAGAAAATTTGTCAGGCTCAGCCGTTATGCTAGAGAGTGTGTCTCTACTGAAGCCATTATGTGTAAAAGATTCGAAGACGGCCTGAATGAAGATATAAAGATGTTTGTTGGCGTTCTAGAAATCCAAGAATTTGTAACTTTAGTTGAGAGAGCTTGCAAAGCTGAAGAGCTCGGGAAGGAGAAAAGGAAGGCCGATACCGAAGCCAGAGATATCCGGAAGAGGTCTTCGGGCAAAGTCTTCCATCCCACGAGCAAGAAGCCCAGAGATGATTATAGCCGACAGAGAACCACTACAGATCCGCCTAGACGGGATCGACCTCCTATGAGCTCCCGAGCTACCTCGATAGCCAGTGTTGGTAACATTCCACAAACTAGAGTTGAATGCAAGCACTGTGGGAAATGGCACTCAGGGAGTTGTAGATTTCATGATCGGACTTGCTATAAGTGTGGATCGTCGGGTCATTTTATCCGAGAGTGTCCGAAATTAGCTGAGCAGAATGCCGTTCAGAATACTACACCGAGCAGCGTGCCAATGCGAGGTAGACCACCCAGACATTCAGGCAATGTAGGTGGTAGCCAGAAAGGAACGAAGAACACTACGGATCGATCTGAGGCTAGAGCTCCGGCGAGAGCATATGCTGCGCGAGCTAGAGAGGATGCTTCCTCCCCCGACGTCATTACTGGTACTTTCACTCTTTTTGATACTACTGTGATTGCACTAATTGATCCTGGTTCAACTCATTCTTATGTGTGTGAAACTTTGAAATTTGGTAAGACTCTGCTAGTTGAGTCTACCGAGTTCGTAATTCGTGTGTCCAACCCTTTGGGTAGATGTGTGCTTGTTAATAAAGTGTGTAGGGGTTGCCCGTTGATGGTTCGAGATTATTGCTTTCCAGCTGATTTGATGTTGTTGCCCTTCGACGAATTTGATATAATCTTGGGTATGGATTGGTTAACTTCACACGAGGCAGTGGTGGATTGCAAAAGAAAGCTTATTAATTTGAAATGCCTAAACGGTGAGACAATCAGAATAAAGTCCGGTGATGCAAGTGAGTCGTCTACAGTAATATCCTCAATGGTAGCCCAAAAGTATGTGAGAAAAGGGTGTGAGGCCTATTTGGCTTATGTGCTGGATAATAAAATGTCCGAGAAACTAATGAAATCGGTACCAGTTGTATGTGAATACACCGATGTGTTTCCTGAAGAACTACCGGGCTTACCCCCAGTACGAGAAATTGAGTTCGGCATTGAATTAGTGCCGGATGCGACCCCAATTTCGATAGCTCCGTACCGAATGGCGCCTACTGAATTAAAAGAATTAAAAGCGCAGTTGCAAGAATTGACAGAGAGGGGTTTCGCACGACCGAGTTTTTCTCCGTGGGGAGCACCAGTCTTATTTGTGAAGAAGAAAGATGGGACAATGCGAATGTGTATCGACTACCGGCAACTAAATAAGGTGACCATAAAGAATAAATACCCGTTACCTCGGATCGATGATTTATTTGATCAGTTAAAGGGGGCTTCAGTGTTTTCGAAAATAGATTTGAGATCGGGTTATTATCAATTACGAGTCAGAGATTCTGATGTGCCAAAGACGGCATTCGAACGAGGTACGGGCATTATGAGTTTTTGGTTATGCCTTTTGGGCTTACCAATGCACCTGCCGTTTTTATGGATCTCATGAACCGGGTCTTCCGACGGTTTTTGGATCGGTTTGTAGTAGTGTTTATCGATGATATATTGGTCTACTCCAAAAGTGAAGCGGAACACGTTGAGCACTTGAGAGTAGTACTACAAACCTTGAGAGATCATCGTTTGTATGCAAAATTCAGCAAGTGTGAGTTTTGGTTGAACGAAGTCAGCTTCTTGGGACACGTGGTTTCGGTGTCAGGAATTCGGGTGGATCCAAACAAAATAGCAGCCATACTCGAATGGAAGCCACCAAAGAATGTTTCAGAAATTCGAAGCTTCCTAGGCCTTGCGGGATATTATAGACGATTTGTAAAAGGTTTTTCCGTGATAGCTGCACCTTTGACGAGACTACTGCAGAAGGATGTCAAATATGAGTGGTCAGAAAAATGCCAGAAGAGTTTCGAGCAGTTGAAGGCCCTTTTAACCGAGGCTCCAGTATTGACTCAGCCGGAATCGGGTAAAGAATTTACTATTTTTAGTGATGCATCTTTAAGTGGGTTGGGTTGTGTTCTAATGCAAGAAGGCAAGGTCATAGCCTACGCTTCAAGACAATTGAAGCCACATGAAAAGAATTATCCAACTCACGATCTGGAGTTAGCAGCCATTGTGTTTGCATTAAAAATTTGGCGTCACTATTTATTCGGCGAAAAATGTCATGTTTATTCAGATCACAAAAGTCTGAAATATTTAATGACTCAGAAAGATCTAAATTTGAGACAACGCCGATGGTTAGAACTGCTGAAAGACTACGAATTAGTGATTGACTACCATCCGGGGAAGGCTAATGTGGTGGCGGATGCGTTGAGTCGAAAATCATTATTTGCTCTGCGTACATTAAACACACGGATGACGATGTCTGAGGATGGTTCGATCATAGCCGAGCTACAAACAAGACCGATGTTTATTCAGCAAATTTGCGAGGCACAGAAAGTTGACGAAAAGTTAGTAGCTATTCGGGTTCAGTGTGAGAACGATACAGAATCGGACTTCCAGATAGATGCAAATGACTGTTTGAAGTATAAAAATCGATTGTGTGTTCCAATGAACTCAGATTTGATACAGATGATTCTGAGTGAGGCCCATAATGGCCGAATGTCGATACACCCGGGTAGCACAAAAATGTATAACGATTTAAAGCAGTTTTATTGGTGGCCCGGCATGAAACGGGACATATCTGAGTTCGTCTCCAAGTGCTTAATCTGTCAACAAGTGAAAGCTGAGCATCAGGTACCCTCCGGATTACTTCAGCCGATTATGATACCCGAATGGAAATGGGATAGAATTACTATGGATTTTGTATCCGGTCTCCCTATGACACCGAGTAAGAAAGATGCCGTTTGGGTTATCGTTGATAGATTGACTAAGTCAGCTCATTTTGTGCCGGTACGCACCGACTATTCACTTGATAAGCTCGCCGAATTGTATGTGTCGCAGATTAGATTGCACGGTGTACCGAGTTCCATTGTTTCAGATAGAGACCCAAGATTTACCTCGCGATTCTGGAAGAAATTGCAAGAGGCATTAGGTACTAAACTTCATTTTAGTACAGCCTTCCATCCGCAAACAGACGGTCAGTCTGAGCGAACTATCTTGACACTTGAGGACATGTTGAGGTGTTGCGTTCTCGAGTTCGAGGGTACGTGGGAACGATACCTACCCCTGATTGAGTTTGCTTACAATAATAGCTTTCAGTCTAGCATAAAAATGGCACCTTATGAAGCCTTATATGGTCGAAAATGCCGCACACCGTTGTATTGGACTGAACTCGGTGAGAATAAGATACACGGGGTTGATTGGATTAAAGAAACTGAACAGAAAGTGGTTGTGATTAAAAGCAATTTGAAAGCAGCTTCGGATCGTCAAAAGTCCTATGCCGATTTAAAACGCAAGGACATTGAATTTCAGGTCGGAGATCGGGTATTCTTGAAAGTTTCTCCGTGGAAGAAGATACTCCGATTCGGTCAGAAAGGCAAGTTGAGCCCGAGATTTATCGGACCGTACGAAGTTATTGAACGTATTGGACCGGTTGCTTATAGATTAAGATTGCCCTCCGAGTTGGAAAAGATACACAATGTATTTCATGTTTCGATGCTTCGCAAATACAGGTCGGATCCGTCCCATGTGATCACCCCGTCAGAGATTGAAATTCGATCTGACTTGACCTATGATGAGGAACCGATCCGTATCTTGGCTCGGGAGACCAAAGAGTTAAGAAATAAAAGAATTCCATTAGTAAAGATTCTATGGAATCGTCACGGAGTTGAAGAGGCTACGTGGGAGCCTGAAGAGTCAATGAAGCAACAATATCCGAACCTTTTTAACGGTAAGATTTTCGGGGACGAAAATCCTTAAGGGGGGGAGAGTTGTAACAGACCAATTTCGACCCTAATTGGAACGGTGGTTTCGGGACCACAAATCCGAGCCTGTGAGATATTATAATATTATGCCTTGTGTTGTTATGTGTGCTTCTAGTGAGTGTAAAAATCTCGTAGAAAATTTTAGCTATCTAAGTGTTTAATTTGCTAAGAAGGCTTAAATTGCAAGAAGGGTTAATGTAGTGGGCATTAATGAAAAGGGAGCTAATTGAATTGTCCATAAAACATGGGAATTTGCATGTCAAATTCCCCACAATTGAACAAGGTGGACGGCAAGCATGCATATATGCTCTTTTTTCTATTTTTTTTATGACATTTAGGCACTATTATATTCAAGCATGCTAGGAATTTATGCTTTTAATTTATGCCTATTTTGATTTTAGAAAAAGCATGCTATGAATTTTGATAAAAGAACAAAAAGAAAAACAAAAAAAAAATTCTCTCATCCTTCCTCCCTTCTAGCCGAATTCTACCTTGAAGAGAAGAGAAGAACTTTCATCTTCTTCAATCGGCCCTTGCATGTGTTAGTATAGGTAAGAGTTGAACTTCACCTTGATAATTTATCTTGACATGGCTTGGATTCTTGATTGTTTCTCTTTGGAAAACAAGCAAAACTTGTTAAGTTGGTAGGATGAGATTCGGCCATGCATGGGGGAATCAAGATAAGAGTTGAATCTTAGCTTGATAGCCAACCCCTAGATTTTGTTGATTTCTTTAAGCATTGGGGAAAAATAAGTGAAGTTTTGTGATGCCATGCATGATGAAGTTCGGCCATGGGGGGGGGAAAGGGGTTAAAATTTGAGCTAAAAATAAACTTAGATAGTATAAGAAGAAATAGCTTGAACTTGTAAGAAAGCTTTATCTATTTTTGGCTTGAAGATACCTTCATATTTGGCCGAATATGGGGTTGAACATTCATGAAATAATCCCTTCTTGTGTTGGATGTTCGGCCATCCACATAAAATGAAGTTGACCCTAGATTAATTGTTATAGATGATGTGTTAATTGTTGGGTGAACTAAGTATAAGACTTGAGTAATTGAAGTAAAATAATGTAAGGAGTAAATTAGATGGATGGAAGAGTGGTAGAGAATCCTAAACCCCTAAGGGCCATTCGGCCATGTAGAAATAACCTAAATGGCTTGAAATTTCTATTGTGGTGTTCAATAGGAAATTGGATTAGTTGAATGCTTGAATTAGATGTGGTTATTAGCTTGTTTCTTGGTTGTAAATTGAAGAAAAATGCAAGGGTATGGAAGTAGTACATTCGGCCATAATAGAAAATGAATTTGAGCTAATATGTTTGATTATCTAGGTGTAATTATATAAAGTTAAGGTACGGTTAGATAAGAAGGTAAGTGTAAGTTAAAACACACCAAGGAAATTATCGCCAAAGTGTTCCCTAATAAATTGAATGCACATTGTTATGTCTCGAAATATGTATTTTATGATTTTGCTCTTGAATTGAATAGAAGTGTAGTTAATTGGTTAAAATTGAATCAAATTAGATCGGGAACAAAAAGAGAAAGATCAAGATCGAGGCAAAGCAAAGATTATCGAGTAGCCGATTTGCACGGCTTATCGACAACCGAGGTAAGTCCTTTGGTTAGATTTTGTCAAAGAATAAATTATGGTTACCTTGACTATAATAAAATTTATGAAGGTTAGTAGCAAATTGCATCATGGCCGAATGTATACCTACATGTTGGTTGATGATTTATGTTGAGAATATGATGGAAATTGTTTTGGCTAATGCAAGGTAAATGAGTAAGTTCTTGAGCTACTTATTATCTAAAGATCATTCACACATCTAGTGAATGATAAAGTTGGTAATAGCTTGGTGTAAAACTATGAGTTGGCCGAATGTGATGATTGATGGATTAGGTTGATTACAAATTTATTTATTGCAATGGGAATAAACGGTTATAATTCGATATGTGATGGTGGAATGTGAAAAGCATGTGATAATATTCTGATATTCGGGCTTCGAGCCTAGCAGGCCTCGTGCCGGTGACATTTATCGGGCTTATGCCTAGCAGGCCTTGTGCCGGTGTTATTTATCGGGCTTATGCCTAGCAGGCCTTGTGCCGGTGTTAATTATCGGGCTTTTACGCCTAGCAGGCTTGATGCCGGTGATGGAATTTCCTAAGAGGAGTCTAATCCTCGTCAAGACAATTTAGAACTAAATTGTCAAGAATGTGGTACGGGTAAGTATGTGAGGTATGTTATGTTAGATATTACTTGTGCTAAGTTGTCATTGATGAATATAATTTGTCGGAAGTCGACCTTCGAACATGCTACTATGGGACAATTGATTTGCATGAATGACTACTATGAAAGTGGGTCCTTGAATTATTAAACTTGACTTTGTGTAAACTATTTACTTAGTTGTTATTGTAGAATACCATATGTGGATTGCTTTATCTTCATACATAATTAGATGTTATGATTCTAAATGAATTGGGACTTACTAAGCTAGTATGCTTACCCGTGTGAGATGTTTCCTCTGTTTTATAGATTAGGGGCAAGCCACAAGCTCATCAGGGTCGTTGGAAGGTCGCTCACACTATCAACCTATCTTTTTGGGGTACTCCTTCATTTTGGGATTGGTTTTGAACGAAGGCATGTATAGGATAGGCTCGGATCGTTTGAGAAAGTTTTACGATTCACATGTAAACCCTAAAAGAATGGCCATGCGAATATGGCTAAATTTCTGATTAAGTATGCAGTGATGTTGTTAATGTGTATGCTGGTTTTTGAAGGTCAAGTATATGCTTTCTAAATCAAAGTTTAATCATTTTGTTAAGGAAATGATTATACATGCGGAATGAATCCTTGAATTAGGAATGTAGGTAAGTTTGATAAGAAGCTAGTCCTTCATAAATTGTGACAAAACAACTTGCAGTAACAGCAGTGATATGAGTTAGAAAAATCACCAAAAATAGGGTATATTGAATTAAAAGGTGAATGAGACATGGAGTTAAACCTTATTGTGTCTATTTTTATATGGAAGAAATAGAGTAAGCAAAAGATTTTTATATTATGAGATAATTCGGTTTTAGTGAGACTACTCTGAATGCATTTGCGAGTCACTGTTCTGTTTTGGAAAAATTGTCAAAAATTGTACAAAAATAATTAGGAAGCATGGGATATATGTGTAGAACCCTTATTGAGTCTATTTTTCGTTGGTATAAACTAGAACAGTATATGAAAATTGTGCAATGAGATAATTGCAGTTGTATAGGGACAGGTCAGAACTGTCCAGCAGTGTAATAAGGGTAACTTTGATGAATAAACTGTACTAATTGGCCACATGAAAAATTCTAGAAAAATTATGGTAAATAGATATATGAGTCTACTTTCAAGGAAAATTTACGGATCTGAATTTCGAACTCTATAACTCGAGTTATAGCCGAATTAGTCGGCACAACGCAGTTTGACAGCTTTAAGACTTTCATGTTTTGAACTAATAGTCGAGTCTAGTAATGTCCCTTGCTCAACTCCGGCGACGGTACCGGGTACGGGGTGTTACATGTTTGGCTTAGTCCCGGCCCTACTCTAAATATGATTAAGGTCTCGTTGACCTATTTAAGGGACACTCTGATTGCGATTAATGAATGGTTGTATGAAATTTCTGTAAATGTTTTCGATCTGTCCAGTAACGCCTTTAACCCTAATATGGTGACGGACTCGGGTTAGGGGTGTTACATGTAACATCCTAAATTTTAGGTTAATGAGAATGTGAAATTATATAAAAAAATTAAGGGTTTAGCTAAGTGGTTGTTAATTTGAGGTCCCAAGTTCAAATCCCTGCCCTTGCAAAATAATTTAATTTTGTAAAAATCCCTTGTTTTTAATATGTGTATCGTACATACCCTTGTAAACCTAGGTATAAATGTTAATTTTACACAAAATAATCAGACTTTAATCCTTTTCTTCTCCACTTTATCGTCCCTCTCTTCTCTCCTCTCCTTGGTTTTAATTTTTTCCTTCCTCCATTGTTGCTGTTACCCATACCCATCATCTAGCATCTTTTTCTTTTCTTTTTCCACAAGATTTTGCATCATCTCCTCCATCACCTTGCTGCCATTTTTCCCTAATTAAATCAGCTCCAAATCTGAAATCTTGAACCTCCAAGATCGATTCCTAGCATTTCCTAGAAGTGCCATTGCCGCCCCATGATCTAGCTTGTGTAAAATCTCTTTTCCTCTCGATTTCTTGTTAAATTTTGATAAATAAAAACCTAAATTTCTAGATCCAAAATTTGGGGGATTTTTTAAGGATTCAATGGGTATTTTCCATCTTTTAATCGATTCCAAATATGGTTTTAAATCAACCCCAAATTGGCCATCGCAGGTGGTGGTGCGCAGGCCTATGGGCAAGAAAAAAGGGCTATTTTTCTTTAATTATTTCTCATTGTTTTTCCAGCATGATTGGGTTCTTGTACCCCTACTAATCAGCC